>CM066032.1:1656263902-1656863902 GCA_033557465.1 Ichthyophis bannanicus
GGGATACACCATTGGAGGAAGGAGTGCCCTAGTGGTTAGGACACAGTAGCTCAGGCAGGAGAGCCAGGGGTTCAAGTCCCACCTGGGGAAAGCAATCTCAAGTCAGTGGGACTGGGGTTTCTAGTCCTATAGGCACACCTTGGGCAAGCCACTTAATCCTCCTTTGCTTCAGGTACACATAAATTGTGAGCCCTTTGGGGACAAGGGAATGTATCCACTACCTGTCTGTGATATCACTGCTTTGATTGAAGGATAAGGTGGTATAGAAAACTGGTTAAATAAAATAAATAAATTGGTAATCTCCTTCTCCTCAGAGTGAGCTCCATTTACTGCACCTTTTGCCACCTCCCACTCTACCAATTTTTAACCCAAGCATTAACTTTAGGGTCCATCCCTCGGGTGCTCAGTTTGTTTATAAGTTGCCTGTGCAGAACGTTGTCAAAGGCTTTACTGAAATCGAAATACAACACTTCTAGGGCTCTCCCTCGGTCCAACTCCCTGGTTACCCAGTCAAAGAAATCAATCAGATTTGTCTGACAAGACCTGCCTCTGGTGAATCCATGCTGTCTTGGATCTGGTAATCCACTGGACTCCAGAAACCTCACGATTTTCTTTTTCAGCAGTGTTTCTAATAATTTACTCACCACAGAGGTTAGACTAACCTGCCTGTAGTTTTCAACCACATCCTTACTTCTGTTTTTGTGTAAAGGGACCACATGTGCCTTTCTCCAGTCCTCTAGCACCACTCCCAACTCCAAAAAGGCATTGAAAAGGTTGGTCAGTGGAACTGCTGGAATGTCCCCAAGTTCCCTTAGTATTCTCGGGTGTATCCCATCTGGTCCCATTGCTTTGTCTACTTTAAAGTTTCTCACGAGCACAGTCTTCTAAAAATCGTTCAAGTTGCCACTCACTTCTGTTCCTGTTTGAGTGTGTTTTCTGAGGTCCTGCCCCTGGTTCTTCATCTATGAACACAGAACAGAAATATTTGTTCCGTTTTATCCTCATCAGCTTCTACATATTTCTCCCCTTCACCCTTGAGTCTGACAATACCACTTTTGTCCTTCCTTTTCTCACTAACACAACTGAAAGATGTCTTATCCTCCTATTTATTGCATTGGCTATTTCCTCCTCTTTTTGAATCTTTACTTTCCTGACTACTTTGCTAGCTTCACTAAGGTTTTCCAAATACAGATGACTGTCTTCCTCTCTCTGTGATCTCTTGTATTTCATGAAGGCCTCCCTCTTAGTCTTCAACTTTTCAGCTACTTCTTTTGAAAATCACAGCGGTCTCCTTTTCCTTTTCCTTTTATTTACTTTTTTAACAAAAAGGTTGGTTGCCCTTAAAATATCCCCTTTCAGTTTTTGCTACTGTTTTTCCATGTCCCCCAGCTGTTCTCATCCCACTAACGAATCCTTGAGGTATTGGCCCATCTTGGTAAAGTTAGTTTTCCTAAAGTCTTAGACCTTCACTTTTGAATGGATTTTATCAGCCGTAGTCCTAATACTGAACAACACCATCTGGTGATCACTGGATGTGAGATGGTCTCCCACTATAACATCAAAAACACTTTCACCATTGGTAAGCACCAAGTCCAGTATGGCTCCTTTACGTGTAGGTTCTGGTACCATATACCTGAATAGTTCTCCCTGTAGAGAATCCAAGATCTCCTTACTTCTAGTCGATACTGCAGCAGGGATGTGCCAATCAACATCTGGCATATTGAAATCCCCTATCAGTAGCACTTCCCCTTTCCTGGCAATGCTGAATATGTCTTCTATTAAATCTCCATCCACCTCTTCTCCCTGTGAAGGAGGTCTGTATATCACGCCAATGCAAATAGATTTCTCTTTTCCTCTTTCTAATTTAACCCACAGTGCCTCCTCTCTGCCTTTTAAGCAACATATTTCCATAGCTTTAAAATTATTTTTTTACATAGAGTGCCACTCCTCCTCCCCTTCTTCCTACCCTGACCTTTCTGAATAAAGTATAGCCTGGTATAGTTACATCTCAGTCATGGCTCTCCCATGAACCATGTCTCTGTTATTGCCACTAAATCCAAGTCAGCTTTTCCCATTAAAGTCTCAACGTTTTGGATCTTATTTCCCATGCTATGGGCATTTATACATACTGCTTTCCATATGATGCCCCTTTTACCCATTTTCATAAACGTATTTAATGGTTTAGTCCTTTCTCTTTAAAAACAGGAAAAAACAATAAACTGGATATAGTTCTGGATAATGTTAATCCTGGCTTAAAGTTCCTCCTTGTCTGCACATAACATAGAACAGCTCCGCTGATCCTTTGTTCATTTACTCACTGATAACCAGGTGCAGCTTTTTCCAGCAGGTATTGCAGGCATCTGGGCTAGGCTAGGGTTATTAGCCTTGCTTCAGGGATAGAGGACCAACTCTCCTGCCCCTGTCTCCTTTCATTTATTACTTTCCATTGTACACAGAAAACAAACAGTAAAGCGTAGTTACTCACCTGTAACAGGTGTTCTCCAGGAGCAGCAGGAATCAGTCCTCACATATGGGTGACGTCGGTGTCGACGGAGCCCTCGTGCAGAGCATTTCCCCAGCTTTCAAAGAAAGCCTTTGGGAATGCAGCGCGCATGTGCGGTCCCCTTCCAGCCCAAGTGTGCCATCTTGCTCAGTCTGATGACATAGCTAAAAGACAGCAAAAAAACAAAACGAAATATATAGGACTGCAACTCCAAGGGGAGGAGGGAGGGTCATGAGGACTGATTCCTGCTGCTCCTGGAGAACACCTGTTACAGGTGAGTAACTATGCTTTCTCCAGGACCATGCAGGAAGTCAGTCCTCACATATGGGACTCCCCAGCTCTAGGCTACCGAGAACCCAAAGCTGAAAAATAAGCTCCCTCTAGAGCTTCAGCATGCATGATAAGAATCTTCTCTGAGAACGCCCCCGAACGGTAGCCCAACACAAGGGCCGGAGGGTAGGAATTGCCTAAACCTCAAAGAGATTACGGAGTACCGCCTGTACGAAAGCACTGTCCCTGCAGGACTCCCTCTCAAGGCAGTAATGGGCCGCAAAAGTCTGGCTTGAAGACCAAGTAGCGACCTGGCAGATGTCTGCCAACGGAACAGAGCGGAGATGAGCTACTGACGCAGCCTTCGCCCTGACACGGTGGGCCGTGACTCGACTCTGCAAGGAGAGGCCGGCTGCCCTGTATGCCCAGGCGATACAGTCTGCTACCCAAAAGGACAGGGTACACTTGGAGACAGGTAACCCCAGCCTATTAGGGTCAAGAGATACGAAAAGCTGAACAGCCCTTCAATGCCCCTGCGTACGGTCAATGTAGAAAGACAATGCCCTCCTACAGTCCAGGGTATGCAAGACCATTTCAGCCCGGCTGGTATGCAGCCTGGAAAGAAGGTTGGAAGAACCACCTCCTGACTGAGGTGGAAAGAGGAGACAACCTTTGGAAGGAACTTAGGATGAGTCCGTAAGATCACCCTGTTCCTATAGAACCGTGTGTACGGTCTATCAGAAACCAGAGCCTGTAGTTCACTCACATGCCTGGCCGAGGTAAGAGCCACCAAGAACAACGCCTTCCAGGAAAGGAAGCATAAATGACAGGTAGCCATTGGCTCAAACGGTGGGCGAGTAAGTTGTTGCAAGACCACATTCAAATCCCACTCAGGGGCTGGTGGACGAATCGGAGGCTTGAGCAAAAGCAGGCCTCTGAGGAAGCAGGCCACTAAGGGGTGGACCAATAGAGACTGGCCCTCCACCGGCGAGTGGTGCGCTGACAGAGCACTGAGGTGGACCCGAACAGAGTTGGATTTAAGGCCTAGGTCCGACAGGTGAAGCAGATACTGCAGCACCACTGGTACCAGGCATGAAAAGGGATCCTCTTGGCATTGAGCACACCAGGTGGAGAACCTACGCCACTTGAGGGCATAAGATTTCTGAGTGGATTGTCTCCTAGAGGCCAACACCACCTCCTCCACTTCCCTAGGTAGAAGCAAGGGGGCTAGAACTACCCTTTCAGCAGCCAGGCCATCAAATGGAGAGACTGGAGGTTGGGGTGCAGGAGAGATCCCTGATCCTGAGACAGGAGATCGGGTTGCACCCCCAGAGGGAGTGGAGTGTCCACCGCCAGTTGCAGAAGGAGTGGAAACCACGGTTGACTTGG
Source organism: Ichthyophis bannanicus (assembly GCA_033557465.1). Classification (NCBI taxonomy): domain Eukaryota; kingdom Metazoa; phylum Chordata; class Amphibia; order Gymnophiona; family Ichthyophiidae; genus Ichthyophis; species Ichthyophis bannanicus. The sequence goes on from CM066032.1 coordinate 1,656,268,065, forward strand.
CCATCTGGGGGCTACCAGAATCAGCGAGGCCCTGTCCAGAAGAACCTTGAATAGGGTTCGGGCCACTAGAGGCGTTGGAGGAAACGCATACAGCAGGCCCATAGACCAAGAGATTAGGAAGGCATCTGCTGCTATTCGCAGAGGATGCGGTTGTCTGGAACAGAACCTGGGCAGCTGATGGTTCAGTGGACTGGCAAAGAGATCGATGGTTGGAAGACCCCATTTTAGGAAGATCTGCTGGACCACTAGGAGATTCAAATGCCATTCGTGAGGCTATAGAATCCTGCTCAACCTGTCTGCCAGGTAATTTTCTTGGTCAGGTAGATAAACTGCCTTGAGAAACATGCCTTGTTTGACTGCAAAGGCGCACAGGGCCTGTGCTTCCTGACACAGAAGCCTGGATCTTGTGCCTCCTTGTTTGTTCACATAGAACATTGCTACTTGGTTGTCTGAATCAAGACAGACTGGTAAGAGAGGACATGAGAGAAAGTTTGCAGAGCTAATCGAATAGCTCGCAACTCCAACAGATTGATCTGCTGTGTGGCCTCCCAAGGGGACCAGAGGCCCTGAGTGCATGCCCCCTGGCAATGTGCACCCCAACCTTGAAAAGAAGCATCGGTCATTAGCACCTGTGTGTGTGGTGGTGCCTGGAAAGGCACCCCTTTGATCAGGTTTGGGAGATGCAGCCACCACTGCAGGGAGGCCGCTGGTAGTTTGGACACTCTTACTCTGTCTCTTAAGTCTCCTGTGGCCTGTCTCCACTGAGCTGTGAGGCACCATTGAGCAGGCCACATATGCAGATGAGCATTTGGAGTTACATGGACCGTGGATGCCATGTGGCCCAGAAGCCTCAGGAAATGTCTGGCAGAGACCAGAGATCCACTGCGAAACTGCTGGGCCAGAGCCATCAGTCTGTGAGCTCTGTTCCCGGGCAAATAAGCCATTGCTTGTAAGGTATCCAACCTTGCCCCTATGAACTCTATGTCCTGTGAGGGGAGCAAAGTGGACTTTGCGAAGTTTATGACAAAGCCCAGGTGCTGGAGAAGAGAGACAGTGCGAAGAGTGGCTTGTCTGGCCTCCTGTGGAGACTGACCCCTGATGAGCCAGTAGTCCAGGTATGGAAAGACAAAGATGCCCTGGTTTCTGAGATAGGCCGCCACCACCGCCAGGCATTTGGTGAAAACCCTGGGTGCGGAGGTTAGGCCAAATGGAAGTACCCTGTACTGAAAATGATTTCCTCTCACTACAAATCTGAGATATTGCCTGTGGTCTGTATGAATGAGGATGTGAGTATAAGCATCCTTTAGGTCTAAGGAGCATAGCCAATCTCCCTGCTGGAGGTAGGGCAGCAGTATTCCAAGGGTAAGCATCTTAAACTTTTCCCTCTCCAGGAACTTGTTGAGACTTCGCAAGTCTAGGATGGGCCTGAGGCCTCCTGTCCTTTTTGGTACCAGAAAGTACCTGGAATAGAAGCCTCTTCCTATCAGGTGGTGAGGCACTGGTACCACCACCTGCTCCTGTAGAAGACTTGCCAACTCCTGAAGGAGGAGGTTCCTGTGCAGAGGGAGTCTTGGAGGCTCCCCTGGAAAATATAAGGGAGGTAACTGGTTGAAGTGGAGCAAGTAGCCCTTTTGGACTATGCTCAGTACCCAGGTATCCCCTGTTATAGCTGACCATCTGTGGGCGTACAGTGTCAGCCGGCCTCCTGTGCTGAGTGGAGCCAGCTGTGGGGGTGAGGCTATGCAGTGGGACTCAAAACCCTGCCCTCTGCTGTGCAGGAGCTGGAGCTGGCAGCTTGGGGGTTTTCTGTCTACGGGGCCCATGTCCCTGACTGCTGACCCTGTTGGGGAGCTGGAATTGAGGGTAGGATTTGTAGGCAGAGGCCTTCCTCGGGTAAAAGGGCTTTTTCCTCGAGCCCTTCTTCTTCTGAGAAGGGGCAGAAGTCTTCCTGGACAGCCTTGTCCTGGTGAGAGTCTCAGTCTCGATTTCTGCAGCCTTTTCAGCCATGGGTTTGCCAAAGAGGTTCTTACCCTGGCAAGGGACATCGACCAACTTGTCCTGGACCCATGGCTCGAGGTCCAATGACTGTAGACAGGCCTGATGGTGTGCACCGATGCCAGCCACTGCAACTCGGGCCGAAGCCTCAAAGCCATCATAGGCTGCACGAGATATAAACTTCGAGCACTCTCGAATCCCCGATGACAAAGCTTTGAACCTCTGCAAAGGTTCCTCGGAGAGGCCAGCAGAGAACCCAGCAATCTCCTTTGCCAGGTCTCGGAGGTACATGCCCATGTACAGCTGGTAAGTCTGGACACGGCACGCCAGCATAGAGCCCTGGAAGCACTTTCTACCAAGGGCATCCAGGTTCAGGGCCTCTCAGCCGAGGGGCACCGAGGAGTGCATCTTCTGACTCTTCAGAAGATGCATGGCCAATTCCACAACCATGGAGTGGTGTGGTAGCTGTGCCTTCTGGAACCCAGGGCTCTTACGGACTCGATAAATGGAATCGACCCGTCTGCTGAGAACCGGCGCCAAGGCCGGTGCCTCCCACATGCAGAAGGACTAGAAAGGGGGGCTGTTACTTCTGGAGAGAAATCTGAAATTGTGAGTATATACTTCTGGGAATTTTTCTGAAAGGAATCTTTTTTCTTTTAAAGCTAATTAATCTGTGAACCCACTATTTTTTTGTTAAATCAGTCAGGGCCTAGTAGCAACAGTTTAAGATTCAATTTAAAACACAGAAGAGAACTTTCTGGTTACCTTTCATACCCAGTAGACAGCTGTAGTTTAAATTTCATAGTCACTCAGGGCCTAGCATCAGCAAAGTACTTTTAGTTTCAAATTAAAACACAGAAGAAAGCTTTCTGGTTAAATTTAGAATCCAGCAGAGAGCTTGTAGTTTAAATTTCTTAATAGGTTAGAGCCTAGTAGCAGCAAAGAGCTATAATTTAAATTAAATCAGAATATAGCTTACCTCAGCGGCACAGGACAAGGTACTGTGTAGCAGCCCTTTTTTAATAAGTGTTATATCCCTCCCTCCCTCCCCACACCCACCTTCCCCTGGGATAATCACAGCTTTATAGGTACTTGCACAACTTAAAAGACAGGAGGTGCTCTCAGGTGAAGCTCATTACCCAAATCAGTCATACACTAAGGACCTGAGATTAATTAAGCTTCAGGTGAACAAGGTATATTAAACTTCTTAGGTACAGTTTTAGTGGTATAAATATCCATAGCACCCTTTAGTACATAAAGAACTTAAAGATCTAAACACAAACTTAAAACTAAGATGCAGACAGCAGTCCAGCAGCGGGATGTGGGCTTTCCAGTCTTTTGCATTGAGTGTCACATGTATGATTTTCTCCCAGCTGGTGAGAGGTCTTACGTGTGCACTAGGTACAAGGAGCTCTCTGCTCTCAGGGAACGAGTCCGTTCTCTAGAGGCTAGAGTAGCAGACTTGGAAAACATAAGACAGACAGAGAGGTACATAGACGAGACCTACAGGGATATAGTCCTGAAGTCCCACCTCCAGTCTGGCAGCATCCCTGTTGCCATGGAGGAGAGAGGTCACGTGACAGGAGAGCATCACCCTGGTGTGGCAGGAAGTGATCCTGTAACTAGGACCTGTCCTCCAGGTGATGTAAACCCCTCTCGCACCGAGGAGGTTTCTCCAGGGCCAAGTGCCCATGAGGGAAGGGTTAGGACAGCAGTTATAGTTGGTGATTCGATCATTAGGCATGTAGATAGCTGGGCGGCTGGTGGACGTGAGGATCGCCTTGTAACATGCCTGCCTGGTGCGAAGGTAGCGGACCTCACACGCCACCTAGATAAGGTCTTAGATAGTGCTGGGGAGGAGTCTGCTGTCTTGGTACATGTCGGTACCAATGACATAGGAAAATGTGGTAGGGAGGTTCTGGAAGCTAAATTTAGGCTTTTAGGTAGGAAGTTGAAATCCAGAACTTCGAGGGTAGCGTTCTCCGAAATGCTTCCCGTTCCACACGCAGGACCCAAAAGGCAGGCAGAGCTCCGGAGTCTCAATGCGTGGATGAGACAATGGTGCAGAGATGAGGGGTTCGGATTTGTTAGGAACTGGGGAACATTCTGGGGAAAGGAGGGGCTCTTCCGAAGGGATGGGCTTCACCTTAACCGGGATGGAACCAGGCTGCTGGCATTAACCTTTAAAAAGGAGATAGAGCAGCTTTTAAACTAGATAATAGGGGAAAGCCGACAGTCGCCCAAGAGCGCATGGTTCGGAAGAATGTATCCTTGAAGGATACTACAAAAAGCAGAGAGGTTCCAAAAAAGAGTAAAGTAGCCCAAATGCCCTCGAGTATGGAGCAGACAGAACTTAAAGATCCCAAATTACCCATGTCTACCAATAGCCAAATTAATATGAATAAAATACAGTCTCTAAAATGCTTGTATGCAAATGCTAGAAGTCTACAAAACAAGATGGGAGAGTTAGAATATATAGCACTAAACGAGAGGTTAGATATGATTGGAATATCAGAGACATGGTGGAAGGAGGACAACCAGTGGGACACTGTGATACCTGGGTACAAACTATATCGTAATGATAGAGCTGACCAAATTGGTGGAGGGGTTGCGCTCTATGTTAGAGAGGGCATTGAGTCAGAAAGGATTAAAGTTTTGCAAGAAACAAAATTTGCTGTAGAATCTCTATGGATTGAAATTCCATGTAAAAAGGGGAAGGCGATGGCAGTGGGGGTGTACTATCGTCCGCCTGGCCAGAATGAACAAATGGATGATGAAATGCTCAAAGAAATCAAGGAAGCTAGCAAAAGTTACAGTGCAGTAATAATAATGGGTGATTTCAATTACCCCGGCATCGACTGGGTCAGTGTCACAACAGGACATGCTAGGGAGATAAAGTTCCTAGATGAAATAAATGACTGCTTCTTGGAGCAGCTGGTTCATGAACCAACCAGAGGGGAAGCAATATTAGACCTAGTCCTTAGTGGAACACCAGATGTAGTTCAAGAGATAAGGGTGTTGGGGCCACTTGGCAATAGTGATCATAGCATGATCACCTTTGATTTAATTAGTGGAGGAGGGATAGTAAGGAAATCCACAGTACTACCCTTTAACTTTCGAAAGGGAGACTATGATAAAATGAGGAAAACAGTTAAGAAAAAACTAAAAGGAGCAGTTGCAAAGGTTAAAGACGTACATCAAGCTTGGGTGTTGTTGAAAAATACTATCTTGGAAGCCCAGACCAGCTGTATTCCACGCTTTAAGAAAAGTGGAAGGAAGTCCAAAAAACTGCCAGCATGGTTTTAAAGGTGAGGTCAGAGAGGCTGTTGCCAAAAAATCATCTTTCAGGAAATGGAAAAAAGAGCCAAACAATGAAACCTGGAAACAGCACAAGCACTGGCAAGTCAAATGCAAGACATTGATAAGGCAGGCAAAGAGAGAATTTGAGAAGAAGCTTGCTGCGGAAGCAAAAACGCGAAATAAAGATCTTTTCAAGTACATTCGTAGCAAAAAACCTGTGAGAGAGTCAGTTGGTCCATTAGATGATAAAGGGGTTAAAGGAGCACTAAGAGGCGACAAGGCGATAGCGGAGAGACTGAATGAATGCTTTGCTTCGGTCTTTACTGAGGAAGATGTAGGGATGTTACCCATGACTGAAGTGGTATTTAAAGGTGTGGAAGAATTGAAGGAAATATTGATACATCGGGAAGATGTCTTACAACTATTAGATAAACTGAAGAGTAGCAAATCACCTGGGCCGGATGGTATACATCCAAGGGTATTGAAAGAACTGAAATTTAAGATTGCAGACCTGCTATCAGTAATCTGTGAACTATCATTTAAATCATCTCTAATACCTGAGGATTGGAGGATCGCCAATGTAACACCAATTTTTAAAAAGGGTTCGAGGGGTGATCCGGGAAACTACAGACCAGTGAGCCTGACATCAGTACCGGGAAAAATGGTAGAAACCATCATAAAGAATAAAATTACTCAGCATGTAGATAGTCACGACCTAATGGGAGACAGCCAACATGGCTTTAGACAAGGAAGATCTACAGCACTCACGTGACTCGGGGAGTCCGGCTCCACATGAGGCAATTTGGCAGGCCTCTCCGGCTCCGAGGACCCAGGACGGCAGTCGGGGCTATGCGACATGGCCCTCGAGGGACCAAGAGCGTCCACCGATGCCGCCCTTGCAGGTTTCTTCTTCCTTTTGTGTTCCTGTGAGGGAGACCCCCGCTCAGAGGAGCCCCGACGATGCTTGGGGTCGGACTCCTGAGACGTCGAGGCATCTGACGAAGTCCGGGCCCGGCCGGACGCGGAGTCAGAAAAGATCCTTTCTCGCTGATGCTGATGGCTCCTCAACGCCTTTGAGGACATTTTGCCACACGCGCCACAGATCATCGGGTCATGATCTGGCCCGAGGCACTGGAGGCAGCAGTCTTGTGTGTCGGTGAGAGACATCAGTTTCTTACACCAATCACACTTCTTGAACCCGCTGGCAGCCATCAGGGGAAAAAGGGCCCCTGCAAGGTCAAAAGACCAGGCTGCCAGTGAAAAAGAAAAAAGAGCGCGAACGCTAGTCTCGAAGGACAAAAACCGAAAAAACAGCTCCAGGCTCGATACCGGTTTACCGTGCCCAGGCGGGAAGGTGAACCGGCGTCGAACCAGCAAAAAAACACAAATCTTCAAAGGAAAAATCAACTTTTAACCGGGTGACTAGGACACACGTCCGTCGGGCTCTGTGGAAAAAAGAAGACTGAGCAAGATGGCACCCTTGGGCGGGAAGGGGACCGCGCATGCGCGCTGCATTCCCAAATGCTTTCTTTGAAAGCTGGGGAAATGCTCCACACGAGGGCTCCGTCGACATCACCCATATATGAGGACTGACTTCCTGCTTGGTCCTGGAGAAGCAAAAATACTTCAGACACTTCACAATCTCTTTTATAATATTCCTCAGTTCTTTGACTGCTGAAAGGAAGGTTAGGCTCACTACTAACTATCCTCATGCTGCTTCCCAAACAAAAAAGAAAACCAGCAACAAAGTTAAGGGCACTCTCTACATTATTCAAAATATTCCATTTCTTTCTGTTCTTCCTCTCACAGATTAACAGTGGTAGTGTCCAACTCCATAACTTCAGCCACTTCATCTGTGTCAGCTGGAGAAAACTCCCCTTTCTGCCTTGACTCTGCAATAAACTGTGCCATTCCCCAGGGAGAGTCCTCCTCTTCTAGCTGGCCTGGGCTTATATTGGGTTTAGCCCATTCTCTTCAGTTAAAGGGCTCTAATGGGATGCTCTGCCCTCACTCCTTTAAAGAGAACCCTCTTAATCCTAACAGTAATTTTGTCAGAGTGCCTTGCCTCTCTATCACTTTGACTGTCAGGGGCAGGGAAGCTCTCCTCACTGCTTGTATTCTTCTTCCTACTATTTGGCTCACCACATACTCCACTCCTTATGCTTTCACCAGACCCGTGCTTATAGCCAGCCTTAGGGGTTTACAATGTGAGACAGAATGTCAGCATATGTATGTTCCTTTCCTATGCATTGGACTTCTTTATTTAGGTAAACCACTTAAGCTGATCATGATTGGTAATGAGAGTGAGCTTACTTTCTGTCAAATAATATTTGAGGGCCTCTACTACCCATTTTAACACCAAACACTCCTTTTCCATTGTAGCATAATTTCTTTCAGGCTGGAACATCTTCCTGCTTAAATAAAGAACGGGATGTTCCTTACACTGATCTGAGACAATATGGTGCCTATACCTCCATCAGAAGCATCTGCACTGAACACAAATTCCTTGAAGAAATCTATACTCCAAAGCACCAGCTCCTGACATAGGCTGTCCTGTAGATCTCATAAGTACTCCAGCACTGTTGGAGCCCATTGTAACTGATTAGGGCAACCATGCATCAACAAATCTGTCAGTGGGCAGGCCTTTTAGCGAAGGGGAGTACAAACCTTCAGTAGTACTATATAAGCCCCAAAAGCTCTTCAACTGCTTCTTTTTATGGAGTAAATAGAATTCCGTAATACTTTCCACTTTATCTAGTAAAAGGCATATCTCCACCTTACCAAGCAGATATTCTAAATACTTAACTTTTCTCTAAGCTAGCAAACACTTTTTGAGATTTATTGTAAGCCCCACTTTCTGCAATGCTCCCAGAACAGCCCACACCTAGAAAAGATGACCCTCCTAGTCTAAACTCATTAGGAAAATGTCCAAATATATAGCTGAGTATTCTCGGTGGTTCCACAATATAATATGAACCAATCACTGGCAGGTAGCTACTGCACCATGTAACCCAAAAGGCATGCATTTATTGTAGACTGAAAGAGGCCTTTGAGTGCTAAATGCAGTCTTTGGACAGGATAGGGGTGACAAAGGAATTTGTCAATAATCTTTGGTAAGGTCTAGTGTGGTAAAACATCGTGCAATGTCTAACCAGTCTAGTAGCTCATCTCTTTGAGATATTGGGTAGACTACAAACTGCAAAATCACATTGATCTGCCTCAAATTAATGCAGAATCTTTGGGTACCATCTTATTTAGGAATTAACATCACTGGGCTTGCCCAAGGCTTTTGGATCCCTCTATAATCCCCATTTGCTGCATCTCTTCCACTTGTCTCTCTACTTCCGAGCCTTTAGCTTCCAGGAGTCTAGAGTATATGTACTACCTCCCCTGATGGAGTAATAATCTTGTACTCCAGGATCCAGGTTTGCCCTGGCTTCAGTGAGATGGCATCCTGGAATTCTCCCACTAAATACTCAACTTTGTTTCTCTGGCATGAGGACAGATCTTCATTTATTTTAACCTGACATACACTGCCAGATCTCACTTACTTGAAGTTTGAAGTCATCCTCACTCCCCTCTCTCCTTCACTTTCCTGCTATGGCCTTAGCAAATTAATGTGGTGCATTTGAGGTAACCTAGGGAGTCCTGGACTTCAGAGTGCAGAGGACCTATTTTCCTCTTCATCACCAGGTGTCCCTTCCATCAGGTAACAGACTTATGTGGAGAAGAGACTGCCAGGACTAATACCTTTTCCCTTTCTTTCAATGTCCATGTATGGGCACCCTATTCATAGTAAGTGTTTTATTTATTCTGACTTTGGATTAAGTTAGCTTGGGCAACCTCTGTCACTTTCCTCACTCTTTCCTTTAACCTTATCAATAAGAGTACATTCACATACTCCAAGTCCGCCTCTTCTATCAATAGTTCTCAGAGTACATTTAACAATCCTTCAAGAGACAGGCCAAATGACATCTCAAAAGGGGAGACCCCTTAATGAGGGATTGATTATGTAGGTTTCTTTAAAATAAGATTTGAGTAGATAAGGATTTTGCACATGTATTTATTGTTGTTGCCAGAGACACCGGAAATTGAATTCTACTGCTCCTAAATATTTTAAGATGGTCTAAGTAATTTGTATCTAGACAAATACTTTTGATTATATATAATAGTGTGTCAGTTTGTGAAACTGATTATGTTAGTATTTACTTATTTTCTTTTTGTGCAATCCCCATTTAAAACTCTCTTCAACATATTTTTCATAGTTTTGTTGGACCTCTCTACCAAACCAGTTGTCTGGAGATGATGGGTGGTGGTGTAAATATGTTTTATGCCAAGAGCATGCCACAGCTGCCTCAGGATTCCAGAAATGAAATTTGTACCCTGGTTTATTAAGGCCTGCACCTTAATGTAAGACAAAGATCCTGACAACTGGCAAAATCAATAATTTCATTGTTGATGGGGAAGAAATTGAAATATTTGACAACTTTAGATCAACTTCAATAAAGAAATAACAAGAAGTCAAGAAATCCAATGATGCATTGCTCTTGGTGGAATGGCTATGAAGGACCTAGACAAGATTCTCAAGAACAGAGATGCCTCTCTCCATACAAAAATTTGACTTGTTCAAGCCATGGTATTTTCAATAACGTCATATGACTGTGAAAGTTGGACAGTGAAAAAGATAGACAGGAAGAAAATTGATGCCTTTGAATTATGGTGCTGGCAAAGAATACTGTGTACATCATGGACTGCCTGAAGAACAAACCAGTCAGTACTAGAGGAGATCAAACATAAGTCTTCTTTAGAAGCTCAGATAACAAGACTTTGACTTTTATACTTTGGACACATTATGAAAAGAGAGAGATCATTAGAGAAAACATCATGCTTAGCAAGGTAGAAAGTCAACCAAAAAGAGGAAGGCCAGCAATGAGATGGATCAATACAATGACAGTAGCTATGGGTGCCACTCTATCAACAATAAGTTGCCTGACTGAAGACCGACAACAGTTTTGGACAACTATCCAGAGGGTCGCCATGAGTTGACACCGACTCAACAGCACTTAACAACAATGACAACAACACATAATCGATAACATTCTTTCCCATATAAAGTGTTACTTTACTTGCAGAACCAATCACTCTCATTAAAATATTCTCACCCAATACAACTGAAATTGATCTATAATTGATACTAGGAGTCAGCACAATGAGATTGGCTCCATTTGAGAGCTGCTGGAGTCATAGCAAAATGGAAGGGGACTGCTCCTGCTCCATTTACTACTTGGACTACAAAGGAACCCACAGGTAAGACCCAAGGGAGACCTGGGAGTAGGTGCCTTGGGAGAATGGGGGACTGAACAGGGTGGGAACATTGTGGGGCGGTCTTGCAAATGGCAGTCATTTTGACATGCTGTCCAAGGGGAGGGTGGTTCTAAAGGAGGGGTTTGATCAGTAGGGGCGTTCAGGTCTTTGGGGGGAAGAGGGGATGCAGATGTGACATGGTCATAGCTTTTTATATGGGGAGTGGCCATACTAACAGGCTGTAGGTAGTGAGGCTGCACTTAATGCAACTTCTTGAGGTGGCATTAGATGCAGTCAAACTCTCAGCAGTCATGACAGGACATGCATGGCAATATCCCATGAACTACAGTAGCTGCCATTGGTCGACATGCCCCTTTTACCCTGATCCCATCCCATGGCACACTAAGCATCTGGCATCAAAATACTGTAACTCTATGCTGTCTGTTTAGCACCTGTACTATTAGCATGGGTCAGCACATGGTGGATACAGAATCTTGCATTTGAGGCCACACTAACACCTAGTGCTGCTTAGAAAACATGCCTCTTTAGTGTTTATTGTAGCAATGTATAAATGTAATTAGCAAGCAAAGAAATAAATAAATGACAAGATATTTATGGAGAACCTTATATCCAAATACAGAAAGCTAATATTGAGAAAGATCTTAAAGCTATACTGCCTATTAGTGCTTTCTCCTGTAACATTTGAAGCCAGTTCACTTTGTTAACATTAACTTCAACGGTAGTTCTATAATATTTGCTAATCCTTTTATTTGGCTGACTTGGGGCTGAAATCTGTTGCAATAAATGCTTGGATTACTTCCACTTTCTTAAATTCCATTTTCCAATGTTATCCTTCTCTGTACTAGTATCCATGTATAGCTCAGCTGCCACTGCAGTTATTTGAAATTGCTTTTTATGGCAGAGCAATGAAATCCAAAAATTGGTTGTGACAATTCAAACTGACCATCAGAATCATAATTCAAACTGCAGACAACAGCAATAGTACCTTCTTAGTGAACCAATATCCAGATATACAAAATTTTTCTTCCATATACATAAAAAGATGAATTCATACATCTGGACTTAAGGGCATATGTACATGATATATTAAAACTGAATGTTAACATGTCAGTTTAAATGCTGATGTTATTAACTAGTTTACTGTATGATAGCTAAAGACTTTAGTACACTGAATGTCAAGAGCAGTTTTTTGTGAGGCTAGTACTGGTGATAGTGATTCTGTCCTGGATAAAGGTTGTGAACCACCATCCACTCCCTCCATCAAATGTTATTGTACCTTGGCAGTCCCCCATCAGGCCACTGACATGGAATGTTATAGTGATAGGGTGGATCTCAAGCCCCACTCCTAACACAGTACTGCAGTATGATATTTATTTATGGTCTGGGATGGTGAAGAACATCAGACAACGGAGCACGGTCCTTAAGATATCTTCTGTGTTTGTCCCATGCTTTTTTGAATTGAGATATTGTCCTCATTTCAACTACCTCCACTGGGAGGCTCTTCCATGCATTTACCACTCTTTCCATAAAGAAATATTTCTGCATATTACTCCTGAGTCTATCCTTTTTCATCCTCATCCTATGTCCCCTCATAGCAGAGTTTGCTTTCAATTGATAGAGGCTCTCCTCTTGTGCATTTATGCCACAGAGGTATTTAAACATCTCTATCTTATCTCCCCTATCCTGCCTTTCCACTAGCATAATCATATTAAGATCTTTTTAACATCTTTGTTAGTGATATAGCGGAAGGGCTGTCGGGTAAGGTTTGCCTCTTTGTGAATGATACCAAAATCTGCAATAGAGTAGACACCCAGGAAGGTGTAGATAACATGAGGAGGGATCTAACTAAGCTTGAAGAATGGTCTAGAATTTGGCAGCTGGGATTTAATGTTAAAAAAATGTAAGGTCATGCATTTGGGCTGCAGCAATCCAAGGGAGCAATATAGTATGGGGGGTGAAGTACTTTTGTCCACTAAAGAAGAGTGGGACCTAGGCGTATTTGTGTCTGATGATCTTAAAGTAGCTAAACAGGTAGAAAAGGTGATGGCAAAAGCTAGAAAGATGCTTGGATGCATACGGAGAGGAATGACTAGCAGAAAAAAGGAGGTGATAATGCCTCTGTATAAGTCTTTGGTGCGACCTCATTTGGAGTATAGTGTGCAATTCTGGAGACCGCACCTTCAAAAGGATGTGAACAGGATGGAGTCGGTGCAGAGGGTGGCTACTAAAATGATTAGTGGTCTTCATTATAAAGCATATGAGGACAGACTTAAGGATCTTAATATGTACACCTTAGAGGAAAGGCGGAATAGAGGTGATATGATTGAGATGTTTAAATACCTCCGTGGCATAAATGTTCAGGGAGAGAGCCTCTTTCAATTGAAAGCAAGTTCTGCTATGAGGGGACATGGGATGAGGGTGAAGGGAGATAGATTCAGGAGTGATATGCGGAAATATTTCTTTATGGAAAGAGTAGTGGATCCATGGAATAGTCTCCCAGTGGAGGTGGTAGAGATGAGGACAGTAACTGAATTCAAAAAAGCATGAGACAAACCCAGAGGATCTCTAAAAGTAAAAAGGGGACTGTTGTAGTTGTTGATATGGAAGGCAGACTAGATAGGCCATGTGGTCTTTTTCTGTCATCATATTTCTATGTTTCTATGTTTCTAAGTCTGTCCTCATATGCTTTATAATGAAGACCACTAACCATTTTAGTAGCCACCCTCTGCATCGACGCCATCCTGTTTATATCTTTTTGAAGGTGCAGTTTCCAGAATTGCACACAATACTCCAAATAAGGAGGCACCAGAGACTTATACAGAGACAATACCACATCCTTTTTTTTGCTGCCATTCCTCTGCCTTTGCACCCAAGTATTCTTCTGGCTTTCACCATCACCTTTTCTACCTGTTTAGCTGCTTTAAAATCATAAGAAATAATCATGCCCAGGTCCTCCTCTTCTTTCATGGACAAAAGTACTTCGCCCCCTAAACTTTACTGCTCCTTTGGCTTTTTTTGCAGCCCAAGTGCATGACCTGCATTTTTTAGCATTAAATCTTAGGTGCCAAATTCTTGACCATTCTTTAAGCTTAGTTAGATCACTCTTCACGTTATCTACTACTTCCTGGGTGTCTATATTGCAGATTTTGGTATCATCCAGAAAGAGGCAACTCTTACCCAAGGCCCTTCCACAATATCACTAAGAACGATATTAAAAAGAATTGGATCAAGGACAGATCGCTGCGGCACACCACTGGTAACTTCCTTCTCCTCAGAGTGAGCTCCATTTACCAGTACCCTTTGTTGCCTCCTATTCAATCAATTTCTAATCCAGTCAATCAATTTAGAGTCCATCCCTTGGATTTGTTTATGTCGCCAATGCAAAATGGTGTCAAAGGCTTTAATGAAATCTAAGTACACCACATCTAATACTCTCCCTCGGTCCAACTCCCTGGTCACCCAGTCAAAGAAATCAATCGGAATTTTCTGACAAGACCTGCCTCTGGTAAACCCATGCTGCCTCGAATTCTGCAATTCATTGGAATCCAGAAACCTCACTATTCTCTCTTTTAGCAGCATTTTCAATAATTTATTCACCATGGTCCCTTCACTTTGTCTACTTTAAGTTTAGCTGAGGTTAGACTATCTGGCCTGTAGTTTTCAACCTCATTCTTACTTCTGTTTTTGTGTAAAGAAACCACATGTGTCCTTCTCCAGTCCTCTGGGACCACTCCCAACTCAAAAGAAGAATTGAAAAGATCAGTCAGTGGAGCCACTAGAACATCCCTAAGTTCCCTCAGTATTCTTGGGTGTTTTCCATATGGTCCCTTCACTTTGTCTACTTTAAGTTTAGCTAAATGCTCATGAACCCAGTCTTCTGAAAATCGTTCAAGATCCCCATCACTTCTGTTCCTATTTGTTAGTGTTTTTGAGGTCCTGCTCCTGACCCTTCATCTGTGAACACAGAACAGAAATATTTGCTAAGCAATTCTGCTTTATCCTGATTAGCTTCTTCATATTCCTCCCCTTCACCCTTTTGTCATTCCTCCTCTCACTAACATATCTGAAAAAATGTCTTATCCCCCATTATATTGCATTGGTTATTTCTTCTTTTTGCATATTTGCTTTCCTGACTACTTTCCTAACTTCTCTAAGTTTTTTCCAAATATAGATGTCTGCCTTCTTCTCTCTGTGATCTCTTGTGGTTTATGAAGGCCTCCATCTTTTTCTTCACCTTTTCAGCTACTTCTTTTGAGAACCATAGTGACCTCCTTTTTCTTTTACATTTATCTACCTTTCTAACAAAAAGTTTTCTTGCCCTTAAAATATCCCCTTTCAGTTTTGCCCATGGTTTTTCTACATCCTCCATCTGTTCCCATGGCACTAACGAATCCTTGAGGTATTGTCCCATTTTGGCAAAGCTAGTTTTCCTAAAGACTAAGAACCTTGCTTTTGAATTGATTTTATCAGCCCTAGACCTAATACTGAACCATATCATCTAGTTATCACTGGATACAAGATGATCTCCCACTGTGACATCAGAAACACTCTCCCCATTGGTAAACACCAAGTCCTGTATGGCCCCTTCACATGTGGGTTCTGTTAACAGTTGCCAGAATAGTTCTCCCTATAGAGAATCTAGGATATCTTAGATGACACTGCATCAGGGATGTGCCAATCAACATCCAGCATATTGAAATCACCTATCAGTAGCACTTCTCCTTTCATGGCAATAATGCATATGTTTTCTATTAAATCTCTGCCCACACATCATATCTCTTTTGGAGCAGTTTCTCCAAATGGGTGAGTCTTGCACATACCATGACAGTCATGAACCTCACTTCTAAGCCAGGATATATGGAGTATGATTTTAGTCTCAAATTTACTGCTAATGCTCAGCATAGTACTTACATTATGCCAAAGGGAGCCTTCAGGAAATTAGTTTATATGGAACCACCCTACAATGGTTCTCCTCCTACTTAACTACAACACTACAAGTAAGATCGAGATCACATCAATCCACACTAATTGATCAATCACAAGGGATTCCACAGGGATCAACCCTATCAGCAGTACTATTCAATATTTACCTACAGCTTCTTTGTGATATAATAAAGGAATACAAAATTGAATACAGGATCTATGCTGATGATATTATGATCTTTACTCCTATGTCCATCACTAAACCAGATTACTCAAGGATATCATCATTCTTGGAAGCTGGCTGAATAACCGGAATTTCCACATAAATTACAGAAAATCTAAAGCACTCTTCATATCCAGAAATACCTCCTTCACTACCACAAGCTACGAATAATTCAAAAACTCAAACCACTGCTAGATGAAAATAATTTCCAGACAGTCTGCCAAGCCATGATAATGCCACTAATGGACTATTGTAATTTACTATATCAAGGCCTTCCGAAGCACACTACTGTACATACCCCTTACAGCTAGCTGTACACAGCAGCAATACTAATATCTGGTATGGCAAAACATGAACATATAACCCCGATGTTGAAACAGCTGCATTTGCTACCAGTAATAGAAGGATCCAAATTCAAGCTGCTGGTCATGATATTTAAAATAACTTACAAGCTGGCACCAGCCATCCTCCAAGCACTTATCAATAAAGACCCAGAAGACAGAATCAAACGTAAAACTAACAAAAACATACTACTCATACCAAAGGTCAGCCAAAAGCCAAACAGATAACATGTAACAGGGCGCTCTCACTTTATGCCCCAACACTATGGAACTCCCTCCCTGAGATTATAACAGCTATCATTGACCTGCAAGACTTCTGGAAAGCTATAAAAGACACTTATATTCTCCAAACACTGTACCACGACTACATGAGCCTTGCATCCACCAAATATGACCTTATAATCAGTCATGCCTCAAATATTACTTCTTCTCCATTTGCCCGTCAATAATCTCATATGCATCTGTTAAAATGTTAACACTCTGCAGATATGCTTCTCATATTATCACAATGTAACAACTAATTATTCCTGCATATGGAAGTGCTTCACTGTAATACTTATTCCACTGCTGTTTGTAACAACTTGATACACAGTTCTATCTAATTAATGTTAATCCTGTTGAAATCTCCAAGTTAATTCTCCCTATTCAATGTAAGCTATGTTAAAGTCTCCAAGTTATATCTCCCTGTTCAATGTAAAATTCTGTTGTTACAATGTAAACTGCCTTCAATCTAAGATAAGGCGGTATAGAAAAACCTGTTAAATAAATAAATAAATGTCCATAAACATCATTTGTAGAATGGCTTTGGAGATGTCTTTGTGGTTTAGATGTCCATAAGCACATCTTCAGATATCCTAAATCACAACTAAACCTTTTAAAATGACCCCCCCCCCCCCCAAGAGTCTACATAGGCCTGGGTGTTATTTAAATATATTGTCTTGGAATCCCAGACCCAATATATTCCACAATTTAAGAAAGGTAGAAGGAGGGCCAAACAACAGCCAGCATGGCTTAAAAGTGAGGTCAAAGATGCTGTTCTAGCTAAGAGAAAATCCTTCTGAAAATGGAAAAAAGAGGCAAATGAAAACATACTGACAAATAAAATGCAAGGCATTAATAAGGCAGGCAAAGAGAGAATTTGAAAAGAATCTTGCCGAAGAAGCAAAAGCACATAGTAAAAACCTTTTCAAGTATATTCATAGCAGAACACCTGTGAGAAAGCCAGTTGGACCATTAGATTATAGAAAGGTATAGGGGGCACTAAAAGAGGACAAGGTCATAGCAGAGAGACTGAATGAATTATTTGCTTCTGTTTTTAATGAAGAAGATGTAGGAAACTTACCCATGCCAGACACTGAAATTACACTTACCTGGTAATTGTTGTACCTTGAGGAACTCCAGTTCGGTCCTCCACCTCTGGGTAGTGTACCTCCTCCTGCAGCTTGGAGACTAGGCATGTCAAATTCGTGACATCACTGGATGTATCCTGCTGGCCTCTCCCATCAGCCCCAGTGAACTACTGACAAAGCAAACAAGGAACAACAAATAAAGGAGCAACAAATAAGTAGCTATAACATTAAACTCCACTGTAACTGTCAATGAAACTGAAACCTAACTTTTGAGCAAACCCCCTTCCAATAAGGAGGGAATTCATCTTGCATCCCCCCTATTTTCCCCTCTGAGCCGAGTAAGAGAGAAGGGAGGTAAAGAAAGGCAGAAATAAATACTCACCGTGACCCTGTAAGTCTCAGATCTTCTTTCACTTAACAACTGGCACTTTTTTCCTCCGCCAATACAATACGCCCCGTCTGAAAAAACTATCCCCGGGCAGGAATGAGGACTGAACTGGAGTTCTTCAAGGAACAACAATTACCAGGTAAGTGTAATTTCAATTTCCTTATCGTTCCTCCAGTTCAGTCCTCCACCTCTGGGATGTAACAGAGCAGTAATCATTGGGAGGGACCTTTCCACCCGGATCGCAGCACCACCTCTCTAAAACAGGCATCGTTTGCCACAAAAATATCCAGGCGGTATGCTTACTGAAGGTGTGAAGAGAAGACCAAGTGGCTGCTCTGCAAATTTCCACTGGCAGTACCAAACTGTACTCCACCCAGGACGTCGCTTGCGCTCTAGTAGAGTGAGCCCATAAGCCCACCTGCACCTGACTACCCTGCAATATATACGCCGATGAAATTGCTTCTCTGACCCATCTGGAAATGGAAGCTTTAGCAGCCGCTTCCCATTTACGGGGACCTCCGAACAGTACACAGAGGTGATCCGATTTGCAAAAAGGCTATGGATGTTTCAAGTATTGCCGCAACACCCTCTTAATGTCCAAACGTCGTAGACTACAGTCTCATACGTTCTCCTCTGCAGAACCTAATACTGGTAAAGAGACCGATTGATTCAAGTGGAACGGAGACACCACCTTTGGTAAAAATGAAGGAACTGGCCGTAACACCACCTTTTCCTAAGAAAAGGACAAGAAGGGCTCCCGACAAGACAAAGCCTGTAGCTCCGAAACCATGGACTTTGCCCGAATCAACCAATTGTCGAGATATGGGTGTACTAAAGTGCCTTCCTTTCGCAATGCCACCACCACCACCACGATGACCTTGGTGAAAGTGCGCAGAACCGTCACCAGACCGAAGGGCAACACTTGGAACTGGAAATGTCCCCAAGGGAGAGAGAGCCTCAGGAACTTTTGATGAGCTGCCCTGATTGGTATGTGTAAATACGCTTCAGTAAGAGCGAGGGAGATCAAGAACTCTCCTTGGCAAACCGCCACTATGACCGATCGCAGGGTTTCCATCTGGAAATGAGGGACTCAAAGGCAGTGGTTCACCCCTTTAAGATCTAGGATAGGCCGGAGTGAGTCGTCTTTCTTTGGCACCATGAAATAAATGGAGTAACGACCTACCCCGTAGTCTGCCACTAGAACTGGCACTACCACTCTCAGCTGTGTGAAGATGATCCAGAGTTTGTCGGACAGCTATCGCTTTCAGCTGACCTTTACAGAGAGAATGCACAAATGAGTCCAGGACCGGATGCGCCAATTCTAGAGCATAACCCTCGCGAATTATCTCTAACACCCATTGGTCAGATGTTATTTGGGCCCAGGTAGGAAAAAACTCTTGCAGGCGCCCTCCAATTGGATGGCTTCCTACCTGGGCCTGCCTCACTTCATTGCAGTTTTTGACTAGATGCTGCAGAGGAAGCTGCAAAACCTCTGCCTGCTCACTAAAACCCACAAAACCCATGGGTTCTAGAAGCAAATCTTCCTCTTTGGGGACCTCCTAAATGGGAAGTACAGAATCTCCTTAAATCCCTAAACTGGCCCCGCGAAGCCGGCGTGGATTTCCCCTACTTGGGCTTTTCCTCCGGGAGCCTTCCTCCTTTGGACTCCCCTAAGTCCTTAACCAGCTTGTCCAGATCTTCCCCAAACAATAACTTGCCTTTGAAGGGAAGCTTACTAAGGCGCGACTTGGAGGAACTGTCTGCCGCCCAACTCCTTAACCACAAATAGTGCCACACGGCTACCAGAGATGACATTTTATTCGCCAAAGCTCTCATCAAATTGTAGTGCACATTCGCTAAATATGCAGAGCCAGATTCCAGGCGTGTCACTTCCATTTGCTCAAGCTGGGATGATTGTTGCAAAAGCTGAGCCCACCTAAGACATGCTCTCCCCACCCAAGCCCCGCAAATAGAAGCCTGCAGTGACAGTGCATTCAACTCAAAGGCCTGCTTCAACAATCCATCCACTTTCCTATCTTGTGCATCCTTCAACGCCGCGCTGCCTTCAACCGGAATAGTCATTTTCTTTGTGACTGCCGAAACCGCCGCATTGATTCAGAGGGAACAGAACCTTTCCTTGTCCTTGTCCACTAAGGGGTAGAGTCCTGATACCCCTCAGCCCCACTTCCAGCAGATCCCATTCATCTTGTATCATCCGATCAACTACTCAGTGAACTGGGAACACCACCTGAGATTCCCTCACCGTTTGGATGAGAGGGTCTTCCTACCCCTCTTCTTCTGCTGGCTGCACTGCCACTAGATTGAGTGTCTGAAGGGATTCTATAATGAGCGCCATCAGCTCATCTTTCCGGAAAACCCGAATAATCCTCGCCTGATCCTCCAGCTCTGGAATTTCCCCCTCTTCCAGTTCCTCCATCCTAGATTCAAGATCCAACTCCACGTCTTCCATCTCAGGCCACTCTGTCTCTGATGGCGGTTGATCTAGTGGCCGTGCCCTCTTAAGAGGCCTGGCGCCATTGTTACCGACTTCTTCGGTCCCGGCCTGCCTCCCCGGAGCTGCCAGGGGCACTGGATCAGGTAGCTTCCCCTGCTGATGCAAGCAGTAAGCTTGATGCATTATTAACATGAAGCCTTGGGAAAAATCATCCAGAGGAGTCCCCGCCACGGTCGAAGGAGGTGCAGTAGATGGCCTCGCGTCCGCCTCCGGTAAGGGAACCGACCGACCCTCAAGTGGGTGCTCCCCGTCAGTTCCAGCAGCAGAGCTGTGGCAATCCTGTGCTAGCTTATCATCTATCTGCTGCTCCATAACAGTGGAAGTTGCTGTGCAGCCCCGGCAGATGCTGGAGGCCGCAAACCAGGCACTGAGGGCGCGAAGGCATTAGCTCTCCCCACTAACACACGTTGCTGTATACCAAAGGAATTATTTATTTATTTGCTTATTTTAACCATAGAAGGGGAAAAAACTACTATTATTATTTATATATTTATTTATTTTAAACAGAGAAAGGGAAAACGGCTCCTAGTTAACCTATAAACCTTCCCAAAGTCACTGAAATAAAAAAAAGCAAGTCCTCTAATGCACCCGCACGTTCACACTGCAGCTGTGCCTGCCCTCTCGTCGTGAACTGTCCTGCTGAGGCCCGCCACATGGCTCAAACATGTGTGAAAATGGCTACCAGGTTAGAATCTGCCTTGGCACCAAAAACCACGATGCAGGGAAACAGTGATGCTAATTCTGGCAGCGCGGCTACGGGGCCGACTCCTGCTCCGCACTACAAGGGAAATGAATGCCCAAATGAAAATCTCCCTTACCAGCGCGATGCACCGCTCCAGCACTGTGACGACGCTCAGCATAACTGCGAGCCATCACTCCTGATGCGAGCTGGTTTCCTGGCCTGAGCTCTCTGAAAAACGTCACCCTTCTGCCTGGAGCTGGAGAACTGTCGGCTTCACGATCGTCAGAGCTCTCCCCCGTACAGTCCAGGGGGAGAGAGCTGTCAAGGGAGACTGCCCTGGTAAGGGATGAAAAAGAAAGGACAGGCAGAGAACCGGCTCGGGACTTGCAATGTCTCCCTCCCGTCTTTTTTTTTTTTTTTTTTAGGCAACAGTTGCTCTGATATAAAACTAACTGCTCCTTATCTGTTCCTCAAGTGATCCCAGACCTAGGCTCACTACATCCTCCTGCTGCATGGAGACTGGACACACGGGGGCTGATGGGAGAAGCCAGTAGGATACATCCAGTGATGTCACAAATTTGACATGCGCAGTCTGCAAGCTGCAGGAGGAGGTACACTACCCAGAGGTGGAGGACTGAACTGGAGGAATGATAAGGAAATGATATTTAAAGGATATCAGGGGAATTGAAACACATCTTGATAAATTGGGAAGATGTATTACAGCTATTTGATAAACTAAAAAGCAACAAATCACCTGGACAAGAGGGCATACATCCCAGGGTGCTGAAAGAACTACAGTATGAGATTGCAGACCTACATTTTATAATCTGTAAACTATCTTTAAAATCATCTGTAGTACAGTATTTGAGGACTGGAGAGTGGCCAATGTAACACCAATTTTTAAAAAGGGTTCCAGGAGTGATCCAGGAAACTACAGACTGGTGAGCTTGATATCTGCACTGGGCAAAATGGTAGAAACCATTATAAAGAACAAAATTACTGAACATGTAGGTAGTCACAGTTTAACGTGAGAAAGCCAATATGGATTTAGCCAAGGAATGTCTTGTTTCACTAATCTGTTACATTTTTTCAAAGGTGTGAATAAACAGGTAGATAAAAGTGAGTTAATTGATTTAGTGTATCTGAATTTTAAGAAAGCATTTGACAAGGTCCCTCATGAGAGACTTTTGAGGAAATTAAAAAGTCATGGGATAGGAGGCAATATACTATTGTGCATTAGGAATGGGTTAAAAGATAGAAAACAAAGAGTAAGGCTAAACGGAAAATGTTCTCAATGGAGAAAGGTGAATAGTGGAGTACCCAGGAATCTGTGCTGGGTCCACTGCTTTTTAACACATTTATAAATGATCTGGAAATGGGAAAATGAGTGAGGTGATCAAATTTGCAGATGACACAAAATTATTCAAAGTTGTTAAAATGCAAGAGCATTATGAAAAATTGCAAGAGGACCTTGAAAAATTGAGAGACTGGGCATCCAAATGGCAGATGTACTAAGGGAAGAACAACCCAATGTACAATTACATGATGCAGAGTTTCACATTAGGAATCAACACATTGAAACCCTCTGCCCAGGGTGCAGCCACAGCCAAGAAAGCAAATAGAATGCTAGGAATCATAAGGAAATGAAGAGAAAATAAAACCAAGGATATTATAATGCCTTTGTTTTCGTTACATGGTGGGATCACATCTTGAAAATTATGTGCAACTGTGGTCACCATATCTTAAAAAGGATATAGCAGAATTGGAAAAGGTACAGAGAAGAGCAACCAAAATGGTAAAAGGGATGGAAGGATATCCCTATGAGGAAAGGTTTAAAAGGCTAGGGCTATTCAACTGGAAAAGAGACGGCTGAGAGGAGATATGTTAGAGGTCTATAAAATAATGAAGTGGAACGTGTAAACATAGATTGGCGGGAAAATTAATGGAAGTGCTCCTGCAAGAGCGAATAGTGGATTTTCTTGAAACCAACAGATTGAATAATCCAAAGCAACATGGTTTTACAAAAGAATGATCTTGCCAAACAAATCTGATTGAATTCTTTGACTAGGTGACCAGAGAACTAAGGGCATGCAAAGAATGTGATCTACCTAGATTTCAACAAAGCCTTTGATACTGTTCATCAATAAACTCAACAGCTTGGGGATGGGTTCCAAGGTGTGAACTGGATCAAAAATTAATTAACTGACAGACAACAGAAGGTAATGGTAAACGGAACTCACTCAGATGAAAGGATGATGATTAGTGGTGTGTCCCAGGGTTCGGTCCTGTGACTGGTACTGTTCAATGCATTTGTGAGTGATATTGCTGAAGGACTGAATGGAAAAGTCTGTCTTTAGGCAGATGACATGAAAATTTGCAACAGAGTGGACTTCCCTGAGGGAGTGGAAAATATGAGGAAAGATCTACAAAAGCTGGAAGAATGGTCTAATGCTTGGAAGTTAAGATTTAATGTGAAGTGCAGTATCATGCACTTGGGAAGCAGAAATCCAAGGGAAATGTATGCGATAGGGGGCAAGAGGTTGGTGTGCACGGACCAAGAGAAGGACCTCGGAGTGATTGTTTCTGAGTATCTCAAGTGTGACAAGGTGGTGGCAAAAGCCAGAAGGATGCTGGGTTGCATACAAAGAGGAATTACTAGCAGAAAGGAAGAGGTACTAATGCCTCTATACAAGTCACTAGTGAAGCTCACTTGGAATATTGTGTTCAGTTTTGAAGACCATATCTCACAGAGGATATAAAAAGACTGAAAATGGTTCAGAGGAAGGTGACAAAAATGATTTGGAGCCTGCGTCAGAAGACTTATGAGAAGAGACTTGAAGACCTAAATATGTACACTCTGGAGGAGAGGAGGGACAGGGGAGATATGATTCAGATCTTTAAATATTTAAAGAATATTAATGAAGAAACAAACCTCTTCCAAAGATGGAGAAGCTGTAAAACTAGAGGGCATAACATGAAGCTGCAAGGGGGTAAATTGAAAAGCCATGTTTTTCACTGAAAGGGTGGTGGATGCTGGGAATGCCCTCCTGATGGAAGTGGTGGGGGCAAATACAGTGACAGAATTCAAAATGGTATGGGACAGACACAGTAGGTCCCTTTATAGCAACAGGATAAAATCAAAATAAACATAACTATCTCTTACGTCTCAACAAATAGGGGTGACCTACATGAAGTGGTGGGTATACCCCTAAACAAAGGCATGGTGTGGGGTGGGGTGACCTGCATGGAGCGGCAAGTGCACCTACTCTTGCCACCTTGCTGGGCAGACTAGATGAACCTTACTAGTCTTTATCTGTCATTACATACTATGTTACTATATTCCTAAGTTACTATGTATAAAGTTTCAAAAAGTAGAAAGACTAGGGGGACATGAAATGAAGCTACAATGTGGCACACTAATCAGAAAAATATTTTTTCACTCAGTGCGTAATCAAACTCTGGAATTCATTTTTGGAGGATGTAGTAAAAGCTGTTAATGTAGTTGGGTTAAAAACTGGTTTAGACCAGTTTCAGGAGGAAGGGTCCATACACCATTATTAAACAGGACTAGAGAAATCCACTGCTTACCCCGGGACAAGCAGCATGTTGGGAACACAACAGGTACTGTAATTGAGACCTGGAATGGCCACTGTTGGAAACAGGATATTGAACTTGATGCACTCTTGGTCTGACCGTGTATGGCATATCTTATGTTCTTAGGTTATATAACCTCTAGCAATAAAAAACATTTAACAACACTGAGGAGGACACTAATGTCACTTCTAATGATTTTCAGCCACCCTACTCTTCACTGTTCACCTTTCTCCAATGAGAAAATTGACCATTAAGTCCTGCTCTCTGCTTTCTATCTTTTAAGCAGTTCCTGATCTACAATACTATACTGCCTTCAATCCCATGACTTTTAATTTTGCCAAGAATCTCTCATGAGGGACCTTGTCAAAGGCTTCCTGGAAGTCCAGGTACACTATATCATATCAGATGATATTAAGGTCACCAAACAGACAGAAAAGGCAAAGACAATATCCAGAAGGATGCTTGAGTGCACAGGGAGAGGTATGGTCAGCAGGAAATAGGAGGTAATAATGACTTTATACAAGCCTCTAGTGGCATCTCATTTGGAGTACTGCATACAGTATAATTCCAGAGCCTGCATCTTCAAAACACTATAAACAGGACAGAATCTATCCACAAGCAGCTTCAAAAATGGTCAGTGGTCTTCATCATAAGACATATGGATATAAGACCTATTGGATTTTAAGAAAGCCATGAAGACTCACCTCTTCCTAGCATACTACGGTCTCACCCTACAAGAACAAGAACCATGAGGAAACGATTTGAAACAACCCATCAAACTATTGAACTCATTAGTAGCACCTCATGTTAATTTTGCTGTAACTTTCTGATTAAAACTCAAGGACCTCCTCCTCAACATAAATATAACCAGGTTGCACACAAACCATACTGCAACAATGTATCTGTATATAGTTAATAACTGTTAAATGTAGTTTTTGTACCATCTACAGTAATCCTCCAAATTTTAATACCCTGTTCTATCTAAAAGCTGTTGTTGTAATTGTCATATGTAAACTACTTTGAATTAATGATAAGGCAGTACAGAAAACCTGTTAAATAAATAATACAAATATGGCGATCAACTTAAAGATTACAACATGTATTCTTTGGAGGAAAAGTGGGAGGGGTGATAGGGTAAAGACATTTCAATACCACCATGAAATAAATGCTCAGGAAGCGTCCCTCTTCCAGTTGAAAGGAAGCTCTGGAATGAGGAGTCATAAGGTGAAAGGCGATAGACTCAGGAGTAATTCGAGTAAATATTTCATTAGATAAATGGCGGTAGATACATGGAACAGCTTCCTAATAGAGGTGTTGGAGACAAGAACTTATCTGAATTCAAAAAAGCATGGGACAAATACAGAGGATTTCTGAGGGAGAAGATGGATTGTAGGACTTTCTAGTTCTTATGGATGGGCAGTCTGGATAGGCCATTTATCTGCCATCATTTTCTATGGGCGCATCTAGGATGGAGTTAAAAAAAGTTAGGAGTTTAGTACAGATTTCCAGCACTAGACTCCTAAATTAGGTTCACAAATCTACACAAATGAATGATGGTCCTAAATGTTTTCTAAAGTATAACTTTTAAGCTCCAAAATTAAGATGACTTTTCACTGGAAAACTTAGGTGCTCTTTTACTACAGGGCTGACAAGGATTTGCACTTACTGCACATTGAGAGCAACAGGTAATGTGCAGTAAGTGCAACAGGGATGTGATAACTGATGGGGATTTGCCCAGCATCTCCCCAGTAGTTAGCGCACAGAACTGCACCCTAACACACGGGAGAAGCATTCACAATTAATGTTGGTGCACCTAATGCCACCCATAGAGCTATTGTAGAGTGCATCCACACTAACTGCCACATTGACAATGAGCATGTGATATATATATACTGCCATGTAACTGCAATGTGTTCTTCAAGCCCACACTCCGCTCCTAACCTGCCTATTCCCCACCATATCTGCCATACTGGGTCAGACCAAGGTCCATCAAGCCCAGTGTCCTGTCTCCAATCCAGGTCACAGGTACCTAGCAGTTTCTCAAAAAGACACACAGGTTCCACAATGCTTGTATTGTGGCAAGCAGTGGATTTCCCAGGTCCTCTTTAATAATGGTTTATGCACATTTGGAAGAGTATACATATTTATCCTATTTAGATGTGTAAATCTGGAGATGCACATATTGTCATGCATGTCATTAGCTTACAGAAGTACAGGAACACTGAGTTAAACTTTGGTTTGCATGCTCATCTTCTCACAAGTCCACAACGAATTGCTCTGATGAGCCCATAGCAAAGTGTCAGGGAGCATCTGCAAATCATCTTCTGTAATGATCCTCAGTACAGAATGTGGAACAGACTTCAACTATGGAAGAACATTTGGAGAAAGAATACTGGGGTCTGTATTACATGCCAAACAAATGCACTGGACCATAGCTCTGTTTTCCTAATCTCCTGTGCACTCTTGACAATGTCAGAATTATAAATCGCGTTTGCTGCTGCCGTGTTTTGCTTTATTTTATGTTTTGAATCAAGAACTTTTTGGTTGACTTTCTTTTCCTTTTCAATCTGTAAAACAGCATTGACTGTACGGAAAAGTTAGAGCTAAGCAGTGATTTCTTGCAGCTGTTGATTGCAAACTCTTTTTCACTTTTAAGGATTTTTACTATAGCCTTTTCTATGTCAATATCTTAAACAATTGATCCTTGTGAAAAAGCCCTCATCAAACATGAGTAAGATGAATTTATCTAGCAAATGCAGTATTACAAAGCTGATTCATTTTTCAGGAAAGATGCATAAACTTTATTATCCTTGCTTCCTGCATGTTAAAATGGTGCTTGCCTCTGTTTCAAATGTGCTTGTGGTGCCAACAGCAGCAGGTGGCTGACAAAAGACAGAACAGTGGGGAGGGAAGGAGCAAGCTCCTGCAACTGTAAAGACAGAAAATTTGGTCAGACTAGGGCCCAGGTGGTTCACCCATCCTGATGCCTATAGAAAAGACAAAATTTCTGTATGGCCATTTAGAGGGGTAATTTTATAAGGAGCCTAATTTAGGTGCCAAATAAAATAAAAATTGGTAAGTTCATTTATGTGAATAGATAGCCACTTACACACATAAATGACCTCTTATAAGATACTGACTAGCATAGAAGTACACATCTAGTGTGCATGGCATGTACTTTCAATGTGGGTTGCACAGGACTGAAGTTTAGGCAGATCATAGGCAGGATTTGTACTTACATGCGTAGATTATAAATTTATTTATTTATTTAACAATTCTTTTATACCGCGCTATTACAATCAGTGTGGTGTACATTGAACAAGAACATACTACAATGCAAACAAGTAACATTGAGTTTTACATTGAACAGGGAACTTCAACAATAGGACAACTGGGTGAACTATGTACAGAATAACTTAATGGTATATACAGTAGTATAAAACTCAATTGGATAATGCAATGTGGTTTACTAATAGGACTAGAGAGAAGGTTGACCAACTAGCCCTTTTCAGGTTGTATAGATGTGCTAGTTTTGTTAATGTCTAGGTTGACTTCTGGGTAGCATTTTGTGAACAAGTGGTATTTCAATGATTTTCTGAATAGGATTAGGTCTTTGATAGCACGGATTTCGTGAGGTAGCGTATTCCAGTTTAGAGGTGCAAAT
The DNA here is from genome assembly GCA_033557465.1 of Ichthyophis bannanicus. NCBI lineage: Eukaryota > Metazoa > Chordata > Amphibia > Gymnophiona > Ichthyophiidae > Ichthyophis > Ichthyophis bannanicus. Next base: position 1,656,296,364 of record CM066032.1, read on the forward strand.
AAGGAGAAGGCCCTGTTGGAGGTAGCCTTAGTGCACTTCGTTATTTTTTTTGGGACTATTAAGGTGTTCATTGATGTGGTTCTCCTTTTTCTGTTTTCCAGGGTGCCCTGGATAAGATTGCTGATTGGTGTAGGGGGGTAGTTATTTAGGGCCTTGAAAGTAAGGACTAAAGACTTATACTGGATTCTGGCATGTAATGGTAACCAATGCAGATCTTTCATGATGGGTGTTATATGGTCCGATCTTGATGAGCCGGAGAGGACTCTGGCGGCTGTATTCATGGCTAGGCGAAGCGGATTTAAAGTTGATTGAGGGAGGCCATGAAGGATGATGTTGGCAAAATCCAGGTGTGGGAGGACTAATGCTTGGAAGGTTGTTCGGAAGTCTGTAGGATCTAGTAGGGAGAGGAGGTGACGTAGCGATTTGATCTTATAATATATAGTTTTTGTGATGTTCTTGACATGTGTTGTCATGTCCAAGTGCTGATCCAATGTGATGCCGAGGTAACGGATTGTAGCTTTTGATTTCAACTCTACGTTGTTGACGAGTAATGATGGAGGAGGTATGAACTTACGATTCCTTGTGACAAAAAGAACATCAGTTTTGTTGTGGTTAATCCGAAGGTTTTGTGATAGCAACCATTCGGCTACAGCTTCAAAACAATTGATTATTGGGGAGAATACTGGATGTTCAATTGTGAACGGCATATATAGGAGGATGTCATCTGCGTAAGCGAGACATTGTACGTTAAAGGATCTGATCAAGTCACATATCGGCTGCATGTAGATATTAAACATTAGTGCCGATAAGGACGATCCTTGGGGTACTCCCTGTGATTGCAGGAATGGTTCTGAAGATGCGTGGCCTGTTTTTACTTGTTGCCACCTGTTAGATAAGTATGATTTACACCATTCGAGTGCTGTGCTTTGAATCCCCTTATCTTTCAAGCGTTGTAGTAGTATGTCATGATTCACCGAGTCGAAAGCGGCGGAAATGTCGAGGAAGATGAGGACAAAACCCTGTTGTATGTTATTTATTCCTGTTATCAGAACATTGAATAGGGTTGTAAGGACTGTGTCAACTCCATGTGCTTCCCTGAAGCCGTGTTGAGATGGATCAAGTGGTGCTTCAGTGTCAATATGGTGTTGGATTTGTTGTTGGGCGGCCTTCTCAATGATTTTTGCAAGCTGTGGGATGCTCGAGATAGGCCTGAAGGATTCAACTTTGGATGGGTCCAGTCTATTATTCTTCAGTAGGGGCTTGATGGAAGTGTGTTTCAGACTCTGTGGGAATGAACCTGTTGAGAAGGACTGGTTCAGTATTCTGCTCAATATTTGACTGAGGTCATGTCGCATGTCTTTGATCCAGCTGGCTGGACATGGGTCATTAGGAGCTGTACTGGGATTGATTGAGGCAATAATGTTCACAACCTCTTTATTTGATACAGTGGAGAAATTCTGTAGTGGCACTGCATGGGATTCCTTAGGTGAAGTGGAGGCGTTATTGACATTTATGTCTGTGTTGGTTTTAATCATCTTCGATTGCAGGTAGTTTGCGTAGTCCTGCGGCTGAGGCATAGGGGGTTGTGCTGAGACCGGTTCTCCTGTTATGGACTTTACTATGCTGAACAATGCATGTGGTTTATTGATAGAGCGTTTTATTAAGCCTGTGTGGTAAGTTTTCCTGCTCTGTGTTACCTTTGCTCGGTGGGTAGTTAAGTATGAACCATATGCTGCCAGCGCCTCAGGAGAGTGAGTTCGTCGCCACTGTCGCTCAAGTTTGCGTAGATGGTGGAGAGATGTACGAAGGTCTGTGGAGAACCATGGAGTATGCTCACGTTTTCGAATTCTCTTTTCAGTGAGTGATGGGCAGGAGGCAGCTCTCAGGTTTTCATCCCATTTGGATATGAGATCATCTAAGTCCATGGTTGTGTTGGCCATGAGAGGTCTGAGATTCTCTAGGACTACATTCTGGTTGAGTGGTCTGAAGCGGGTTGTGTGAGTTCCGGATGTGTTAGAAGACTTTCGGCTTTTGTGGGATGTGTTAATGGGTATATTGAAACTGAGAAGACTGTGGTCCGACCAGGGTACTGGTATTATAGATAGTGCAAGAGTTAGGGGTATCGTGGCGTTGGAGAGAGGTGCAAAAATGAGGTCTAGTTTGCCACCCTTAGTGTGGGTGGGGGAATCGACATGCTGTTTGTAACCTAGGTCCTCGAGGGCATCAAGGAATGCTGCTGAGTGGCTGTCTTGAAGAGATGGGAGATTGAAGTCACCGATTAGCCAACTTGGTGAGCGTGAGGTGGATGTGGTACATGCTTGCTCAATTATAGTTGGAAGATCATCTGGTGAGGGGGAGGGTGCCCGATAGAAAAGGTTGATTGTGCAACAATTTATACATCTACATGTGGAAAGAACTTCCTAAGATTGACATCAGCCCTGGAACAAATGTAAGTGATAGAGCTTATATGTACCTGCTTTTATTCACATTTATGCTAGTATTTTCAAAAGTCTAATGGGCATAAAATAGGTACATGAGAACATGTATTCATTAGGTGCCACTTTATAAAATTACTCTCTTAGGGAGCAATTTTATAACAGGTAGCCTAGGTTGAGAGAGCAGAAGGTACCTATTTCATAAAGACATGCAAAGGGTAATTTTATAAGGAGGTGCTATTTTATAAGAAGTTAGACACAACACAATATATGCTATTGAGTTAGTGCTGACTCAGCAGCCCCTAGATATATTTTTTTTTTGGCAAGGTCTGACTGGAAGTAGATTGCCAGGCCTTTCTTCCAAGGCAATAGACGGTAAAGTGACTAGCCCAAGGCCACAAGGATTGCCAGTGAGAATTGAACCATGATTGCTTGCTTATAAGAAATCATTTACTTGTATATGTGGCCATATAAGCACATAAATGTCTAAAGTAGTCCCTATTAGGTGTGCACTTGTTACTTAAAATTACATGCCCCCCATAATGCCTTTATAAATACTAGGGGGTATGTTTACTAAAGGGTGTTAGCTGCTACCACAGAGCTAGTGCAGGAATAATGCCCTGCGGTATCAGTTAACCTGTGAAAAACATCAGATATCGCAGGCAATTTTCCACAATATCTGACTTTAGAGCAGTGCAGGATCCTAGTGGCGGGATAGGGGCAGGAAGTGGGGGTGGCCATGGATGACAACCACCATGCAAAAAAAATATCATGCAGTGGCTGCCAAAATTGGGCCCGATCACGGCAGCAGATAATGCCACCTGAAGAGGTGGCATTATGTGTCTAGAGGCTTGATAATGCAGACTCTGATCTGGAGGTGATCGGACATCCAGCTGCCGCGATTGTGCTTCCCCCCACAGTATTGTCGGTACTGCAGTGCTATGATCCATGGCACAAACAATATTAAAAATAAGTGGTACCCCTCTTCGGTACCAATCCCCCCTGGACAGCTCCCAATCCTCATTGGGAACTGCCCAAGGAGGATTGGTGCACCTCCCGAAGTCAATAATTTCCCAGCTAGCCAGTTGGGCTAAGCCCCCCCCCTCCCTCCAGACCCCCAATCAAGTACTGGAAGGGTGGGGTCCCTGCAATCCCATCCCTCCCTTTCCACCTCCCCAATCCAAAAAGCTATCTCAGCTAGTCAGATGGCAAAGGGGGGGGGGGGCAATGGCCTCCTCAACACATACCTTCAATATTCCTGGTGGTCTAGTAGTAGAAAGGGGCTGATGGCTGGGCATGGTTGGAGAGGCAAACTGATATGAGTCCAGATGTTGCATCATAGGGTCATGGGCTTGATTCCACCTTACATTCCTGGTGGGGTTGACCAGGTCACTTATCTATACTTTGCTCACAGTGAATCCCAGAAATATATGACCCTGTGTGAGCAACATTACACTTTCACTATCATTAAAATAATATAATACCTGAAGATTGGCTAATGTAAGGTGAAATTAGACTTACCTGCTAATTGTTCCTTGAGGAACTCCAGTCCAGTCCCAGAACCTCTGGGTTTAGCACCTCCTCCAGCAACTTTGGAGACTGAGCATGTCATCTCTTTTGATGACACTGGTATAAGAAGGCAAGGACCACTTCTCCACTCCAGTACCTATTGACAAAGCAGACTCACCAGAGCAACAAATAAGTAGCTAGTATAATCAAAACCACTACTATTCATATATCTATGTATGTATGCATTATTTTTTTGTTTTTTTAAAAACAAATCATCTTAAACCAAAATCTTAACTTACAACTGTAACTCCAACTAAGTTTCCCTGGAAGGAAAAACTATGAAGTAGTATATCTCTGCATCGGTATGCCCCCATCTTACCACCTGAGGAAAGCGAACCTATTCGTATCCCCACCTGTAATCCAATGGGCTGCTTTTCCCAGAAAAGGAACCATTATTCTAATCTCAGAGTTAACCCTCTTCAGGCTGCAATCCAAAATAGGAACCAAGGGCAGGATCCGGGACCGGACTGGAGTTCCTCAAGGAACAACAATTAGCAGGTAAATCTAACTTCACCTTCCTTTTCGGCCCTCCAGTGCAGTCCCGGAACCTCTGGGGATGTAACAGAGCAGTGAATATTAATGGAAGGGACCTGCTAGACCAGCCTGAAGCACTGCTGAACCAAACCGGACATCTCCCGCCGCCTGCACATCCAGACAGTAATTCTTAACAAAGGAACTCAAAGATGACCAAGTCGCCACCCTGCAAATATCCATGGTCAGCACCAAACTATATTCCGCCCTGGAAGCCACCTGCGCCCTAGTCAAATGTGCCATCAGACCTTCCAGCACCGCTTTCCCTTTAAAAATATACGCTGCCACAATGGCCTCCTTTAGCCACCTGGAAATAGAAGACTTAGCCGCTGCTTCTCCTCTCCTAGGTCCTCCAAATAAAACAAACAACCTGTCCGACTTATGGAAGGATGCTGTGCCGCGGAGGTACTTCCAGAGCGTTCGGCGAACATCTAAAAGACGCAACTTCCCTCCAGCTGCTGCCTTCTCAACTTCATTGAACACCGGCAACTAAACCACCTGGTTGACATAAAAGACAGAAACCACCTTAGGTAGGAACGCGGGTACCGGGCGTAAAACCACCTTCTGATCCGAGAAAGAAAGAAAAGGCTCCTTACAAGACAAAGCCTGCAATTCCGAAATCCTACGAGCCAAGCAAATGGCTACCAAAAACACCGCTTTTAACGTCAGGTCCTTCAACGAAGCCTTACCCAACAGATGAAAAAGCTCCCTAACCAATGCTTCCAGCACTAGATTCAAATCCCAAGAAGAAACCGTGAACCTGCGAGGCGGCCGAATGAGCCACACGGCACCCAACGCTTCCCCTTGAATCTTACCTCAATAACAAGAAAGCACTGCTAGCTGAACTCATAAAGAACTGGCCGCCAGGCCCTTCTCGAAACCATCCTGCAGAAATGAAAGAATCTGTGAAATTGAAGCTGCTGAAGGACACACCTGTCTGTCCGCACACCATGCTTCAAAAACGCGCCGGACTCACACATACGCCAATGATGTAGATCTCCGTCTGGCCTTCAGCAGCATAGAAATGACCGCTGCCGAGTATCCCTTGGCTCTCATGTGTGCCCTTTCAAGAGCCAAGCTGTAAGCGAGAATTGACTCACCTGTGGCATGCGGAGCATCCCCTGAATCAACAGATCCTCCCGTGACGGCAGCCACCACGGACTGTCTACCAACAATCAAACCAGATCCGCATACCATGGTCTCCTTGGGCTATCTGGCGTAATGAGAATCACCAGACCCTGGTGAACTTCTATGCACTGAACCATGTGCCCTATTAGGGCCCAGGGCAGGAACATGTACACGAGACCATCCACTGGCCAGCTTTGCATCAGAGCATCGAGGCCCTCTGACATTCTCTCTCGCCTTCTGTTGTAAAGGAGGAGGAGTCGAGCGGCTCTGGCCGTGTGGGCCTCGATGCCACCCCCCTCCCGACACCGAGGACACTGGCATTGACGAACTCAGCCTCACACGGGAGGTCGAGGGGGACCTTAACTGAGGATCGACTCGAGACTTGATGGACTCTAGGATCGGCTCGGCCTCTGGGGTCGACTTAGATGTCGAGGTCCTGGTGGTCGGGGCAGATGCACCGGTCAGGCCGGCGATCAGCACCCGCTGCTGTTCCATGAAGGCAGCCAAGCTGCTCTCCAAGGCTGTCAGCCTGAGTCCAAGCTCAGGAGACTCAGCAGCCCCCGACTCGGGTTTCGATGGCGTCGGGCCTGATGTTGGTTCTCCCGGAGGAGAGTCCACGAGGACAACAGAACTTATGTGACTTGGGGACTCCGGCTCCATGCGAGGTAGTTTAGACGGCCTCTCTGACTCAGAGAGCCCGGGGTGGCGGTCAGGGCTACGCGACCTGGCCCTCGAGGACCCAGTGGCCTCCACCGATTCCGCCCTCACGAGCTTCTTCTTCCTTTTGTGCTCCCGAGATGTCGAGGCCTCTGACGAAGTCCGGGCCCGGCTGGATACAGACTCCGAAAAAATTCTTTCACGCTTATGCTGACAGCTCCGAAGTGCCTTCGACGATATTTTGCTACATGGGCCACAGACCAGCGGGTCATGGTCGGGCCCGAGGCATCGGAGGCAGCAGTCATGTGTGTCGGTGAGAGACATAAGTTTCTTGCACCGATCACATGTTTTGAACCCGCTGGCAGCCATCGGAGGAAAAAGGGCCCCTGCAAGGTCAAAAGACCGGGCTGCCAGTGAAAATAACAAAAAAGGCGCGAACGCTAGTCACGAAGGACAAAAACTGAAAAAATAAATTGCGGACTCGATACCGGTGTACCGAGCCCAGGCGGGAAGGGTAACTGGCGTCGAACCGGATAAGAAAAAAAGCGAAAATCGCAGGAAAAAAATCTACTTTTCCCAGGTGACACGAACTCACGTCCATTGGGCTCCACAGAAAAAGAAAGACTGAGCAAGATGGCACCCTTGGGCGGGAAGGGGACCGCGCATGAGCGCTGCATTCCCAAAGGCTTTCCTTGAAAGCTGGGGAAATGCTCCGCATGAGGGCTCCGTCGGCGCCGAGGTCACCCATATGTGAGGACTGACTTCCTGCTTGGTCCTGGAGAAAAAACGTTAGGGCTTATCAACTTGGAAATGAGAGGCTGAGGGGAGTTATGATGGATGTCTATAAATTAATAAATGGAGTAGAACAGGCAAATGTAGATAGGTTGATTATCAAAAAGTAGAAAGACTAGGGGACATGCAATGAAGCTACAATGTAACCCATTTAAGACTAACAAGAGAAAATAGTTTTTCATTCAACTTGTAATCAAACTCTAGAATTCATTACCAGAGGATGTAGTAAAAGCTGTTAATGTAGCTGTGTTTTTAAAAGGTTTGGATAATATGGAAAGGTCCATAAACCATTATTAAAGAGGACCCGGAAAATCCCCTGCTTGCACCAATACAAGCATTGTGGAACCAGTGTGTCTTTTTGGGTACTTGCCAGGTACTTGTGACCTGGATTGACCACTGTTGGAAACAGGATACTGGGCTTGATGGACCTTGGTCTGACCCAGTATGGCATTTATTATGTTCTTATGTTTGCTGACATGTGCTGACATGTGCGATTGTGCAATAATTTCCAGAGTCAGTCGGATCACCTTTCTTCAGTATTGGTATAAACACAGATCCTTCCCAGTCAGTTGGCCATGATGTTGTCTTCCAAATTTCCTGGCAGAGCCTTCTAAGTGTGGTAATAGCCAAATCCAATTGCTGTAATACTTCAATAGCAATGGCATTAATGCCTGGTGATTTGTTCTTTGATAATGCTTTTAATGCTGCTTTGATGACTTCTTTCATCACCCATGTTTCTTGATTATAAGGTACAGGTTGAAATGGTTCTTGCTCCACTTGATCTTTATGGTATAATGACTCTGTATATTCTTTCCACCTTTTCAAGATCTTCTCAGCATCATCCAACATGGATCTTGACCATCTTGTAGCATTCCAATCCAAGGCTGGAATTTTCTCTTTAACTCTTTTAGCTTTAGGAAAGCCAATCTTGTTCTTCCTTTAGGAGTTTTTGATTCTATTTCTTTGCATGCATCATTGTAGTACTCCTTGTCTCATATTGCTGCATGTTGGAAATCTCTGTTAAGTTCTGTGATTTCCTCTTTTTCTCCTCTAGCTTTAGGTTTTCTGTATTTCTGGACAATGCCATGGACCTTTACAACTGCCCAATAACAGATATAAATGTATGAAGGTTCTGTGCATGAATAGGTGTGCATTATTATGACGATTATATATTTCTGCATGCGCGGGACATTACAACTAATGCTGACTGGTTTTCTCTCCATTAATTCAGATCTTACCCAAGGAGCTTAGAATCAGAGATAACTGCACTAAGTTTTTGCACTTATTGTGCATTAGGAACAAAAACTAATAGTAAGTAAAATGGCGCTGTGCTAATTTTTGTGTGAGTGCCAGCAGGGGCGGCCCAAGGGGGGTGCGGGGCCATGTGCGGAGACTCGGTGCGGGGCCTCATTTGCATAAGGGGCCTCATTTGCATAAATATTTGCATAATGTTACCATATACTAACTTTTAGTAAACGTGCCTCTTAATGAGTGTATGGATAAAGAAAGACTAAAAGATTTCTACATTACTATAATCCAGTGCCAACTGCCAGACACATTAGGAACTACTACAAACACTGCCCATTTAGAACCCATAGCAAACCCGCAGTATCCTAACAGCACTACCAGGACTCAAAAAGCACCATACTCTACCAATCAAAAGGCAACACTGCAAATATTAAACCAATACATTTCAGAGAACAAGAATACATGACCTACTGGGGAAAGAGAACAAGTGGCAATGTCAAATAGGAATTATATAAACAGAACACCTCAGCTCAGTTACACATGCAGAACATAGACCATCACCAAACAAGTAATCACAATTTAGAAACAGGAAGACAATAATTAAACTGGGAATCCCAAAAGCCAAACTTGGAATGTACAACACTGTAGAAATAAAACTATACATTAATTTGCTCTTGTACTAAACAAAGCGCAGACATTAATGATGCACATTTACCAGAGCTGACATATTCCAATTAATAAATTCAAAATAAAGAGATATTTTTCTACCTTTTGTGCATTTTTTTTCAGCTGCAATTGCTCCAGCCACTTTCTTCTGGTTTCTTCGTGTCTTCTGCTAACTCTCCATCGTCTGCTGTCCATTTGTCCTTTCTTCTCTTTTCTAGTTTTTTTCCATTCTCTCTCTACACCTGCTTTAACATACTAATCTTTCTCCTTTTGCTCTTTCCTCATTCCTATTTCATCCACTCAAATTTTACCCCTCCATCCTCAATCCCCACTTACTCTCCCAATACCCGGCCAATTGTAGATTTTTTATCCCTCCCACACAAAATATTTTTCCCTTCTCCATTTTACTCTTCCAGCTCCATCCCATTCTAATCCTCCCCCAACATCAGCTCCCTTCTAGTTCCAGCCTCAACCAGCATCCATTCCCTTCTAGTCCCTGCATCAGCCCATTTCCAGTCCTAACCACCCATCAGCCCATTTCCAGTCGTAGCAACCCCCCAACCCAATACCAGTCCTAGCCCCCCCATCAACCCACTTCCAGTCCTAACCCCCTATCACCCCATTTTCAGTTTAAGCCCCCCTATAACCCATTACCAGTCCTAACCCCCCATCAGCCCACTTCCAGTCCTAACCCCATCAACCCATTTCCAGTCAGCCCCCCATAGCCCATTGCCAGTCCTAACCCCCCTCCCCCATCAGCCCACAGCCTATTACCAGTCCTAACCCCATCAGCCCACCTCAAGTCCTAACCCCTCCCCATAGCCCATTACCAGTTCTAACCCCCCCAACAGCCCACAGCCCATTACCAGTCCTAACCCCATCAGCCCACCTCCAGTCTTAAGCCCCCAGCCCATTTTCAGTCCTAGCCCCCCATAGCCCATTACCAGACAGCCCCCATCAGCCCACAGCCCATTACCAGTCTTAACCCCTCCCCATAGCCCATTACCAGTTCTAACCTCCCCCCAACAGCCCACAGCCCATTACCAGTCCTAACCCCATCAGCCCACCTCCAGTCTTAAGCCCCCAGCCCATTTCCAGTCCTAGCCCCCCCATAGCCCATTACCAGACAGCCCCCATCAGCCCACAGCCCATTACCAGTCTTAACCCCCCCCATAGCCAATTAACTGTTCTAACCCCCCCAACAGCCCACAGCCCATTACCAGTCCTAACCACATCAGCCCACCTCCAGTCTTAACCCCCCCCAGCCCATTTCCAGTCCTAGCCCCCCCATAGCCCATTAACAGTCCTAGCCCCCCCATAGCCCATTACCAGTCCTAACCCCCTCCATCGGCTCAAGTAAAATTAAATTTTAAAAAACCGCTGGCTGCTGCCGCTGCCGCCATGGCCGCAGCAGAATGGACTGTCCCACGGGGCCCCCTCTGCCCGGCTGAATCCCTCAATCCCTCCCTCCCTCCCTCCCTCCACGACGGCTGAGCTCCTCCGTGCCGGCTTTGAGAGTCACGAAGGGAGAGTGTCTCCCTCGCGTCTCTGTTAAGCCCGCAGGGGCTGATGGGAAATTTCCCATCTGCCCCTGCAGGCTTAACAGAGACGCGAGGGAGACACTCTCCCTTCGCGACTCTCAAAGCCGGCACGGAGGGGCTCAGCCGTCACGGAGGGAGGGAGGGAGGGATTCAGCCGGGCAGAGGGGGCCCCGCGGGACAGTCCATTCTGCTGCGGCCGCGGCGGCAGCGGCAGCAGCCAGCGTTTTTTTTTTTTAAATTTAATTTTGAAAAAAGCAGAATGTTCTTTGCGCGGGGTCCCCTGAAACGTGGGACCCTGTGCAAAAAACATTCTTGCTCAATGGACGGGCCGGCCCTGAGTGCCAGTATGTTCCTAGAAGTTATCACACTGAAAATTTTCCTAATCTGTGGCAGTGACATTCACAATTAATGTGGATGCACTTAATGCCACCTACTAAGATGGCATGAAATGCAACCACACTAACAGCAATATTGACAGTTAGTGTGCAGTAATTACCTCAGCGTTAACCGCAATGTGCAATCAACACTCACCCTCTGCCCTAACTTGCTCAGTCTCCACCACTTTGTATGTTAAGCAGTTAGCATGAGATTTTGTCCTTGCTGCTGCACAGACTAAGCAGTTAGAGTTGGATTTTTACCACACTAGTTGTTTTTAGTTTGCAATAGCTGTTACTGCAGGTCCACTTAGCACATGTTAAAGCACATATTAACCGTTAGCACACTTTAGTAAAAGGGGCTTTGAAATATATACTTTCCAAAGTAGAGTAGTTTCTGCAAAATTAATGGGGTTAGCTCTTTCAAAATTGAAGTTTCCATGTACTTTGGAAGTCCAATTGGTATCTCTCCATGTGTCAATCACAATTTATTTATTTATTATTCATTCAATATTTATCCTGTCCTTTCAAATTGCTCAGGGCAGGTTACAAATTACATACATAATAATAAAAAGTAACATAACACAGACTAACAATACCTCATTATAACACAAAGAGACCAATTCAGAGAGGAGGACGTCCAGGTCATCCGGACGTCCCCGAGGAAGACAGGCCCATGGTACACAGAATTGGGCCCAAGGATGGCCCGGCATGCCCCTGCCTGCCTGTGAGGACATCTTCCCCGTAGGCTCCCCTGGCTGCTGCAGCTCAACCCCCTTTTTCCTTGCCTCCTGACCCACAGCTGGCCAGCCAGGGCCTAGATCGGGCGATGGGGACCCCCCCCCCCACACCATGCCCTGGGGGGGGGGGGTCCCAGGGCCCGATCACTGGATTAGTGCTGCTTATTCCACCTTTGAAGTGGAATAAGCAGCATGTCCCATTTGACCTGGCAGGACGTACAGGGCCATGACCGGAATTGTCCGCCCCCGCTCTACCCATATCCTGCCCCCCACTGGCTCTCCCCATCATACTGCTCAGGATGTGTGGGGAGAGCAGGAGGGGAATATGGACCTGACGGATTGCGGAACTGCACATACCGTAGCCTATATCTCTGAATCGGTGCCATCATATCTACTCTTCATAAAAATAAAAGTACAGGACATTACTTAATTTACAAGATCTTATAATGTCCATCAAATCTCAGGAAAAAGGTATATTTTTATCGCCTTCTGAAAACATAACAGATTGTCCATTGAATGGTATAGTTTTGGTATTCCATTCCATAGTAGTGGCAAAGAACATGAATAAGCATTATGACGTGCACATTCAAGATGAAAATGTTTGCAAGAGGAAACCACTAACAAACAATCTGATTGAGACCTCAGAGTATGAGCTGGGATAAACTTCTGTAATTTATTTACAACATAGGCTGGAAACTGACCATAAAAATATTTAAAAGTCAAGACAAGCATTTTAAAAATACAATGCTTCTCAATTGGTAGCCAATGAAGTGAGTTTAGATAAAGAAAGACATGATCTCTTACCCTCAAGCATTCTGTATCCGTTATAGTCGCTTTTTTGATTTTGCAGTCAATCGGTAATACAATTGGTAATAGCATTGATATTTTCCACCAAAGTCCTTGTTCTTCAATTTGTAAGCCACAGTATTTTGTTATTTTTTTTTCTTGCTGTTTTTCATCAATTCTACTATGACTGGATATTGCTTCTAGTGGTGATGCAGCCCAAGGTGCTGTCTACTTAACCTTTTCTAGATCCTGCCACTGCCTATCCTGTTCTCTTTGCTCAGTGCTGTATTGTGCTACTCCAGCTCCTGCTGCATAGTATGATGGCTGTTCTGCTATGCTCTTTTTTTTCCACTGAGGTATTTGTCCCTCAAAAAAGATAATAATAATAAGAAGAAGAAGAAGAAGAGACATGAGAAAATTATTTTCCTCCTCTAGCATTAGTATCTTAAGCTCTTCATGCCACTGTTGCTGTGCTCTGCCCCAATTTTGGTGCCTCGGCATGTTCATGCCACTCTAGCTGTTACTGCCCAGTGCCATCACCTTTCCTGACATGGTCTTATTTCCTCTGGGGTGTTCTGTTCATTATGGGAGAGGTACTGCTGAAGTGTTTATGTTCAAATTATCAGTTGGAGGGCTAGAGATCCAAAAGCTAATTGAAGAGGCCACACAAAGGATAACTGGCCCTACTTGCACTGGCCCTACTCAAATGGTAATACCAAAAATATCAGGTTCACTATTATAACAACAAGGTGCTTTAATTGATATTCCTGTTAATGTTGCAGAAGAAGTTATAAAATTGCTTGAAATGGATGTCGTGCACTTATCTTTAAAACAATGGTTATAAATATGCTTTGGCTTATAAAGAAGAGCTTTACTTTTTGTGCTGCTTCATGATGTAGTTTTTAATGTTGCTATTACTCCACAGCCTGAGCTTGTGGATTTAAGCAGCCCGATTCCTTATTCAGTTAGTAAAATGGTGCTTGGGGAAAGCACTGCCTTCTGGGAGTTGAAGTTTTTTCACTATTTGAAATAAGGCGAGTTGTGGAACTCGAGTGTTCAGGCAAATAACAGGATTTTAATTCACCTTCCCACACGGTTTTACAAATGGAAAATAAAGAACAAATCCATACAACTTCTGGCATGAAATAATATAAAAATGTAACTCAAACAGCTTCTTATATCAGCATCACTATAATCCAACATAAAGATCACTTCTGTTCCAAAACCTTTGGTGCTGTTTCCTTTGGCTGCTACCGGCAGCTCTCTCTCTCTCTGCACAGCTTAAACTTATTATACAGGTTTTATCTTCTCAGACACAGACATTGTACAGTCCATTGACTCAATAGGCAGATATTCTACAGATGGCTCAGTTTCCATTGGTTCATACTGACTCTCATTTGGAAATATCTGCAATTGCTTACAAGGTGTTTCCAAGCACACACCTGTTCCTCCAGCAATAGACTTTTCCCCGTAGCTTTCTGCTACACATGGCTTGTAATTGCCACAGTGTTCACCACATGGAAAGCCCCACCCTTCTGGGCTAATATCAAAGCACTTCTTAAAAACAGCTTTACTTTTATACCAGTCACTCAGTCTACCTCTTGGCTTCCTTATGAGAGATTCCTTCTGCTTTTCAGGATCAGATACAGCTGTAAGCCTTGGAGTTCCTACGTGCACACAAGTCTGCCTTTTTGGTACATTCCGCTTATAGCTGCCTTTTACCCACGGCAACAAACCTGGGCTGTTTGTACCTTGTTCCTTTGCATGGACTCTCTGCTCGTATCCTGTGCTGACTTCCCCTTCTGAGTCTTCACTCCCAAGCAAATCCTCGGTTTCTTGTGACTGCTTTCCTCGTGGCTGTGCTCTCATCTGGCCTTCCAACTCTGCTTCCAAGTGTGCTTCCAGATCTGCCTGCTCATGTGCTTGCTCCCTTCCTAATGAGCTTCTCTTAAATCTCTGGTTTTCTGGGTTTAACCTAACCACTCCTTCCAACAGGTGTCCAGCCTTAGCTCGTGATTGCTGAGCTGAACTGCAGCAGGGACGTGTTTTCCTCTCCTCTAATCTGCTCTGTCTGTGGCTTCCCTGGAAACCAGGAGCCATGTGCACTTGTTTACTTCCCTTAACTGAAGCTGAATCCTGCACTTTATCACTCTCTAAGGGATCTGAGGGACCTTCTACACCACATATCCCCCCCTTAAGATATTACGGGCTGCCGTATATTTTAACGGACAGCACATAATCCTAGATACTGGGTTCACGTGCTCTTCTAGAGTAGCTAACCTCACTGTTGCTGACCTCTCTAACCATGGTTTTCAAACATTCACATGGTATGTTTGGCGGTGCCCTTTATCATTCTCTACAGTGTAAGAGACAGGACCTACCTTCTTTACAACTGTACATGGGCCCTTCCAATGAGACTCAAACTTGGGTCCCACATCAGTCTCCAATATTATCACCTTATCCCCCACCTCCAGTTGGCGAGGTTTCTTTCCTCTATCATAATACTGTTTTTGACGAATCTGACTAGCCTGCAGATTCTCTACGGAGATTTGGGACGTCCTTTTTAACCGGTTTCTCCAATCTCTGAGAAACTGGGGTACGCCCCGGGGAGTCTTTACTAGGGGTCCTATACTATCCATCGCCAACCGGCGGATTGGTGTGGATATTGTGGGTATGGATATTAGGGGTACAGCCTTCGGTTTAGAGGCAGTGACCCAGTGACACATGAAACATGACTCGCAGTAGCGAGTGGTCTCTTTAAAGACCCCTGGCCAGTGAAAATGGGCCAAGACTTGGTCCAATGTCCTCTGGATCCCCTTGTGGCAACCTATAGGATGGTCGTGAGCCAACCGCATGACTATGGCCTTAAACGTGGTTGGCACCACTAACTGTTTTTTCACAGCTCCTGTATGTGGGTTGTTACTCTCCCGATAAAGCACATCCTTCTCCAAAAGAAATCGAGGAAGGATGTTCCTGTCCTCTTGTGCATATTTAAAGGCACGTTTCAAAGCAGGGTCATCTCTCTGTTCCTGGGGAAAGGAAGGGAACTTTTTAACAAGTTCTGACGGAACCCAGGGTAATCCCTCTCCGGCCTCTAATCCAGCCCTCCCTTGGGTCCTATGCCACCTTTCTTGCCTCCTCTCAGCTTTCCCTTTCCTAATCCTTTTTGATGAGGTTTGTACCAGATCATCATGCATAGGTAGGGTGTCTGCTACTTCCTCTTCCCTTTCCACCTCTCTCTCAGATGAGTCCTCCCCCTCCTGGGATGAACTTTCTAGCTCTTCTGCTGGGTCAACATTAGCAGTAGAGGTTCTGGCCTGAGACCGGGTAGATACCAAGCCTTTTCTCTCCCCAAGGCCCTTTTCTATCCCTTGGCTAAATGGAGGCCAATCTCTCCCTAAGATTATGTCATATAAGAGCTTTCGGACTATGACCACCCTTACCTCTCTTTCTGCTCCCAGCCCTTTTACTGCTAGGTTATACACTGGGTAGTATGAGGCTGCTCCATGTACACACTGTATCCTGACCCGCCCCACTGCTTGACTCGGTGCTGAGGGCAGGCGGGCTTCGATGGCCTGCCAGAGCCTGGGACACCATGCTCTGGTCAGCACCGGAGTCAAGCAGTGCCTGGGCCTCAACGCCTTCTACTTGTACTTGCAGTACAAATCCCTCACGTGTTTGTTTCACACCCCCAGACACTAGCGCTGTGCGCAGCGCACAATCCCTGCGATAATGTCCCAATTCGCCACAATTGAAACATTTACCTTTTATCACAGGTACAACATTGTCATTAGGTAACTTATTCCTTATAAACTTTTCTGATCTCTTAAAGTAAGAGGTTTTCATCTCCTTCAGAGCTTCTGGTTTTGAGGCCCTAGCCAATTTGGCTTCAAAATACCTCTCTGAGAGATTAGCTGCTTCCTCCTTAGTTTTACAACTTTGGAGCATCAGAAAGGTTTTTACATCTGCTGGTACCGCATTCATATACTGCTCTAGTATAATTGTATCCAATACATCTTCTAGAGACCTCTGTCTTGGCCTAAGCCACTTCAATGGAACAGCATTTTAGGGGTTTCATTGGGCTTTAACTTAGCCTCCCTGAACATGCACTTATAGAATAAAGGGGTTAAGCCAAGTCTGTCCTTGACAGCTTCCTTAACTGCATTATAATTAGATGCAAGCGTTGCAGGCATAGACTTATAAGCTGCTAAGGCTTCACCTGAGAGCGACATGGCGAATCTCACCGCCCATTGCTCCTCAGGCAACTTAATAGCCTCTGCAATGCGTTCAAACGCTTCTATGAAATCATCTAAGTTGTCAGTTGAAGTAAACTGTCCCAGCGCCATAGCACTACCATTAGGCAGTCCTACCCCCTGGTTCAATGAGGGTACAGGTGGTTCTGGCTCTCTTTGTTTCTTGAGCAGTGCCTCCATTAGCTCCATAAGAGGCTTCTGCTGTGAACAGATGGCAGCTGCAGTCTGTTCCTGGGTATGGCGTGTCAGCTCCAGTTGTTTGTCCCACTGGCTTGACATCCACCTGAGCAACTCTTGTGGCTCCATCATGGAAACAACTCTTCCTGCAAGAAAACAAAACACAAAACACACCAAGTGCGGTCCTACAAACCAAAAAAAAAACCTTTTCCTTTTTTTTTTTTTTTTCAATGGCTCCCTGCTGCAGCAGATTAGTGGCTCCCTTTCTCCCTAATTATCCTCCCACACCTGTGCCCAGCTACCGTTACCTCGGCACAGTGCAGAGTCCAGCACTGAGAAAGTTGCCTTTAATCCCCCTGACCGGTTGTCAGGCGATTCTGGGTCCCTCTGCTCAGCAGTTTCTTTGCCCACGTAGTGATGTCCTTTTTCATTTACAAATGTCCTTTGTAATCCATGCAAAATCCGCAAAACTACGCCAACCTGTAATGTTGCTATTACTCCACAGCCTGAGCTTGTGGATTTAAGCAGCCCGATTCCTTATTCAGTTAGTAAAATGGTGCTTGGGGAAAGCACTGCCTTCTGGGATTTGAAGTTTTTTCACTATTTGAAATAAGGCGAGTTGTGGAACTCGAGTGTTCAGGCAAATAACAGGATTTTAATTCCCCTTCCCACACGGTTTTACAAATGGAAAATAAAGAACAAATCCATACAACTTCTGGCATGAAATAATATAAGAATGTAACTCAAATAGCTTCTTATATCAGCATCACTATAATCCAACATAAAGATCACTTCTGTTCCAAAACCTTTGGTGCTGTTTCCTTTGGCTGCTACCGGCAGCTCTCTCTCTCTGCACAACTTAAACTTATTATACAGGTTTTATCTTCTCGGACACAGACATTGTACAGTCCATTGACTCAATAGGCAGATATTCTACAGATGGCTCAGTTTCCATTGGTTCATACTGACTCTCATTTGGAAATGTCTGCAATTGCTTACAAGGTGTTTCCAAGCACACACCTGTTCCTCTAGCAATAGACTTTTCCCCGTAGCTTTCTGCTACACATGGCTTGTAATTGCCACAGTGTTCACCACATGGAAAGCCCCACACTTCTGGGCTAATATCAGAGCACTTCTTAAAAACAGCTTTACTTTTATACCAGTCACTCAGTCTACCTCTTGGCTTCCTTATGAGAGATTCCTTCTGCTTTTCAGGATCAGCTACAGCTGTAAGCCTTGGAGTTCCTACGTGCACACAAGTCTGCCTTCTTGGTACATTCCGCTTATAGCTGCCTTTTACCCACGGCAACAAACCTGGGCTGTTTGTACCTTGCTCCTTTGCACGGACTCTCTGCTCGTATCCTGTGCTGACTTCCCCTTCTGAGTTAAAAGACAGAGAATCCTCTGTTACCATGAATTCCTCTGTGTCTTCACTCCCAAGCAAATTCTCGGTTTCTCGTGACTGCTTTCCTCGTGGCTGTGCTCTCAGCTGGCCTTCCAACTCTGCTTCCAAGTGTGCTTCCAGGTCTGCCTGCTCATGTGCTTGCTCCCTTCCTAATGAGCTTCTCTAAAATCTCTGGTTTTCTGGGTTTAACCTAACCACTCCTTCCAACAGGTGTCCAGCCTTAGCTCGTGATTGCTGAGCTGAACTGCAGCAGGGGCGTGTTTTCCTCTCCTCTAATCTGCTCTGTCTGTGGTTTCCCTGGAAACCAGGAGCCATGTGCACTTGTTTACTTCCCTTAACTGAAGCTGAATCCTGCACTTTATCACTCTCTAAGGGATCTGAGGGACCTTCTACACCACAAGTTACTGGGAAGGTTTGTGGCATAAAGCTTTTGCTTACCCTGTCTGTTCTGTGACATTACTGTCTCTTCCTTACATTGCACATGACTGAAGTGATCCATCATTCTGATCCTACCAACATGCCATTAATTTACATCCTCTGTGATCATCGTCTTTCTACATAGACACCAGTATTCCTTCCCTACCTGCTTTGCATCTTTCTTGGTGGCTTAGGTCTTCATTCCATTGTTGCTGGTGCTTTATCTTTTCTGTGGTGCCTTGGGAGTCTTCTTCCCTCCACAGTGGAAATGATTGCTGTACCTCCTAATCCCAATTACTGATTGCCATCCAAGAGGGCTAGGAGGAACAACACATTTTGTGTACACATTTACCTCAGGAGATCTTAAGCATTGATATAACTTCTAAAGATGGCACCTGCCTATTGAATCCCAATGGCCAATCTCTGAGGGATAGAACCCCTATCATCCACTGAGCACCAGAGTCCAAACTTTTATCCTCATTTCCTTCAGATCTTCTTTCCAATGTTGGGGCTGCTCTACACTTTTCCCAGTGCCTTGAGTTCTTGCAACTAGTGTTGGTGCCACTTTACCCCTCACTCCAAATCCTGAAGCTTTCATGTAATCCTGAATTGCTAGCTTCCTCTGTTGAATTCTCACCAGCCAGACATTCTTCAGATCAGAAAAGCAAGATTGTCCAGGTATTATCTCTTTGCTAAAAAAAAGACTGCACTAGAAAACACCAACCATTCTTTTTTCTCTATCCAATTCCCACAGGATTCTATCCAAGCTGTCCATGAATGCATCTTATTCCCATAGCCCAGGGGGCTCTTCACTACCGGTCCTCCTGCTGGGACAAAAGTCCCCAAGGCCAGGAATATTACTTGGAAGCATACAGCAGGACAGTATTTGCCTTTTTCCTGTTACTTTGGAGTCTTCTGACAATGTGGGTTCCATATTATCCCTCTCCCACCAACTTGGGGTATTCCAGGCAATGTTTATATATTTACTTTAAAGGCTTCTACTGTCTATACCTAAAAACATTTTAAGGCTATTAACAAATTCCATCACAAATGCAATACAGTGGGTAAACAGAAGGAATCTGCTACGATCACAGCTGCTCTCTCTCTGCTGGCAGACAAAACTTTGGTGACGCCAGGGCCCATGTGGCCCACCCCATTTCGATGCCTATGGGTTTGTGTAGAAAGAGAACTAAAAAGAAAAAGAGAAGACATAGGTGGAAGTATCAGAAGAAAACAGATATATAGAAGGAAGAAGAACCTCACAAAGGAACACCAGAATAAAAGCTGGTGTAATGAGAGAAAGAGGCGGTCAGGTGAAGAGCAGAAAAGGCTGGTGCAAAAAGAGAATGAGAGGATCTGGAAAAGCTCACCAGAGAAATGGCTGATTCAGAGAGTGAGGAGATCTGGAAAGGAATACTGGAAGGAAGCCTGAGCAGAGGTAAAAAAAAAAGGGAGGTCCAGAAAGGAGCATGACAAAGAAGTTGCTGAAACATCTAGAACACTTAGAAAGGGCAGCTAAGGAGAAACCAGTGAGAGATAAAGGCCTTCCTCATCAGACACTACACCCACTACAGATGGTACAAAACACCACAGCACGCATCATTACAGACACCCCAAGGACCGAGCACATCACTCCCATCCTACAACAACTACACTGGCTCCCAATGGTGGCAAGAGCTAAATACAAAACAATCATGATAATCTTCAAAGTCAATCACCATCTCTCAGCGGACGTACTCCAAAACGTTATAACAAGAGACATCAGCAATAGACCAAGAAGAACCAATAACAACAACATAATCGGCACACCTGCAGGCTATCACAAAACCAAACAAACAACTTCAAAGAGAGCACCATCGCTACTAGCATCCTCACTATGGAACTCCCTACCAATAAGCCTGAGAGCTTTAGAAGACCACACAGACCTCCGCAAAGACCTCAAAACATGGTTATTTATAGAAACCTATGAGCATTCAAGCAACATCCCCTACCCAAACAGCAACACTACTACCACCGCTAACTAAATACACACCCATCCCATCCACATGCACAAATTTATCACACCAGGTTAGTAAATACCTTTATGTTAAATGTTACCTAAACTGTACTGTCTAAATACTGTTACATAACTGTACTGTCTAAATGTTTACACCTACCCTAATGTTAAATGTAACCCTCCACTTGTGTTGTGACGTGACCACCTTGATTGAAGGATAAGGTGGCATACAAATCTGTCTAAATAAATAAAAGGGACAGTGAGACTAAAGCATCTTCAGCATACCTGGACAGAGGTATTTCCACCATTATATCCATACAATTAACCCATTTGGAGGCATTACTTATCTACCATAATGTGCTGAAACATCAATGTGCACTGCTGCATATTAATCCATGCTCACATACATTTTTATTAAATGCTATATGCTCATTAGCTAATTAACACAGGAAATTAGCACTTGCTGGTTAGGCTTTTCCCACCGCTGACTCAAATGCGCTCTTAGAACATCCAAGAATTCTGTGAGGCAAACTCACTACTTAACTCTGTATTTAGATGACGGCATAATTTTCAAAATTTACCTTATGTGGCACTTTTTGCCACATATGGTAAAAATAACACAGCTTGGTTTATCACCCCATAAATGTAACTTTTCTGAAACTCATGACTTTTTCCCACTAATCAACAATTCCAAACAGTTGCACAATATTAGAAAGATCTTACTTCTAAATGTAAGTTTACATAGACTCACTGACGTTTTACATTTGAATTAGACACATTTTTGTTTTTCTTATTCATATCATTTATTTTAGCATAAGGTAATGGCATTTGGTACCATTAAGCATAATGTCACTTAAAAAAAATAGTGGCAGGGAATTCTTGCTAAGCAAACAACAAATGATTTCATAAATGAGAATTTCATGGCTTCACAGAATAAGCTGCTATGGATATCTGGCACACTGGAAAATGCCAAAGAAACAACTAGAAGTTAGTATTAAAAACCTGTAATTAACATTCCTAAAGCACAAGCGGTCTGACATAAACATAGACTGAATTAAGCCTTCCCATGTGCTCAAATATTCCTGGTCAATCTTTTGCAAATGCAACAGGACAGAAAGCACAGTTACTTACCTGTAACAGGTGATCTCTGGGAACAGCAGGAATTAGTCTTCACATATGGGTACGTCAGTACCGACGGAGCCTGCACGGGGATGCTGCCCAGCTTCCAATCAGAAAGATTTTGGCAGCCTCCCTCGCGCCTGCGTGCTGAGTTCCCGCCCTCTCCAGAGCCTCTCTTCAGTTGAGTTTCAAAGCTGAGACAAAGGCGAGGAGAGAAAGGAGAAGAAGATAAGAGATGCAACTCCTAGGGGAGGTGGGAGGATTGTGAAGACTAATTCCTGCTGTTCCCAGAGATCACCTGTTACAGGTAAGTAACTGTGCTATCTCCAGGAACAAGCAGGAATGAGTCTTCACATATGGGGACTCCCTAGCTGGAGATGCCAGGGGGAGATCCCATAAAAATGCAGCAGCCTGGACCAGGTGTGCATTTTGTTTCCAGAAATCCCTGGCATCCAATGTGGGATGGAGGGTATGAGTTGACAATAGAGGAGCTGTGAGGAAGAACAGCATAGACAAGGACTAGAGGGCCGTACAGATTGTAGGAGTCCTTGGTGTATATGAGGAGTGACATGAAACACATGTAACGTACCATTAGACATGTCACTTACCTACTGCACTGTAGGAAGTAGAACGCCTGATGTAGTCTGCTGGAGAAGCAGCGGCGGAATCTTGAAGGGACCTCCCAGCAGTGAGGATGAAGGTCCAGACCTGGAGGTAGTAGACGATCCAGGTGTCAACTGGGTAGGATGGGATGTCATGTCTTCAATGGAGAGCTTTATGAGAAAAAGCTGAAAAACTCCTTTAGTCATAATGTTATTAACAGGGAGGACTAAGGAAGAAGACTGACGGGGTTGGAGAACTAGCCCAGTCCTGACGGGGAGAGGGAAAGTGGAAAAAATCCCTATTCCCAAGGAGAAGATGTACTCAAAGATAAAGATGTACACCGTTTTTCCTAACTGGCGAGAGATAGGAAAAAATATTGAAGCTTGATGCTTCAAGGGTTTAAGAAAAAATAGAGAAGTTAGCACCACAATGGTAGTGGTGTCTAACAGTTTCTGCATGTTAATATGGTATGCGAAATAGGGCGATGGACTGTCTAAATCCTCTAGGAGGTAACATTTAGTATAGACAGTAAGGGTGAGAGTATAGAGATATGAACCCTTAAGAAACCGCCCAAGAGACACATATATATACAGATGTTTATATATATATGTGGGGGAATCTAAACCTGAATCAATATGTCCAGATGCGGAAATCGGGACATGGGTGGAGAGATATATCAAAATATATAAATATATATATATATATATATATATATATAATATAGATATGAAATACGTAATTATAGATATCTTTGTGGGGCATGGATTTGCACCACCAGAGAAAGGAGATAGGTATGTAGACATATATAGAGATGCTACATACAAGGTGACAGGTTGAAGAACATGTCTAGCACCCAGCCCCATGATTGTTACATGGGAAATAAAAAAGAAAAAGATTCTGCATACTACCAGAGGGTAAAGTCACTTGGGATATGTAGAGAGAATCTATTTCTATGAATTGAGGGATGCAGGAAGGCAATCCAACAAAATAACTGTGATGATTGCGTGAGAACAGATTATAAGATGAATCTGTAAGGAACAAGGCGGGAGTTCCACCGAACACTGGCACGGCAGAGGTGCAAAATGCAGGGGAAGATACCAGAGGGACCTATTAGAGGGACCCAGAGGTAGCATGCATGAATGTCAGCCTTGGATCTTCACGCAGAAGAATATATCTCGTGCTAACACCCCAGGTTAAAGGGTGTGGAGAACCTTCACAGGCATGGGAAGGGTGAACAAGCTTTTGTCCTACTAATAGTGAAGCTTCAGAGACAAGGTCAAAGCTCTATAGCAGGCCCTCATAGTAGAAAGCTGCTCTGAAGATTGTAGAGAGCATTGTGCAGGAGAGATAAACTGACTGAAGTCAGGTTTGTTACCATATCCTAGGAGAGGAGATGGATAGAATAAGGTGAGAAAGCCTAAGGGAGTAGGAGGATCCAAGGTAGCTAACGAATAGCTTGGAAACACTACTAAGGCTAGACAGAAATTGAACAAAAGACTGGAACTTGGCAGAAGTACCAGTAATACAATCACTGTAACTCCTGCAGGCACAGCAGCTGACAGAAACAGCAGAAAGATTGCCCTGTGCCCCATAAAGAAAAACAGATAAAGAGGGAGGAGATATAACTTCTCCCTGTCTGTGGAATAAGCTTGGTAAAAACTTTTTAGTATGGTACCCCTCCGTTAGGGAAAAAAACCCATTGGAGAGGGTAGAGCAAGTAATTAGAGGGTGACATACCCATAGGGTAAGTCAACAGAAGGAAGAATGTTCAATTGGGACAAAACCATCATGGGATAGGATAAGAAGAGGAGAAGTTAGCAGTCCCTGAACATAAAATGTTTCACAAGGTAGTACACTGAAAGAAACACAGTGTATAAACTTCTAATGAATTAGAAGGAAAGTATAGAGTATAAGTCCCAGCTCCTATGGTTGCTGGGAATGCTGAGACTGGTTAGAGCTGGAGGAGTTCAGACTAGGCTGAGGTGTCTCCTGTTTAGGTACAGCCGAATGATGGGCAGGAGAGGAATGAAACTTTCTTCGCTTAGGGAAAGAAGGTTTGGTAGGACATTTCCTACCTCTCGAAGAAGGAGGTGGCTTAGAAAGGTCCTTAGTGGAAGGAGAGTCAGTGAAGCATTGAGCAACCTGACTTAAAGCCTCCTTATTGAAGAGACCCTCTCCTGTACAAGGAGAATGAGCCAGTATAGTTTGTGCCCATCTACTCAAGTCTGAAGCTTCAAGCCAGGCTCTGCGACGTGCTGCTATGGCAATAGCAGAGGATCTGCTAATAGACTCAAAAGAGTCTATAGAAGCACGAGACAGGAACCAAGATATATTCCGGCTGTGATTGATGAGTAAGGAATAATCAGTAGCCTTGGGCTCTGGTAGAAAAGGGGTCAAAAGAGACAATTTCTCTGTGACTTCCTGGAGTGTTAGACTCACGTGAAAAATATATGAGAGAACTCTGGAGGCCAACATAGAGTTTTGGAAGGCTTGACGACCAAAAGCATTGAGTGTTCTTGAAGAACGACCCGGTGGATAAGAAGAATGCTTCTTCTTGCTCTTAACTTTTCTCAGAGCCGATTCCACTACAAGGGAACGATGAGAAAGTTGAGGCTTCTGGAACCCTGGAGAGGGTGGCACCCGGTACCGAACCTCAATGTTTGTAGAAACTGGAGGAAGTCGTAAGGGTGATTTCCAGACCCTGAGAAGGAGATCCTGCAGAGCAGGATGTAAAGGAAATTGTATATTTTCCATCTGTGCCTGTGAGCCCTGAGTAGGACCACAACCAGGGATAGATATATTGAGAAAGGTTGCCATGTCCCGGAGAAAAGCCTGAAAAGCCTGATCTCCTATAGAAACCATCCCTGGCCCGGCTAAAGAAAAAGCCGGAGCTCCAGAGGAGGCATAGGGGACTACACCTATGCCAGGTATCGGTTCTAAAGTAGGCATGGGTGCCAGAAGAGGCATGGATACTGATACAGGAGTAGCAGATGAAGCAGCCATCGGGAACTGCTGCAGTGGTAGCGAGATCATGAGAGAGTTATCACTATGATCTTTGAAGCTGCCGATCTGGAATCGATCCGAGTCGGTTCCAGGGCACGTCGGTACGGAGTCATCGAGACTAGATATGGACTCAAGACTCGGCATCGAAGTAAGTGACACTATCGATACGTGTTGCGAAGGCGCCGATGCCCACGGCAGTATCGGCGATGCCGATACCCCTAAGGCCGACTGGGTCACATCGACCGATACCGACGGTACCGAGGATACCCGATGAACACCTTTTTCAAAGGGAAAGGTGGTCCACCTCGATGCCGATGCCAGGGTATCGGAACCGATCGACGCCGGTACCGGCCCGGAGCATGGCTGAGGTTGAAGGAAGTCAATGCGGTGCGAATCGATCGGGCCCGAAGGTACCGAGGATGCCTGATGACAATCCTTGGTGAAGAGTAGGCTACTCGACACCGGTGCCGATGCCGGAGGCTCGGTACCGCTCGAAGCGGATACCACCTCCGCGCATGGCTCAGGTATGTTCTGTGAGGGGTGAGCCCCAGGAACAACCTGAAACCCCTTTAACGCTTTGGAGCCCATAGACTCCCGCAGGGGTAATGCCAATGGATTCTTGAGGGTAAGGCCGGAGCCGTCACCATGCTGGGCATGGGACATACCACTCAAACATTGACTAGTCTTAACAGACTGTTTTTGGGTTACCTGATGCTGTGAAGTAGAGAAACCTGGTACCCTCACTGCCAAGGAAAAAACGGTATCGAGGGAAATTCTAAAAGTTGAAGGTTTCTTCACAGAAATATCCCCCGACTTGCCAGGGGAAAAAGGGTCAGGACCCACACAGTTGAGACACCAAGTATTGGTATCTAAAAAGAAACAGGTGTTTCCACACCGAAGGCACTTCTTAGGAAAAGAAGGCTCCATAATGAAGAGGCCTGGTAGGCCCAAGAAGTTAAGGCAAAAAACTGAAGAAAAAAGTTTCTCAGAATTAAGTCAAAAATCCACCAGCGGTACCGGTGGGAGCGGGAAATACAGCCGCGACCACAAGAAAACAAAAAAACTAAAGTATTAAAGTAAGGAAATAAGTAAGTTTCTGCGGTGACAGGAGGACGTCCTGCCGGCTCCGCGGAAAAACGAAAACTGAAGAGAGGCTCTGGAGAGGGCGGGAACTCAGCGCGCAGGCGCGAGGGAGGCTGCCAAAAGCTTTCTGATTGGAAGCTGGGCAGCATCCCCGTGCAGGCTCCGTCGGTACCGACGTACCCATATGTGAAGACTCATTCCTGCTTGTTCCTGGAGATCAGAACATGTTATTTAGCACTCTCAGAAATGCTTCAAAATCTAAGATGCAGACAGAGCTCTATAGTCGCAGTGTATGGCTGAGATGATGATGAGGGAAGGGTGGTTTAAAGTTATTAGAAATGGTGCAATATTTTTGGAAAAGGAGAGCCTATTCTGAAAGGATGGGCTCTACTTTAATAAGGGTAGAACCAGGCTGTTGGTGTTAAAAGAAATTTTGGAGATAGAAGGACACTCACCCAGTAACGCATGATTTAGAGTAAAGTATTCTGAAAAAGATATTGGCAAAACACTGAAGTTAAAATATCCCAATAGAGGGTTTTTGATAAAGGCTGAAGTAACCCAGGTGCATTTAAATGAAGAACAGACAAATATAAATGATTCCAAATTAACCCCATCAAGTGCTTGGCAAGCTATGAATACAAATTTAAAAATGTACTTCGAATTGTTGCTATGCCAATACCAAGAGTCTAACAAATAAGATTGGGGAGTTAAAATGCAGTGAACTAAATGAAGAGATTTACATGACAGGATTCCCAGAGACCATTTGGAAGGAGGATAACTAATGGGATACTGTGATATCAGGGTACAAAGTATATCAAAATAATAGATTCAGTCAAAGTGGTTGTGTGGTAGCAAAATGGGGGTAATTTTATAAACTTTTCCCATGTATAAAGCCCAGTTCTATGCATGTAAAAGGGCTTTTATAAAATTACTCTACAAGGTACATGCATAAAAGTATTCATGGAGATAAGAATCCATGTACTTATGCACAACCCCCATCTAGGTATGTTCTTGAGTGGAGCTGGGACAGATCACATGTACCATCACACACTTGTTCACGTAGATTGCACATGCATGATTTACCCCAGCTTCTTTATAAGGACACATAGGTGCCTATGGAGATTATTTGAAAAACCTCCCCACATCTAAATATCAGCATTTACATGTGTAGATTGGCCTACATGTATAAATGCCTTTTTAAAAAAGGGTTATTTAAATGTGGGGATGCTTACCATGTTTAGATATCTAGGAAGTATGAAGAAGTTTGGGAGAAGGATGGTTAGGGTGACCCTACACTAGTAACATATTACAAGGGAAATCCATCCCCATCCTGCAAGGAGAATCCATGTGGTTTAAAAAAAAAGATAGATGTTGGCATTCATATTTGCTTGGAGACATGCACAAGTACTTGTTTGAAAGGGCTGCTGTTAAAAGTCAATTTCCTCCTCCGATGACCCCTCCCAACATCACAAAACATTTGATCCCCTCCCTGACCTTCCCCAACAGCTGAATCTCCATGGAATCCAATCCATATCACCCCACTAAACATCTGATCCTCTCACCTAAAAAACCTCTGGCATGAAAACACTTCACCCAATCCCCCATGACTACTTCATGGAACAGCTGGTCCTCCAACTGGTTTATTTATTTATTTAACTGGGTTTATATACCACTCTATTTTGAAGACAGAATGGTTTACAAAAAAACATTACATAATAGAACATCTTACATTAAACAGGAATGTTAACTCGGACAGTTTACAGAGAATATTAAATAACAGAACAGCTCTATATAATACAGGAATGTTAACTTGGATGATTTATAACAGTATTTGGGTAACTGCTGGTGTGGCATAGTATAACCAATGTTAATTTACAACTAATGAGAGGGGGATAAGATCTAATCCCTAATGGGATACACGAGAGGATACGAGGGGTAAGAGTGGTTTAGCCACTTGGCTGTAGTGATCACATTGTGCTCAGGCACCGGCAGCCCCGATAAGCATCAGCAGAAGGGAGCGGGCAGATAAGCTCCTCCCCACCCCCAACGCCAATCAGGACACCACCACTCCTGTTTAAATCACAAAGGGCTCTTTGGCATGGCCCTTCAGCGTGGTCCAGGGCTATATACTCCAAACCTACAGCAAACATCTGACACAGGCCAGATGCATCCGATCGACTCACAAAAGTCAGTAACAGGATCGCAGCACCAACCCAAACGCATCTCCCTCACAGCACAGATATGCCGGTGGGAACAATAGATCTTCTCACCTCCAACTCAACATGCCTCTGCACTCCACAGCACCCCACAGCACCAAGCTCATCAGTGGTGAGTCAACAGCAGTGAGTCAAGACAACAGTTGCTCTCTCTTCCAGTTTGCCTCATCAGCAGAACAGCAGAACGAGATTACAAGGACCAGCTCCACCAGCTAACATTGACACACAAGATCCCCATCCACACCAAACTGCACACTGCACCTGCACCTGCACCCTCACCCAATCCCTTGCTCATCCGGTATTTCCAGAGCACACCAATCCACTAAGAGTGCCTGAAGAGCACTGACACTCTTAATCAAGGACCCATCACAGCAACCAGCAAAGATTCATTTGGTGAGTCTAAGATTCTCAGTGCTACACAATGCCACACAAACTCCTAACACAGTGACAATATTGACTCTCATCCTCCTCCTCCTACCCCCACAAGTAGTAACAACTTACAATGACAACATTCCAATCCTTTACTGACCTAGACTCCTCACTCCTGTCACACTCCACAAGGCACTGCATGCTAAACCCCTACGTTGATTGCTTGAAATTAACACTACTCTACAACAGAAAGCTCAGCCCAGACAGAATCGATCTCCCCCTCCTATAAAATGCTCACTGATCAACGCTTGCTCAATTCGCAACAAGATCCTCATAATAACAGATTACATACTCCATAGCAACACTGACCTTATGTGCGTCACTGAATCCTGGATCTCCACAACGGACAATGTACTCCTTAACCAGTTGCTGCCTCCCCATTACAAGCTCAACTACCCCAATCATGGCAAAAGAGCATCTAAACTTCACTATGCTCAATTCTCACTCCTCAGAAATGCTGGACTTCCTCACAATCTCCAATAATGAGCTCGCTATCTGCCTAACATACCAATCACCATCCCCAAAGACCAAGGACCAATGTTCCCTCTAATTTTCTGTAGGCTGTGTGCACATAAAATATCAGCTGTGCAGCTTTTGAAGGAAGGTTAAATTTTTGTGCGCCACATAACACTTGGAGTTATATACTTTAAAATTTTGACTACACGTCAGAATACAGTATGCACACCACATTGATTTTAATCAAATGAAATGAAATTAGATGACTACTAAATGAAGCAGAAAATTTCTAGTAATTATAATCACAAATGTGGTATTATTTCAGTTAATTTGTATTGAAAGTCATTGTTATTTCATGTAAATAATTTATGTATGGAAGAAGAAAATGAGCTTACTATTAACAGTTCATTCTCAAAATTGTTCTCTTCGATCTTTCAAATTTAACCAGTCTGAATAAATTTTATCAAGGTCTACCGATCCGCCATCTTGAAGATGACTCTTTACACACATCAGCATTTCCAAATGTTCTAACTGTAAGCGATTCCTTATTTTGGTTTTTAAACTGTTCATCAAGCTGAAACCACAATCACAATCTACTCTAGAAGCCAAAACTTCCACCAATATCCATCAATTTTGCTAAATCTGCAAAGTGAGCATTCTGAAACGCCAAAGTCACCATATCCGGAAAACTGTTAATCAGTTTGCTTTCGATTTTTTCTGCGACTAAGAACTTGAAGTCATTGTACTGATGAATAACAATATGTTCCTCCATATGAAATTGTTTGTACTTTAAGCAAAGTGATCAGATGTTTTCAATTCCAAATTCATAATCACACTGTGCTATTGCTGTCAAGTCAAAAGCAGACCATTCCTCAATTTCATTTTCAGGAAATCTTTCCCCTAAATGCAGACACAGCATATTAATGAAAATAAGTGTGGAACCAGTATCCACTGAAACGTCTCCATCTCCAGGTATCTTGTCGAGAACATTTTTAACATTATCACCCCATTTTACTGTGTCACCCAAGTATTGCATTTGGATTTTGTTCAGCTTATCCTGTGCAAGATGATATGCTTCCAGTGGTGTTAGCCCACATTTTTGAAATGTCATTGTTAATGAAGCTAGTTCAGATAAAACATCATTTAAAATTTGCAGTGTTATATGGAATTGATGGCTGTTTAGCTTTTTATAACAATACTTTGCAATGGGATCATTATCCTTCTCGTCTTCAAAGTATTTTAATAATGGATCATAATTTCAAATAATTGCTTGAAGAACAAAATGTCTAGATAACCACCACACTTCGTTCAGAGGTCTAAAAGCAATTGACTCACATTCAGAAGCATCTGCTAATTCTTTAAATTGTGACCTTTTAGTAGAAGATTGACAAAAGGTTGTGTAAACATTTCTCATGAAAGTTTCAACTTCTTTCATCAACTTTACTTCCTTCTATGATTCAGAGATCCCCAAATCTTCACGATGGGCAACACAATGCTGCTGCACTAAATGCAAAATGTTTTTTTTTAGCTGTGCAGAAACACCATTTATTCTGCCTGACATGACAGAGGCACCATCCGAAGTAAACATGACCATTTTGTTAAGGTCAAGCTTGTATTTCCCATAGAATTCCCAGAGTGCACTGACTATTGATGCAGCATCACATGCTTCCAACTGTAGCATCCCACCAAATGAAGTTTTATACAGACATGAATTTACTGGCCAATTTGAAGTACAGTATTAAGTATTGTTGACAGAAATGTCTGTGCTTTCATCAATAGTTAATGTATGATACACTGCTGATGCAACATCTGCTATGAGTTTATATTGGACACTGATGTTTATAATTTCAAGAAATTCAAACAAATAGTTTTTGTTTCTCCAGCTTTCAGGTATGGTTATGTACTTGGACATGTGTTCATTAATATCTTGAACAGAGAGCATGGAAATATTCATCCGAACAGCCAGCAAAACACTATCAATTAGAATTTTAATTTCTTCTGGTGTAGAACGCTTCCATTCATTACTAATTTGCCTTTTCTCTTTTTCAGCGGTGCTCTCAAGCAACAAGTTAAATAATCCTCCTCTTAAATTTGGATTTTTAGTTCTAAGTTTCTTAACACTTTCAGTATGAGACTTACTAGACAGATGTCATTTCAAAAAAGTCCAGTTTCCATACATGATCCCAAAATTTGCCACTCGAAAACTCTCTGATGGTTTTTGCATCTCAGCAGTATCAACAGACTACTCTGTCATCCTCTTTGTAAGTGAATATTTCACACAGTTGAACACACATTTTATCCAGAGATTTTGGTGTCTCCATTTCAACAATTTCTTCAAGCCATTCAGGCTTAAAAGCTCCGGCCGTTCGCCTATGTTTTGTACCTCTCATCGCTATCGGTTTCGACTTTTTAACACTAGAAGCCCCAAAGTGCGTCAATTGACACAAATGCATCTTCAAAGGTTTATACCAGTGCCACTGCTAGAACCATGTCAGATATGTAATGATGTCACAAAAAATAAGTAACTTCAAATTAATTCACATCTGCATTTCATGCTCAACGCAGTCGTCGTGATAATGTGTCAATTGACACACTTTGGGATTTCTAGGTAAAATGCCTTTTTGGGGCTTCTAGTGTTAAAAATTAATTTCTTTCAGTTTTCAATGTCATAAAAAATGTAATAATGCAATTCGAATTACAGATTACAATTGGACTACTCACGCATGTCGCAAGCTAAAGTACAGAAGTGAAAGTTTCTCAATGCAACAATTAAAGTTTAAGACCAAAGATCTTATATCCGGAAGGTCTATAAGATTGCACTAGAAAATATTGTAGAACTTGTGAAAACCGTAAATACACAACAACTTTAAATTTTTTTTTTTTTTTTACCACTTTCTTCTATCCTCTGCCTCCTCCTTTATCTGCCACTCTCAGAGGGTGCCAGCACTGCCTTCTTAAGCACAGGCATGCTCCAGTCCCGCTCCCACAGCCATCTTGTTTGCCGTGTGGTCTCAATTCCCCCGTTAGTACTTGGCCTTTACTGCTGCTCTTTCACCCTCTCAATACCCAATTCAATGCTGTTTCTTCGTCCGGTCTGCTGCGCCTCATCCGTGCTCCCTTCCGATTCACTCCAGCGGCTTGCCTGGCTCCGTTCACTCTCCCTCATTTTAATACATTTTTGTTTGACCGCGCACCCACGCTTTCTTCCCGCCACTGGAAGACTGTGCACGTTCTCCCCCTCCGTGTTCTGCTGACCTGCCACTTGCCCTCCGCCTCCTCCAATGCTACCCATTTGCTTGTCCTCTGTTTCTTCACCTTCACCGCAGCATGCGGATCGCATGGCTCTCTCTCCGGCAGCTCTCTGTACGTGCTGCCACTGCCACTTACTCTCCCTTCTCTGCAACGGTGCGCTCTGTTTTAAAGTATGTGCACTCGCTCGGTGAGGTGTGTGCGCACACACACACGCACAGCTTAGAGGAAACAGTGCCGAGGACCTATCAGATCTTCTGGAAGAAACATGCACATACACAGCATTGGCATCCAAATGGAAATTACACTTACTTGGTAATTGTTCTTCCTTAATGTATGACAGTTTAGTCCTCCACCTCTGGGTTGTGCACTTCCTCCTGCAGCTTGGTGACTGGGCATGCCACAAAAACATGACATCACTGGATGTAGTCTGCTGGCCTCTCCCATCATCCCCAGTGAACTATTGACAAAGCACACTTAAAGGAGCAACAAATTAGTAGCTAACAAAAACATTTTAATTGAACGTATAACAACTACTTTATACAAGAGAATTTCTTGTTTCGGAAGTTAGGCTTTTCACCTTGTGCCTTTTCCTTCCGCCTGCGCCAGAAAGATAGAAAAGAAAGAACCAGAAGAGGCAAAGAATCATAGAAAGACATATACCTACCTGTAATCTCACCCTTCTCCCGGCTGAACCTCCACTGCTAACCATACTACCCCGGGTGGGAATGAGGACTAAACTGTTGTACCTCAAGGAAGAACAATTACAGGTAAGTGTAATTTCCATTTCCTTATCGGTCCTCCAGTTTAGTCCTCCACCTCTGGGGTGTAACAGAGCAGTACTTATTGGGAGGGACCTTTCCAGCTGGCTTGCAACACCGCCACCCCAAATACAGCATCCTTTGCAGAGAAGACATCCAGGCGGTAGTGTTTACTGAAAGTGTGAAGAGATGACCAGGTAGCCACCCTACAAATTTCCACAGGCGACACCAAACTGTGTTCTGCCCATGAAGCCACTTGCGCTCTGGTAGAATGAGTTCACAAGCCAGTTGGCATCGGTCGCCCCGACAACAGTTATGCCGAAGCAATCGCCTCTCTAATTCATCGAGAAGTGGATGCTTTCGCCGCTGCCTCCCCTTTACGGGATCCACCAAACAGAACGAACAGACGGTTGGATTTGCGAAAAACCTCTGAGACCTTCAAATACTGATGTAACACTCGCTTTAAGTCCAAGCGGCATAATCCCTGGTCCGCTGTAATATCCTCCAATGAACCCAGCACCGGAAGAGAAACCGTCTGATTTAAATGAAATGGAGAAACTACCTTGGGCAAAAAGGAGGGAACAGTCTGAAGCACCACCTTTTCCCTAGAAAAAGACAGAAACGGCTCTCTACAAGACAACGCCTGTAACTCTGAAATTATGGCCACCAAAAACACCGTCTTCAATGTCAAATCTTTTACGGATGCCTGTTGTAAGGGCTCAAAAGGCTCCTTAGCCAGAGCTCCTAAAACCAAGTTGAGATCCCACGGAGGAACCACAATTCTACAAGAGGGACGTAACCTGGTTACTGCTTTGAGAAAACGCAACACATCAGCATGCGCACCGAGCGCTATTCCCTGCACCTTGCCTCTATAGCAAGCCAATGCGGCTAACTGCACCCTCAAGGAGGTGGCCGCCAGGCCCTTTTCAAAACCATCCTGCAGGAATCTTAAAACCACTGAAATGGACGCCAATCCTCAAATATACGCCATATGCGAACATATGTCAGGGACGTAGACGTCTTCTGAGCTTTAAGTAAAGTCGCAATGACTGCTCCTGAGTAACCTTTTTTCTTCAAACGTGCCCTTTCAATGGCCAGACCGTATGCGAGAGCCGATCCACTTGGGGCATCTGCAGAGGCCCCTGAAGTAACAGACTGTCTGATGTCGGTAATCTCCACGACTCTCCGTCGAGTAGGCAGATGAGATCGGCATACCACGGACGTCTTGGCCAGACCGGAGACACCAGCAACACTCTCCTCAGGTGAGCCTCGATATGCTGTACCACCCAACCTATGAGCGCCCACGGAGGGAATACATAGAGGAGACCCGACACCGGCCAGTGCTGCAGTAGTGCGTCGATCCCCTGCAACATCCTTTCTCGCCGTCTATGGAAGAACCGACTGGCCTTTGCTGAGTGAAAGGTCACCATGAGATCCATGATCGGTGGCCTTCACCTGGCACCACCTGTGAAAACACCTCTGGATGCAATTCCCATTCTCCAGCATCCACCTGAACTCTGCTGAGAAAATCCGCCGTCACATTGTCCTTTCTGGCAATGTGCGCTGCCGAAATCGCTGGCAGTCGATGTTCAACCCAAGCAAAGAACACCTGTGCTTCCTCTTCCATGGCCGTACTTCCTGTACCACCTTGCCGATTGATGTAGGCCACCGTTGCAGAGTTGTCCGCTAGAACTCCTACCGCCCGACCCCGCACTGTCACCTCGAAGGATTGCAATGCTAACGCCACCGCTCTGAGCTCCAATCTGTTGATTGACCATGTGCTCTCCTGAGCTGACCACAGACCTTGCGTGGACAGCTCCCCACAATGTGCTCCCCATACCGCGAGGCTTGCATCTGTCAACAATGGTAGCCACTCTGGCTGTTCCAGGGGCATCCCGGCCTTCAAAGATTCCAGAATTAGCCACCACCTCAACGCTCGCCTGACCCCGAGAGGGCAGGGCAGACGTATGCTCAGCGGATCAGACTGTTGAGACCAACGGTGAAGTAACGATTGCTATAACGGCCGCATATGAGCCCTGGCCCAAAGTACCGCTTCCAAGGTCGCTGCCATCGTACCTAACACCTGGAGATAACTCCAGGCCGAGGGAGCCGGTGTGGTCCTGAACTGGCGAATCACTTGTCATAGGGCTTGGACTCGATGATCTGGCAGAAATATAGCTCCTCTCTGAGTGTCGAATTGCACCCCAAGGTACTTGAGGCTCTGGGATGGAATCAGATGACTTTTGTTCATATTGACTACCCAGCCTAGCTTCTTCAAGACTTTCACCACCTTGTCCGTAACTTGTACGCTCTCAGCTTTGCTCGAATTAACCAATCGTCGAGATAGGGATGAACCAGAATTCCTTCCTTTCGTAACGCCGCCGCTACCACCACCATGATCTTGGTGAACATCCGCAGTGCCATTGCCAGACCAAAAGGCAACGCCTGGAACTGATAGTGTCCCCATGGCAGAGCGAAGCGCAGGCACGTTTGATGACCTGCTCTGATCGGGATGTGTAAATACCCCTCCGTGAGATTGAGGGATGTCAAGTACTCTCCTTGGCGCACTGCCACAATGACGGACTGCAGAGTTTCCATCCTGAAATGCGGTACTCGGAGACAGCGGTTCACCCCTTTTACATCCAATATTGGATGAAGAGATCCGTCCTTCTTTGGTACCATGAAATAAATTGAGTATCGACCCCTGCCATAATCTTCTTTGGGCACCGGGAAGACCGCCCCCAAGTGCAGCAGCCGATTCAGCGTGCAGCGGACTGCCTGGGTTTTCTGCTGCTCTTTGCAGGGCAACTGCACAAACGAATCCTGAACTGGCTATGCGAACTCCAGCGCATAGCCCTCCCAGATTATTTCTAACACCCACTGGTCGGACATTATTTGGACCCAGGCAGGAAGAAAGTTCCGAAGTCGCCCGCCTATCGGAAAACTTCCTGCCGAGGTCCCCCTCACTTCATTGCGGTTTTCGATTAGTTGCTGAGGCCGCCGCCACAAAACCTCTACCTACTCCCCGAAACCCCCGAAACCCCTGGGTCCAAGGAGCAAATCTTACTCTTTTGAATCCACCCAAGCGAGAAGTCCAAAACCTCCGAAAATCTCTAAAGGAACCCCGAAAGGTCGATGCAGACTTCCCCTGTTTTGGCTTATCCTCTGGCAGTCGGCCACCTTTAGACTCCCCTAACTCTTTCACCAACTTGTCAAGAACCTCCCCGAACAACAACTTTCCTTTGAAAGGGAGTTTACCGAGACATGCTTTAGAAGAACTGTCTGACGCCCAATTCTGCAACCACAGGGATCTGCGAGCGGCAACGAGCGACACCATACTATTAGCCAGGGCCCTGATCAAGTCATAATGAACATCTGACAAATAAGCCGACCCTGACTCTAGGCGATCCAGCTCTCTCAGACTCTCTTGCTCCAGCTGAGAAGACTACCGCAAATGCTGCGACCATCGAAGACAAGCTCTTGCCACTGCCCCACAAATGGAAGCTTGTAATGACACCATGTTGGCTTCAAAGGATTGCTTCAACAAACCATCCAACTTTCTATCCTGTGCATCCTTCAAGGCCTTCTACCAGAATAGTGGTTTTCTTGGTCACCGCTGACACCGCTGCATCAATCCTTGGAGACTGAAACCTCTCCTTGTCCTTATCTGCTAAGGGATACAGTCTATTCATAAACCTAATTCCTCTGAGCCCTACTTCCGGCTGATCCCACTCATCCTGTATCATCCTGTATCAAATAAATAAAATAAATAAATCCTGTCTACTACTTTGTGAACACAACCTGCGTTTGCCTCACTGCCTGAATAATTGGGTCTTCCCCATTGTCGTCCTCCACAGGCTGTTCCATGGCGAGTTTAAGCGTCTGAAGGGACTCCGTGATAAGCGCTGTCAACTCATCCTACCGAACACCCAAATAATTTTTGCCTGATCCTCTGGTTCAGGAATCTCTG
Source organism: Ichthyophis bannanicus (assembly GCA_033557465.1). NCBI lineage: Eukaryota > Metazoa > Chordata > Amphibia > Gymnophiona > Ichthyophiidae > Ichthyophis > Ichthyophis bannanicus. The sequence goes on from CM066032.1 coordinate 1,656,333,968, forward strand.
CTTCTTCCAACTCTTCATCTCCGCCATCTAGGTCGACCTTGTTTTCTTCCGACTCCTGCCCCTCCAGCTCTGAAATCGAAGGCTCCCGAGTCCTGGCTTGTTTTGGCGGTCTCGAGGAACTGATACTCGCCTCCGCTGGTCCTGGCTGTTGCAGCGCCACAGACAGCGACAAAGACTCCGGCACTTTCCCTTGCCATCTTAAACAGAACGCCTGATGCATAATTAACACAAAGTCAGGGCAGAAATCACCGGACTGCGGTACCGAAGTCAAAAGGGCCCCCGAAGGACCGGCTGGCAACTCGAGACCAGCCCCTGGCGAAGTGGTCAGCAGAACCTCTGCGTCCAATCCAGCCGAGGACCCCTGAACGTCCTGTCCTACCTTAACCTCTATCTGCTGCTCCACGCTGGTAGAAACTTGCCTACAGCCCCGGAAAATCCCAGAGTCGGCGATAGCACCTCTAAGGGTACCGCAAACTACACATTGAGGCCGCAATGCCATCGCCAACAGCTCTGAAGGAAATAAACTCTGCCTTCCAATGTTGTTGTTTTTTTTAAATTATTCTTTAATTATTCTTTAATTATTCCCTTTTCTTTCTTTCTTTCTTTTTTTTTTGAGGCAAACAAGACTGTCAAATAATAGGGTCCTAACCGGTACCACAAATGAAGTGATTCTGCCACCTGATTAAGGAGGCCATCTTGATCTGCCTGATCAATAGCTCCCAGGGCAATACAGTTCCCATGAATATCAAGCAAATTAAAATAAAAGAAACTCAAAAATAAATTAAAGTAAACTAACGGCAGAGGAAGAACTAAAGACCTCGGGAAGAGGAACAGTCTCAAAAAAGTGAATTGTGTGCTCTGGGATTCAGCTGCCTGCCATGCAGAAATCACACTGATAAAATGGCCGCCGCTGCCTGCTTGAGGAACAAAAAAGGCGCCAAAATCACCGGTCCCCGCTTAGCGTGTCTGCAGACGTCTTCCCACTCACAGACCAACTCCTTTGCCCGTACTCACGGTATCACCTCACCCGAAGTACTGCGATCCGCGCTCCCGCTAACGCGGTGCTGCAGCCCACGTGGCTCCGCTCAGCTGAAAAGCAAGCGGGGAGCCACCGGACAAGCTTCCGGCAGAAAAAAACAGCAAGCCTGCAGAGTCGCGGCAGTTCTGAGCTGCCAAAGCCTGAACTACCGCTCTTCTACTGCTGAGCTCTCCCCCGTACTGACCAGGGGGGAGAGATCTGCGCCGGGGGTGAGTTGGACAGAGGAAAAAACAAAGAATGACAGGGCAAGCAGGACCAGGCACAAGAAACTGCACTTCCTTTCCGTTTTTTCTTTTTTTTTTTTTTAAAGATACAGCCATCAAAACAGACAAAATTTAAAATTAGGGAAAAAGTACAGTAAATCAAAAAATTAGCTAAACACTATTCTAACTGCTCCTTATCTGTTCTCAAGTGAGCCCAGCACTTAGGCTCACTATGTCCTCCTGCTGCATGGAGACTGGACACACTGGGGATGATGGGAGAGGCCAGCAGACTACATCTAGTGATGCCACGTTTTTGTGACATGCCCAGTCTCCAAGCTGCAGGAGGAGGTGCACAACTCAGAGGTGGAGAACTAATCTGGAGAACCGATAAGGAACAAACACTTCTCCTTTGTAATATAAACCTCGTGTCCATCTCCACTAAGCAAGCCTTTGCCTTCACCAATACCATGGAAGCACTTCAAATGCACCAAATCATCAAAGAGGCTACTCACTCCAAAAGGGCAACACTAGACCTCATATTCACACCCAAGCACCTCCCAGTAATCCAATTCAACATCAGATTAACCCAGTTCCATGGTCGGTCAACCACAATGATCTTTATCCAGACCCAATACACCCCTCAGCAAAAGCCTAGCAAATGTTGCTTCAAATTAACCAACAAGCAATCCTTTCTGGGTGACGTCTCCCCACATCTGGTCTCCGACATACACATAATGGACAACATAATAAACTCAAGGAACACAGTGATGGCTAATGCCACTACCTATACACTATTAGACACCACTGCCTCCTCAAAACATGCACAACCACCTTGGTGCTCCCACAAACTTAGAGTCATCAGACGACAACTCAGATCTATCAAAAGAAAATGGAAAAAAGGATGGATTCATCAAGGAACAATACAGCTCTAAACAGAATGAATATTGCAACCTCATCTACAGCTGCAAAAAGGAATACTACCTTAATATCATAATGAAATCCCTTAACCGATCCACAGAGCTATTCTCCATTGTTTCATCCTTCACAAAGGATCCCCCATCGACATCCACAACGAGCACAAACTCACAACTCTATCCACAAACCATGGCAGACTACCTATACACTAGGCACTCCTCTACAATGTTCCTCCCTAAGGTCCCACTACACTCACTGGACAAGCCAACCCATTTACGCAGCTGGGATACCTTCAGATTGATCTCACTACAAGAGCTTACAGATAACATCAGAGATATCAATACTGTCACCTTGCCACTTGACCCATGTCCATTCTCCTGGATAAAATCACTTTCAAAAAAATTCTCCTCAACAATACAGAAGACTGTTCACACCTCTGTTTCCCAAGGATACTCCCCCCCCCCCAACCCTGAAACAAGCCTCAATTAGATCCATACTAAAGAAACCAACACTTGACCAATCTTTGCCAAGCTCATATTGCCCTATAGCAAGTATCGCCTTCCTAGCAAGGTCAAAGAAAAGCAGTGCAAGCTGTGTCAGGATGGCCAAGTGGTCTAAGGTGCCAGGCCCAAGGAAATGCTTCCTTCCTCAAAAGGGTGTTCTGGTCTTTGAATGGAGGCACAGGTTTGAATTCCACTTCTGACACATCACTTTTGAGTTTTGAAGGACTACAAAAAGGGACTGCTATGTCTGGAGAGAGATCTCCAATTGTAAGTATTTACTCCTGGGAATTTTTCGAAATCTTGGTGAAAAAGGAATTCTTTAGATTAAAGCTAATTAATCTATGTAAATTAGAATCCAGTGTATTTGTTAAATCAGCCAGGGCCTAGTATCAGCAGAGTTTTTAGTTAAATTTAAAACTCAACAGGTAGCTTTCATTTTAAGTTTAAAACCCAGTAGAGGGCTTTCAGTTTAAATTCAGAAGCCAGCAGAGAGCTTTCAGTTTAAATTTAGAACCCTGCAGAAAGCTTCTAGTTTAAATTTAATACTCGGTCAGGGCCTAGTATCAGCAAAGAGCTTTAATTTAAATCAAATCAGTAGTATAACTTAGCATAAAAGGAAAAACATGGTCAGTATTTTTTGAGCAAGAAATCATTTCTAGAGACCTTTACAAAAAGGCCTTCAAGATAGGGGGCAAGAGACCTGTGAAATTGTTTTAAATAGGTATTAAAGCCAAGTTACAGATCAAAGGGGCATTATGAAAGACTCCCTCTATCCAAGCAAGGGCTGTGTGAATCACCCAGGAAATTGATCACAGATTACCTTAAAAGCACAGGACAGTGTACTGTGTAGCAGCCAGCTTTTAATAAATCTTCTTTCTCTCCCTTCCTCCCCAGCTCCCACCCACCCCTGGGATAATCATAGCTTTATAGGTGCTTATACCTCTTAAAGGAAAGGAGGTGCCATATTTACTTTCAGGTGCAGCTGTCCTGAGATTAATTATGCTTGAGGTGAACAAAGTCTATTAAACGTATTAGGTATAGTTTTATTAGTGTAAGCATCCCCAGCAAACCTTAGTAAGTAAACAACTTGAATACCTAAACACAATCTTAAAACTAAGATGCAGACAGCAGTCCAACAGCGAGATGGGGGCTTTCCAGTCTTTTGCATTGAGCGTCACATGTATGATTTTCTCCCAGTTGGTGAGGGGTCTTCCATATGCACTAGAAGCAAGGAGCTCTTTGCTCTCAGGGAATGAGTCTGAACTCTGGAGGCTACAGCAGTAGACTTGGAGGACATAAGGAAGAAGGACAGGTATATAGACGAGACCTACAGGAATATAGTACTGAAGTCCCAAATCCATTCTGGAAGCATCCCTGTTGCCATGGAGGAGAGAGGTCACCTGACAGGAAAGCATCACCCTGGTGGGGCAGGAAGTGATCCTATAGCTATAACCTGTCTTCCAGGTTTCTCCAGAGCCATGTGCCCATGAAGGAAGGGTTAGGACAGCCATTATAGTTGATGATTCAATCATTAGACATGTAGATAGCTGAGTAATCAGTGGGAGTGGAGTGGAGGAGTAGCCTAGTGGTTAGAACACTGGCTTGGTAACCAAGCAAACAGGGTTCAATTCCCACTAGTACTCCTTGTGGCCTTGGGCAAGTCCCTTAACCCTTCACTGCCTCGGAAGAAAGGCCTGGCAATCTACTTCCGGTGACACTGCCAAGAAAACCCAGGAGCTTCTGGGTTGCCAGGAGTCAGGACTGACTCAAAGGCACACACTGCATTTCAATCAGTGGGCATGAGGATTGCCTGGTAATATGCCTGCCTGGTGCAAAGGTAGCAGACCTCACGCGCCACCTAGACAAGGTCTTATATACTGTAGGACCTGGGAGAAGTCTGCTGTCTTGGTACATGTCAGTACCAATGACATAGGAAAGTGTAGTAGGGAGGTTCTGGAGGCCAAATTTAGGCTTTTAGGTAGGAAGTTGAAATCCAGAACTTCCAGGGTTGCATTCTCCGAAATGTTTCCCATTCCACGCACAGGACCCAAAAGGCAGGCAAAGCTCCGAAGTCTCAATGAGTGGATGAGATGATGATGAAGGAAGAGGGTTTTGGATCTGTTAGGAACTGGGGAACATTCTGGGGAAAGGAGGGGCTTTTAAGGGATGGGCTCCATTTTAACTAGATGGAACCAGGCTGCTGGCATTAACCTTTAAAAAGGAGATAGAACATCTTTTAAACTAGATAATAGGAGAGAGCTGATAGTCATCCAAGAGCGAAAGGTTTGGAACAATGTATCCTTGAAGGATACCAGCAAAAGACTGAAGTTAGGGCATATCAACTGAGAGATTCCAATAAAGGCAAAAGTAGCCCAAATGTTCTTGAGTACAGAGCAGAGAGAGCTTAAAGATTCCAAATTACCCCTGCTACTGATAGCCAGATTAATATGAATAAAATACAGCCTCTAAAATGCTTGTATGCAAATGCTAGAAGTCTAAAAAATAAGATGGGTGAGTTAGAATATATAGCACTAAATGAGAGGTTAGATATGATTGGTATCTGAGAGACATGGTGGAAGGAGGACAACCAGTGGAACACTGTAATTCCTGGGTACAAACTATATCGTAATGATAGAGCAAATCAAATTGGTGGAGGGGTTGCACTCTATGTTAGAGAGGGCATTGAGTTACAAATGATTTACACTTTATAGGAAACAAAATTCACTGTAGAATCTCTATAGATTGAAATTCCATGTAAAAAGGGGAAGGAGAAGGGGATGGCAGTTGGGGTGTACTATCGACCGCCTGGCCAGAATGAACAAATGGATGATGAAATACTCAAAGAAATCAAGGAAGGTAACAAAAGTTACAGCACAGTAGAGATAATGGGTTATTTTAATTGCCCCAGTATCGACTGGGTCTGTGTCACAGCAGGACATGCTAAAGAGATAAAGTTTCTGGATGAAATAAATGACTGCTTCTTGGAGCAGCTGATTCATGAACTGACCAGAGGGAAAGCCATTTTGGACCTAGTCCTTTGTGGAACACCAGATCTGGTGCAAGAGATAAGCGTGTTGGGGCCACTTAGCAATATTTATCATAGCATGATGGTGTTTGATTTAATAAATGGCAGAAGGACGGCAAGGAAATCCACAGTACTACCTTTTAACTTTCAAAAGGGAGACTATGATAAAATGAGGAAAATAGATAAGCAAAATCTAAAAGGAGCAGATGCAAAGGTTAAAGATTTACATCAAGCATGGGTGTTGTTTAAAAATACTATCTTGGAAGCCCAGACCAGCTGTATTCTATGCTTTAAGAAAAGTGGAAGGAAGTCCAAAAAACTGCCAGCATGGTTTAAAGGTGAGGTCAGAGAAGCTGTTGTTGCCAAAAATACATCTTTCAGGAAATGGAAAAAGTAGCCAAATCATGAAAACTGGAAACAACATAAGCACTGGCAAGTTAGATGCAAGGCATTGATAAGGCAGGCAAAGAGAGAATTGGAGAAGCTTGCACTGGAAGCAAAAAAGCATAATAAAGACTTTTTCAAGTACATTTGTAGCAAAAAGCCTGTGAGAGAGTCAGTTGGACCATTAGATGATAGAGGGGTAAAAGGATTACTAAGAGGGGACAAGGCCATAGTGGAGAGACTGCATGAATTCTTTGCTTCGGTCTTTACTGAGGAAGAAGTAGGGTTGCTACCCATGACTGAAATGGTATTTAAAGGTGATGCCGCAGAAGAATTGAAAGAAATATCGATACACTGGGAAGATGTATTACAACTATTTGATAAACTGAAGAGTAGCAAATCACCTGGACCAGATGGTATACATCCAAGGGTGTTGAAAGAACTGAAATATGAGATTACAGACCTACTATTAGTAGTCTTTGAACTATTATTAAAATCATCCATAATACCTGAAGTTTGGAGGAGGGACAATGTACACCAATTTTTAAAAAGGGTTCCAGGGGTCATCCAGGAAACTACAGACTGGTGAGCCTGACATCAGTACCAGGAAAAATGGTAGAAACCATTATAAAGAGTAAAATTACTGAACATGTAGATAGTCATGGCTTAATGGGAGACAGCCAACATGGCTTTAACCAAGGGAGGTCTTGTCTTAGTAATCTTTTATGCCTTTTTGAAGGTGTGAATAAACAGGTAGACAAAGGTGAGTAGGTTGATATAGTGTATCTGGATTTTCAGAAAGCCTTTGACAAGGTCCCTCATGAGAAACGTCTGGCAAAATAAAAAAGTCATGGGATAAGAGGCAGTGTACTATTGTGGATCAGGAACTGGTTAAAAGATAGAAAGCAGAGAGTAGGGCTAAATGGCCAATGGAGAAAGGTGAATAGTGGAGTACCCCAGGGATCTGTGCTGGGTCCACTGTTTTTTACCATATTTATAAATGACCTGGAAGTGGGAATAACGAGTGTGGTTATCAAATTTGCAGATGACACAAAATCATTCAAAGTTGTTAAAATACATGAGGACTGTGAAACATTGCAAGAAGACCTTGGCAATTGTGAAGACTGGGCATCCAAATGGCAGATGAAATTTAATGTGGACAAGTGCAAAGTTATGCACCTAGGAAAGAACAACCCAAACTATGGTTGCACAATGCAAGGTTCCACATTAGGAACCACCACCCAGGAAAAAGATTTAGGCGTCATCATGGATAACATGTTGAAACTCTCTGCCCAAGGTGCAGCGGTGGCCAAGAGAGCAAATAGAATGCTAGGTATCATAAGGAAAGAAATGGAGAATGAAACAAAGGATATTATAATGCCTCTGTATTGTTCCATGGTGTGACTGCACCTTGAATATCGTGTGAAATTCTGGTTGCCATATCTTAAAAAGGATATAGCGTTATTAAAAAAGGTACAGAGAAGAGCCACCAAAATGGTAAAGGGGATGGAAGAATATCTCTATAAAGAGAGGTTAAAAAGCTTAGGGTTCTTCAACCTGCAAAAGAGACGGCTGAGGGGAGATATGATAGAGGTCTATAAATTAATGAATGGAGTGGAACGGGTAAAAGTAGATTGATTGTTTACATCATCAGAATATAGAATGACTAAGGGACATGCAATGAAGCTACAGGGTAACCTATTTAAGACTAATAAGAAAAAATAATTTTTCACTCAATGTGTAATCAAACTCTTGAATTCATTACTAGCGGATGTAGTAAAAGCTGTTAGTGTAGCCAGGTTTAAAAAGGTTTTGCACAAGTTCCTGGAGGAAAGGTCCATAAACTATTATTAAAGGGGACCCGGGATATCCGCTGCTTGCCCCAATACAAGCATTATGGAACCTGTGTCTTTTGGGGAAATTGCTAGGTACCTGTGACCTGGATTGGCCACTGTTGGAAACAGGACACCGGGCTTGATGGGTCTTGGTCTGACCCAGTATGGCAAATCTTATGTTCTTATGTTCTTAATGCCAAGATTAAGTCTTTATCTTTATCTTTATTTTTCATTTGATATACCTCCCAGGCCAAGGCATCAGAGTGGTTTACAATAAAACAACCGTATTGTAGAAAACATGAAAAGAACGCTATTTATGTAATAGGAAAGAGATAAAAGGCATGAAGATAGCCAACTGAGAAGGAAAGAAGCAGGAGGGAAGGAGACTAATGAGGATCAATGCCAGGAATATTATAAGCCTGTTGAAATAAGTGTTTTGAGTAGTGTTTTAAATTTCAAGTAGGAAGCTTCAAGGCGAGGATGGCAAAGCATTCCAGAGTGAAGGACTTAGGAAGAAAAATGTGGCATGATGCGTTAGCTCTAGATGAGCCTGAGAAGGGGATCAGAGAACTAGCCGATTTGCATGAAGAGAATGAAGTTGTTGGCATGGGGTGTGAATAGATATAAGATTTAGTAAATATTGAGGAATTGAGGTAAAGGGAGCTTTATGCATCAAAATTAAAAACTTATATTGAATCCTGCAGTGGATGGTTAACCAGTGAAGATGTATCAGCAGAGGAGTAATATGATCAGAACACCTAGCATGGGTATTGAGACGGGCTGCTGTATTTTGCAGTAATTGTAAACGCTGAAGTTGATAAAGGGGTAGACAAGCAAGAGCGACATTACAATAATCAGCCTACTCATCACAAGCGCCAGTAAGAGGGTAGTAAGTAAAGAGGGCGTTAATAATGATCGGACTGCACGGATCGGACGAAGTGCATAAAAAGATCAATGGACGAGAATGGATACATGCTCATGAAAGGAGAGTGAAGAATCTAAAGTGACACCCAAACAGCGGAATGAGGAAACCAAGGGAATAAGAGTGGAATTTAACTGAGGGGCAATGATTGGACAGGGAGTGCTTAGGGAGACCCACATGGTCTTAGACTTTGATGGGTTGAGATCAAGAAAGTTGTTAGAGATCCAAGTGGCAAAGTGGGTAAGACAATCATTAAGAGGTGAAAGATCAATTGCAACTGGGGATGTATGGTAAAGAAGAACAATATCATCAGTGTAGAGATATGTGGACACCGGATATTGTTGAATGAGGGAAGGCAGAGGGGCAAGAAAAATATTAAAGAGAAATGGTGAAAGCACAGATCCCTGAGGAACTCCACATATTAAAGGGAATGATGAGGAGGACATGTCATTTAAATGAACAGAAAAGTTACGGGAGGAGAGGAATGAGTGAAACCAGTGCAGCACAGTACCCCAAATCCCAAAATCATGAAGGCGAGAGAGTAGTATACAATGATCTACTAAGTCAAAGGCAGAGGAGAGATCTAGAGATACAACCAGAGTGATATCCTCTCGATCGTGTGCAACATGTAACTCATTCAGCAAAGCAAGAAGAATAGATTCTGTGCTGTGGCCTGCATGGAAGCCAGACTGACGCGGATGGAGAATATTAGTTGCCTGAACGTGTAATGCTAGTTGAGAGAACACGAGTTTCTCTAGCAGTTTTGTTAGAAATGGGAGATTTGAAACTGGATGCCAGTGTGATGGAACAGAAGAATCTAGTGAAGATTGCTTAAGTAGTGGACAAATTATGGATGACTTCCATGGAGTAGGAAAGATCCCAGTAGATAAACTGGAATTAAAAATTGTTCGAACAAGAGACAGTAAGTCAAGAGAGGATTCAGATAACCAGCTGGAGGGAATGGGATCTAGCAAACATGTCGACTGACATGCACCTCTGGAGCCCCAGCAGCATTTTTTTCTGCTGCCAACATGGTGTAGATACTCTCTTCACTGCACTCTTCGACACTCTAATCAAGGGTCTTGACAAGCCACATTAAGACTTTGCAATGATATTCCTCGACATTAGTGCAACCTTCGACTACATCTCTCACAACACTCTGTTCAAGAGGCTCAGTGACATAGTTCTCACAATAGCACATTAGAATGGTTTACCTCATACCTCTCTGATAGACAACTACAGGTAAAAATTGGTCCCTTTAAATCCAAACACTTCAACCTAAATCAAGGCATACCCCAAGGACCAGCCTTGTCTGCTCTGCTGTTTAATATTTACATCCAACCCATCTGCGACCTACTCAGAAAATTCAACATGTACTTTCACTTATATGCCAATGATATCATGTTCTACATGCCCTTCCACACCCTAACTCTGGACTTCTTTACCATCTCTGACTGCTTCTCAGTCATCACAGACCTCCTCGAAACTCTGAACCTAGTTGTGAACAAGAGCAAAACCGAAGTACTACTGGTTACAAGAGACACATCCTTCATTTCCTCAGCAAAGCTAACAATCCAACACACTGAAACTGTAGTAAAAGAAGAAGTCAAATACCTGGATATAACCCTTGACAAGAACCTCAATATGCATGCCCTTATCAAGAAGACAGTCAACACCACCTACTTTAAAATGAAATCACTGCAACATTTACTACCACTACTTCACCACAACAGCTACAGAACAGTATCCAAACTATCATAACACCCCACCTAGAATACGGCAACATACTGTACCAGGGGTTACCAAAACAAGCACTCTATCCACTACAACTAGTTCAAAATACTGTTGCTAGTATCTTAACAGGCACCTCAAGATACCAACACATAACACCCATCCTCAAGAGCCTACACTGGTTATCCATAGCCCAGATGATAAAGCCCAAGGCTGTAACAACTATTGTGATGGCTCAGAAAGCAGAGAGAATAGAGAAAGAGGGAAAAAACAGGCATTTTCCCCAGATAGTAGGAAAAGAACCAGAAGTTTAAGGGTTAAAACCTCTGAACTAAAAAAAAACTCTCCACAGAAAGCAGGTAGCAAGGAGACACACCCCAGCTCCATGGTTACCAACCCTGCTCACGAGGGACAGCTGGGGGTGGGGCCAGGAAGCCGAAGGGGAAAGCACTCATATAAACTGCCAGAGAGTAAACTCAGGGGAGAGGAAGCAGCAGAGGAGGACAGAGAGGAGTCTGAACTCAGAGGGAAGCCTGAACTCAGAGAGCGGTCTGAGAACCGTGAAGGGAAACGCTTGACGAGGATTCCTAGTTCTGGTTCCAGTGCAGCTTGGAACAGGTTAGAAAGACCCAGGAGGGGAGGAGGTCCTAGAAGCTCGGGAGAACCACGCAAAGAAGGTACCAGGGGAGTCAAGGGAGCTTCATTGGAAACCTCTGGGAGAAGGGCAGAGCCAGCCAGAGGATTTGGAGCTAACCCAGGGCCCTGTAAGGGAGACAGAAGATATACTTCTAGAAGGAAAGCTTACCCAGGGGAGTTGGTCAGCCATGTTGGCAGCAGAAGCCCTTCCCCCGAAGTATGCATGGAGCATGAGCCTTCAGCCGTAAAGCCTGTTAAGTGCTCAATTCCAAAAGATAAGGTGAGCAGCCAAAAGCCTTCTATTAACTCCTTAAAAGCTAAGAGACTTTCTAACTGCTATACTATTCCTCAGAGAAGGAAGGACACTGCCTTGACTAAAGTCTTAGAAATCCTGAAGGGATTAAAGCCAGATAGTTTTGAGTCTGAATCCTGTGCCTCTCAAGCAGACTCTGACCTGGAGAGTATGGAAATAGAGATGCCTGGTTTAATAGAGGAGAATTCTGATGAGGAAATGGAATGTTTGGTAGCCTCTAGGCATTGAGAAAGGCTAGAACATTTGCAGAAGCTTTAAACCTGGTAGCTACTGTGATGCAGCAGACCAGCAGGGCATAGAAGAAAATGTTTTAAACTTGAAAAAAGACGTGTACAAGCTGCAGTATTTGCAGGAGCCTGATAGGGGGAGCAAGAGGGACCTCTGGAAGACCGAGGATCCACGCCCTACAGGGTGTAACCTGAAACCAGCCAGCCTCCAATCCAGGAAGACAGGAACTCCTTTTAAAGGAAGTCAGGAAGACTGGAGGGAGAGGAGGAGGAGCAGGGAGAACAGGAGGAGCAGGGAGTACAGGAGGAGCAGGAGGAGAAGTAGGAGCAGTGAGAGCTCTGGAAGAAGTGCTGTGCCGAGCAGAAGTGACTGGACAGGCAGAAGTAGCCTTAAAGCCAGAAGCAGCAGAGAAGGCCGCAGAGAAGCTGCAGAACCTTCAGAAGCCGAAGGAGCGGCAGGAGCTGCAGAAGCTACAGACACTGCTGGATTGCAGGAAAGAGGTACAAGCCAAAGGAACCTGAATGGACAGAGACTACAAAAGGGTCCAAGAGATTCAGGTACGCAAAAGCTGCATTGTGATTGCGGTGGGCAGAACCCAAGCCATATTGCTGGAGCAAGGCAGAATCTCCCTAGGAGTAGGCCACAAGCCTCATCCTCAGGAAAGAAGCAAGAGTTACAAGGTAAACCATATTGTATTGGAAATAGCCTATGGAAAGGGCAAGAGACAGAAGCTCCCTGTACATGTCCTATTGCTCAAAAGAAAAGGTATGAAAAGTTTTTATTGAATAAGAAACTTTTAAGTAAGCCAGGTTTGCAGGAAGTGCATGTAAACCCTTGGAAGAAAGAAAGAGATTCACACTGTAAAAATGCTCATGGCCGACGCCCCACGCTAAACTCCAAACACTGGGAGGTCATACAGCATTTGGATGAGAAACCTAACTATAGCTTGCCGAGAACTGTTGACTTTGTCTCAGATACTTTGCTGGAGGAACCGATGCAAGTGGAAGAGGTAGAATCCCTTTCAGAGGAAGACATGGATTGCAGCTATTGCATCACGGGAAGCGTAGAATGCTTGTGTAACCAGTGAGCACAAAAACCGGTGTAAATAGGAATGCCTGCCTTTGTAACCTTTCTGTGAAAAGAACAGTTTTTGTTTTGAATCTGAGTTGTGATTTTTGTAACCTGATGTAAGGAGATTTCTGTTGGTGTTTGAAGCCGATCCTTTGAACCTTTGTGCAAACCAGGGGAAATAAAGCCTTATTTTTCCCTACACTCGATGACCTTTTGTTCTCTGGGTATTTTTGGTAATACAGGATGCTACCGAGGCTATACAACCTTGGGCCCTAGAAAGAGAAACATATCAAACCCAACTTTACTTTTATTTATGTCCGACCTGCCTTGGCCACCTTTAACCACCAGGGCGGCGTTGTGACATAAAAATGGCGTAGTTGGCAGGATGCTGGATCAGAGCCTTCAAACTACCAGAAAAAGAAAAATAAAACTCCTGAATTTAAAAGGAAAACTCAGATGGTTCTGCTGAAAAACCTGGAGTAAAAACAAGACCCGGAGCGGATCACTTGAAAAACCCGGAGTGGAAGAAGAAAGACCCGGAGTGGAACAGGTGGAATCCGGAGCGGCTTGTGAAAATCCTGGAAGCAGAAAATCCTGTTGCCGGTTTTCGGAGTGGTGAGCTGCGGATTGCAACAGCATCGGATGTTCCCGAGCTGAATTCAACACTTACCTCAGGTAAAAAGTAATTAACCCGGGGCAGTGTTGGATGTTAAGGGAAGTTTGAAAAAAAAAAAAACAACCTAGTGTTGTGAGAGCCACACTTGGTTTTCGTTTTTCTTCTGTTTGTCTCTCTATACAGGTTCACCATGGAGCCAAAGGAGCTCTGTGCATGGATGGCGCATCAGTTCGACAAGCAAGCCGAATTCGCCCAGGCGAACCAAGCGCAAGCTCTGCGAGCCATGCAGGAACAGCAACTGCCGGTATTGCAAACTATGGAAAACTGGTTAGCATTACAACGGGAGGCGATGGCAAAGGCGAGCGCTGAAAAGCTGCAGGCTGCCGGACCCACTAACCCAGCGAGCGGACAATGGACATGCCACGATCTGATCGTGGGGAAGCTAAGTCCCAATGATAATATTGATGACTTTTTAGATTTGTTCACTAGGATTGCAGGTTCAGCACATTGGCTGCCTGAACAGTGGGCCATTCGACTCGCAGCGTCCCTTACAGAGGAGGCCCTTGCTGCATATAGGTCGATGCCCCCAGCCCTAGCTAACAGCTATGAGGAAGTAGTCAACGCCATAAGGGATCGGTTAGGCCTTACACCATTATCTTACAATAAAATGTTTAGAGCCACCACCCTTAGAGCCGATGAAACCCCAAAAGCCTTAGGCCATAGAATACGGGGTCTGGCGAATAAATGGCTACAGCCAGAAAAGAAAAACCTAGACACATTAATGGACGCGATAGTAATTGAGCAGTACATGTCTGCAGTACCAAATAGGGTACAGAATTTCTTGATTTTGCAAAATTGCTGTACAACGACAGATGCAATAGCTCTCACGGAGCGCTATTTAGAGGCCGAGAGAGTCACCCAACCTAGGGTAGGGACTCCCAGACTGACACTGTGTATGGAGGCCCAAAGAGTGGAAAGCCCCTCAGGGTCCCCATATGGTGTTGTGAAAAGTAATAATCCTCTAGCAAAAGAGAATGTGAAGAAATGCTTTGCATGTGGGAAAAAGGGTCATCTGAAAAGTGACTGTTACTCACGTACTGCTCTGGTAGGGGAAGCCCCGAGAACAGTATGGGAGGGTTTCATATTAAATGTAAAGATTCATGGGGTAGATGTAAAAGCACTCCTGGACTCAGGAGCTGACCAAACCATGATTTCAAAGAGGCTATGGTCTGTGATCAGAGATCAGGGATGGTCAGTTCCGGAGTGTCCAGAGGGTAATGTCAAGATAAAGTGTGTCCATGGAGCGGCTACCCGCTACCCTGTCTATAAGCTGTGGGTGAAGGGATTGGGCATTGAAAAGGAGATGTTAGTGGCAGTCGTGCCTAGGTTACCACAAGAATTGGTATTAGGCCGCGACTGGCCACAATTCAGGAAGAGTATGAAGGAGGGTTTAGCCTCTCAGACAGTACCATCTTCCACTTGCATTCGGCATGAGCCTGTTGAGAGTCCCAAGCCACAGCCAAATAACCCTAAGAAGGGTACCGATCCTAGGGAAGCCCTAGTTTCTATGCGGTCACAGGGCCAAGATGCTGAAAAGCCCTCATGTTCATGAGAAACTTCCTTAGGAGACCTTCCTTCACATGAGGGACTAATAGGTGATCCCCCGAGGAGGGACCGAAAATCCAAAGCCGAGCGGAGGAGAGAAAGAACGTGCCGTTCTCAGGGCAGAGCGGAGTTGGAAGCGGGAAGAGGGATGCCATGGGTGCCTGCAGACCTGATGGAGAGGTTCCCCTCCTTTAAGATGGAGCAGAGAGCAGACCCTGCACTAGCCCGTGCATTTGAGCATGCGCAGGAAAGAAAGGATTCTTTCCCCAGATTCCTCACGGAAGAAGACATACTTTATCGGGAGACCCTCGTACCGGAAATATTAGGAAACAGTTGGTGGTCCCGAATACCTTTAAATCCCTGGTTTTGCGACTGGCTCACGACCATCCAGTAGGGGGCCATAAGGGAGCACAGGGCACCCTTGAACAGATTTTAGCCCGATTTTACTGGCCAGGAGTCTTCCGGGAAACATCTCGCTTTTGCGAATCGTGCGCATCATGTCAAAGAGTCACTTCTCATCGACCAACTGAAGTACTGCTGGTTCCGATGCCCATAATCTCGGAGCCGGTAAGGAGACTGGCCATGGACATAGTTGGACCCCTCATCAAAACACCCAGAGGATTCCAGTATATCCTGGTGATTATCGACCAAGCTACCCGCTTCCCCTGGGCGGTGCACCTGAGAAACATTTCGGCAAAGTCAATTGCCCTAGAATTAGTCAAGTTATTCTGCGAGAAAGGTTTCCCGCAGGAGGTCTTGACAGATAGAGGGACTAACTTCTTATCAAAGTACCTCGCACAAGTTTGGGACGCTTTTGGCATCCATCATGTGAAGACAGCCGCCTACCACCCCCAATGCAATGGTCTGGTGGAACGACTAAACCAGAGCATAAAACAAATGCTTCGTCGAGCATTGGGTGGCCAAATGACAGAGTGGGACACCATGTTGCCATTTATCCTGTATGCCTGTCGGGAAAGAAAACAGACTTCCTTGGGTACCTCGCCATACGAACTTATGTATGGACGACCACCCCGAGGTATATTGGACGTTCTAAGAGAACAATGGATTGAACCCGTTGAGACGGAGATAGGCGTACCTTTATTCCTAAAGAACTTAAGAACCCGCCTGAAAAGAACCTCCCGATTCGCAGGCGAAAGTCTACAGGAGAGTCAACAAAAACAGAAAAGATACTATGATAGGCATGCCAAACCCCGGCGATTAAAGGTCGGAGAAAAGGTGATGGTCTTGATATCGGGCGCCACTCCTAAGTTTGAAGCCCGGTGGAAGGGGCCTCATACAGTGGTAAAGCCTATAGGATCAACCTCCTACTTGATCCAGGATGAAAAAGGACATACACAAGTATATCATGCCAATATTCTTCGGCCCTGGCATGAGCGGTCAGTTTTGCTGGCTTCGGCGAAGAACATATACCACCCTGAACCGATACCGGTGGGCAACCGACGAGGGAAGTACGGGACCTGTCAGCTGCAGAAGAACGCGGTATCGCGTATTACGTGCTGTGTAAAAGAAACTTCACCAGCCCATAATATTTTAAGAAGGGGGATGTGTGATGCAGCAGACCAGCAGGGAATAGAAGAAAATGTTTTAAACTTGAAAAAAGACGTGTACAAGCTGCAGTATTTGCAGGAGCCTGAAAGGAGGAGCAAGAGGGACCTCTGGAAGACCGAGGATCCACGCCCTACAGGGTGTAACCTGAAA
Source organism: Ichthyophis bannanicus (assembly GCA_033557465.1). Taxonomy (NCBI): domain Eukaryota; kingdom Metazoa; phylum Chordata; class Amphibia; order Gymnophiona; family Ichthyophiidae; genus Ichthyophis; species Ichthyophis bannanicus. The sequence goes on from CM066032.1 coordinate 1,656,350,713, forward strand.
CCAGCCAGCCTCCAATCCAGAAAGACAGGAACTCCTTTTAATGGAAGTCAGGAAGACTGGAGGGAGAGGAGGAGGAGCAGGGAGTACAGGAGGAGCAGGAGGAGAAGTAGGAGCAGTGAGAGCTCTGGAAGAAGTGCTGTGCCAAGCAGAAATGACTGGACAGGCAGAAGTAGCCTTAAAGCCAGAAGCAGCAGAGAAGGCCGCAGAGAAGCTGCAGAACCTTCAGAAGCCGAAGGAGCAGCAGGAGCTGCAGAAGCTAAAGACACTGCTGGATTGCAGGAAAGAGGTACAAGCCAAAGGAACCTGAATGGACAGAGACTACAAAAGGGTCCAAGAGATTCAGGTACGCAAAAGCTGCATTGTGATTGCGGTGGGCAGAACCCAAGCCATATTGCTGGAGCAAGGCAGAATCTCCCTAGGAGTAGGCCACAAGCATCATCCTCAGGAAAGAAGCAAGAGTTACAAGGTAAACCATATTGTATTGGAAATAGCCTATGGAAAGGGCAAGAGACAGAAGCTCCCTGTACATGTCCCATTGCTCAAAAGAAAAGGTATGAAAAGTTTTTATTGAATAAGAAACTTTTAAGTAAGCCAGGTTTGCAGGAAATGCATGTAAACCCTGGGAAGAAAGAAAGAGATTCACACTGTAAAAATGCTCATGGCCGACGCCCCACGCTAAACTCCAAACACTCCCTTTCAGAGGAAGACATGGATTGCAGCTATTGCATCACGGGAAGCGTAGAATGCTTGTGTAACCAGTGAGCACAAAAACCGGTGTAAATAGGAATGCCTGCCTTTGTAACCTTTCTGTGAAAAGAACAGTTTTTGTTTTGAATCTGAGTTGTGATTTTTGTAACCTGATGTAAGGAGATTTCTGTTGGTGTTTGAAGCCGATCCTTTGAACCTTTGTGCAAACCAAGGGAAATAAAGCCTTATTTTTCCCTACACTCGATGACCTTTTGTTCTCTGGGTATTTTTGGTAATACAGGATGCTACCGAGGCTATACAACCTTGGGCCCTAGAAAGAGAAACATACCAAACCCAACTTTACTTTTATTTATGTCCGACCTGCCTTGGCCACCTTTAATCACCAGGGTGGCGTTGTGACACTACTTCTTCAAGAGAGCACGGCAAATAAGGTTCCTGAAGTTTTAAGCCGTAGCTGAGTGTGTGAGCATTTGTATGCTAGAAAGTGGAAAGCCTGAGATACAACAAGCTGAAGGAATTACTTGGTGAAAGGAAAGAAAAACCAATGTGTAACAGAAGTTTGCCTGCTTGGAAATGTAACAACTTCTGTTTGTTTTAAAGCTATGAAAGAAGATGGGGTTTTTTTCTAATTCTTTTTGCACCGGAGTTTCAGTGCTGTGTTTGGTTATAGTATGAGAAAATACTGTGTTTTCATTTAAGTGCCAAAGCTGAAGAGAAGCGAGTTTGCCTTTGTTTGATGCTGTTGGAAAATATCCTTACCTTATCCTGATAATTGGAATCTTTAAAGTTCCTTTGGCTGAAAATAATAAAAATCCCGTGTGCCTATAATTACCATCTCGGCTGGATTATTACACAACTACAAGAAATAGGCACTTAGAACAAATAAATATATTGACTGCCCGTTCCCAAGCCTTAGGCGACCGCCTGGGCAAGGGAGGCGGTGACACTATATACAAAATCTTACATAACTGTTCAATCCCCTGCCTTGACTCCCTAATCAGAAAAGCTCCTACAAGGGCAAGAAGATCAATGAACCAAAACCTACTAGTTATCCCATCTCTCAAGACAAAATGCACCCAACAAACAAGCAACAGAGCTTTCACCATTTTTGTTCCCCAAATCTGGAAGTCATTCCCTGAACCCCTAAGATCTGCGCAGACTACACAGGAACTTAAGAAGTTATTAAAGACTCACCTTTTCATTGAATATTATGGTTCTAACAAAGTCACATAACATCCCACAAGATAACCTGTACCATCTCCTCTGTAATTTGTCAATCCCCTCCTCCCCCACCCCCGTTTTTGTTATCTTGAAGTTTACATCTCCTTTAAATTCTATGTAACTGCAACTCAACTGAATTTGTTATTGTTCTCTGTAAACAGCTTTGGCCTAAAGGCAGTATAGAAAACTGCTAAATAAATAAACATAGCACAAGTATGTCATAATTGCTGGAAGGACGGCATTAAAAAAATACTGTTGTGGTACTTAATTTTAAAAAGGGAGACTATGATAAAATGAAGAAATTAGAAAATAATTAAAATAATTTGTTGCCATGGTCTAAGGCTTGCATGACACCAGTTTGAAAGCTCTGATAAAATATGTTTCATGGATTACAAACAGTGAAAGAAAGACAAAATGGCAGCCAGTTAAAGCCAAAAAGGCATTTTTCAAAAAATGGAAAATTTTATTCTGTTAACGCTTTTGTGTTAAGCTGATTTTATATTGTTTGTATGTAAATTGATAATACAGATTTGACTTTGGTATAAACAGTAGCCATGTCTTTTCCTTGGGCATCAAGTGAAAGTTGCCATCCCATAAAGTATAGTGTGCAATCAGAGCATCTGGGAATGTTGGCAGCAGCCTCATCTTCCCCTTACTCTAGACAATGATGTAATGTGGCTAAGCAGTAATTCACAGTGTGAACACCCCTGGGTTGTAATGATCAACCATCACTTTGGTAGTCTGAGGTGCATAGAGGTATTCCCCTTTTGTCCCAAAAAAGATTTTTCCCATATGGTTAACATAGTTATGACACCTAGTCAGGATGTCTGATGGCCACATGTGTGTCGTCTATGGCCATCAGTACAGAGGGAAAGTCAGCAATCATATGAAAGTCTATCATGGTGTGTTCCCTTTGATCCTGGCTGTGTGGGAACACAGTAAAGTCATAGATCCTTTTCAGCACAGCTTTCACAAAAACCTCAATACAATGGGAGGTAGCAGATTGGGTGATGCCTATGCTGACTCCTACATTGTGATGGATGCAACCAGTGACAAGAAATTCCAAGGCTATGGTGACCTTGACATATGCTGGTAGGGCATGGCTTCATTGGGTGGGGGTCTCAAAGTCAGTTCTCAATAGCTCACCGAGTCCTACAATGATAGCCTCGTTCAAATGATATCTCTGGAACATCTCCTCCTCTGTGAGCTGTAGGAAACTGACTCTAGACCTACAGATCCCTTGAGCCTGGCAGCTACATCTTCTATGATGGACTATTGCTGCTGCTGAGCCTGGAGCTGTTTCCTCTGCCTCCTCCTCTGCAGCAATCATCTCCTCTGCTGGTTGTACACACAGTGCCACTACATGTTTGGCTAGGATGGCAGCAGAAACAGCAGAGTCAATGGTCATATGGCAAGTGTGGTTGTGCTTGGGGCTTCTGCAGTTATCCTTGAATATTCAAAGTTCAGTATGCCAAACTACTGTAAAGGCTGTCCTAATTATATCTGGATATGCGTTATTGCCTGGTCACTGCAATGCTCTGAAAACTTACATTGTATGTGCATACCTTGGCCATGTCCATTATCCATCCAGAAATGCCCCCGTGATTGTCTGGATTGCTCTGGCAGTTACTACCGATACTCATAGAGCTAACCGTAGCTGAATATTGTGCTTAGCCAAATTTACCACACGTATCTAGATTTCTGCACCATTTATCCAGATATCTGCCACATAAGTGTTTGAATATTGACCCTTTAAATACTAGGCATAGCGATTTAAACTCAATTCAGGCTGTTATAGACAGCCTATGCAACCTTAAGAGAGAAGGGGTGGTAATATCAGACTTGTGCTTCTCTAAAAGTTGTAAGAGGGCAAACTGACAAAATAAAATGGAACAAATTACTAGAATTGTAAAGTATTCACTCCAGAATCCAAAAAGCTCAAACATGAAATTGTTTATCTGATACTAGCAATCTCTAACTTATCATTTAAAGCAGCCACAACAATTGATGCCTCAACTGATCTCTGGGATGATCTAGGAAACCACTGACCGATACCAGATCTGGGCAAAATGGTAGAAGTGATTCTGTAAAACAAAATGACCGATCATATAGTTAGACACAGCTTAATAGGAGTGAGTCAGCATGAGTTTCACAAAGGCAAGTTTTGCCTTACCATTTATTAGATTTTTTTGAAGGTATAAGCAAATGCAAATAAAGATGAGCCAGTTGATAAGTGTATTGGATTTTCCGAAGACTTTTGACAAATTCCCTCCAGGACTGGTGCCAGTGTCTTTATCATGGTCTGAAAACTGGTTAGAGACAGGAAAAAGAGAGTAGGATTAAATGGTTAGTTTTCCAAATGGGAAAAGTTCAATGTGAAATGTCCTAAGGCTCTGTATTGAGACTTGTGCTGTTTAATATATTCATAAATAATACAGAAAACACTTTGATAATGAATGTGTGTTGACCATTGATCATCGATAGATAAACACACATTGCTTACAAAGTGCTGAAAAAACACTGGGAAAAGTTTATATTTCACGTAGTGCCACATTTGATTGTATTCAGTTTGCTTGGAAAAAGGCTTATGTTACACAAGAAAAGATGGAGGTGTTAAATGTCATGCTTTCATTTAGGAACACTTCAAAAATAGTATACCTCTTTTCCATGAAAGCTTTCAATGGTAAAAGTGAAAGTACACATGTGGCATATTATAGAAAATGGAAAGTCATATACTAACTTAAAGGTTTTGGACAAAGGGACAAGATCCTTTCGAATGGAACTGTCATAATGGGAATGTGTCAATTTAAAATAGAAAGTGTACTATAGAACAGCAAAAAGGACTTTTCAAAATCTAATGATCCTGATTGAGTTGATGTTGAGAGGTGGCATATGGCAGTACACTGAGAAAGGTCTTTACTAATGTATTTTATGTTACTGTGGAAGAGTGGATTTTTCCTTAGCAAGAAGAGAAATAAAATGATCTGAGGACTACTAGTGATACTACTATTGCTTAACATTTTTATAGCGCTACAAGGCACACGCAGAGCTGTACATGTACCTGTAAAAGACAGCCCCTGCTCATCAGAGCTTAAAATCTAATCAAGACAGACAATACAACAACTGGGGACTAGAGTAAATCTAGGGGAATGGTAAAGACACACATATGTGATAAACAGGAGAATAAGGAGATCAGGATCCAAAAGAAGCCTTGAAGAGGTGAGGTTATAGCCTGGATTTGAAAAGTGTCAGAAATGGAGCCTGATGCACTGATTTGGATTGTTTATTCCAGGCATATGGAGCAGGAAGGTGGAATGAAAGAGGTCTGGAGTTGGCAGAGGCAGAGAATGGCACAGATAAAAGGGATCTACCAGAGGACTGGAGTTCCTAAGGAGGGATATAAGGAGAGATAAGAGAGTAAAGGGAGTGAGAAGCTGCATAATGAATGTACTTATAGGTCAGTAGGAAAAGTTTGAACTGGATGTGAAAACAAATAGTGAGCCACTGAAGTGATTTGAGAAAAGGGATTATGTGAGCATGGCAACACTGGCAGATTAACCATGCAGCTGAGTTTTGACAGGGAGAGGTCATAGCTATATATATATATTTTTTTTTTATCATGAAAGCTTTTTTGAGAAAATAAATCATGACAAACAGTGTCAATGCAAATACAGACACACATGGCATTATCACCAGGTCTCTCACATAAAAAAACATATTCATGAACAATTAAGGAATAAAGGAAAAAGAGACCAGCTGTGTCTATCTATATGGTCAGTAATTTTGTTTTACAGAATAGCTTCTAACATTTTGCACAGATTTGATATCTGCCTCTCTGGTCATTGGTATTCTGGATCACCCTGGAGCCCTGTTTAGAAACAGGCCTTATATCAGCCACCAATGAGGCACCAGGTATTATGGCTGCTTTAAATGCTAAGTGAGGGATTACTAGTACTGTACTGTATCAAGTAAATCATTTCATGTTTGGGTTCTTTCAGAACTCTGGAGTGAATACCATCCAGGTCTAGTAATTTTTTACCTTTTATTTTGTCAGTTTGCCCTCTTACATCTTCTAGATTTACAATAGTTTGCTCTTAGTTGCTATATTTGAGAGGGCACAAGTTGGACTGAACCACCCCTTATTGTTTAAGGATGCATTGATTGCTTAAAAAAACAGAATTGAGTTTAACAAAGGCAAAGAAATCAAGATCAAAATCTAGGAAAGCCAGGACATCAATGCAAGCAGAAATATCGGTAGAGAAGCGTACATGAAAGGGGGAAGGTATCAGTATAAGATGGGCATCTGAGTAACAAAGAAAGTATAATATATAATTCATACTTCAAAAATTGCTATCTCTATAGATATAATCGGCATTAAAAGATGTATAAAAGAAAAAAAAAGGTCATTATATCCCAGTGAAAGACGATAACTTATTCTTCAGAACAATTGTAAGTCTTTCCATCTCCATAGTGACTGAATCTTAACTTATCCATTCTTGTGAATGGAGATATAGAACTTTTTCCAATGTACTGCAATGGAAAAGCTGCCTAAAACAAAAATGTAATTAAAGTTTGCTCAGGTCTAGAGGAGATCGTTGGAGTATCCTGGCCCTACGAAATTACTCCTGAGACTGTGGGAACATTTGTCCAAAGCATCATTCTGATGGATGTTTGTATCATAGAAAAATAAAAACAAAAGGGACACCCCCACAAAAATCAAAAGCAAGAACAAAACTAGTGGGGAAATCAAGGTGGAATTAACAAATTTTATTGCATCCAACTAGGCCGTGTTTCGGCAATGCACGCATGCTTCCAGGCCAAATCTGTAGAAAACACAAAGGTTTAAAAAAAACAACCAAGGCATTGGTCAATGCCACAGTTTGCTGGGCTCACACACATTGACCAATGCCTTGGTTGTTTTTTAACTCTGTGTTTCCTAAAGATTAGCCACTCCAGCGGGCATCCATTGCCGAAAAACGGCCATGTCGGGCTCAGTGTAAAAAATGCAATGTGTGTCTTTGAGTCAATGCTGATCCAGCAGCTCCTGGGTTTTGTTAGGAGAAGGACCAGAAGTAGATTGCCAGGCCTTTCTTTTAAGGAAATGGAGGGTTAAGTGACTTGCCTAAGGAGGGCTAGTGGGAACTGAACCCTGGTTGTTTAGTTACCAAGCCAGTTCTCTCACCATTAGGCTACTCTACCAAGCTCATTAAAATTTGTTAATTCCACCTTGATTGCCCCACTCCCTGATTTGTTCTTGTTTGTATCATAGACTAACATTGAGAAATATTTGGACATGTCCACCATAGATGATCAAAGGTTCCAGCTACTCTGCAGCTGCATTAACAAAATGGAGAAATGCTAGAATTTCATTTAGCTATCCATTGTGGCATTAAGAAAAAATCCAAATTAACATCTTATACTGAGTCTGAACAGATGATAAAGAAATATAACAATGAGAGGCATACTCCCTAATATTAGACCAGAAGGATATATCTTTGTTAGGTCTAAATACGTCTTCCCAGTCCTGAATATATTTAAAATAAGGAGTCTGTATATCAGTAAATAGTGAGTGGAGGAGTAGATTAATGGTTAGAGCACTGGCTTATTAGCTGAGATACCAGGGCTCAATTCCCACTAGCATTCTTTGTGGCCTTTGATAAGTCACTTAATTTTCTATTACTTTGGAAGAAAGGCCTGGCACTGTTACGAAAATTCAGGAGCAAGAAATCAATTTCTTAAAATTGTATCCCGAAAAAAATGATCTTTACTAAATCAAAAAGTCCTCTTAAAAATCATCTTTTTATGATCTAGTAAAAGAGCAAATTGACAGAGCTGAAAACATTGATAAAATGAAAAAGGGCCCAAATGTCCTTGGATACTGACTTTGTCTCAAAAAGTATTATCTTCAAATAGTATAAAAAGGTGGGCCTGATATTTGAAAGGCATTTACACAGTTTACAGCCCAGTAAACAGTGCAAATGCCTTAAATGGGAATATTTGACACTACCTACATGGTTAGTGCCATTGATTATCCCCATCTATGCCCTCTATGCTATCCAGTTAGCTTTGGGGCATTTTGGGAGCATTCTGGGATGGAGAATAGTGGTAACCAGGTAGCGGCAATATTGGAAAGCTACCCGGTTAGCGCTCCATGGCTAAAACTAGGCAAACGTTTGGCTTGCCTAGTCTTAGCCATGGATGCTAACCAGGTAGCAGTCCTATATCGCCACTAGCCAGTTAGGCTCTGCGGCTGTTTCCCCAGGGCGCCCAAACCAGATATTCAATGTCGTCGGTGTGCCATTGAATATCTGGCGTTAAGGGTGAGTAAACAGGGCCCCCCTGGACACTGACACAACCCCCCCCCCCCAACTGAAATAGTATTTCTGGTGGTCCAATGGTCTTGATCCCTCATACCCTGAAACAAAAAGATATGGTGGCCCAGTGGCCCCGATTTCCCCAGCCCCATGAAATAAAAAGACTTGGTGGATAAGCAACCCTGATCCCCCCCAAAACAAAAAGATCTGGTAGCCCAGTGACCCTGAACCACCTAGTACCTTAAATGTTGTGGCAGGAACGTTCCCCATACATTCCCACCGATGTGAGTCCTTAGGGGACAAGGGAAAATATATATACATTACCCAAATGTACACCTCTTTGACTGGTAGAAAAGTGGTATATAAGCCTAGTTAAATAAAGAAATAAGTCTTGCAGACTAGGGCAGCAGTGCCTGACCCACCCAGTATATCCTGGGATGCACCAGATGGGGTCAGACTGACATATAAGACAAAAAATACCTTATATGGCAAAATGACCCCCTCACCCCCATGTTGCATCATGGAACAGCTGACCCTTTGTCATGTATCCCAGGATGCAACATGGGGATCACTCTACCATATAAAGCTTTTTTTTTTTTTGCCTTATATGGCAGTCTGACTCTGCTCGGTGCATCCCAGGATGCACTGCACAGGAACAGACAATGACATTTTTAGCTCCCCTCACTAAATAAAGGACTCTACAATTTCAAAACGTAGAGTGAGGTTTTTCCCGCGCCGGAGGCATGCGGCGGGGCCTGCTTAAAATGGCTGACGCGGTATGTTCACGAGAACTCTGCAGCCGCCGCTGTAATGGGCCCCCCCCCCCCTTACCTCTGGAAGAACTTGTGTCCTGAGTGCGAGGCTTCTTCTGCAAACTCAGGCACTGCTCGCCTCTTGAAACCGGAGGACAAGGCAGAGCCGAACAAGCACAGCTGCTCTAGCTGTCCCGAGCGATGCGGCTGTGTCCTCCAATGCCGGTGTCTGAGCACTGACAGGCAGAACCTCTGTGCACGCATCAGAACACCGACTGTACCGGCTCTTCACTTACCGGACCGACCCTGCCGGCTCTGCACTCACTGGAAAGTGAAGCAGCACCGGGTGTTTGCCTGCCACACTCCTTGATCCACTATGACTCAGATGTGGAAAGGGAGGGGGGGGGAGAGGAATTAGCACCTCAGTTCCAGAATGTAGAACTAGACACTACAGAAAAAATACAAATGCTTTATACAGTAATATCCTATTAGTAAAACCCAATTAAAACTGCCTACTCTAACTCTCCTTAACTGTCTCTCACGTGAGCCTCGAACCTCCAGGCTCACAGATCCTCCAGCTGCTTGGAGACTGAAGTGAGAAGGCAGATCCAAGGGAGATATACTGGTGTCATCAGAAAAGGATGACGTTTTTCAGTCTCCAAGCTGCTGGAGGAGGAGCACAACCCAGAGGTTCGGGACTAGACTGGAGGGACGATAAGGAAACAGGCAAAAGAAAAGAACTTTGGAGAACATTACACAATCTTTGGAGGAATTATCTCATGCTTTCACTGCCTGAAATCTGATAACAATTATGCAATTCATTTATTCATTTTACACATTTATGAACTGCCTTCCTGCCTCAAAGATACACCAAAGTCATGCACTTTTTGATAACAATGTTTCTCCAATTTAGACAGCAAAATGCCATGGTTCACTAGATACACTATAATACAGTGAAAAGATCTAACAGATTAAGGAAGACACTTTCCTTTGTTCCTTGTCAGTTGCACATTCATCTAGAATTATCATCAGCACTGTTCATTAGGGTAGATGTGCATGGGGAAAAAATAGGTCTGGTATGTTTTTGTAACAAGGAACTGTTTGGTTCATTTTCGGAGTCCAAATTATTTCGGTCATTTCCTTCATTCATTTCCATTCAAGTCAACGGAGCAGGTAATTTAAAAAGTGATTCACTACTATGTGCTGTTGTTGATACTTGCAAAAACAGCTGGTAATGATCATGCTGTTTACTATGGGGGTTATTTTGAAGGCCTGTTCATGCTCTGAACATTTGAAAATGGGCATAGACATGTCCAAAGCATAGAAATGTCTCCAGAACTATTTTAGAAGCCTAGTCTGTGCATGTCCAAATCTGAACTGGGTTGTGGTGGATGCACAGTAGGGATGTACCCAGGAACCTGGATATCACTGTCTGATTTCAGAAATGTCCGGAGGTAGATCTATGTTTAGACCTCCTCCAGACACAATTATGCATCAGGAAAGTGCTTGTTTTTGCCGAAAAACATCCAGAGGATGTACAGAAAAGAAACACTCCACCATCCCCAGTCATTAGCACAATCACAATAATAGCAGCAGTAGGGTTTGAACCTTGATTTCCCTGATCTTAGCCCACTATTCTAACCATTAGGCTATTCCTAGATAGTCAGGCTCTGGAATACTGTACTATTCTGGGGATGTGTATGTAAATGGCCCACAGACATCCATATCAGGCACATTCACGTTTGTGAAATTGTGTTACATCTGAACATGCCTACTTTTTTTTCATATGTTCTGTCTTAGACATCCTAGATTGCACTTAGACATCCTTTCTAAAATGCTCCACCATGTATTTACTTTGGGGTTACTATTCAGCTGGCATGGTGACCATACTAAGCTAAGAACCAGTACCAATGCTTAACATAGCATGTATATTCAGCACCTCTATCTGTATGAGTAGTGAAGCTGAATACACATGTATTGTGATTATCATGCTGGCATTATCCAATTAACTAATCCTAAATTAAACTGATTATTTATCTGGAAAGTTGCTGAATATTGCTGCTGTGTGGATAATTTTTAGGACCGCCTCTGTCCTGCATCCACCTGGCCCATATTTTACAGACAATATCTGTCCATTTAAATGGTAATTTTACAAACCATGTTTGCACCTATAACGCTGTATAAAACCAGAAATCCAACAAAAAAGCACTATACCACGTGAAGCAGAACAAGAAAACCCAAGTCTATGCATGGTAGAAAAAGATGTTTATTAGAAGCAATCGTAACCTGGGGTATATGAGCCAAACCCAACACAGCCGTGTTTCAACTATGCCTTCTTCAGGGTTTCTTTGGTATGCTAAAATCATAAACATAAACATGGGATAAGTATCTATGTAAAATATAATATTACACATGTAGAGGAACTAAAATAAAATATCTATATAAAAACAATGTTAACACAATATCGTATAGATAAGCCAATGATGTGTTCACCGGCTGCAAGTGAATGCATAATTAGTTTTGAATATTGGAATGCTAGTATAGCATAGTTACTCACCTGTAACAGGTGATCTCCGGGAACAGCAGGAATTTAAACATATGGGTATCGTCGGTACCGACGGAGCCTGCGCGGGAACACTCCCCAGCATCCAATTAGGAAGCTTTTGGGAGCATCCCACAATGCCTGCGTGCTGCCTTCCCGCCTTTCCCAAATGTCTCTCTCCAGTTGAATTTAAAGCTGAGACCAAGAGAGAGAGAGAGAGGGAGAGAGAAAAAGAGAGAGATAGAGAGATACAACTCCTAGGGGAATTGGGTGGGTTGTGAAGACTAAATTCCGGCTGTTCCCAGAGATCACCTGTTACAGGTGAGTAACTATGCTATCTCCAGGAACAAGCAGGAATGTAGTCTTCACATATGGGGACTCCCTAGCTACAGATGCCAGGGAGAAACCCCAGAAGTTGTGTGCCCTTTTGAAAGGGCTTCACTTCCCCCCATGAATCTCTGGCATCCTAACAGGGATGGTGGATTGGAGTTGATTAAGTATGGAACAGGTGTTGAAGAACAGCCTGACCAAGCAAGGCATCCCAGCGGGAGTCTTTGTCTAAGCAGTAATGGGCTGTGAAGGTATGAACCGAGGCCCAGGAGCTCCTCGACAGATGTCGTTGATAGACACAGAGTGAAGATGAGCCATAGAGGCTGCCATGGCTCTCACATTGTGCGCTGTGACATGGCCTTCAAGAGGAAGGTTCTTACTCCGATAGGCAAAAGATATACACTGTGCAATCCAGTTGGACAGTGTCCTTTTCGAGACTGGAAGTCCTAAATGACTAGGATCAAAAGCAACAAAGAGTTGAGAGGACTTTCTATGTTGCTGCATCCTTTGCAAGTAAAAGGCCAAAGCTCTTTTACAGTCCAAAGTATGAAGATTCCTTTCTGCATTAGAGGCATGAGGCCTTGGGAAAAAAACAGGAAGGTAAACTGCTTGGTTTAAATGAAAAGGTGAAACCACCTTTGGCATAAATTGAGGATGAGTCCTAAGGACTACCTTATCATGATGGAACCTTGTATAAGGAGGATCAACCACCAATGCTCGCAATTCACTGATGCGATGTGCTGATGTGATTGCTATAAGAAAAATAACCTTCCAGGAAAGGAATTTCAAAGAGGTAGTAGCTAATGATTCAAAAGACGGCTTCATAAGCTGGCCAAGAACCAGATTTAAATCCCATGCAACCGGTGGTGGCTTAACAGGAGGCTTAGCTAGAAGAAGGCCTCTCATAAATCTCGCTATGATAGGATGAGAGGAAATAGGTTGCCCATTTAAAAGCTTGAGAGCAGCTGCAATAGCACTCAAATGAACTCTCACTGAATTGGTCTTAAGCCCTGCATTAGACAAATGAAGGAGATATTCCAGTAATGATTCCAGAGGTATTGCAAGATGGTTAAGACCCTTCTGCGAACACCATATGGTAAACCTTTTCCACTTGAAAGCATAAGAGCGTCTTGTGGATGGTTTCCTGGAAGCATAAAGGATATCCTTTACTTGCAGAGAAAGGTTAAGACCATGAAGTTCTAGGCTTTCAGCAACCAGGCCCTGAGATGTATAGACTGGGGATTGGAATGCCACAGCATCCCGTCCTCCTGGGATAGGAGATCTGGAGCAGATCCTAACTCCAGAGATGGAGCTTGAGAGAGATGTAAGAGCAGAGGGTACCACACTTGTCGTGGCCAATGTGGGGCTATGAGAATCATATGGCCTCTGTTTCTCTGAAGCTTGAATAAAGTTCTGGGAATTAGGGGAATGGGTGGGAAGGCATACAGAAAGTCCCGACCCCAATGGAGGAGGAAGGCATCCCTGGTCTGACAACCCTGAGCCGGAATTCTGGAACAGAACTGGGGAAGTTTGGCATTCAGCGGACTTGCAAAGAGGTCTATGTCTGGGGTTCCCCAAAATTGGAAAATTTTGGCCACCTGGTCTGCATGAAGAGACCATTCGTGTGGAAGCAGAACTCGACTGAGTCTGTCTGCCCAAGAGTTTTGAATGCCTGGAAGATACACTGCAAGGAGATGAATCTGATGCTCTCTGGCGAGGGCCCAAAGTTGCAAAGCTTTGTTGTAGAGCGACAGAGAGCCTGTTCCACCCTGCTTGTTCACATAGAACATGGCTACTTGGTTGTCCGTTTGAATTAGGACAGTTTTGTAGCTGAGCTGGGTGTGAAATACTCGAAGAGCAAGAAAGATTGCTCTGAGCTCTAGAAGATTGATGTGTAGATCAGTCTCCTGTGGAGTCTAGGAACCCTGGGTAGAGAGGCCTTGCAAATGGGCTCCCCAACCCACCTGTGAGGCATCTGTTGTTAGAGTTACTTGGGGTGGGGGTTGCTGAAAAGGGGACCCCACCAACAGATTCTGGGGTGACTGCCACCATTGGAGAGACAAAGTAAGATGATCTGAGGTTGGTATTTTGTCTGACAGGCAACCTGATGCCTGAGTCCACTGAGTGGATAGAGTCCACTGGGCTGCCCTCATATGGAGGTGGGCATAAGGGACCACATGCATGGTAGATGCCATGTGGTCTAGCAATTGTAAAATTTCCTGAGCAGTGAGGTGAGACTTTAGCATTGCTTGGGAAGCTAATTGCACAATGCAAAGGCAGCAGGACTGTGGAAGATAGACCCTTGTCTATCTGGTATCCAGCAGGGCTCCTATGAACTCTAGAGACTGATTGGGAGCTAGGTTGGATTTTGGGAAGTTTATGACAAGTCCCAAATATTGAAGGATACGCATTGTGTGAGATAGAGAAAACCTGGCCTCTGGCTCTGATGGGGCTCGAATGAGCCAATCGTCCAAGTAAGGGAAGACGAATACTTTTAGGGTGCGGAGAAATGCTGCCACCACAGCCATGCATTTTGTGAACACCCTTGGTGCCAAGGCCAGGCCAAAAGGAAGAACTCTGTATTGGTAGTGCTTCCCTTGAAATAGAAAGCAAAGAAACCTTCGGTGAGTTGGATGGATGAGAACATGAGTATATGCATCCTTGAGATCTAGAGAACAAAGCCAGTCTTGACTCTGAAGGTATGGCAGTAGAGTTGCAAGAAAAATCATTTTGAATTTTTCTTTGAAAAGGAATTTGTTCAATTCTCTGAGCTCCAAAATGGGTCTGTGCCCTCCTGTTTTCTTTGGAATAAGGAAAAAGGGGGAATAGAACCCTGCACCTTGTTGATGAATAGGTACTTCTTCTATTGCCCCTTGAGCAAGAAGCAGACTGACCTTGTGATCTAACTGGGAGTTGAGAGAGGTCTGAGAATTGAACTGTCTTACCATTGTAGGAGGGGGCATGCTGAGGAAGTGAAGCTTGTAGCCCTCTCTTACAATGGACAGAGTCCAACTTTCTGCTGTTATCTGCCCCCATCTGGGGGCAAAATAGCATAACCTTCCTGGAATGGTGGAAGGCTCTGGCCCGTTCAGGGCCTGGAAGACAAAGTCTTCTAGATGGGAGTCAAAGCCCCTGTGGAGGCTGAATCTGCTGAGCCGGTTAAGGCTTAGCAGCCTTTGTTTTTCTTTGTTTAGGTTGTTGCTGACCCTTTTGGGCAGACTGACCCGAATGATGCCCTTACTGGGTATAGGATGGGTAGAACTTCTTCTTTCTAGTGAAGAATGTTTTTTTGTAGAACTTTTTCCTTGCAGGATCAGCTGTAGATTTTGATAATCTATCCAAGGTGAGATTATCAGCATCTAGCTCATTAGCTTTCTCTTGCCAATTTTTGCCAAAGAGATTCTCTCCTGTGCAAGGAATATTCCCCAGTTTGTCCTGTACCCAAAGTTCCAAGTCAGATGCCTGAAGCCAGGCAAGGCTACGTGCGCCTATGGCAATAGCAGAAGTTCTGGTTATGCACTCAAAACAATCAAAAGCTCCACGATTTGCGAATTTGGAAACATCCTGAACATGTTTTTTTAGTGCAAGATAATCTTGTCTCTTATCATCAGGAAGGAGAGGGTTTATAAGCTCTAGATCTCCTCTAACTTCCTTAAGGAACATTCCCATATATAAAATGTAGGAACTAATCCTGGCAGAAAGCATAGAGGCCTGGAAGGTTCGACGCCCAAAGGCATCAAGAGTTCTACATTCACGTCCTGGAGGATTAGATGCATGTCTTTTTGCACTCTTGATCTTTCTGATAGATGATTCCACCACCATGGAATGGTGGGGCAGCTGAGTTTTTTGAAATCCAGGACAGGGAGGAACTCGAGAATGAGGAAAAGTGGTGAGAGGTCTTTCCCACATCCTTAGCATGAAATCGTGCAAGATCTCATGAATAGGCAATGTAGCTGCCTCTTTGGGAGCTTTAGGATACTGTAAAATCTCCAATTCCTTTGCCCTAGGCTCTGTTTCAGGAGCCACTGTGATGGAAAGACCTCGAGCCACATCCCGGATAAAATCCTGGAAGGATATATCCTCTGGAGGAGACATCCTATGTTTAGGAGAGGAAGAATCCTCAGGAAGAAGTACTCTGGTATCGACAGAGCTGTCAGAGTCTTCAGACTCGTCGGAGGATTCAAAGTATCTCCTGTCCGGGTAATCGTGCAGCGCACGATACCGGTACCGATCGAATTCGGTATCGACAGGATCCGGTAATGACTTGTCAGTACCGGAGGGCACAGCATGCATCGGTACCACTAGTCCACCTGCCAACTTTGATGCAATTGGCCCTGGTACCGATGTAGGTGCCGGTACCGGTACCGGTTGAATTGTCTGAAGCGGTTTTGGGGGCATCGATGCCGAAAGAAGAGCTGCCAGACTGTGTTCAATAGCCAAGAATCTCTGGTCTATCGATGCCGCCGATGCCTGGGTATCAGTACCGGACAAAGCAGCCAGTACCTCAGAGCATGGCACCAATAGTTCTGCCGAGGTCGGGGCTTCAAGAACATCCTGGAGCCCCGATGATGCTTTGGAAGCCGAAGCCTCCCGCCGGGGCAATTTTGCCGGTGTGAGTCCCTCAAGGGCAACGCCAGATGCATCTCGATACTTAGAAGGAGATCTACCCTTTGAGGACCGGCTAGACTTATGTTTAGTTACCTGAGATCTATGGGAGGAAGACGAAGCCCTGGAAGATGTTGATGCCACAGATGCTGCATCGGAGGGAAAAAGGGTGCTAAGTTTATCAGCTCGGTTTTGCCAACCCCTTTTCGACATCATCCCACAGGCAACACACTCGGAGATATAGTGGTCAGGACCTAAACATCTGAGGCAACACTCATGGGTGTCGGTGATGGAGATGGTACCGCCACACTTAGAACACTTTTTAAAACCCGAAGCGGGTTTTTCCATTGTAGAGGAAAGTTGGGCCTAGTGCCCAAAATGGTACGTGGCACCAGAGGAGAAAAAAGCTGGAAGACTCCAGGAAAAGATTTTTTTTTTTTTTTTACAAGGAAAAGAATGAAAGAACCGGCGGTACCGGTGTAGCGTCGAAGGAAGGAAGATGCGACCACAAAAAAGAGGAATAAATGGGATATTTTCTGCGGTGACAGGAAGTGCGACCTGCCGGCTCCACGGAAAATGAAGAACTGGAGAGAGACAGTTGGGAAAGGCGGGAAGGCAGCACGCAGGCGCTGTGGGATGCTCCCAAAAGCTTTGTAATTGGACTTGGGGAGCATTCCCGCGCAGGCTCTGTCGGTACTGACGATATCCATATGTGACGACTACATTCCTGCTTGTTCCTGGAGATTTAGCTAGTCTTACAATCTGTGATAAGCTGAATGATAACAGCTATCCACATACATAATACATGTCAGTAAGGGAATAACAAGTTTATCTCTCCATATTCACAAAGTTGTGGTAAAATTCACTAAAGGTTTTATGATAAGGTTGTCCTATGAAATTCTGCTCTATTAAATGAGATAGAAAAATAGAGCTAGCATACTAACTCACCACACTACCCACTTGGCCACCTGCACCCAATCAATCCCTGTGGACCAAAGAGCTGAGTCTTCACCAATAAGGCTCATAAACAGCAACCACACCCAAGCAACCCTCAGGGAAACCAACCAATCAATCCCTGTGAACCAAAGAGCTGAGTCACCAACAACCCCAATATAAGTACAGACGTAAGCATTCAAGCACATTACCATCTGGAACCCTGCAGTGATGATGTCCCCTTGAATGGTGATGAAATGTCTGCAATCAAACTATCAAGCTCAGAGAACAATCCAACATCAAGACCAATAGAGTGCTGAGAAGAATGTGATTCTGCATCCTGAATAAGAAGTTTGAGTAATACTATACTTCGGAAACTCAAATCATCACTAGATTGAATTATATTAAAAGCTGACTCGGTACATTTCTCTGCAGTTTTAAGCAAAGGACAATATTTAAATTCTCAATGGTGAGTTAATAGTTGAGGTTTCCTTGGGGGCATGGCCCACTTTATTTGGACAAAGATGCATGGATTTTGGTTACTGGACCACACCTATCCTATAAAGAAATTGAGCTCTTTGGAAAGGTGTGAAAGGGGTAGAATGGAAATGATTAAGCAAGAGAGCTCTGAATCTAAAGAGGAGCTGTCACTTTGGCTCCCTCCCACTTAATATGTTGTTCAGCTTTACCCCTGCAATTGTTAAACCACAAACAGACAAAATGACTCTTCTTATCATCCAAAGTGAAACTTCTCCACTCTATGGCCACGTGAGAAATCTCTACCTCTCCCTCCCCCCCCCCCCCCCGAAGTTGTTACCCTGCTCACTCCTTCTTTATATGATATTATTCTGTAAATATGTACTGTAAATCACATGCAAGGCAACAAACTGAAGAACTCTGCAAATACTATTATGGGTTAGGTTTTGTGTTCATAGACCAAGGAAACTGCTTTGAGGATTTTTGCAATCGGGTTCTTGGTTGGTATCATTCCATAATACATCAAAAGGAATAATACATAATCAAACTATAACCAAATCATTCATAGCCATTCAACTAAACCAAAATATCTCATGTATGAAAATATTAGGAAGACAGACAAAGTATATGGTGCTAAGACATTTTCAACAATAGACATCTGTAATGTTTTAGACTAAATAATACAGTTTGGCTCAACTAGTTTATATTTTTGGACAACATATGCAGAATGACTTCTAAACCATCCATGCTTCCAATTACAAGAGCCTCTGGCAATGTTAATGCAATATGTTACAGTAATAACCAAAGTAAAAGGCAAATACTGCTTTGGACATATGGCACAATTTGAGATTCAATGGTTTTGGCAAGATCAGATGTACACACAAAGAAACAATAACTTCAGAAAACCCAAAGAGTTAAATCTACACACACTATAGAATGGCACATTTTTGCAAAGAGACACCAGTTGCTAAAATTATAGCTTAATAATCCACTTTAACA
Organism: Ichthyophis bannanicus; assembly: GCA_033557465.1. Taxonomy (NCBI): domain Eukaryota; kingdom Metazoa; phylum Chordata; class Amphibia; order Gymnophiona; family Ichthyophiidae; genus Ichthyophis; species Ichthyophis bannanicus. The sequence goes on from CM066032.1 coordinate 1,656,369,594, forward strand.
CCATTAATATACACAGTAAGCGACAGCCTGCTTGCTAGTAGTGTAGCATGCCATTCTAGAATTTATTGCACATTTTCAGCAATTAATTTATTAAATTCCAAATAAAGTTATATCAGAGAAAACTTACCTCTGTCGCTGAAATCATCTACAAGAATTATTTCAGCTATTAGGCCATCCGGTGTCCGGTTGATAATGCTGTGAATAGTCCTGAGGAGTGAAGTCCACCCCTCATTGTGAAATGGGATGATGATACTAGCATTTGGTAACTTTTCCAAGTACATCTTCTGCTTACAACTGAAAAGAGAGAAAAAAGGAGATGCTAGGAGGCTAATTTTGTACATTCTGCCATATATGTCAGCAAACCTCAAGTCGATTTTCCACTTCTGTGCACTGCACTTATCAGTATCTTTCATTGTTTTTCTGTTTCAGCCCACTGCAATATCAGAAATTTTTAATCCCTCAGTAAGCTATGGTGCACTCTTCACATATGATCACCAATCTGCAACGCCTTTCATTTCAGTGCAAGACAAACATAAACAAGGTTTAGTACTGTGAATGAATTTTATCAGCAAACTTCAATCCCTTCTCTCTGTAACTACCAATATTTTCTAGGTATTGTGTAAATGCTGAACAGTAAGAATCTTTGAAGGCTGGGATATTTTCTAAAGGACCAACAAGAAAGATGCTGCTTTCAGGACATCACTAAACTTCCAATGATGATGAACAGCAGTATCTTTTCTGTTGGTCATTTTCAAAGCAATTATAACTCCCAAAGATTCCGGTTTTCTCCAGATCTATATAGCTACACTACTCTATACACTCTGGAGCCTTTTTTCAATGGGATGTCTGGGGCAGAAAATGAAACATCTAAACACGATGTTTCAATTTATGCCAAATATTCAGTAGCTCTAAGGTTTGCTTAGCACCACTGGATATATGCGCCTGGGCATGCACCTAGTTTAAATGTCTCGATGCTGAAAATCAGTGCCTAGGCATCTAAACTAGGTGTTTCAGACAACCATCTCCTAAATATCCCAAACCACTCCTCCTCACTGAACTCACAGTATTTTACAAAGAGCAGGATGTTTAAACCCCACATTTGAAAATCACAAACAGAAAGCATCTAGAAGTAGCAGCATGGCTATTTCTTAAAAACTGACTCTTCTGGCTCCAGGCCAATCTCTTCATCCTGTTCAGATGTGATTCACATTCTTGAGAAGGTTCAGTCAACTGATCTGGTTGGCTGTTTTTGTCTTTTTTATGCAAACAGTAGAGGCCATGTTGCACTAAGTGCCACCAATTACACAGGGATTATAATTTATTTATTTATTTATTTTTTATTTAGTATACATTTGTATACCGCTACTTCCAGCGATCAGCAGCGGTTTTTTTGATTACAGATTGGAAATTGTCAAATCATGACAGGAAATTTTTGAGGTATAAACACATTGATTAGACAGGAAAGCACAGCACACAGAGAACTATTTTACAGGGTGTAATCAATCAGTAATAATACTGTACAATGAAGGGAATACAACAAAGATATTTGTAAAGAGTGAGTCTGCAATTATGAACTGGACTAATTTTCAGATACATACCCATATTGCTGTAAAGCGTAGTTACTCACCTGTAACAGGTGATCTCTGGGAACAGCAGGAATTTAGTCTTCACATATGGGTATCGTCGGTACCGACGGAGCTTGCGCGGGAGCGCTCCCCAGCATCCAATAGGAACGCTTTTGGGAGCATCCCTCAGCACATGCGCGCTGCCTTCCCGCCTTTCCAACTGTCCCTCTTCAGTTAAGTTTGTAGCTGAGTGAAAGATAGAGGGAGAGAGGAAAGAGACAGAGAGATAGAGAGACAACTCCTAGGGGAGGTGGGTGGGTTGTGAAGACTAAATTCCTGCTGTTCCCGGAGATCACCTGTTACAGTTGAGTAACTACACTATCTCCAGGAACAAGCAGGAATGTAGTCTTCACATATGGGGACTCCCTAGCTGAAGATGCCGGGGAGATGGCCCCAGGAAGCTGCCACCTATAATGAGGTGGGCCATGCTTCCTCCCATGGATCTCTGGCATCCTACCAGGGTTGGTGGGTAGGAGTTGAATTAAGTCTGAAAGAGATGTTGAAGAACAGCCTGGCCAAAGAAGGCATCCCAACGGGAGGCTTTATCTAGGCAGTAGTGGGCTGTGAAGGTGTGCACCGAAGCCCAGGTGGCTGCTCGACAGATGTCATCGATAGACACAGAGTGAAGGTTAGCCATAGAGGCTGCCATGGCTCTCACATTATGCGCTGTGACATGGCCTTGAAGAGAAAGACTCTTACTCTCATAAGTAAAGGATATGCATTGTGCAATCCATTTAGATAGAGTTCTTTTGGAGACTGGAAGTCCAAAATGACTAGAATCAAAAGCAACAAAAAGTTGAGAAGACTTTCTATGTTGCTGTGTTCTTTGCAGGTAAAAAGCCAAGGCTCTTTTACAGTCCAAAGTATGATGGTTCCTTTCTGCATGAGAGGCATGAAGCCTCGGAAAGAATACAGAAAGGTAAATCGATTGATTTACATGAAAAGGCGAAACCACCTTTGGCATAAAATGTGGATGAGTTCTGAGAACAACCTTATCATGGTGAAACCTTGTATAAGGGGGATCAGCCACTAAAACTTGCAATTCACTAATGCGACGTGCGGAGGTGATTGCAATTAGGAAGATGACCTTCTAGGATAAAAACTTTAGGGTTGTAGTGGCTAAAGGTTCAAAGGACGGTTTCATGAGCTGTCCGAGAACTAGATTTAAATCCCATGCCACCGGTGCACTAAGATGGACTCTTACTGAATTTGTCTTTAGATCAGAATTTGATAAATGAAGTAAGTACTCTAGTACGGATTCCAAAGGTATCACAAGGGGGTTTAGGCCCTTTTGAGAACATCATATAGTAAAACGTTTCCACTTGAAGGCGTAAGAACGTCTCGTGGAAGGTTTTCTGGAAGCCTGAAGAATATCCTTTACTTGTTGGGAAAGGTTAAGATCCTGTAGGTCTAGGCTTTCAGCAACCAGGCCCTGAGATGCAGGGACTAGGGATTCGGGTGCCATAGCATCCCATTATCTTGGGAGAGAAGGTCTGGAACACATCCTAACTCCAGAGGTGCAGCTTGAGAGAGATGTAGAAAGCAGGGGATACCACGTTTGTCGTGGCCACCGTGGCGCTATGAGGTTCATATGACCTCTGTCTCTCTGAAGCTTGAAGAGTGTTTTGGGGATGAGGGGAATGGGTGGGAAGGCATAGAGGAAGTTCTGACCCCAGTGAAGGAGGAAGGCGTCTCTTGCCTGGCAATTATGAGCTGGTATTCTGGAACAGAACCGAGGAAGTTTGGCATTCAGTGGACTTGCAAAGAGGTCTATGTCTGTGGTTTCCCAGATTTGAAATATCTTTATCACCTGGTCTAGGTGGAGAGACCATTCGTGAGGCAGCAGTACTCAGTTGAGTTTGTCTGCCCAAAGGTTTTTAATGCCTGGAAGATATACCACTAGAAGGTGAATTTGATGCTCTCTGGCGAGGGCCCATAGTCATAAAGCTTTGTTGCATAACGACAGAGAGCCTGTTCCGTCCTGCTTGTTCATGTAGAACATGGCTACTTGATTGTCCATTTGGACTAGGACTGTCTTGTAGCAGAGCTGGGCATGGAATACTCAAAGAGCTATATAGATTGCTCTGAGTTCTAGGAGGTTTATGTGAAGACAAGCCTCCTGTGGAGTCCAGGTAACCTGGGTGGAGAGATGGTGCAGGTGTGCTCTCCATCCCACCTGTGATGCATCTGTTGTTAGGGTGGCCTGGAATGGGGGTTGTTGGAAGGGAGACCCCACTAAAAGATTCTACAGTGATTGCCACCATTGTAGGGACAAGATCAGTACTTGTGAGTTTTATATCTTGCCCGACAGACATCCTGTGGCCTGTGTACACTGTGTGGATAGGGTCCACTGGGCTGCTTGCATGTAGAGGCGAGCATAGGGAACTACATGAACTGTGGATGCCATATGTCCCAGTAATTGCAGCAGTTCTCGAGCAGTAGGGAGGACTTTCCCGCTGCTTGAGAAGCCAGTTGCACTATGCGAAGACAGCGGGGCTGTGGGAGGAAAGCCCTTGACTGTTTGGTATCTAGACGAGCTCCTATGAACTCTAGGGACTGAGAGGGAGGAAGTTGGGATTTTGGGAGGTATATGACCAATCCCAAGTATTGAAGGATTTGCATTGTGCAAGACAGTACAGAGCTGGCTTCTGGAACCGTGGGGGCTCGAATGAGCCAGTCGTCCAAGTAAGGGAAGACGAATATCACCAGGGTTCGCAGAAATGCAGCTACTACTGCCATGCATTTCATGAATACTCTTGGTGCCGAAGCCAGACCAAAAGGAAGAACCTTGTATTGGAAGTGTTTTCCCTTGAAAAGGAATCGTAAGAATTTCCTGTGATCTGGATGGATCAGAATGTGAGTATATGCATCTTTTAGATCTAGAGAGCAAAGCCAATCCTGACTTTGAAGGTATGGCAGAAGAGTTCCCAGAGAAATCATTTTGAACTTTTCTCGGAACAGATATTTGTTCAATTCTCTGATGTCTAAAATGGGTCTGTGTCCTCCTGTTTTCTTTGGAATAAGAAAATAGGAGGAGTAGAACCCTGTACCCTGTTGGAGAATGGGTACTTCCTCTATTGCTTCTTGAGCAAGGAGTGTTGAGACCTCTTGATCCAGTAGATTGTCTGCAGAGGTTTGGGACTTGAACTGTCTTACGATTGTAGGAGGGGGCATGCTGTGAAAATGAAGCTTGTACCCCTCTCCTACAATGGACAGAGTCCAATTTTCTGCTGTTATTTGATGCCATCTGTTGGCTAAATGACACAACCAGCCTGGAATGTTTAGGGGTTCTGGACCCTTCACAGGCAGGAACGCTAAGCTCTCTAGGAAGGAGTCAAAGCCCTTGAGGGGGCTGAGCCTGTGGAGCTGGTTGAGCTCTCGGGCCTTTTGGCTTCTTTTGTTGTCTGTATTGTTGCTGTTGTCCCTTTCGGGCAACTTGACCCTGAGCTTGCCCTTGCTGGGTATAGGATGGATAAAACTTCCTCTTTTTGCTGAAAAAGGGTTTTTTATAGGGTTTCTTTTTGGCTGGAGTGGCTGTAGTTTTTGACAATCTGTCTAGATTGTCAGTATCTATCTCATTAGCGTTTTCCTGCCAATTCTTGCCAAAGAGGCTCTCTCATGTGCAAGGGATGTTTCCTAATTTGTCCTGTACCCAAATCTCCAAGTCTGATGCCTGAAGCCAGGCAATCCGATGTGCACCAATGGCAATAGCAGAAGTTCTGCTGATGCATTCAAAGCAGTCAAAGGCTGCCCGATTTACAAACTTGGAAACGTCTTGAGCATGTTTGACAAGAGTAAGGAAGTCTTGTCGTTTGTCCTCAGGGAGAAGGGGCTCATAAGCTCCAAGTCTCCTGTGACTTCTTTGAGGAACATTCCCATATATAAAATGTATGAGCTGATCCTAGCTGAAAGCAGGGAAGCCTGAAATGTTCAACGTCCAAAGGCATCAAAAGTCCTGCATTCACGAGCTGGAGGATTGGATGCATGTCTTTTTGCACTTTTCATCCTACGCATGGCTGATTCCACTACCATTGAATGGCGTGGCAGCTGAGTCTTTTGAAAACCAGGACATGGTGGAACTTGATACATGGTATCAAGTCTCCTAGAATGAGGAGATGTGGTCAGAGGTGTTTCCCACATTTTGAGCATCAAATCATGAAGAATTTCATGAATGGGCACGGTAGCTGCCCCTTTGGGAGCCTTAGGGTATTGGAGTATTTCCAATTCCTTTGCTCCAGGTTCTTTTTCAGGAGCTTCTGTGATAGATAGGCCTCGGGCCACATCACGAACAAAATCCTGAGAAGACATTTCCTCCGGAGGAGACATTCTGTGTTGAGGAGAAGAGGAGTCTTCCGGAAGAAGTACTCTGGTACTGACCGAGTTATCTGAGTCATCGTAATCGGAAGATTCGAAGCATCTGGTCGCTGGAAGCATCTGGTTACTGCAGAGGTACTCAAATCCAGTCCTGGAGGGCCGCAAACCAGTCAGGTTTTCGGGATATCCCTAATGAATATGCATGAGATATATTTGCATGCACTGCCTCCATTGTATTTGAATCTATCTCATGCATATTCATTAGGGATATCCCAAAAACTTGACTGGTTTGCGGCCCTCCAGGACTGGATTTGAGTACCTCTGGGTTACTGGAAGATTCGAAGCATCTGGTCGCTGGAAGATTCGAAGCATCTGATCGCTGGAAGCAGCGGGATACAAATGTACACTAAATAAATAAATCTCTGATCCCGATGTTCATGCAAAGCATGGTATTGGTATCGATCAAAATCGGCACCGAGTTGGTCCGGTACTGATCTGTCAATGCCCGATAAAGTCAGCATGGGCAGAATTCCTGTTGGTGCCGGTATCGGTACCGGTGCTGGTACCAGCATTGGTATCGGTGTCGGCACCGTTGCCTGTTGAACCGTCAGTAGCGGTGTCAATGGTATCACAGCTGTAAGGAGAGCTGCAAGACTGCATTCAATAGCGAGGAATCTCTGGTCTATCGACGCTGCTGATGCCTGGGTGTCAGTTCCGGTAGAAGCGGCTGGAACCCTAGAGCATGGCACCAGTAGTTCTGCCGAGGTCGAGGCCTTGAGAACATCCTGGAACCCCTTTAGTGCTTTGGAGGCCGAAGCCTCCCGCCGGGGCTGTTTTGCCGGTATAGTTTCCTCAAGGGCAATGCCAATGGCTTCTCGATGCTTAGAAGGAGATCTACCCTTTGAGGACCGGCTCTTATGTTTAGTTACCTGAGATCCATGGGAGGAAGACGAGGCTCTGGAAGACGTCGATGCAATGGACATCGCATCTGAAGAAAAGAGGGTACCGAGCTTTGCAGCCCAGTTCTTCCTCTTTTAGTCATCCCCATACAAGAGGAACACTCCGATGGAGAATGGTCAGTGCCTAAACATTTGAGACACCAGTCATGGGTGTCTGTGACAGAAATGGTACCGCCACACTTAGTACATTTTTTAAAACCACTAGCTGGTTTTTCCATTTTTCAGGAAAATGGGACCTAATGCCCAAAATGGTGCCTAGCACCAGAAAGAAAAGGTTTCTGAAGAGAAACACTTCAGAAGTATATATATATATATCTTTTTTTTTAAAGAAGAGAACCGGCGGTACCGGTAGGCGTCGAGCGGAGGCAGGCGCGACCACAAGAAAAACAAGTTTAAAGAAGAAATTTTCTGCGGTGACAGGGTATGTGATCTGTCGGCTCCGCGGAAAACAAAGAACTGAAGAGGGACAGTTGGAAAGGCAGGAAGGTGGGAAGGCAGCGCGCATGTGCTGAGGGATGCTCCCAAAAGCATTCCTATTGGACGCCGGGGAGCGTTGCTGCGCAGGATCCGTCTTTACCGATGATACCCATATGTGAATACTACATTCCTGCTTGTTCCTGGAGATTATACAGTATAGCAACCTTCTGAATGTTTCCTCTGTTGGGTTTTATCTATGGGCTAGTGTTTTTAGATAAGCTTATTTAAACAAAGAAGGCCTTCTAAAAAGTTGGTTTTTATAGTTCTTTTATCCTGACAGAACCCCTTTTTTAAACAGATTATATTGTTACCAAATAGAAATATAATCTAGAAAGCAGCATGACTGCAAGTTATGATGTTTCTTCATTAAATAATGCTAAAATTGCATGTTAATGTGTGATTTTAACATTATTAGCACTTATTGGGGGACATTTTATAATGGGTGCATACTTTACCCACGTAAATAACCTCTTATAAAATAGTGCCCAGTGGAAAAGTACATGCTTTGGCAGAATGACATGTACTTTGCCAGTGGGGGGGAGTCTGGGCAGAACATGCAACTATGTGTGCATATTATAAAATACTACAATTTATGTGCACACTTGAAAATTATAGGCACGGTTATTTACACCAGCTCTAGGTAGAGCTTAACTTAAAGCACAAAAGAAAAGTAAGCGCTTATTTTCTTTATAAAAATAGCACCAAAGAAGGAACTTTCTTTTATGCTTAAAGTAGGCACTCCCTTATAAAAGTACTCTTGTAATACATAAATATTCAGGTAGATCTGCAGGTAGTTTTTACCTGTGAACTTTATACCAGTTTTGAAAGGGAAATACCTTTCCTGTAGAAAGTAACATGGGAACAGTATGGAGGTCATTCTAGAATACAAATAAGCTGGTTAAATGTGCGGGAGAGATGTTTTTCTCGTTAAAACGTCTAGAACCATATTCTGAAACCAAATGACCCTGCATGTACACAACACTAGGACAGGGATCTCAGAACATGGGTAGGAGGTGACAGAATAGGGGCGTTGCAAGATGCGGGATGTAGAAAGCATATTCAGGATAGGCCCATGTACTGTACGTCCTGAGTGTTCCCCATGGACGTCTACATTATACCAGCAGCAACATGGAATAAGGCCAGGATTTGAAAAATTTCTGCTCTCATCTGCAACATGTTCCATAGAGATGAATGGCTGTGACATGTCTGTATTGAACTGGTGTGTCTGCTGTCTGGGAGGGCACAAAATATAGTTGCAAGAATAGAATGCACAGGTGAGGGACGATTGCAAGGTTAGGGAACAATAAAAAAAAACCCTACAGAAATATAAAACACTGCAATAGTCTTTATTCTGGCTATGCTGATATTTGCTGTTTGTGCTAAAGGGGCAATTCTAGGCTTCCCTAACAATTCCACTGTTCAGAAAATAGGAATGTATATATAGGGGTAGCATGTGAGGTAGCTCGGAGGAGAATTGTGTTTGGCTGAGAAATGCAGGTCAGATGTGGTGTCCTGAGACACCATGCCATTATGTCTTCAACGTAGTTGTTTATAGGTACAGGGCATGGTTTTGGCAGAGGTATGTTATTTATTTATTTAGTATACATTTGTATACCGCTACTTCCAGTGATCAGCAGCAGTTTGATTACAGATTGGAAATTGTCAAATCATGACAGGAAATTTTTGAGGTATAAACACATTGATTAGACAGGAAAGCACAGCACACAGAGAACATGGGCTATGGAGGGTTAAGTGGCTTGCCCAAGACCACAAGGAGCACCTATGGGACTAGAAACCCCAGTCCTTCCGGCCCAAGGTTGCTGTCCTCTAGTGGGATTTGAACCCCCAACCTTCTGGCCTGAAGTACCTTGCCCCAACCACTAGGCCACTCCTCCACTCCAATAACCCATGTTATTTATAACTGTGGGTGTATGTGTGTAGTTTCAGTGTTGCACGGGAGGATCTAGCGTGCTCATCTGCAAATCTGGGGAGACATGCATGCCTGGCCAGTACCTGGACTATAGGGATGACTCCAGAATCACCAGGTGCCAGCATGATCGGGCAGAATAAATCAGAACAGGTTCTCTATAGCAAAATGCCCAAATGTATCCCTGTCACTAATAAGGGACCCTCAGAATGAGAGCATTCAACAGTGCAAACAGCACTAAGATATGCCCAGAAGCACAATCATTGGTCTCTAAAAATGTGCAGATTTGTAGAGAGCGATGATGGTGCCTTTGGGCATGTATTAGCGCTGTTTGCACTGTTGAATGCTCCCATTCTGAGGATCCCTTATTAGTGACAGGGATATGTTTTGACATTTCGCTATAGAGAACCTGTTCCGATTTTTTTCTGGTGTATACTTAGCATTATACGGATTGTTTTCAGAGATGACCAATACAAGCATAACTAAGGATGTCTTCTATTGTCATGTATGTTGTAATGCAAGGTATGTCATGACAAAAAATCACTTTCTACCTGCTTTTATACTATCTCAGACTGCACTGAGATCACTTTGTAGTGTTCTGGGCATTCAGCAGACTGCTATGTATAGTCTAGCTTGCATCAATATGTATGTATCATCAGTATTTATGTGTAGTATGCATCAATACAACACTGTCAGTGAGTGGAGCAGCTTAGGAGATGCAAGTTTTACAGGGAGGCATGGCCATTTGTGGGTATATAGTGGAGACAGGCAGGATCAAAAACATTCAACTTTTCAGGATATGGTGAGCACAGGGACGTACAAAGTCCTTTGCTGCATATAGCCGGGTCTCATACTCCATAGTGCTTTGTTCGTGCTGCACCAAAAACATCTATGCTCCCGATTAAATCAGGCTCATTTTTGATTTGGATGTGCTGGCAGGCCAGACATGCATGTTCTGGAATTGGACTCCACATGTATAAATTTGCATCTGATATTTGTGTGGATGATTTTTCCAGGTAAACTTAAGTGCATAGTTTAGAAATTGCAGAACTATACACAAAACTGACAAACCTACCCCAAACCTGCTCACAGGAATGCCTGCCCTATATCAACTTACACTAACACCCCAACCCTAAGTACAGACAACATTCGCCTATAAACAACATGTATATAGTTCTAAATAATATGTTAAGTTGTTAAGTGTTTGCAAGTTTTTATGTAAATAGTTCTAAAAACAACTGTTCTATGTAAAATGTTAGTTATATGTAAACCACCCTTGATCTCTGGAAGGGGCGGTATAGAAAAATGTAATAAATAAATAAATAAATAAATAACACATGTAGCAGCACTATGCACATAAGTTTGCATTCATACATCATAGGAAATGTTCAAAAGACCATTTATGTGCATAAATCATTGTTTACTGTGCAAAGCTGTCTTTAATTTGCCTCCTAAATGTCACAAAGTCTTTAGTGACTCACGTATTAATAGTAGCACTTTGCATCTGTGCAAGAAATTCTGCATTTAAAGGCATAATTAAGTGTTTGAAGATGCATTATTTATAGAAACAGAAATATAGAAACATGATGGCAGAAAAAGATCACATGGCCTATCTAGTCTGCCCTTCCATATCAACTACTGTAATATGATAGTCCCCTTTCTTTTCTTTAGAGATCTTCTGTTTATCCCCTGATTTTTTGAATTCAGATACTGTCATCATCTCTGCCACCTCCACTTGGAGACTATTCCATGCATCTACCACTCTTTCCATAAAGAAATATTTCTGCATATTACTCCAGAGCCTATCCCCTTTTACCTTCATCCTATGTCCCCTCATAGCAGAGCTTGCTTTCAATCGAAAGAGGCTCTCCTCCTGTGCATTTATGCCACAGAAGTAATTAAAAGTCTCTATCATATCTCTTCTATTCCGCCTTTCCTCTAAAGTATACAGTACATATTAAGATCCTTAAGTCTGTCCTTATACTTTAAAATGAAGACCACTAACCATTTTAGTAGCCACCCTCTGCACCAACTCCAACCTGTTTACATCCTTTTGAATGTGTGGTCTCCAGAATTGCACACAATGCTCCAACTGAGGATGCACCAAAGACATACAGAGTCACAATCACCTCCTTTTTTTGCTGGCTATTCCTCTTCCTATGCATCCAAGCATCCTTCTGACTTTTGCCGTTGCCTTTTAGCTACTTTAAGATCATCAAACACAATCATGTCCAGGTCCTGCTCTTCTTTTGTGGACAGAAGTACTTCACCCACTGCACTGTATTGCTCCCTTGGATTTTTGCAGCCCAAATACATGACCCTACATTTTTTAGCATTAAATCTCAGCTGCCAAATTCTCGAACATTCTTCAAGCTTAGCTAGATACCTCCTCATGCTATCTACTCCTTCCTGGGTGTCTACTCTATTGCAGATTTCAGTATCATCTGAAAATCTTACCTGACAGCCCTTCCGCAATGTCACTTACAAAGATTTTAAAAAGAATCAGACCAAGGACAAATCCCTGCGGAACACACTGGTAACTTCCTTTTCCTCAGAGTGAGCTTCATTTACCTGTACCCTTTGTAGCCTCCCACTCAACCAATTTCTAACCCAATCAGTAAAGCGTAGTTACTCACCTGTAACAGGTGATCTCCTGGAACAGCAGGAATTTAGTCTTCACATATGAATGACTTGGTACCGATGGAGTCTGCACGGGAACCAATAGCATCCAATAGGAAAGCTTTTGGGAGCATCCCACTGCACCTGTGTAGCTGCCTTCCCGCCTTTCCAGCTCTCCCTCCTCTGCTGAGTTTGTAGCTGAGATAAAAGGAGAGAAAGAGAAAAAAGAGAAACCCTACAACTCCTAGGGGAGAAGGGTGGGTTGTGAAGACTAAATACCTGCTGTTCCTGGAGATCACCTGTTACAGGTGAGTAACTATGCTATCTCAAGGAACAAACAGGAATGCAGTCTTCACATATGGGACTCCCTAGCTAGAAGATGCCAGACAGAAGACCTCAGAATCGGTTGAGGTGTGCCCAGGTATGCCTAAAGAGATCATGTATATCCTCCATGGATGACTGGTATCAAAATCCAGGACAGAGGATAGGAGTTGCTCTAAGTCTGAAAGAGATGCTGGAGAACAGCCTGGCCAAACATGGCATCCCGGCGGAAGTCCTTGTCCAGACAGAAGTGAGCATCAAAAGTATGGAAGGAAGACCAAGTTGCTGCTTTGCAGATCTTGTCAATAGCTACAGATCATAGATTTGCCGTCAAGGTAGCCATGGCTCTAACATTATAGGCAGTGACATGACCCTCAAGGGAGAGTCCTGCCTTCTCATAAGCAAATATGATGCATTCAGCTATCCACTTGGAGAGAGTACGTTTGGAGACTGACAACCCGAGGTGACTAGAGTCAAAGGAGATGAACAGCTGAGAAGCTTTCCTGGTTCTCACGCATCCTCTGGAGATAAAAAGCTAAGGCACATTTACAATCCATAGCGTGGAGTATTGTTTCTTCCCTAGATGAGTGTTGTTTAGGAAAAAACTCGGGGAGGAAGACCGAATGGTTCAAATGGAAGGGCGAGACCACATTCAGCATGAAGTGAGGGTGAGTCCTAAGGACTACCTTATTATGGTGGAGCCGTGTGTAGGGTGGGTCAGCCACCAAAGCCTGGAGTTCATTAATGCACCTTGCTGAAGTGAGGGCAATGAGGAAGATGACCGTCTATTTGAGAAACCTAAATGAAATAGTGGCTAGAGGTTCCAAGGGCAGCTTGAGAAGCTGCCCTAGAACAACATTGAGGTCCCATGCCACTGGAGGTGGCTTGAAGGGAGGCTTGGATAATAGAAGGCCCCTCATGAAACATGCTACAAGTGAATGAGAAGAAATTGGTTAGCCATCTAAGGGCACATGAGAAGCCACAATTGCACTTAGGTGCACGCTTACTGAATTGGTTTTGGGTCCAGAAAAAGATAGGTGGAGGAGCTACTCAATGGGCACCTCCTTCAGAGCTGAGAAGGGATTAAGATTCTTCTGAGAACACCAGAAAGAAAACCTACACCATTTGAAAGCGTAGGACCGCCTGGTGGATGGCTTCCTAGAAGCTAAGAGGATGTCCTTAACCTCCTAGGGAAGGTTAATGCCTTGGAAGGCTATGCTTTCAACAGCCATGCTGTGAGATGGAGAGACTGCAGATTGGGATGGAGCAGTCTCCATTCCTCCTGAGAGAGGAGTTCTGGAGCAGACCCCCAATCTGTAGGTTGAGCCTGAGACAGACGTAAAAGGAGAATGTACCACGGTTGACATGGCCAGCATGGGGCTATGAGAATCATGAAGCCCTTCTCCATCTAGAGTTTGTAAAGAGTTTTAGGAATTAGGGGAATGGGAGGGAAGGCATATAGGAAGCCCTGTCCCCAGTGGAGGTGAAAAGCATCCACTTGTTGGCTGTCCGGCACTTGTGGGGGAGAAGGATTCAACTTAGTCTGTCCGCTAACACATTGTGCTTGCCGAGGAGATACACCATTTGAATGCGATGGTGTATGGGAAAGGACCAGAGATGCAGAGCCTTGTTGCAGAGGGTCCAATAACCTGTTCCACCTTGCTTGTTCATGTAGAGCATGGCTACTTGATTGTCGGTTTGGACTAGGACTCTTCAGCAACGAAGATGGTCCTGGAACACTTTGAGAGCATTGAGAATGACTCTGAGCTCCAGCAGATTTATGTGGAGTTGTGACTTCTGCTGAGACCAGTCCTTGAGTGGAGAGAGATTCCGGATGGGCTCCCCAGCCCAGTCTGGATGCATCCATCATTATTGTATATTGATGTGCTGGCATCTGAAAAGGTGACACTACAAGGAGATTTTATGGGAATCGCCATCACTGGAGAGAGGAGATCAGGAGGGTAGAGACTGTTATCTTGTCTCCAAGGTGATCTGGTGCCTGAGACCACTGGGATGCCAGTGTCTACTGGGCTATGCATATGTGTAGATGGGCATATGGAACTACATGCACCGTTGATACCATATGACCCAGAAGTTGAGCATTTTTCGAGCAGTAAGATAGTTCATGAGGCATGCCTGCTAACTGATTGAGACAAGCACAGCAGAGTTGGGGCAGAAATGCCCTTGACTGCTGAGTATTTAAGAGTGCCCCTATGAACTCTAGAGTTTGAGAGGGGACGAGTTGGGATTTTGGAAGATTTATGACAAATCTCAAGTGTTGTAACATCTGCATGTGCATGAGAGGGACAGACAGGCCTCCTGAGAGGTGCTTGCTCTTATGAGCCAGTAATCTAAGTAAGGGATACAAAAATCCCTAGAGTCCTTACAAATGCCGTTACTCCCGCCATGCATTTTGTGAAGACTCTTGGGGCAGAGACGAGGCCGAAAGGTAGGACTCTGTATTGATAGTGTCTTCCTTGAAATATGAAGCGTAGGTATTTTCTGTGCTCTGGATGAATAAGAATATGAGTGTTTGCTTCCTTTAGATCTAGAGAACAGAGCCAGTCCTGACTCTGGATATAGGGAAGAAGGGTCCCCAGGGATACCATCCTGAACTTCTCCCGTATGAGATGCTTGTTTAGTTCCCTGAGGTCCAGAATGGGCCTGTATCCCCTCGTTTTCTTTGGACTAAGAAAGTAGGGAGAATAGAAGCCCATTCCCTGCTGGAAGAGTGAAAACTCCTCTATTGCACCTTGCAGTATAAGTGAGGTGACCTCTTGTAGTAATAGAGCAGTGAGAGGGGGCTGAGAATGGAATTCTCTTGGTAAAGTCGGGGGGGGGATAGACTTCATAGATGGAGTCTGTATCCCTCCCGTACTATTGCTAATGTCCACTGCTCTGAGGTGATGAGATACCACCGGTGGGAATAGTGATAGAGTCTGCCGGGAATGTGGATAGGGTCAGGATTCTCCAGAGGCTGGACAGCTATGTTCTCTAGAAAGGAATCAAAAACCCAGAGCATTCTGCATCTGCTGAGGAGTCTGAACCTTCTTTTGCTGTTTTGGAGGTTGTTGCCCCTTCTGAGAAGCATCATGTTGATATTGAACAGCAGAGGTATAAGAAGGATAGAACTTCTTCTTTTTATTGAAGAAAGCCTTCTTTGCTGCTTTCTTCTTAGATGGGTTGGCAGCAGATCAAGAAAGCCCATTTAGGATAGTGTTCTCAGATTCCAACTAAGAGGCTTTGTCTTGCCAATCCTTGCCAAAGAGGTTTTCACTGGTGCAAGGGATATTACCCAGCTTATCTTGAAGATCCGATGCTTGGAGCCAAGCAATCTTGTGTGCACCAATGGAGATGGATGAAGTTCTGCTGATGCACTCAAAGCAATCAAAAGTTGCCATGTTAACAAATTTTGAAATATTCTGAGCATGCTTCACAAGAGTGAGATAATCCGCCCTCTTGTCATCGGGGAGAAGAGGAGCCATTAACTCCAAATCTTTAGCCACCTCCCTGAGGAACATACCCTATATAGAGTATGTAGGAACTAATTCTGGCCGATAGCATGGAGTCCTGAGAACAATGTCGACCAAAAGCATTGAGGGTTCTCAATTCCCTACCCGGAGGGTTTGAGGAATGTGTTTTCGCGCTCTTGATTCGATGCATTGATGATTCCACCAGCATGAAATGGTGAAGCAGTTGTGTCTTTTGAAAACCAGGACACTCTGGTACTCGATACATGGTATCAAGCTGGCGGGTATGGGGAGAATTAGTCAGAGGTGTCTCCCACATACAAAGAATGAGGTGTTGAAGTATCTGATGGATAGGGAGCATAGCCGCCTCTTTTGGAGACGTCGGGTAATGAAGAATTTCCAATTCTTCAGCTCTAGGCTCTTTCGCTGATGTTACTGTTATGGATAGGCCCCTAGCAACATCGCAAATAAAGTCTTGGAAAGACATGTCCTCTGGTGGGGACCTGCGGTGTTGTGGGGACAGAGATGAGTCCTCCGGGAGAGTTCACATATTTATTTATTTTATTTATTTAAAGTCTCTTTTATACCGCGCTATTGACATCAGCGCGGTTTACAGTGAACATTAAACTACACATCTCAGATTGCTGATTTGTGTTTACAAAAAACAGGTATCATAACTTGGGTATACGTTAAAACAATTTTAACAGGAAAAAACATGATAAATATATACAAACCACTTTATGTAGCTATATAAAGGGTTAAATGAACTGTACAAGCATCTCATAGTGGGGGAAGGTTAAATGTGTGATTGCGAGTATTCAGTCAAGAGTGTGAGATGTGTGTGCTTGGGGAGCTGCGTTGAGGTGTGGAAGTGGGTGGATGTGAGGTGGAGACTGAGGCATCATAGTGAAGAAGAAAAAGGTGATGTTTCAGTGCCTTCTTGAATTGACAGAGATCACTGATAGTTCTGATAGTTGCGGGTAGAGCGTTCCAGCAGGATGGTGCAAAGAAGGCAAAGGCTCTAGATCTGGTAACTTGGGAGCACTTAGTGCTTGCCTTAGGGAGAATGAGGGTATTTGAGGCATTGGATCTTCTTACCCGATTAGGAGGTGTAATTGATACTAGCTCAGAAATGGCAGTGGCTGGGTATTTCTTGATGGCCTTGTGGGTCATAGTTAGAATCTTAAAAGAGATCCTGGCTTGTATGGGGAGCCAATGCAACTGTTTTAGTATTGGAGTAATGTGGGATCTTCTGGAGGCTCCGTGGAGGAATCTTGCGGCTGAGTTCATTGCAAGTTGTAAGGGGTTGGTCGTACTATTTGGAAGGTATTGGCTGATTCATCATCTGAGGAATCGGAATCAAAAGACTCTAAGTATCGTCACGCAGGGTGTTCCCGCTCCGTACGAACTTGGTACCAGTTGAAGCTGGTATCCGGAATCTGTGTAGTCGGAGCCTCGGTACCAGAAATGAATTTGAGGGCCAGCATGGGTGGTAGTGTGGAAAGCAGCAAAAAAGTCAATGGAGGCTTATCGGTTCTCGAGCTGGTACGGACACTTGCGGAACCGACTGTAAGGGTTTTACTGGAACCAAAGCTGCCAGTAATGCCGCTAAGCTCCGCTCGATGGCAAGGATACGTTGATCCATGTAGCTTGCCGATGCTTGGGTATTGGTACCAGAATTGCGGGCCACGATCCCTGAGCATGGCACCAGGAGCTCTCCGGACGTGGAGGTCTCGGGAGCATCCTGGGATTCCACTAAGGCTTTGGAGGGAAGGTCCTCCCACCGGGGTTGTTTGGCCGGTGTGCCCCCCTCCAGGGCAATGCCCGAGGCATCTCGATACTTAGAAGGAGATCCACGGGGCAGCCAACCTTTGATGAAGACTTAGGTTTCAATACCTGAGATCCTTGCGAGGAAGATGAATCTCTCAATGATGTTGATACTAAAGAGACAGCGTCAGAGGCGAAGAGGGTGCCCAGCTTTACAGCTCAATTCTATAGGCCTCTCTTCATCATCTTTCTACAGAGAGGACATTCTGATGGCTGATGATTAGGCCCTAAGCATTTTAGACACCAGTTATGGGTGTCTGTAGCCGAGATGGTACCGTCACACTTAGAACACTTCTTAAAACCACTAGATGTTTTTTCCATTGTGTCTGTGATAGAATGAAGGGCCTAGGCGTAAAATGGCATTGATGTGCCTGAAGAAAAGGAAGAATTTTTTTCAAAGTTTTTTTTTAAGAGAAAAAAGAAGGAAAGTACCAATGGAGGTTGGTACCAGTGTCGACGGGAAGGCAGACGCGAACCACAAAAATATGAAAAACATTAATTTTCTCAGTGACAGGATTTGCTCCCTGTTGGCTCCTCTGAAAATGAAGAACTGAGGAGGGAGAGCTGGAAAGGCAGGAAGGCAGCTACTCAGGTGCAGTAGGATGCTCCCAAAGGTTTTCCTATTGGATGCTGGGGAGTGTTCCCGCACGGGCTCCATTGGTACCGACATCACCCATATGTGAAGACTACATTCCTGCTTGTTCCTGGAGATCATTAGGGTCCTTCCCTAGGGTGCTCAGTTTGTTTATAAGTTGCCTGTGCAGAATGGTGCCAAAAGCTTTATTGAAATCTAAATACAGCACATCTAGGGCTCGCTCTCTCGGTCCAACTCCCTGGTCACCCAGTCAAAGAAATCAATAAGATTTGTCTGACAAGACCTGCCTCTGGTGAATCCATGCTACTTCCAATCATGTAATCCATTTGACTCCAGAAACTGCACTATTTTCTCTTTCAGCAGCGTTTCCAATAATTCACTCACCACAGAGGTTAGGCTAACTGGCCTGTAGTTTTCAACCACATCCTTACTTCCTCTTTTATGTAAAAGGACCACATATGCCTCTTTCCAGTCCTCTGGCACCACTCCTGACTCCAAAGAAAAGATCAGTCAGTGGAGCCGCCAGAATGTCCCCAAGTTCCTTCAGTATTCTTGAATGCATCCCATGCGGTCCAATCACTTTGTCTACTTTTAGTTTAGCTAGTTCCTCACACAGTGTCTCATTCGAAATCCCAGTTGTTTCTGTTCCTATTTGTGGGTGTTTTCTGAGGTCCTGCTCCTGGCCCTTCATCTGTGAACACAGAACAGAAATATTTGTTAAGCAATTCCACTATCCTCATCAGCTGCTACATATTCCTCCCCTTCCCTGTGAGTCTGACAATACCACTTTTGCTCTTCCTCCTTTCACTAACATATCTGAAAAATATTTTATTCCCCCATTTTATTGCATTGACTATTTCTTCATCTTTTTGTATCTTTGCTTTCCTGACTACTTTGCTAACTTCTCTAAGTTTTTCCAAATATAGATACCTGTCTTCCTCTCGCTATGATCTTTTGTATTTCATGAAGGCCTCCCCCTTTTTCTTCACCCTTTCAGCTACTTTTTTTGGGAACCATAGCAGCCTCCTTTTCCTTTATTTATCTTTCTAATAAAAAGGCAGGTTGCCCTTAAAATATCCCCCTTCAGATTTCCCATTGTTTGTCTACATCCCCCAGCTGTTCCTCTCCCACTAATGACTCCTTGAGGTATTGACCCATTTTGGCAAAGTCAGTTTTCCTAAAGTCTATGACCCTCGCTTTTGAATGGATTCTAACTGCCCTAGTCCTAATATTGAACCATACAATCTGGTAATCACTGGATGTGAGATGATCTCCCACAATAACATCAGAAACACTTTCACCATTGATAAGCACCAAGTCCAGTATGGCCCCTTCATGTGTGGGTTCTGTTACCAGTTGCCTGAATAGTTCTCCCTGTAGACAATCCAGGATTTCCTTACTTGTAGATGACACTGCAGCAGGGATGTGCCAATCAACATTCAGCATATTGAAATCACCTATCAGTAGCACTTCCCCTTTCTTGACAATGCTGCATATATCTTCTATTAAATCTCCATCCACTTCTCCCTGCGAGGGGGTCTGTATATCTTGCCAATGCAAATGGATTTCTGTTTCCCTCTTTCTACTTTAATACACAGTGCCTCCTTTTAAGCCTTGTCAAGGATGTCTGTTAACCATGTCTCTGTAACAGCCACTAAATCCAAGTCAGCCTCTTCCATTAAAGCCTCAACATCTGTGATCTATTTCCCATGCTATGGGCATCTATTCACACTGCTTTCCATGTTGCCCATTTTACCCATTTCTATAGAGGTATTTAATGTTTCTTGTACCTGGGGGATTCCATCATCCACCCCAAACAATTGTAGTTTAAAGCCCTCTTCAGTAGGTTAGCCAATCTGCTACTGAAGACATGTCGACCCTTCATGGACAGATGGACACTATTTCTGCTCTGCAGCCCTTGGAACATCATCCCATGGTCCAGAAAAACAAAACGCTCTTGATGTCACCATCCACGCAGCCATGCATGCTCCAGGACTCAAGCTTCTCTGCCTTAGCTTTTACCTTCAACAGGAAGGATTGAAGAGAATACCATCTGTGCACCTATCTACTTCACCCTCTGTCCCAGAACCATGAAGTCACTTTTGATAGGCTCAGAGGGATACCTGGCAGTATCATTTGTGTCAATATGGATGAGCAACATTGGATAGTAGTCAGTAGGCTTGATGAGTCTTGGCAAACTCTTCATAACATCTAAGATTTTGGCACCTGGAAGACAGCAGACCTCTCTGGACATCAAGTATGGTCGGCAGATGGACACCTCAGTACTCCTCAGAAGAGAGTCACCAACCACCACTACCCTTTGCTTCCTGGTGGTCACTGATTCTGCAACTTGGGTGCTGGAGCTCTGATTCTTCCATTTCCTGGGATGCTTTCACCTCCTCCACTTCCAGGGCTGCACAATGGTTCTTCAATTTAAGGGCTGGAGGAGTTGGATTGGTGATTCTGCAGGCCCTTGTGACTCGTGTCCAACCTTCATCATTTTGTAGGCTCCCATCTTCTCCTCTGTTGGAGAGCTTGGATGTTTGAAGAAGCATCTCATCAATGTACTTCTCATTGTCTTGAATGCTCCTCAGCCTTGCCACCTCTTCTTTGATCTCCTCCACTTGTTTTCTGAGAGTTTCAGCAGGCAGGCATCCTGCACATGGAACCGTACCTTCAAATGGAATAATCTCCCGGATCAACTAAGGGAAATAAAAGACCTGAAACAATTCAGAAAAGATCTAAAAACCTACTTGTTCACGCAATATTATTCCAACATAGATAAAGAACTGGCTAAGACCTCTCATCCTCCTTAGATCTATGAACGTTCCCTATAATTATTGCAATGCTATCCTAGATCTCCATAATATGCTCGCCCTAATACTTGCAAAACTACTTCCAATAGAAACCCATTGATAAAACCTCAATATATATATGTAAATAGTTTCAAATATTAATCAAATCTATCTATATATAGTACTGATTTCTGTTCTTAGTACTTGATATTAACTACCTGTATATAGTTTTGAACACTGTTCAATATACCTGTATATAGTTTAAATACTGTTCGATGTAACTGCTTACCATAGCAATGTTTTATGTATTTGTTGTTTAATGTAAACCGCCACTGATCTTGGGAAGTGGCGGTATATAAGAGATTTGCAAATAAATAAATAAATAAATAAATGGCATTGAGATATCTGTCTGGACAAAGGCAGAAGCTGTTAACAGGGGCAACAGCTTTGGCAATACAATTTTTCCCAGCCATTGTTCAGTTGGAGGAGCTTCGTACCCACTGAAGTAAAAGAGAGAAATCTAACAAAGTCCCTGCCTGTTCCTCAGCTGTCCTTTAAGAGAACAAGCAATTAACCTATTTTAAATGTGTTCTAAAAGGGCTGTTCTAAGTTCCTGTATGTAGTTAACTGGGGAGTTTCCTTATAAAGCAAGAATGCTCAAATGTAGTGGGTGGGAGCTGGGGTGAGTAGGGAGGGATCTAACACTTGATGAGGTCAGTGGCTTCAAAGAGCTAGCTGTGAATGGGTACCTGGAACAAAAATCAATGAACTCTAACTGACAGAGCTTTGCCCAATATCACATGAATGATCATTTTACACAGGTTGTCAGGGTAGGAATTGGAACATCCAGGTCGGGATGTTCACACTTCCACTAATGTTTTACTAAAGAATCTGCTTTTTGTAAAACATGTACTGTGGAAGGACACCAGCAAATGCACATGTATTTGCTAGCAATTATAGGGGAAACAGAAATTTTGAAAGGAAACAAAGAGCAGAATCATATGGCAACTTATATGTATAAGTGCCGGTATGGAGTAGTAGCCTAATGTTTAGAGGTATGGGCTAAGAACCATCAGGGCCGGCCAAGGGTTTCTGCCACCCTAGGCAGAAGCCCCAGCCATGCCTCCCCCCCTGAGCCACGCAACCCCCATGTTGAGCCATGCTACTGCCAATTCTGGGGGTGGGATTAAGGGGGAGGGCATGGCGGCAGGCCATATTCTGCGGCACACATGGCCTGCCACTTCTGAATCCCCTCTAACATAACTTTGGGGGTTCAGAAGTGGTAGATCATGTGTGCTGAAGCACATGGCTTTCCACTCAGCCTAGCCGTCCACCCCCTTTCACCGGAATCAGCAACAGTGGGGGACAGCAACATGGCACAACTCAGCATGGGAGGGAAGGGCAGCACGACTTGGCGTGTGGGGGGAGTGGCAAGCCATGTGTTCCGAAGCACATACCTTCTGCCCACAGAGATGTGCCACCCTAGACAGCCACCTAGCCCACCGCCTAGTCCGCCTACTGGATGGGCCGGCTCTAAGAACCATGGAAGCCAATTTCAAATCCCAGTGCTGCTCCTTCTGATGATGGGCAAGTCACTTAACTTTCCATTGCCTACAAAACAGACTGTAAGTCCTCTGAGTATAGGAAAATATGTATTGTACCTGAATGTATCTTGCCTTGAATTTCTGAGAACAGCATGAGCTAAGTCCAATTTCCATTCTCTTCTATAATGAGTGCCATCAACATATGTAAGTCACCTATTTTCAATCACTTACACACAGGGATGGGCACTTATGGAGTAGTATAGGCAGATGCTGTTCTGTAATTGCTTGAATTGGGACAATGGCATATAGTTTTGGGGTGGGCAAGCACAGGGGTGGAGCTTGGGTGGATCCCAAATTTATGCATACCGGTTATAGAATACCATAACTTATACATATTTTCCACAAATCTAGTTGTGAGCATTTGCACCAAGGGGTATGCTTACTAAGTCACAGACAAGTTTTGCAGCTAACACCATGAGATAGCTGCAAAAAGCTGGCATTAGCTGAAAGGTCCAGTGGTATGTGCAAGGGGGGGGGGGGGGTTCTCAGCATTTCCCTTGCAGATAACAAGGAAAAAGCACAGGGATCATGGGGGGGGGGGCAGCTTCACTGATGCAACTACCACCACCCATTGAGGTAGAGATAGCTGCATTTGTAAAGCTTGCAGAAAGAGGATCTACCATGCAATGTGAATGCCCGTGGTAGGTGATTGAAACAGGAATGCTCACTTTCTGATCACACCCCGCCCTTTTGAGCAGTACCACGAGAAATGAAGCTACCATGGAAACAGTCCAATGGTAGCTACATTTCTTCACTTTAGTTGTCCTCATGGCATGACGATTGCATATTAGTGCCACAAAGACAGCTAACGTGCTTTCATAAATATACCCCCAAGTCTTGGGGTGGAGTAAGTATTTGTGTGTAGATTTGGGGTGCATATCACCACTTCTTCTCCTATTCTATAAAGTAAAGTATGTGCATACCTTACTTTATAGAATAGGTAACAAATACATGTGTGACAATGTGTGTGCCAATAAGTAATCTTGTAGAATTGTTCTCTATCTCTCTAGTCCTTAATCTCAGAAAACCACACATAAAAGCAGTGGCAATTAGTGATGGAAACCACGGATGGGTTTTTTTATATGCTTCACTGCCAGTCCCAGTTCGAAATGGTGGCTCTGGTGCCCATAAGTAGACTCATGAAACTACCATTAGGTCAGAGCTGCCATTTTGAATCAAGGCTGGCAACATGTCAGGAGCATCTGGTGATCAATCCTGTCCAACCACAAACCCATCAGGTACTGATCAGGGTGGATGAAGGGTGATGTTGCTTAGAGGGAATTGCACATTTAAAGAGATTACAGAAAAATGTCCTTTATATGAATTCTTTATTAATCTTCCATTAATAGTGACTGTACACTCTCTTCTATTTCAGCAATATATGATACTCTGTAAACTAAAAAGACTAAAACATTTTTTGTAGGTGAGGTAAAAGTTTAGTTTGCTGAGTAAGTTTAGTTTGCTGAGTAACATGTTGCTAATCCATGTCAGAACAAATGATACTGCCAGGTATCCCTCTGAGCGTATCAAAAATGACTTCATGGCTCTGGGACAGAGGGTGAAGCAGATAGGTGCACAGGTGGTGTTCTCTTCAATTCTCCCTGTTGAGGGTAAAGGCCAAGGCAGAGAGGCTCGCATCCTGGAGATAAATGCATGGCTGCGTGGATGGTGTCATCGAGAGCGTTTTGATTTCCTGGACCATGGGATGCTGTTCCAAGGGTTGCAGAGCAGAGATGGCGTCCATCTGTCCAAGAAAGGTCGACTCATCTTCAGTAGTAGACTGGCTAATCTACTGAAGAGGGCTTTAAACTAGATTTGTTGGGGATGGGTGAAGACAGCCTCCAGGAAAGTGAAAGCCCCCAGGTAAGTGAAATGTTAAATACCTTTATGGAAATGGGTAAAAGGGGTAACGTACGGAAAGCAGTGTGTATAAATGCCCGTAGCATGGGAAATAAGATCCCTGATGTTGAAGCTTTGATGGGAGTGTCTGACTTGGATTTAGTGGCAGTTACAGAAACATGGTTCACAGAAAACCATGACTGGGATGTAACTATACCAGGCTACACTTTATTCAGAAAGGACAGGGTAGGAAGAAGGGGAGGAGGAATGGCACTATGGGGCTTGTTTACAAAGCCGCGGTAGTGGTTCGCGATCGCGATCGCAGCCGCGGCCCCATTGAAATCAATGGGGCCGCGGCTCCGATTACGAACGCAAACCGCTACCGCGGCTTTGTAAACAAGCCCCTATATGTAAAAAATAATATTAAAGCTTTGGAATTACAGAGCTTACAGTAGAGGGGAGAGAGGAGGCACTATGGGTTAAACTAGAAAGAGGGAAAGAGAAATCTATTTGAATTGGCATGATATAGACCTCCCTCACAAGAGGAAGAAGTGGGCAGAGAAATAATTGAAGATATATGCAGTATTTCTAGGAAAAGGGAAGTGCTACTGATAGGAGATTTTAATATGCCATATGTTGATTGGCACATTCCTGCTGCAGTATTATCTAGAAGTAAGGAGATCCTGGATTCTCTACAGGGAGAACTATTCAGGCAATTGGTAACAGACCCCACACGTGAAGGGGCTATGTTGGACTTATAGTGTTACAGTGGGAGATCATTTTGCATCCAGTAATCACCAGATGGTGTGGTTCAGTATTAGGACTAGGGCAGTTAGAATCCATTCAAAAGCGAGGGTCTTAGACTTTAGGAAAACTAACTTTGCCAAGATGGGCCAATACCTCAGGGAGTCGTTAGCGGGATGGGAACAGCTGGGGGATGTAGAAAAACAGTGGACAAAACTGAAAGGGGATATTTTAAGGGCAACCAACCTTTTTGTTAAAATGGTAAATAAAGGTAAAAGGAAAAGAAGACCACTATGGCTTTCGAAAGAAGTAGCCGAAAAGGTGAAGAAAAAGAGGGAGGCCTTCATGAAATACAAGAGATCAAAGAGAGAGGAAGACAGGCAACTATATTTGGAAAAACTTAGAGAAGCTTGCAAAGTAGTCAGGAAAGCAAAGATTCAAAAAGAGGAGGAAGTAGCCAATGCAATAAAATGGGGGGATAAGACATTTTTCAGATATGTTAGTGAGAAGAGGAAGAGCAAAAATGGTATTGTCAGACTCAAGGGTGAAGGGGAGGAATATGTAGAAGATGATGAAGATAAAGCAGAATTGCTTAACAAATATTTCTGTTCTGTGTTCACAGATAAAGAACCAGGAACAGGACCTCAAAAAACACCCACAAACAGGAACAGAAGCGAGGGGTGTCTTGAACAATTTTCAGAAGACTATGTTCATGAGAAATTAGCTAAGCTTAAAGTAGACAAAGCGATGGGACTGGATGGGATACACCCTAGAATACTGAGGGAACCTGAGGACGTTCTAGCAGCATCACTGACTGACCTTTTTAATGCCTCGTTGGAGTCGGGAGTGGTGCCAAAGGACTGGAGAAGGGCTCATGTGGTGCCTTTACACAAAAGCAGAAGTAAGGATGTGGTTGAAAACTACAGGCCAGTTAGTTTAACTTCAGTGAAGGGTAAATTATTGGAAACGCTGCTGAAAGAGAAAATAGTGAGGTTTCTGGAGTCCAGCAGATTACAGGATCCGAGGCAGCATGGATTCACCAGAGGCAGGTCTTTTCAGACAAATCTGATTGATTTCTTTGACTGGGTGACGAGGGAGTTGGACCGAGGGAGAGCCCTAGATGTGGTGTATTTAGATTTCAGTAAAGCCTTTGACACCGTTCCTCACAAGTGACTTATAAACAAACTGAGCACCCTAGGGATGGACCCTAAAGTTACTGTTTGGGTTAGAAATTGGTTGAGTGGGAGGCAACAAAGAGTATAGGTAAATGGAACTCACTCTGAGGAGAAGGAAGTTACCAGTTGTGTGCCCCAGGGATCTGTCCTTGGTCCAATTCTTTTTAACATCTTTGTTAGTGATATAGCGTAAGTGCTATCGGGTAAGGTTTGCCTCTTTGCGGATGATACCAAAATCTGCAATAGAGTAGACATCCAGAAAGGTGTAGATAACATGAGGAGGGATCTAGCTAAGCTTGAAGAATGGTCTAGAATTTGGCAGCTGGGATTTAATGTCAAAAAATGCAAGGTCATGCATTTGGGCTGCAGCAATCAAAGGGAGTAATATAGTATAGGGGTGAAGTACTTTTGTCCACTAAAGAAGAGCGGGACCTAGGCGTGGTTGTGTCTGATGATCTTAAAGTGGCTAAACAGGTAGAAAAGGCGACAACAAAAGCTAGAAGGATGCTTGGTGCATACGGAGAGGAATGGCTAGCAGAAAAAAGGAGGTGATAGTGCCTCTGTATAGGTCTTTGGTGTGGCCTCATTTGGAGTATTGTGTGCAATTTTGGAGACCACACCTTCAAAAGGATATAAACAAGATGGAGTCAGTACAGAGGGTGTCTACTAAATTGGTTAGTGGTCTTCATTATAAAGCATATGAGGACAGAACTTAAAACTCACCTGTTCCAAATACACTACAGCATCACATAGTCGGTTTCAACTTTTCCTCCCCTTGTTCCCCACCTACCTCAAAAGCCTAAGCCTCATATGAACCTATTTCTCATTTCATGTCCATTTCAATGATGATCATAATGTTAATATGTATATATTCGCTGCTAATTATGCATGTATATATCGCGATTCTGTTGTGTATTATTTAAACTCACTGGGTTCTTCAATCTATAATCTGTAATTGTAATTGCACTGGTGTTCAAACAGTAATTTATATGCCAATCAAATGTATAACTGTAATCGTGTCGTTGTTAGTCTCCCCCTTGTCTTGTCCCCTCTCCCTTGTCTTTGTAAAATGATGGACCGCTTCTGATCGCTGGAAGGAGCGGTGTATAAATGTATGCCAAATAAAAATAAATAATAAGACTTAAGGATCTTAATATGTACACCTTTAGAGGATAGAGGTGATATGATTGAGATGTTTAAATACCTCCTTGGCATAAATGCACAGGGGGAGAGCCTCTTTTGATTGAAAGCAAGTACTGCTACAAGGGGACAAGGGGATAGATTCAGGAGTGATATGCAGAAATATTTCTTTACGGAAAGAGTGGTGGATCCGTGGAATAGTCTCCCAGTGGAGGCGGTAGAGATGAGGACAGTATCTGAATTCAAAAAAGCATGGAAAAAACACAGAGGATCTCTAAAAGAAAAAAGGGGACTGTTGTAGTTGTTGATATGGAAGGACAGACTAGATAGGCCATGTGGTCTTTTTCTGTCATCATTTTTCTATGTTTCTATGTTTAGTGCTGAAGTTTGCTTTGCCATGGTTCCATATATTTTCTTTCCTCACCCACTGATTTTCTACAGCTCCACTCTAATATCCTCTGCCCTCCTCCTTCCAGCAGCTTTTGACTCTATCCCTTGATACCTAGCTCACGCTGTAAGAGAAAGAGGAAGTTGTAACTTGCCTTAACAGAATCTTCACAAGCACTGGAAGTCTATGGCAAGTTGACATGAAAAGGACAATAAAAATGGAATCATTGAATATCAGCAAGTAAAACCTCAAATTCATATCTGTGATCATAATTTAATATGGATACATTTTTTTATTTGAATTCTCTCATTCAAAATCTTTTCTTATTGAAATACATTAAATTACATCCAAACTAAAATGCCAGAAAATAGTCATGCTTTCATAAAAACATCTGGTCTTTCTAAAAAGAGATGTGAGTGGGAGCTGAGTCCACTTCTGTGAGGTCAGAGGATGTTAATGTGAGTCCACAGTAATAGGCAGGAGTTCTGATATTTTATTTGCTCTGGAATTAAAGGTTGTTAAACATCAAATTTTCTCAAAAGGAGGTTGATTTTGATTTTGGAACTTGATTACTAACTATGAGCTATTTAATCAGCATTTCAAAATATTCTGAACTGAACTTGATTAGCATGTGTTCAGAAAGGAATACTAAATCACTGCTAAGCAAGGCACTGCAGAGAAAACATTTTATGAAATAGCTACATCACAGAGATTACACTGGGGTCATGGAAAGACTCCATTTCACCATGGTGATGTTAGAGTGGTCAGATGTTAATATAATTTTTTGTTTTAAAGTTGATAGAAATGAGGCAACATTTGTTTTTATATGAGATTTCTCTGTTGCAGGGACTCAGAGACTAGGATTCTTGTAATCCCATGTAGAAATTCAAATTTGCTGGATTATTTAGTGTGAAACGTTTAGTGTGTGATAGCTCCAAGCAAAAACGCATGTGATTACAAAGAAGGAATGGTCAAGCTGAGCTATTGTGCTTCCATTTCTCAAGTCAGTTTGACATGAGGAATCTGGGCAGGCAACATCCAAATACATTCAGGGACACAGAGTAGTTACTCACCTGTAACAGGTGTTCTCCAGGAGCAGCAGGAATCAGTCCTCACATATGGGTGTCATCGACGCCGATGAAGCCCCAGCGGAGCATTTCCCCAGCTTTCCATGAAAGCCTTTGGGAATGCAGGCACGCATGCGCGGTTCCCTTCCCGCCTAAAGGTGCCATCTTACCTCAGACAAATGACATAGCTAAGAACAGCACACAAAAAATGAAAAAATAAACTATGTACAACTGCAACTCCCAGGGGAGCAGGGAGGGTTGTGAGGACTGATTCCTGCTGCTCCTGGAGAACACCTGTTACAGCTGAGTAACTACTCTTTCTCCAGGACCAAGCAGGAAGTCAGTCCTCACATATGGGTGACTCCCAAGCTCTGGGCTACCGAGGAACCCAGGCTGAACAAGAGTACTCCCTCTAGTCTCAGCATCAAAGAAAGGCTTTTCACTGACACAACCTCCACCGATAGCCCAACAGAGGGCAGGAGTTGCCTAAACCTCAAAGAGATTCCGAAGTACTGCCTGGCCAAAAGCACTGTCCCTACGGGACTCCCTCTCCAGACAGTAATGGGCTGCAAAAGTCTGGCTTGAAGACCAAGTTGCAGCCCTGCAGATGTCTACCAACGGTACAGAGCGGAGATGAGCTACTGAGGCAGCCATTGCCCTGACACGGTGGGCCGTGACCTGACCCTGCAAAGGAAGGTCAGCCGCCTTGTAAGCCCAGGTGATACAGTCAGCCACCCAGATGGACAAGGTACGCTTGGACACAGCTAACCCTAAATTATTAGGGTCAAAAGATATGAAGAGCTGAGTAGCCCTTCTGTGCCCCTGCGTATGGTCAAGGTAGAAGGATAAGGCCCTCCTACAGTCCAGGGTATGCAGAACTGCTTCAGCCTGCCTTGCATGAGGCCTAGGGAAGAATGTTGGAAGAACCACCTCCTGGTTGAGGTGGAAGGAGGAGACATCCTTTGGGAGGAACTTTGGATGAGTCCTGAGGACTACCCTGTTCCTATAAATTCTGCTGTAAGGCCTATCACAGACCAGAGCCTGAAGCTCACTCTCTTGCCTAGCCGAGGTAAGGGCTATCAGGAAGAGTGTCTTCCAGGACAGGAAACGTAGTGGACAAGTAGCCATCGGCTCAAAAGGTGGGCGAGTCAGTTGTTGCAAGACCACATTCAACTCCCACTCAGGGGCAGGAGGACGGATTGGAGTCTTGAGCAAGAGCAAGCCCCTGAGAAACCGGGACACTAAAGGGTGAACCGATAGAGAGTGTACTTCCACCAGAGAGTGGTGAGCTGCTAAAGCTGAGAGGTGGACCCGAACAGAATTGGACTTAAGACCTTGATTGGATAAGTGCAGCAAGTATTGAAGCACTACTAGTACTGTACAGGAGAAAGGATCCTCTGTACGTAACTGACACCACACTGAAAACCTTTTCCATTTAAGAGCATAGGTTTTCCTAGTGGACTGTTTCCTAGAGGCTAGGAGAACCTCTTCCACCTCCTGAGGTAGACCCCAGGGAGCCAAAACTACCCTTGCAGCCTCCAGGCCATCAAATTTAGAGCCTTGAGGTTGGGGTGCAGAAGAGTACCCTGATCCTGAGAGAGAAGGTCGGGTTGAAATCCCAGAGGCAGGTGCACCTACTCTTGCCATCTTGCTGGGCAGACTGGATGGACCATGCTGGTCTTTATCTGCCATCAACTACTATGTTACTATGTTAGGGCTGTCTGGGCCACCTGGGAGCCACCAGGAGGACTGAGGCCTTGTCCTGAACAATCTTGAACAGAGTCCGGGCCACCAAGGGCGTGGGAGGAAATGCATACAGGAGGCCCTGAGACCAGGGAATCAGAAAAGCATCTGCTGCTACCCGCGGAGGATGGGGTTGCCTGGAGCAGAGGTTTGGCAGCTGTTTGTTCAGAGGACTGGCAAAGAGGTCTATGGATGGAAGTCCCCATTTCAGGAAAATATTCTGAACTACCAAAGGATGAAGCTGCCACTCGTGGGGCTGCAGAATCCTGCTCAACCTGTCCGCCAGGTAGTTCTCCTGGCCGGGTAGATATACTGCTTTGAGGAGCATGTTGTGTCTGAGAGCAAACAAGCAAAGGTCCTGTGCTTCCTGACAGAGGAGTCTGGACCCAGTTCCACCAGAACATGGCTACCTGGTTGTCTGTTTGAACTAGGACAGACTGATGAGCCAGGGTTTGAGAAAAAGCCTTTAGGGCTAAGCGAATAGCTCGGAGTTCCAGGAGATTGATTTGCTGAGCAGATTCCCATGGAGACCACAGGCCCTGGGTGCACTTGTCGAGACAATGAGCTCCCCAGCCTTGGAGGGAGGTATTCGTGGTCAAGACCACTGTGAATGCAGGACTCTGAAAAGGTACTCCTTTCAACAGATTGGGTGGGTGCAGCCACAATCTGAGGGAGTGCAGCAAGTGTCTGGACACCCTTACCTGTCTGTGAGGTGGCCTGAGGCCTGTGACCACTGAGTCCGCAGGCACCACTGTGCAGGCCTCATATGGAGCCTGGCATTGGGGGTCACATGTACTGTCGAAGCCATGTGACCAAGAAGTCTCAGGCAGAATCTGGCGGAGACCAGCGACCTGATGAGAAACTGGTTTGCTAAGTCTATCAGTCTCTGGGCTCGGTCTTTTGGCAAGAAGGCCTTTGCCAGCAGCGAGTCTAACCTTGCTCCTATGAACTCCAAGTTCTGGGAGGGGAGCAAAGTGGACTTTGCGAAGTTTATTACAAACCCCAGACTTTGAAGAAGAGCAATAGTTCTGAGGGTGGCTTGTCTGGCCTCCTGGCATGTCTGACCCCTGATGAGCCAGTCGTCCAGATAGGGGAAGATAAAGATTCCCTGATTTCTCAGGAAGGCCGCCACCACTGCCAGGCATTTGGTAAAGACTCTGGGGGCGGAGGTGAGGCCAAAAGGTAGTACTCGGTACTGATAATGATTTCCTCCCACATAAACCTGAGGTACTTTCTGTGATCTGGATGAATGAGGATGTGAGTATACGCATCCTTTAGATCTAAGGAGCATAGCCAATCTCCCTGCTGGAGGTAGGGCAGAAGTGTTCCAAGAGTAAGCATCTTGAACTTCTCCTTCTCTAGGAACTTGTTGAGGTTTCTGAGATCCAGAATAGGTCGAAGACCACCGGTTCTTTTGGGTACCAGGAAATACCTGGAGTAGAACCCTTGACCTTGCAAGTGGGAAGGCATAGGCTCTACCGCTCTGTCTTGTAACAGCCCCTGAAGCTCCTGAAGGAGAAGGTCTGTGTGCAGGGGAGGCCTTGGAGGCTCCCCTGGAAAATATGGAGGAGGTAGTTGTTGGAAGTGTAGTGCATAACCCTTCTGGACTATGCTTAATACCCAACTGTCTCCAGTAATGAGTGGCCACTGGTGGGCAAACAGAGCGAGGCGACCTCCTGTGCAGGGTTGGGAGCGCAGGGATGGAGAGGCTATGCTGAAGGAGTCAAAAAAACCCACCCTGCTGAGTGGGAGCAGGGGCCGGAGGCTTGAGGTCCTCTGCCTACGGGGCCCATTACCCTGCCCATTGGCTTGCTGACCCTGAGGGGCAGCTTGGGCAGCCTGATATTGCGGGTACTGTTTGTAGGCAGTGCCCTTCCTCGGGTAAAAGGGCTTTTTACCCGAGCCCTTCTTTTTGTGAGAAGGGGCAGAGGTCTTTCTGGACAGCCTTGTCCTTTTAAGGTGCTCGGTCTCGAGCTGTGCGGCCTTCTCAGCCATGGGTTTGCCAAAAAGGTTCTCACCTCGGCAAGGGACATCGATCAACTTGTCCTGAACCCATGGCTAGAGGTCCGATGCCGGCTGCTGCAACTCGGGCCGAAGCCTCGAAGCCATCGTAGGCGGCACGGGACATAAACTTGGAGCAGTCCCAAATCCCTGAGGACAAGGACTTGAATCTCTGCAAGGGTTCCCCGGAGAGACCAGCAGAGAACCTGGCCAACTCCTTGGCCAGGTCTCACAAGTACATGCCCATGTACAGCTGGTAAGACTGGACACGGCAAGCAAGCATTGAGCCCTTGAAGTACTTCTTACCAAAACCATCGAGGTTCCGGGCCTCCCTACCGGGGGGCACCGCAGAGTGCATCTTCTGACTCTTCAGGTGATGCATGGCCGATTCCACAACCATGGAATGGTGTGGTAGCTGTGCCTTTTGAAAGCCAGTGCTCTTACAGAGTCGATAGATCGAATCGACCCACTTGCTTAAAACCAGAGCCGAGGCCGGTGCCTCCCACATCCGGAAGAGGAGCCGTTCCAGCATCGGAGGAACCGGGACAGTAAAGGCCTCCTTCGGAGGAGAGTCGTACTGCAGAGCCTCGAGCTCCTCGGCTCGAGGCTCTTCCTCGGGGTCCGCCGGGATAGCCAACGCGGGGCCATATCCCAGACAAACTCCGAGAACCGGATATCCTCTGGAGGGGATCTACTCCGGGGTTCAGACTGCGGTGAGTCCGACGGGACGCACCGAGTCTTGAAAGTGTCGGGGGACTCCTCATCCTCCGTCTCCCAGGCGGACTCGTCCGACGAGGAGTCAGGATCCGACCCCGCGGGGCCCTGGAGCACCCGCCCCGATGCCGGAGGCACCGGCGTCGACGCCCTCGGTCCCGAACAGGAGGTCGAGGGAGACCGCGACCGAGGTCGACCTCAAGCCATCATGGACTTGAGTATCGGCTCGGTCTCCGGGGTCGACTTCAATGTCAATGTCCCGGTGGTTGGGGCAGATGCGCCAGACAGGCTGGCCATCAGTGCCCGCTGCTGCTCCATGAAGGCAGACAGTCTGCACTCCAAGGCTGTCATCCTGAGACTCAGCTCGGGAGACGCAGCAGCCACCGACTCGGGCCCGATGTCGGCTCTCTGGGAGGAGAGTTCTTGAGGACTACAGGGCTTACGTGTCCAGCAGACTCCGGCTCCACGCGAGGACCTTTAGCAGGCTTCTCTTGCTCCCCGGGCCCGGGGCGACGGTCAGGGGTCTTAGACCTGGCCCTCGAGGAGCCAGGGACCTCTTCCAACGACGCCCTGATGAGCCTCTTCTTCATCTTGCGTTCCCGGTCGGGGGACCCCCTGTCCGAGGAGCCATGACGGCGCTCGGGATCTGAATCCCGAGATGTCGAGGCCTCAGATGAGGTCCGGGCCTGGCCGGAGGCTGAGTCAGAGAAAAGCCTTTCTTTCTGCTGCTGGCGACTTCGCAGTGCCTTGGAAGACATCTTCCCACATGGTCCACACGTCTTAGGGTCGTGATCAGGACCAAGGCACCGAAGGCAGCAGTCGTGTGTGTCGGTGAGAGACATCAACTTCTTACACCATCACACTTTTTAAAACCGCTGGAAGCCATCGGGGAAAAAAGAGTCCCCGCGAAGTCAAAGGACCGGCCTTCCATGGAAACACGAAAAAAGGGCGCAAACGCCAGCCACGAAGGGCAAAAAACGAAAAAGAAGAAACGGGCTCGATACCGGTGTACCGAACCCGGCGGGAGGGGAACCGGCGTCGAACCGGTAAAGAAAAAATACTGAGAATCACCGAAAAAATCAAACTTTTATCCGGGATGACAGGACACACGTCCGGTGGGCTTCTCGGAAAAAGAGAGACTGAGGTAAGATGGCACCTTTTGGCGGGAAGGGAACCGCGCATGCGTGCCTGCATTCCCAAAGGCTTTCATGGAAAGCTGGGGAAATGCCCCGCTGGGGCTTCATCGGCGTCGATGACACCCATATGTGAGGATTGACTTCCTGCTTGGTCCTGGAGAAACAGTCTTTACTAAAGGTTAATGCATGTTAATGAAGCTAATGCATACTAAGTGTCATTGCGCTACTTAGCTGGGCTATTGGTTAAACCAGGCTATCTGCAACTAGGTGTCATGTTATTCAATGGGACCTAGCTGCAGATAGCCCAGATCAACCATTAGCCTGGTTTAATAGACATAGAAGCACATTTCATAATGGGACGTCTAAGTGCAATCTGGGAGGTCAAAGCCAGACTGTCTGAAAAAAAAAGCAGGCACGTGTAAGTTCAGGCATCAGAAACATGGATGTGCCTGGTATGCACGTGTATCAAATATCTACATAGATGTCCCCAAGATAGCATTTCAGAAACAAAATGTCTGACAGCATAATAGTTAGAATGGTTTAAGCACAGAGTAGGTAGTGTTCAAATCCCAGTCTGGCCTTTGTGATCTAAGGCTAGTTGCTTAATTCTCCATGTTTTCTATACTCTGGATGTTTTAAGGTATAAACAAGCACTTTCCTGATGCCTATTCGTGCCTGGAACAGGTGTAAACATTGACATGCCTGCAAACGTTTCTGAGATCGAACAGAGACATGTAAGTACATTGCTACATCACTGTGCCTACTTGGATGTCCCTGCACACAAGACATCTGTGAACGACATTTGTGGAATGGCTATGGAGACATGTCTGTGAGTTTGACATCCACTTCCATGTCTTCAGATGTCCAAGTCACGACTAAATCTTTTAAAATGACCCTCATACCCCTTAACATGTGTTCATTTTATTAACACACATTAAAACCTTTAGTAAACATGCCCTAAGTTGTTTTTTAATTATATATTTTACATTTAATTCATTTACAAACAAGTAAACAAAACAGAATGAGAATCCCACATTACATAACCAAGGAAAAAGAAAAGGAAAGACTAGTTACTCACCTGTAACAGATGTTCTCCAGGAGCAGC
This sequence comes from Ichthyophis bannanicus, assembly GCA_033557465.1. NCBI lineage: Eukaryota > Metazoa > Chordata > Amphibia > Gymnophiona > Ichthyophiidae > Ichthyophis > Ichthyophis bannanicus. The sequence goes on from CM066032.1 coordinate 1,656,405,179, forward strand.
AGGAATCAGTCCTCACATATGGGTGACGTCGGCGCCAACGGAGCCCTCGTGTGGAGCATTTCCCCAACTTTCAAGGAAAGCCTTTGGGAATGCAGCACGCATGCGCGGTCCCTTTCCCGCCCAAGGGTGCCATCTTGCTCAGTCTGATGACATAGCTAAAAGACAGCAAAAAAATCTAAATGAAGTATATGACTGCAACTCCAGGGAAGGAGGGAGGGTCGTGAGGACTGATTCCTGCTGCTCCTGGAGAACACCTGTTACAGATGAGTAACTACTCTTTATCCAGGACCAAGCAGGAAGTCAGTCCTCACATATGGGACTCCCCAGCTCTCCGCTACCGGGAACCCTAAGCTGAAAAATGACTCCCTCTCAAGAGCCTCAGCATTCATGACAACAATATCCTCTGAGAACGCCCCCGTACAGTAGCCCAACACAAGGGCCGGAGGGTAGGAGTTGCCTAAACCTCAAAGAGATTATGGAGTACTGCCTGTCTGAAAGCACTGTCCCTTCCGGACTCTCTCTCCAAGCAGTAATGGGCTGCAAAAGTCTGGCTTGAAGACCAAGTTGCGGACCGGCAGATATCTGCCAACGGAACAGAGCGTAGATGAGCTAATGACGCGGCTTTCGCCCTGACACGGTGGGCCGTGACTCGACCCTGCAAGAGGAGGTCGGCTGCCTTGTACACCCAGGTGATACAATCTGCTACCCAAGTGGATAACGTATGCTTGGAGACAGGTAACCCCATCTTATTAGGGTCAAAGAGACGAAGAGCTGAGTAGCCCTTCGATGCCCCCGCGTACGTTCTATGTAAAAAGACAAGGCCCTCTTACAGTCCAGGGTATGCAAGACTGTTTCAGCCCGGCTAGTGTGCGGCCTGGGAAAGAAAGTTGGAAGAACCACCTCCTGGTTGAGGTGGAAAGAGGAGACCACTTTTGGAAGGAACTTGGGATGGGTCCATAGGACCATCCTGTTCCTATAGAACCGTGTTTACGGACTATCAGAAACCAGAGCTTGTAGTTCACTCACACATCTGGCCGAGGTAAGAGCCACCAGGAAGAGTGCTTCCCAAGAGAGGAAGCGCAAATGGCAAGTAGCCATTGGCTCAAACGGAGGGCGAGTAAGTTGCTGCAAGACCACGTTCAAATCCCACTCAACTGCCGGTGGACAAACCGGAGGCTTGAGTAGAAGCAGACCTTTGAGAAATCTGGACACCAAGGGCTGAACCGACAGAGGCTGTCCCTCCACCGGTGAGTGGTGCGCTGACAAAGCACTGAGGTGGACCCGAACAGAGTTAGACTTAAGGCCTAGGTCTGACTGGTGAAGTAGATACTGCAGTACTACTGGCACAAGGCAAGATATAGGATATTCATTGTGCTGAACACACCACACCATAAACCTACGCCTCTTAAGGGCATAGGAATTTCTGGTGGACTGCTTCCTAGAGGCCAAGACCACCTCCTCAACCTCCTTAGGTAGACATAAGGGAGCTAGAACTATCCTTTCAGCAGCCAGGCCATCAGATTGAGGGAAATGAGATTGGGGTGCAGAAGGGAACCCTGATCTTGAGAGAGGAGATCGTGTTGCAACCCCAGAGGTAATGGCGTTTCCACCGCCAATTGCAGCAGAAGTGGAAACCACGGCTGCCTCGGCCATCTGGGAGCTACCAGAATCACCGAGGCCTTGTCCCGGAGAATCTTGAACAGAGTTCGGGCCACCAGGGGCGTGAGAGGAAACGCATACAGGAGGCCCTTAGACCAAGAGATCAGAAAAGCATCTGCTGCTATCCGAAGGGGATGTGGCTGTCTGGAGCAGAACCTGGGCAGCTGACGATTCTGTGGACTTGCAAAGAGATCGATGGATGGAAGTCCCCAGCGGAGGAAGATCTGCTGGACCACCAATAGGTTCAACTGTCATTCGTGAGGCTGGAGAATACTGCTTAGCTTGTCTGCTAGGAAATTCTCCCGACCAGGTAGATAAACTGCTTTGAGAAACATGCCTTGATTGACTGCAAAGGAACACAGAGCCAGTACCTCCCAACATAAGAGCCTGGACCCCGTGCCCCCTTGTTTGTTCATGTAGAACATTGCCACTTGATTGTCTGAACTAGGACAGACTGGTGAGATAGGGCATGAGAAAATATTTGTAGAGCTAAGCAGATTGCTTGCAGCTCCAAAAGAGTGATTTGCTGCGTGGCCTCCCGAGGAGACCACTGGCCTTGAGTGCACATGCCCTGGCAATGTGCACCTCAGCCCATTAAGGAAGCATCGGTTGTCAGCACCCTTGTGTGTGTTGGAGCTTGAAAAGGTACCCCCCTGAGAAGGTTTGGCAGATGTAGCCACCACTATAAGGAGCCCAAAAGTGGTTTGGACACCTCTACTCTGTCTCGGAGGTCGACTGTGGCCTGCGTCCACCGAGCTCTGAGGCACCATTGAGCAGGCCGCATGTGCAGGCGGGCGTTGGGAATCACATGCACCATGGATGCCATGTGGCCCAGGAGCTGCAGGTAGTGCCTGGCGGACACATGAGAACTGCTGTGGAACTGGTTGGCCCAGTCCATCAATCTGTGAGCCCTGTCCTCGGGCAAGTAGGCTCTTGCCTGAAGGGTGTCTAGTCTTGCCCCTATAAACTCTAGGTTCTGAGAGGGGAACAAAGTGAACTTTGCGTAGTTTATGACAAAGCCCAGATGCTGAAGAAGAGAGACAGTGCAAAGAGGGGCTTGTCGGGCCTCCTGGGGAGACTGGCCCCTGATGAGCCAGTCGTCCAGGTATGGGAAGACAAAAATTCCCTGATTCCTGAGATAAGCCGCCACCACCGCCAGGCATTTGGTGAAAACCCTGGGGGCAGAGGTTAGGCCAAATGGAGGTACCCTGTACTGATAATGGTTTCCTCCCACCACAAATCTGAGATATTGTCTGTGGTCTGGATGAATGAGGATGTGAGTATAAGCATCCTTTAGGTCTAAGGAGCATAGCCAGTCTTCCTGCTGTAGGTAAGGCAGCAGTATCCCAAGGGTAAGCATCTTGAACTTTTCCCTCTCCAGAAACTTGTTTAAGTTTCACAAGTCTAGGATAGGCCGGAGGTCCCCTGTCCTTTTTGGTACTAGGAAGTACCTGGAGTAGAAGCCTTACCCTTCCAGGTGGTGAGGCACCAGTTCACTGCCTGTTCGTTTAGAAGACTTGACAACTCCTGAAGGAGGCGGTTCCTGTGTAGAGGGAGTCTGGGAGGCTCCCCTGGAAAATAGGAGGGGGTAGCTGGTGGAAATGGAGCATGTAGCCCTGCTGTACTATGCTCAATACCCAGGTATCCCCTGTGATGGCTGGCCAGCTGTAGGCGTACAGGGTCAGCCGACCCCCTGTGCTGAGTGGAGCCACCGGCGGAGGAGAGGCTATGCTGTAGGAGTCAAAACCCCGCTCCCTGCTGTGCAGGAGCCAGAGCTGGCGACTTGGGGATCTTATGCCTACGGGGCCCATGCCCCTGCCCCTTGGCCTGCTGGCCCTGTTGGGGAGCTGGAGAGGCCTGATATTGAGGGTAGGATTTTTAGGCAGTATCCTTCCTCGGGAAAAAAGGCTTCTTTCCTGAGCCCTTCTTTTTTTGAGAAGGGGCAGAAGTCTTCCTGGACAGCTTTGTCCTGGTGAGAGTCTCAGTCTCGATTTCTGCAGCCTTTCAGTCATGGGCTTACCGAAAAGGTTTTCACCTCAGCAGGGAACATCGACCAACTTGTCCTGCACCCATGACTCCAGGTCTAATGACTGTAGCCAGGCCTGACGGCGTGCACCAATGCCGGCCACGCCTACCCGGGCTGAAGCCTCGAAGCCATCATAGGCTGCTTGAGAGATAACTTCGAGCACTCTCGGATCCCTGTTGACAAAGCCTTGAATCTCTGCAAAGGTTCCTCAGAGAGGCCAGCTGAGAACCCAGCAATCTCCTTTGCCAGGTCTCTTAGGTACATGCGCATGTACAGCTGGTAGGTCTGGACACGGCAAGATAGTATAGAGCCCTGGAAGCTCTTTCTACCGAGGGCATCCAGGTTCTGGGCCTCCTGGCCGGGGGGCACCGAGGAGTGCATCTTCTGACTCTTCAGGTGGTGCATGGCCGATTCCACAACCATGGAGTTGTGTGGTAGCTGCGCCTTTTGGAACCCAGGGCTCTTACGGTCTCGAAAAATGGAATCGACCCGTTTGCTAAGAACCGGCGCCAAGGCCGGTGCCTCCTACATACGGAAGAGCAGCCGTTCCAGCATCGGAGGAACTGGTACAGTAAAGGTTTCCTTTGGAGGAAAGTCATACTGGAGGGCATCGAGCTCCTCGGCTCGAGGCTCCTCCTCGACGTCCGCAGGGAAAGCCAAAGCTTTGGCCATGTCCCTCACAAAGTCTGAGAACTGGGTATCCTCTGGGGGTCCTTCTCCAAGGCTCAGACTCCGGTGAGTCCGAAGGGACATACCGGGTCCGGAAGGTGTCTGGGGACTCCTCATCCTCTGTCTCCAACGCCGACTCCTCCGAGGAGGAATCGAGTGGCTCTGGCCATGTGGGCCTCGGTGCCTCCCGCGATGACCTCGGCCCCGCATGGGAGGTCGAGGGGGACTTTGACCGAGGATCAACTTGAGACTTCATTGACTCGAGGATCGGCTCGGTCTCTGGGGTCGACTTAGACGTCGAGGTCCCGGTGTTCGGGGCAGATGCACCGGTCAAACCGGCGATCAGCACACGCTGCTGTTCCATGAAGGCAGCCAAGCTGCTCTCCAAGGCCGTCAGCCTGAGTCCAAGCTAAGGAGACTCAGCAGCCCCCGGCTCGGGCCCCGACGGTGTCAGGCCCGAAGTCAGTTCTCCCGGAGGAGAGTCCACGAGGACAACAGCACTTACGTGACTCGAGGACTCCGGCTCCATGTGAGGTAACTTGGATGGCCTCTCCGACTCCGAGAGCCCAGGGCGGCGGTCAGGGCTACGCGACCTGGCCCTCGAGGACCCAGGAGCCTCCACCGATGCAGCCCTCGCGAGCTTCTTCTTCATTTTGTGCTCCCTGGTGGTAGATTCCCTTTCAGAGGCACCCCGATGGCGCTCGGGGTCAGACTCCCGAAATGTCGAGGCCTCTGACAAAGTCCGGGCCCGGCCAGACGCGGACTCTGAGAAAATTCTCTCACGTTGATGCTGACAGCTCCAAAGTGCCTTCGACGACATTTTGCCACATGGGCCACAGGCCAGCGGGTCATGGTCGGGCCCGAGGCAGCAGAGGCAGCAGTCATGTGTGTCGGTGAGAGACATAAGTTTCTTGCACCAATCACACTTTTAGAACCCGCTGGCAGCCATCTGGGGAAAAAGGGCCCCTGCAAGGTCAAAAGACCGGGCTGCCAGTGAAAACACAAAAAAGGTGCAAACGTTTGTCACTAAGGACAAAAAACGAAAATCAAAATTCCGGACTCGATACCGGTGTACCGAGCCCAGGCGGGAAGGGGAACTGGCGTCGAACCGCATCAAAAAAAGACAAAATAGCCGAAAAAAAATCTACTTTTCCTGGGTAACACAAGCTCACGTCTGTTGGGCTCCGCGGAAAAAGAAAGACTGAGCAAGATGGCACCCTTGGGCGGGAAGGGGACCGCGCATGTGCGCTGCATTCCCAAAGGCTTTCCTTGAAAGCTGGGGAAATGCTCCGCACGAGGGCTCCGTCAGCGGCGACGTTACCTATATGTGAGGACTGACTTCCTGCTTGGTCCTGTAGAAAACAATTATCTCACCAGTCCACATCCAGATGAGCTAATAACCTATTATACACAGGCAAAAATTACATTAAACACTGCTGTCCAATGACAAAAAATATTTAAATCCATTATTACATATGCAGAATAGCAAAACAAGCAACTACATGGCCCTGCTATTTTATACATTGGAATAATTTTACACAGAATGAGATTTCAAAAATTCCTCTAATTGTGATACTTCAAAGAACACATAACAATCCATCCCCCTTATGTCACCAGGCATTTGCAAGGAAATTTTAAGAAAAATGTAACACCTAGTTGAAGTACACATGGCTTCAAATCTAATAAAGCCTTGCGCCTAACTGAGTTTGCCTGGAGACGTCAGGAAACATACTAATCTTTTGCCCACAAAAGAGTGCATCCTTCTTTGAAAAATAAAATCGAAAAAATATATCTTTTTTCCAACTCAGAATTAAAGTATACAAACAAAGTGGTGCGAGTGGAAATTTCATCTTGTGAGAACTCTATAAATTCAGAAATATTCAAACTTATCTGTCCGGGACAGATTATCCTTACTCCCCTCCACATCAGCAACCTCTGCAGCTCGGGGTAAATAAAGAGAAATTAGACTTACCTGCTAATTGTTGTTCCTTGAGGAACTCCAGTTCAGTCTCTCACTGCTGGGTTGTGCACCTCCTCCTGCAGCCTGGAGAATGGATTCTTCAGAATCATGACATCACTGGAGGTATTCCGCTGGTCTCCTCCATCAACCCCCAGTGTTCTATTGACTAAGCAGACTCACAGGAGCAACAAATAAGTAGCTATAGCAATAATATGCAACAAATTACACTTCAATTTTTTTTTTTACATTGAATTAAAATAACTCCCTCTGAACTGAGGAAACTAGTTCTTTCTCTTCTAACAAAAAACATAGAGAAAAGATAACTAAAAGAATACAACTTATATTAAAAACTTTGGAATGTCTTATCCAAAATGCAAACTTAACCTATGCTAACTAATAAACCCCCCTGGGCGGGTATCGGGACTGAACTGGAGTTCCTAAAGGAACAACAATTAGCAGGTAAGTCTAATTTCTGTTTTCTTATTGTCCCTCCAGTTCAGTCCCTCACCGCTGGGATGTAACAGAGCAGTAATTATTGGGAGGGACCTGTCCACCTGGATCGCAAAACTGCAGACCCGAAACAGGCATCGTTTGCCGCCTGAACATCCAGGCGATAATGTTTATTGAAAGTATGAAGAGAAGATCAAGTGGCTTCTCTGCAAATTTCCACCAGCGGAACCAAACTATGTTCCACCCAAGAAGCCGCGTGTGCCCTAGTAGAATGAGCCCGTAACCCCACAGGCACCTGACGACCTTTCAAAATATATGCTGACGCTATTGCCTCTTGAGATCCATCTGGCAATTGAAGATTAAGCTGCCGCTTCACCTTTAAGCGGACCCCCAAAAAGTACAAACAAACATTCCGATTTGCGAAAAGACTCCGAGACCTTCAAGTATTGACGAAGGACCCTCTTTACATCAAATCGCCGCAAACTACGATCCGAAGCCTCCTCCCCCTTAATACCCAGCACTGGCAAAGAAACCACCTGATTCACATGAAATGGTGAAACCACCTTAGGCAGAAAAGATGGAACTGATCTTAATGCAACTTTTCCCTAGAGAAAGATAGAAACGGTTCCCGACAGGACAACGCCTGCAACTCCGAAATTCAACAAGCCGAACAGATAGCCACCAAAAACACTGTCTTTAAAGTTAAATCTTTGACAGAAGCCAGATTCAAAGGCTTAAAAGGCTCCCTTGTCAAAGCTCCTAGAACCAAGTTGAGATTCCATGGAGGAGAAACCAACCTACGAGAAGGTTGTAAATGCGATACTGCTTTCAAAAAATGATCACATCGACATATGATCCCAAGGACACTCCTTGAATCTTACCTCGATTTATTTATTTATTTATGTTTCTTTTATACTGCGCTATTTGAGATCAGTGCGGTTTACAAGTAACGCATTTGTCCAGTGTAGGCAGGGCCTCACTGGACTTACAGTAAACAGGTTCTTTATACAGGGTTAAACAGGGTAACTATATACATTTTTGGCTGTAGCAGGCTGTTATGGGCTGCTCAGAATTGTTTACAAGCTAATATCGTCAATATTTACATTCTCTCTGATAACAGTTCCTCATTGTCTACAGGTGGGGTCGACTGTACACAGGGGGGAGGGTTTGGGTGGGACTATCGAAGGCAGGGGCTGGAGGTGAGTAAGGTGGTTGTGCTGGAGGTGCTGGCCTGGGTCATGAGTGTGACAGGCTGGGAGAAGTCATTTGGTTCAGTGTAGCACTGGAGGAACAGGTGGTGCTTCAGTGCCTTTCTAAACTGGGAGAGGTCATTGAAGGCTCTAATGGACGGTGGAAGGGCGTTCCAACAGGAGGGGGCATAGAAGGCGAAGGCTCTGTTTCTCGTGGCCTGAAAGCATCTGGTGATCGCCTTCGGGAGTGTAAGGGTATTGATGGCAGCTGATCTCCTTACTCTGTTGAGGGGGGTGGTAAAGATGAGATCAGTGAGGGAGGAGGAGGAGCACTTGTTGATGGCTTTGTAGGTCATCGTTAGAATCTTGAAGGATATCCTGCACTGTACCGGCAGCCAATGCAGATGTTTCAGAATGGGGGTGATATGATCTCTTCTTGATGCACCGTGAAAGATTCTGGCTGCTGCATTCATAGCAAGTTGTAGAGGGTTAAGTGAGCTTTTCGGGAGGCCATGCAGTATTACACTGGCATAGTCGAAGTGTGGTATTACTAGCGCTTGATAGACTGTCCGGAAGTCTTCCGGCTCAAGCAGCTGTCATAGGTGGCGGAGCATCTGAATTTTGTGGTAAATCGCCTTTACCATATTACCTATCAGGGCCTTCATCTTGAGTTGTTGGTCCAGCGTGACCCCTAGGTAACGTATTGTGGGTTTGCTGAGGAGTTCTGCATCACGTACTTTTAGTGTGGGGGTGGGGTGAATGCGGGGTTCCTGGAGATGAAAAGGACCTCCGTCTTCTTGAAGTTTATTTTGAGCTTCTGTGTATGAAGCCAATCCGTGATGGCATCAAAGCAGGTGATCAGCGGAGAGAGGTCTGGATTCTCAGTCGAGATCGGCATCTATAGCAGCACGTCATCAGCATAGACTAGGCAGTCGATGTTGAAGGATCTGATTATGTTACAAATGGGCTGCATATACACGTTGAACAATAGGGCTGACAGTGAGGATCCTTGTGGTACGCCTTTCTCTTGAGGGAAAGGCGTGGAGATGGAGGGTCCAGAATGGACATGCTGCCATCTGTCCGTCAGGTATGATGCACACCAGGATAGTGCTGTGCCGTGTACACCCTTCTCTATGAGGCGTGCCAGGAGCAAATCGTGGCTGACGGAGTCGAAAGCAGCAGCAATGTCAATGAAGATCAGGGCAAATCTGTGTCTAATATTGTCCAGACCTATAGTTAATGTGTTGACTAGGGTGGTCAGCAGTGTCTCTATGCCGTGTGCCTCCCGGAATCCATGCTGACAGGGGTCAAGGGGTGCGTTGGTCTCGATGTGGTGTTGCAGGTGGCGTTGGACGATATTTTTGATAATTTTTGCTAGAAGTGGAATGCTTGAGATTGGCCTATAGGAGTCCATCTTTGCAGGGTCCAATTTGCTGTTTTTTAGTAGTGGTCAGATGGCTGTTTGTTTCAGGGTTCGGGGGAAGGTCCCAGTCGAAAATGAAAGTCCTATAAGTTTGGTCAGGAATGGGCTGAGGTCAGCACGCAGGGATTTTATCCAGAATGCTGGGCAGGAGTCATTGGGAGCTGTGATAGTGTTTATATTTGTGATGATGTCTTGGATGTCTCCCTCGGTTGGGGCTGCAAAGGCAGTGATGATGTGTTGGGTATCCTTTGATGCTTGCGTCGGTGTGGGTGAAGGAGTCAGCTGGGGTGCCTCTTCTGGAATTTGGGGATTTGTGGGTATACTGGACTGGCTTGATTTGGCTTGCAGGTTGTCTGCGTATTCCTGTGGATCCGGGTGGCTTGATTGCCCGTGGGAGGGCTCTTTTGCCAGGGTTTTAATGGTGTTGAAAAGCTTGTGCGGTTTATTTAGGGAGTGTTGCAATAACTCTGCGTGAAATTGTTTCATTCCTGTTGAAACTGCTAAACGATGTCTTCGTAATTGGGCAGTGTATGCTTCTTGGCTCTCCATTGACTTGGTTCGGCGCCAACATCTTTCAAGCTGTGTAAGGTGGAGGAGTGATTTCCGGAGCTCAGGAGAGTACCAAGGAACGTTCTTTTTCCTGGTTGGTGCTTTGTTATTGGGGAGTGAGTGAACAACAGCGTCCAGACTTGAGTTCCATGTGGAAATCATGTCGTCGAGGCTCTGAACAGGCGGGTCCTGGAGAGGCCGTGCTCTATCCAATATTTCCTCTCTGTTGAATGGATGGAAGTGCTTTGATAGTACTGCGTCAGGTTCACTAGCTGAGTTGGATTTGGTGGAGTCAGGATGCATTGGCATCTTGAATCTTATCAGGCAGTGATCGGACCATGGCACCGGGTTTACTGATAGATAGAGGTTGTGCGAGGGGTTGAGGGCTGCCTGTGGCGCGAAGATTAGATCCAGCGTGTTTCCCTTTATGTGGGTAGGGGTGACAATCATCTGTGCATATCCTAGCTCTTTGAGGGCTTCAAGGAAGGCTTGGGAATGGGTATCCTGGAGAGCAGGGAGGTTGAAATCGCCCATTATCCAGTTAGGTGTGCGGGGGATCAAGGGACTGCAGGCGAGGTCAACTATTGTGGATAGGTCTTCAGGGGATGGGGAGGGTGCTCTATAGAGCAGGTTAATGGTGCTGTATTTATTTGCTATAGTGATGGAGTCGAGGTTTGAGGTGCTACTGGAGATGATTAGCTGGAATTGTATTTCCATCTTAGTTAGTATGAGTGCTCCTCCTACTTGCTGGTCGGTTCTGTGGCATGAGTGGATAATGAAGTTGGGGGGGGGAGGGACAAGCTGATGAAGGAGAACAGTGTCAGAGGTGGACAGCCATGTCTCAGTGACACATAGGATGTCGAGGTCATAGGCTGATAGCATGTCGGCCAAGGCTGGCCATTTCTTTCGAATCGATCGTGTGTTTATGAGGGCGCAATTCAGGTTGAGTTGTTCCCGCAGGAGGGGTTTGGGCTGCTGGAGGGCAACATAGATGATGTATGGGTGTGGCATACGTTCCATCCTACGTGTTTGGTAGTTGGGGTACCCATGACACCTTTTCCATGAGCCATGTCGGATTGGGTTGAGGTTGTGAGAAGAAGTGAGGACCTGTGTGCCATGTGCTAGGGCCAGGACAATGCAGCAGCTGGCAAGGAAATGGGGGCACAGGGATGTGGTGGGTAGTAACATGGTGCCTGGGTGAGTCAGGCGCTATGCTCAGTGTACAGCTTTACTGTGCTAAAGCAATGGTACAGGCTGTGTTCAAGCAATTGGTACATTGGGCTCGAGTAAACGCATAGTCAGGATCAAGCATATAGAACAGTCAGAGTACAGGCAAATAGTATCAGCTAGGTACTAGCAACTGATTAGAACTGGTTAGAACTGCTTGGCTTGGTTACAGCTCTTGCTGGGTACAGATAAATGTTACATGCTCTTGTTTATATTGTTATTGTAATTCTAATCTCAAGGAGATCATGCAGATAGTGCAGGTCAGCTTAAAGCAGTTCTCTATAGGGTACCAGGCTAGAGTTTAAGGTACCAACAATACTTAGAATACACGGATAGGTTTCATACAGAAGAGTTGTTCTCACTGGGTCTCAGGTCCATAGACGTGAAATAGCTTCTTTGTTCTGCGTACGTCGGGGCTGGGTGTCCCAGAAACACTGCGGATGGGTCGTGGCTGCTTTGTTTGCGGTCCTAGCCTAAGGGCCACGCCAAAGGGCCCTCTGGCGAGGCCCTCAGGCACGGGCCCACCAGGCGTGGGTGCACCCGATGGTGCTCTTCTTTAAATCAAGCGGCTGCAGCCCTGATTGGGCAGGGCGGCGTGGGCGGCCAGTCGGGTCTGGCTCTGGCTGCTCTATCCCATGCAGGGAGAGCAGCCACTGGTTGGGAACGTGGCGGGCTGGTCTCTCGTGCCCGATTGCGCTCTTCTTTACATCAAGCGGCTGCTGTCCTGATTGGGCAGGATGGCGTAGGTGGCCGGTCGGGTCTGGCTCTGGCTGCTCTATCCCATGCAGGGAGAGCAGCCGTTGGTCGGGAATGTGGCGGGCTGGTCTCTCGCGCCCGATGGCGGTCTTCTTTAAATCAAGCGGCTGCTGCCCTGATTGGGCAGGATGGCGTGGGCAGCCGGTCGGGTCTGGCTCTGGCTGCTCTATCCTGTGCAGGGAGAGCAGCCGCTGGTCGGGAACGTGGCGGGCTGGTCTCTTGCACCCGATTGCGCTCTTCTTTAAATCAAGCCTGCTGCCCCGATTGAGCAGGATGGCGTGGGCGGCTGGTCAGGTCTGGCTCTGGCTGCTCTATCCCGTGCAGGGAGAGCAGCCGCTGGTCGGGAACGTGGCGGGCTGGTCTCTCACGCCCACAGCTGCTCTTCTTTAAATCAAGTGGCTGCTGCCCCGATTGGGCAGGATGGAGTGGGCGGCCGGTCGGGTCTGGCTCTGACTGCTCTATCCCATGCAGGGAGAGCAGCCGCTGGTCGGAAATGTGGCGGGCTGGTCTCTCGCGCCCGATGGCGCTCTTCTTTAAATCAAGCGGCTGCTGCCCCGATTGGGCAGGACGGTGTGGGAGGCCGGTAGGGTCTGGCTCTGGCTGCTCTATCCCATGCAGGGAGAGCAGCCGCTGGTCGGGAATGTGGCAGGCTGGTCTCTTGCGCCCGATGGCGCTTTTCTTTAAATCAAGCGGCTGCTGCCCCGATTGGACAGGATGGTGTGGGCGGCCGGTCGGGTCTGGCTCTGGCTGCTCTATCCTGTGCAGGGAGAGCAGCCACTGGTCGAGAACGTGGTGGGCTGGTCTCTCACGCCTGATGGTGCTCTTCTTTAAATCAAGCGGCTGCTGCCCCGATTGGGCAGGACGGCGTGGGCTGCCGGTCGGGTCTGGCTCTGGCTGCTCTATCCCGTGCAGGGAGAGCAGCCGCTGGTCGGGAACATGGCGGGCTGAAATAACAAGAAATAGTCGCCAGCTGAACCCTTAATGAACTGGCTCCCAAAACCTTATCGAAACCATCTTGCAAAAAACTTAATACCATAGGGACTGAGACCTTGGTTGATCGAAGTTGATGCTTAGCGCACCAATCTTCAAAAATACACCAGACATAAACATATGCTAGAGAACTGAATCTTTTCCTAGCCATCAATAAGGTAGCAATCACCTTTCCAGAATAACCTTTTTTACTTAACCTAGCCCTTTCAATGGCCAAGCTGTAAGCAAGAACCGATCCACCTGAGGCATCCACAGAGGACCTTGAACCAGAAGATCCGCTGTCGCCGGTAATCGCCAAGGTACTCCATCGAGAAGACATACCAGATCTGCATACCACGGTTGTTGCAACCAATCTGGCGCCACTAACACCACTCTCCCCTGATGAGCTTTGATACGCTGAACCACTCGACCTATGAGCGTCCACAGGGGCAAGACATAGAAAAGACCCTGCTTGGGCCATTATTGCATTAAAGCATCGATGCCTTCCGACATTCTTTCTTGCCTTCGACTGAAAAACCGACTCACCTTGGCCGATCGGAAAGTTGCCATGAGATCCATAACCGGAGGCCCCCACCTGATGACTATCTCAGCAAAAACCTCTGGATGAAGCTCCCATTCTCTGTCATCCATGCGAACTCTGCTTAGAAAATCTGCTGTCACATTGTCCATTCCCTCAATGTGTGCTGCCAACAGAGCCTGAAGCCGAAGCTCTACCAAGGAAAACAACACCTCTGCTTCCTCCTCTAGAGCCATGCTTCCTGTGCTGCCTTGATGATTGAAATAAGCCACTGTCGCGGCATTCTCCAACAGAACACACACCACTCGACCTTGCACCGAGTTTTCGAACGCTCAAAGAGCTAGCGTTACCGTCCGCAACTCCAACAGGTTGATCGACCATTTGGCCTCCTGTTCATTCCAATGTCCTTGTGCATACAGGTCTCTGCAATGAGCTCCCCAGCCTGCAAGACTTGCATCCATTAATAATGGAATCCATTGTGGCTGCTCCAGTTGCATGCCCGCGATCAGATTCTTTGGGCAAAGCCACCACTGAAGAGACTTTCTGACCAGCAATGGGCAAGGAAGTTGTTTGCACATGGAATTGTTCTGATGTGACCAACGCCTGAGAAATGGCCTCTGTAACGGTCGCATGTGCACTCTGGCTCAAGGTACTACGTCTATTGTCACTGCCATCGTCCCTAGAACTTGAAGATAATTCCAGGCTGAGGGCGCTGGAATTCTTAAATACTTGCGCACCCGACGTTGAACTGTCTGAACCCGCAGATCTGGCATAAAAACTGTCCCCAAACAGGTGTCGAACCATACTCCTAAGTACTCTAGAACTTGAGCTGGACTTAAATGACTTTTGGATACATTGACTACCCAACCAAGACTCTGAAGAAACTGCACCACTCTGTTTGTTACTTGAACACTCTCCAGCTTGGATTTTGCCTGTATCAGCCAATCGTCGAGATAAGGGTGTACTAATATACCTTCTTTTCGCAGAGCCGCAGCTACCACCACCATTACCTTGGCAATGCTTGAAACTGAAAATGCTCGCACGGCAGTGCGAACCTTATGAACCTCTAATGGCCTGGCCTGATAGGAATTTGTAAGTATGCCTCGGTAAGATCGAGTGACGTCAAAAACTCTCTCTTTCGAACTGCCACTATTACCGACCGTAATGTTTCCATTCAAAAATGAGGTACTTGCAGGGAGCGATTCACACCCTTGAGGTCTAGAATAGGATGGAATGACCCATCCTTTTTGGGAACCACGAAATAAATAGAGTATCGACCGACGCCGTAAAACTCTCGCGGAACCGGAACCACTGCTCCCAATTGAAGAAGATGCTCCAACATCTGCCGTACCGCAGTTGCTCTTTCCTGCCCTCTGCAAGGAGAGAGAACAAAAGAGTCTACTATTGGATGAGCAAAGTCGAGAGCATAGCCTTTGCGAATGACCTCTAACACCCACTGATTGGATGTTATCTGGCCCCAGGCTGGAAAAAACTTTTGAAGCCGACACCCAACCGGCTGAATTCCTGCTGAGGCCCGCCTCGTTTCATTGTGACTTTCTAAGCGCTGCGGCAGAGGAACTAGCAAATCCTCTGCCCGCCCCTCGAAAGCCCCGAAAACCTTGACCTTGTGAAACAAATTTTCCTCTTTGAAAACCTCCAAACTGTGAGATATGAAATCATCTAAAGTCCCGAAACTGACCTCACACAGCTGGTTGAGAATGACCTTGCTTCGGCTTATCTTCTGGCAAGCGTCTGCCTTTTGATTCCCCCAAATCCTTGACTAATTTGTCAAGATCCTCTCCAAACAACAACTTCCCTTTAAAAGGAAGTATACCAAGACGAGACTTGGAGGAACCAACAGCCACCCAATTTCTTAACCACAGATAACGACGTGCGGCAACCAACGAAGCCATACTATTTGCCATGGCTCTGATTAAATTATAGTGAATGTCAGCTAAGTAGGCCGACCCCGACTCAAGCCATGCCACATCAGCTGAACTCTCCTGTAACTGTAGTGTCGGCTGCTGTAAACACTGCGACCACCTTAAACAAGCTCTTGCTACCCAAGCCCCGCAAATAGAAGCTGGATTTTCAGCTAGTGCAGTCAGCATTCAAGTTATGCGCTGGCACTTAATTTAATCCCTATATTCAATTTTGCTATCCATATAAATAGCAGCACTGAATGTATGTGTAGTGTACTAATCACACCAGCACTATCCAGTTAATTTAGTCCTATCATTCAGCAGAACTAAACTATTTACAGTAGCTAACTAATCCATGTAGTGATTTAATATTGCAGCTAAATGAATAAGTTTTAAGGCTACCTTCACTCTGCCCCTAATCCAGCCAAATGTTACCTATTCTTTTAGCAACTTAAAAGGCCTGATATTATCTGTATAATTTTTGGAACTTGCTTTGAATAGTGGTCCATATTTTATTAAAGGGGAATTTAATAGGGATTACTCAAATATTTTGTATTCATTTTTTGTTTGCTTTAGGACTTTGTCCCAATTTTAATTGCTTTGTTTCAGTTTGTTTCACACTTTTTTGTTCATAAATATTTTTAACACAGAATTTAGGGAGAGGGTCACAAATGTGTGGAAAGCATACCACCAAATTTCCTGTGCACCTTTTACGCTCATTTGCGTCTGATGATCCACCTTTTACATGTATATATACACTGATTTTAGTGAACACACTAATGTCATTTAAGACTGGTTTAGCTTGCCCGTGAGGACCTTATTGTTGTACCTGCTATTTTTTGTTAACTTAAGCTTAGCTAGCACACTAACATTTATTATTTATACTGCTTCAGGTACAGAAAGGAGAAAAGATTTCAGGGCCTTTAACATTTATCAGAGCTTAAACTCGTAACTATTTCCTCGGGCATGAAATGCTGTAAGAAAATTTAGACTCGCTAAAGTTCAAATATAAGCTCTTTGTCTTTAGGTAGCATCAGGCTCATATGAAAGTAAGAATATAAATACTGCTTGCCTCCATATCTGTTATTTCCTCGTGAAAGAGCATCACAGAATCAGTTAGAGTGAAAGAAAAAGAGTCACAGTTTTCTTTTCAGTTTCTCTATTCTCAGTGTTTTTTTTTCTATTCTGCTAAGCCACAGTTCCAAAACTGACCTTTTCTATCTCTTTCTATCATTGGGAATACAATGCCCACTTGTCATGAACCTGATGACAAACTGGCAACAGAGAATACCAGCACAAAAATTTCCCAGCAACAATTTACATAGTAATTGTCTCAAAGTGTCAGAGTATTCAATTTATAGTGGCCAGTTTCAGTCATGCTGTGTTTCTGCTCTAATCTAGCCTTGTCAGTTGGGCTCGATAAAGCGGTGATAACTGGTAATTTCTACTACCACTTGACAGGTCTGTGAAATTAGCCTGGATAAAAGAAAAACCGTGATTTCTTTTGTGGTTCACAGTAAGAGGAAGATCAATTATTAACTGGAAAATATGTCACCTCTTCTGAGCACCGCAACAGAAGTGCTAACCTTGTAAGGCTCATTCTAGACCACTTTCCTTGTCTCCCAAGAATGAGTTCAGTAGACATCAAAGTTTAGACCAACTGGAAAATTTCAACTGTATAAAAAATGTCTAAGCACATTTTGTACTCGATTTGTTTTCATATAGCCAACTTCAACCCAGATCACAGGGAAAATTATGTCAGAAAAATAAAATAATCATATTCCATATTTGAACTATTTGAAAACATGCAGAGCTGCCAGGGGCAATTTTCAAGGAGGAAATTCTCAGCCCCTTCCCTACTCTCCCTCTGTCACAATTCTGCCCCACTGTCCACAGATGGTCTCCAATCTCCTAATGCTTCCAGATGGAAAGACAGCAGCAAGCTCAAACCTTGTAGCCAGCACTTCCTGCTGCTGAAGTCATGCCCTGCAAAATTAGCAGCAGGATATGCCAGCTTGTGAGATCTGAACCTGCTTGCTGCACTGGTGTGAAGAAAATATGTAGAGTTGGCAATGGCTGAACAGACTCCATTATGTTGGCCAAAAGAGCATGAGATGGACTCCCAAAGCAGGAGACTCCTATTTACTACAATAGAGTTGGAAGTTTCCATTATAACACAAAGTAGGTATGTTTCATAGTCTTGCTTGTTATGATGTTTTTAATGATGTTCAAGTAAGTTCAAACTGTGCAGTATAAAGTCAGGGTGAGGTACCTGATGGAGTGGGAGAGGTAATTATTACGACACAAGTGAGGTGCACACAACTTTGAACAGTGATTTGTTTATTTTATTTGTTTATTTGTATCGGTTCTTGATATACTGCCAGGGCCTAAGCATAAGGCGGTTTACAATAAAACATAAGAGCTGCAAAGAGAGGAAAGGAAAAGGAACGCCAGTACAATAAAAGAAAGGAAACGGCAAAGGACAGAGGAAAGGAAAGAAAGAAAAACATAAGTAAGGGCTGGACAATCACACTAATAAGAAAATAAGTCAGGAACCCAGAGACCTGATTAACGTGGAGGGTGAAACATGTGAGAAGATATATTGAAAGCCAGTTGATAAAAGGTGTTTTATAAGACTGTTTTAAATCTGGGAAGAGACAGTTCCGAGCGCAGAGAGAAGGGGAAGGAATTCCAGAGAGCAGGGGCTAGGAAAAAGAAAGTACCATGGAGAGTAAGCTCCAAATGGGCCTGCAAAACAGAGGGAAGGACTAGACGATGGGTATGAATGGAATGCAGAAGCTGGGGGAAGGGTGGTGGAAGTTGATGAGGTCAGCCAAGTAGCGAGGAGTGGAAGTGTGGATAACTTTATGGGTTATAATGAGAACCTTATACTGAATATGATAGTGAATGGGGAGCCAGTGTAAATGTGCCAGGAGAGAGGAGATGTGGTCAAAGTGGGACGAGTGTGTGAGGATACGTGCTGCAGTGTTTTGTAGTAACTGTGAAAAAGTGAAAGCCCCCAGGTAAGTTATACATTAAATACCTTTATGGAAATGGGTAACAGGGGTAACATATGGAAAGCAGTGTGTATTAATGCCCGTAGCATGGGAAATAAGATCTCTGAAGTTGAAGCTTTGGTGGGAGTGGCTGACTTGGATTTAGTGGCAGTTACAGAAACATGGTTCACAGAAAACCATGACTGGGATGTAACTATACCTGGCTGTACTTTATTCAGAAAGGACAGGGTAGGAAGAAGGGGAGGAGGAGTGGCACTATATGTAAAAACTACTATTAAAGCTTTGGAATTACAGAGCTTAAAAGGGAGAGAGGAGGCATTGTGGGTTAAACTAGAAAGAGGGAAAGAGAAATCTATTTGCATTGGTGTGCTATACAGACCTCCCTCACAAGAGGAAGAGGTGGACAGAGAGTTAATTGAAGACATACGCAGCATTGCTAGGAAAGGGGAAGTGCTACTGCTAGGAGATTTCAATATGCCAGATGTTGATTGGCACATTCCTGCTTCAGTATCATCTAGGAGTAAGGAGATCCTGGATTCTCTACAGGGAGAACTATTCAGGCAATTGGTAACAGACCCCACACGTGAAGGGGCCATACTGGACTTGGTGCTTACTAATGGTGAAAGTGTTTCTGATGTTGTAGTGGGAGATCATTTTGCATCCAGTGATCACCAGATGGTGTGGTTCAGTATTAGGACTAGGGCTGTTAGAATCCATTCCAAGGTGAAGATCTTAGACTTTAGGAAGACTAACTTTGCGAAGATGGGCAAATACCTCAGGGAGTTGTTAGTGGGATGGGAACAGCTGGGGGATGTAGAAAAAGAGTGGGCAAAACTGAAAGTAGGTATTTTAAAGGCAACCAACCTTTTTGTTAAAATGGTAAATAAAGGCAAAAGGAACAGGAGACCGCTATGGTTTTCGAAGGAAGTAGCTGAAAAAGTGAAGAAAAAGAGGGAGGCCTTCATGAAATACAAGAGATCACAGAGAGAGGAAGACAGGCATCTGTATTTGGAAAAACTTAGAGAAGCTAGCAAAGTAGTCAAGAAGGCAAAGATTCAAAAGGAGGAGGAAATAGCCAATGCAATAAAATGGGGGGATAAGACATTTTTAGATATATTAGTGAGAAGAGGAAGGGCAAAAGTGGTATTGTCAGACTCAAGGGTGCAGGGGGGGAATATGTAGAAGCTGATAAGGATAAAGCGGAATTGCTTAACAAATAGTTTTGTTCTGTGTTCACAGATGAAGAACCAGGAGCAGGACCTCAGAAAACACCCACAAATAAGAACAGAAGCGAGGGACATCTTGAACAATTTTCAGAAGACTGTGTTCGTGAGAAACTAGCTCAACTTAAAGTAGACAAAACGATGGGACCGGATGGGATACACCCTAGAATACTGAGGGAACTTGGGGACGTTCTAGCAACTCCACTGACTGACCTTTTCAATGCCTCATTGGAGTCGGGAGTGGTGCCAAAGGACTGGAGAGAGGCTCATGTGGTGCCTTTACACAAAAGCGGTAGTAAGGATGTGCTTGAAAACTACAGGCCGGTTAGTTTAACTTCAGTGGTAAGTAAATTAATGGAAACGCTGTTGAAAGAGAAAATAGTGAGGTTTCTGGAGTCCAGCGGATTACAGGATCCGAGGCAGCATGGATTCACCAGAGGCAGGTCTTGTCAGACAAATCTGATTGATTTCTTTGACTGGGTGACCAGGGAGTTGGACCACGGGAGAGCTCTAGATGTGGTGTATTTAGATTTCAGTAAAGCCTTTGACACTGTTCCTCACAGGCGACTTATAAACAAACTGAGCATCCTAGGGATGGACCCTAAAGTTACTGCTTGGGTTAGAAATTGGTTGGGTGGGAGGCGACAAAGAGTACAAGTAAATGGAGCTCACTCTGAGGAGAAGGATGTTACCAGTGGTGTGCCCCAGGGATCTGTCCTTGGTCCGATTCTTTTTAACATCTTTGTTAGTGATATAGCGGAAGGGCTGTCGGGTAAGGTTTGCCTCTTTGCGGATGATACCAAAATCTGCAATAGAGTAGACACCCAGGAAGGTGTAGATAACATGAGGAGGGATCTAGCTAAGCTTGAAGAATGGTCTAGAATTTGGCAACTGGGATTTAATGTTAAAAAATGTAAGGTCATGCATTTGGGCTGCAGCAATCCAAGGGAGCAATACAGTATAGGAGGTGAAGTACTTTTGTCCACTAAAGAAGAGCGGGACCTAGGCGTAGTTGTGTCCGATGATCTTAAAGTAGCTAAACAGGTAGAAAAGGCGATGGCAAAAGCTAGAAGGATGCTTGGGTGCATACGGAGAGGAATGGCTAGCAGAAAAAAGGAGGTGATAATGCCTCTGTATAAGTCTTTGGTGCGACCTCATTTGGAGTATGGTGTGCAATTCTGGAGACCGCACCTTCAAAAGGATGTGAACAGGATGGAGTCGGTGCAGAGGGTTGCTACTAAGATGATTAGTGGTCTTCATTATAAAGCATATGAGGACAGACTTAAGGATCTTAATATGTACACCTTAGAGGAAAGGCGGGATAGAAGTGATATGATTGAGATGTTTAAATACCTCCGTGGCATAAATGTTCAGGGAGAGAGCCTCTTTCAATTGAAAGCAAGTTCTGCGATGAGGGGACATGGGATGAGGGTGAAGGGAGATAGATTCAGGAGTGATATGCGGAAATATTTCTTTATGGAAAGAGTAGTGGATCCGTGGAATAGTCTCCCAGTGGAGGTGGTAGAGATGAGGACAGTAACTGAATTCAAAAAAGCATGGGACCAACACAGAGGATCTCTAAAGGTAAAAAGTGGACTGTTGTAGTTGTTGTTATGGAAGGACAGACTAGATGGGCCTTGTGGTCTTTTTCTGTCATCATGTTTCTATGTAACTGTAATCTGTGTAATTGACATTGAGGGAGACCGGCTAGGACTATATTGCAATAATCAATCTGGGAGACAACTAAGAACAGAAGGAGCATGGATAATGCCTTAGGAGAAAGAAAAGGTCAGATCAAACGAATCTGACAGAGGTGAAAGAAGCAACGCTGGGATACAGAGGAAATGTGGTCAGAGAAGGAAAGAGCAGAATCGAAGATAACTCCCAAATAACAGAAAGAGGATACCAATGGAATAGCACTGGACGCAATGACAGGGGCTAACGATGGAGAGGGGGCAGCAAATGTAATCTAGGTGCTGAGGATTTTGTGGGATTGAGGTGAAGAAAATTAGCCAACAGCCAGAAGTGAACTTGGCCTAGGCAAGAGTTTAGATCGGAGAGATCTGGAGCAGAGGGTAGAGTACAATGCACAAGAAGAATGTTGTCGACATAATAGTAAGCTGAAATGCCGAACTGCTGAATCAGAAGAGAGAGGGGGGCTAAGAAAACATTGAACAAGAGGGGTGAGAGAACCAAACCTTGTAACAAACAAGTCCTGTATATGCTAATAAGATTAGACAACTTTGATCAATATAGAAATAAAATCTATAATCTTTATCTAAAGGTAAAAGATTCTCTATGGGTCTAAAGCTCTCACCTCCCAAATCAGTGATTCAATCAACTTTAAGGATTTAAAAGGTAATATTTTAACAGGCCACATAACCTTTGCAACAAGCAGGCTCATTAATGATGTGCACAAAAAAATATTTTGGGTCATTTGTGGACTTTTTTCATGATTTTCTGACATTGTTTTGGTTTGTTTTACACTTGTATAGCGCCTTATAATGCTATACAAACAATAAGTAGTAGTTGTAGTACTACTAGTACATTCATTTTAATGAGAATTTTTAATACAGGCAAAATCATGTGATAGTGTATACTTAATCAATTTAGCACACACCACATTTTAGAAGACACAGTAATGAACCAAGTGCACAGTAAAAAATGCACACATCTAATGCACAAAAAAAGTTACTCCAATTTTCAAAGGGAAAGTATGCATTAGACATGTGTGTGCCAAAGATTTTCATGCTTGTTTTTTTTTTCTTTGTCAGAAGATACCCATTTGGTTAGTCTTCGAGAACCAAACCATTCATATCTTCTTCCCATTAGTCCCCATTGAAGTCTATGGGGAAGTTATTTTACAATGGAGCAGTAAAGCATGCCATCTATTGTCAATCAAACCAGTTTGAAACTTGACGACAGGCATCTGTAACAAGTTCCAACACTACAAGCCATTAAGACTGTCACCCCATCCCTCTTGGAGCACCAGAAGAGGGACAAAGTGTACCTACAATGGCAGGATGAGAACCAGAAACCATCATCAGAAAGGTAAAATGGTACAAAGAGCTAATGAACACTTCAAGATGGTGGAAGAGGACAAAGCAGCACCACAACTGGTGGAAGCACAAGGTACTTTGAAAGGAGTAAAATGACAAGGAGACGAGCACAGTACCCAGATTGTCTACAAGCCCCTAAAATGCCAGAGAAGAGCCAACACAATAGCAGAAGAGGTGGCATGAGCTCAGGCTGCACAAGTAGAGTGAGTTTAGCTAAACTGTGTGCTCTCAAGTTAAAGACTTGGCAATGAAGACTTTGGTCCCAGCACAGGAATTTTGGGGGAGATATTCTAAAGGGTTTATTGGGTTAGCAGGACCTGCTAACCTGCTAAACTCCAGCAATCCCAATTTTCAGTGACGCTATCCAGATAGTGCCGCTGAATATCCCCACAGACCCCAGAAAAGACACCCAGTTAAATCCAGGGCAGTCTGTGGGCAGAGCAGGGGTGATTCTGACAGCTATCGAGTTGGCAGCAATATTCAGCCACTAAGCAGATAGCATTAAAGTTTTGCAGGAAACAAAATACACTGTAGAATCTCTAAGAATAGAAGTTCCATGTAAAAAGCGGAAGGCAATGGCAGTGGGGGTGTACTACCGACTGCCTAGCCAGAATGAACAGATGAATGATGAAATGCTAAAACTAACAAAAGTTATAACATGGTAATAAAGGGTGATTTCAATTACCCTGGTATCGACTGGGTCAATGTCACAGCAGGACATGCTAGAGACATAAATTTTCTAGATGAAATAAATGCTTCTTGGAGCAGCTGGTTCATAAACTGACAAGAGGGGAAGCTATCTTGGACTTAGTCCTTAGAAGAACACAGGGTATGGTGCAAGAGATAAGGGTTTGGGGGCCACTTGTCAATAGTGATCATAGCATGATCACATTTGATTTAATAAATGAAGAAAAACAGCAAGGAAATCCACAGTACTACCTTTTAACTTCCAAAAGGAAACTATCATAAAATGAGGAAAATAGTTAAGAAACAAGTAAAAGGAGCAGCTGCAAAGATTAAAGATTTACATCAAGCATGGACATTGCTTAAAAGTACTATCTTGGAAGCCCAGACCAAATATATTCCACAAAAGTGGAAGGAAGTCCAAAAAAACTGCCATCATGGTTTAAAGGTGAGGTCATAGAGACTGTTGTTGCCAAAAGAACATCTTTCAGGAAATGGATAAAGGAGCTTAATGACAAACAAAGAAAATAACATAAGCACTAGCAAGTTACTGTAGATGCAAGACATTGATAAGGCAGGCAAACAGAGAATTTGAAAAGAAGCTTGCCATGGAAGCAAAAATGCATAATAAAAACTTTTTCAAGTATATTTGTAGCAAAAAACCTATGAGAAAATCAGTTGCACCATTGGATGATAGAGGGTTAAAAGGGGTGCTAAGGGAGGACAAGGCCATAGCTGAGAGTCTGAATGAATTCTTTGCTTTGGTCCTTTCTGAAAAATATGTAGGAAAGTTACCCATACCTGAAATGGTATATAAAGGTGATGTAGTGGAAGAATTGAAAGAAATATCGATAAATCGGGAGGATATATTATAACTGCTTGATAAACTGAAGAGTAGCAAATCACATGGATCGGATGGTATACACCCAAGGGTTTTGAAACAACTGAAATATAAGATTGCAGACCTACTATTAGTAATCTGTGAACTATCATTAAAAACATCTGCAGTACCTGAGGATTGGAGAGTGGGCAATATAAATCCAATTTTTAAAAAGAGTTCCAGGGGGGATCTGGGAAACTATAGGCCGGTGAGTCTGATGTCAGTACTGGGCAAAATGGTAGAAACCATTAAAAAGAATAAAATTACTGAACATGTAGCTAGCCATAGCTTAATTGGAGTAAGCCAACATTGATTTAGCCAAGGAAAGTCTTGTCTTACTAATCTGTTATATTTTTTGAGGGGCTGAATAAATAGGTAGACAAAGGTGAGCAAGTTGATATAGTGTATCTGGATTTTCATAAAGCCTCTGACAAGGTCCCTCATAAGAGATTCTTGGCAAAATTAAAAAGTCATGTGATTGGAGGCAGTGTGGTCAAGAAATGGTTAAAAAATAGAAAGCAGAGAGTAGGCTAAATAGCCAATTTTCTCAGTTGAGAAAGGTGAATAGTGGAGTACCTCAGAGATCTGTGCTGGTTCTGCTGTTTTTTTACATATTCACATTTGACCTGGAAATAGGAAAAATGAGTGATGTGATCAAATTTGCAGATGACACACAAGTATTTAAAGTTGTTAAAATGCAAGGGGACCTTGAAAAATTGGAAGATTGGACATCCAAATGGCAGATAGAATTTAAAATTTAATGTGGACAAGTGCAAAGTTATGCACCTAGGATAGAGGAACCCAAACTATGATTGCATGATGCAAAGTAGCACCTAACAACCCTCACCCAGGAAAAAGATATAGGCATCATCATGGATAATACATTGAGACCCTCCACCAGTATGCAGCGGTAGCCAAGAAAGCAAATAGAATACTAGGAATCATAAGGAAAAGAATGGAGAATAAAACAAAGAATATTATGATGCCTCTGTGTCATTCCATGGTGCGACCACACTTTGAATATTGTGTGCAATTCTGGTCGCCATATCTTAAAAATAATATAGCTGAATTAGAAAAGGTACAAAGAAGAACGACAAAAAGGGTAAAGGGAATGGAAGGTTCCCTCTAATGAGGAGAGGCTTAAAAGGTTGGGTTGGATGGACCTTGGTCTGACCTAGTAAGGCATTTCTTATGTTCTTATGTTAACTCACCTTGAACTATTTGAAAGGTGTGAGCTAAATACTACTAAATAAAAATATTGACGCTAACCCAACAGCAAGTGCTCTGTCCAGCAAAACAAATACTCAGTACCAGAGACCAGATAAGCTCTGGTGCTTAACATATGGTTTCATTTTTGCCTGCAGCAGTCAACATATAAAAACCTCTGACCACCACTGCTGAATATCAGCTTGTGTTTTAATTACATTATCTTAAAATGTGCTGGTTACTGCAAAATCTTTATTTAGTGTTTCAGTCACTAGTTTTTTCTTCAGTTGATTACTGTCAGTATATTTGGGACTTCCTAATCAAATTAAAGGCGTTGCAAATTTTACTGAATAGGTGGTCAGAATTATTTTCTGATTATGGGGAACCCACATTATGCATTATCTCATCAAATTACTTTGGCTGTCAATTGAACACAGAATAAAATTGAAAGTTCTTTGGATTTTAAAGCTTTACAAGGCCTTCCCCCCGCTTATTTTGTATCTGTATTACGGCTGTATAATCCACTTAAGCCATTGCGGTCTGAGAACCAGAATTTTCCTATAATTCTATCTGCTAGAATTCTACATAAAGGAGAAATGCAGTCTCAAATCTTTTCTTATTTGGTACCCATACTATATAATGCACTGCCTGCAGACTTATGTCTGGAACAAGAGTGTTTGAAATTTTTAAAATGTCCAAAGGCTATGTTCTCTGAACGAGCATTTGGTATAATATCTTAGCATTTTCTTTTGTTCCCAGAGTTTGTTTTATGTCATGTGCTTTTTTAAGTGATGTTTTCTTGGGCTTCCGCAGCTAGTATGATGATCTTTGCTGCATCTTTGGATTATGCTGCATCTTCGTAAATAGAATCACGTTTCAGCTGCCATACTGTATCTTTCTTTAGGGTGAAGTAGTTAAGCAGTGCATGCTTGTTCTTTTATATAGTAGTCCTCAAACCGGATTGGTGGGATTGGGGTGGGAAATTTGAATTTGAATTTTGGTGGGAAAGTCTGTTGGAGGAAGACCAGAGACCTCTCTTTTCCCATAGATCAGAAGGTTCTCTGGTGAGTTTAAAGTGAATTTTAGTGATATTTGTGTCTATTGTTTTATATTTATTTATATTAAGGTACATTTATCAAAGGATATCCAAGTGCAAACTGGGACATCCAAGCCAGAACATCCATAAAAACAGCAAGCAGGTCCAAGTTTGGGTATGATTTCATAAAAGTGGATGTGCCCGATATAGACATCTGCAGGGACATCAACATAGATATTCCTGATATGGTATTTAATACCGAGGATGTCTATGGGATATGCAGTGGCAGTGCAAATGCAAAACAAGTTTCTCAAACACACACAACATAGCATTGTCACTGTGAAGAAAACTGAGGATAGTGTAGTTCCAACTTCTCAACACAATCCAGAAGTTATTCATAGTGCCAAACTGAGCACTTTTCCAATTTTATTTATTTTATTACAGTTTCTTGCCTATTCATGCCTGGAGCAAATCTAAGTTTGGACATAAGCACAAAGGTCCAAACATCTATGTCTGTAGCGCCACCTTGGCCACACCTCCATCTCAACCCCTGCCTCTTTAGACGTCCCCGCAGCAGAGACGTCTAAAAAAACATTTTTTAAATCACTTTGGGGACGTCTCTGTGATTTGGATGTCCACGTGCATGTTTATGGACATCCAAATCACATCTATGTAATTTAAAATGACCCCGATTGTATGTCTTTATTACCTGATATATATTTCTTATATTTCATTGTAAGCCACTTAGAAATCACTGATTTGAAGCAGACAAATCTGTTTTAAATAAATAAATTAAGAGTCATTGGATTGGAGGCAATGTAATTTTGTGGCTTACAAACGGGAAACAAGAAAGTAGGACTAAATTGTCAATTACCGATTTGGAAAAGGGTCGGTAGTGAAGTGCCTCAAAAGTCTGTACTAGGACCTATACTGTTTAACATATTCATGAATGATCTGGACACTGGACTGATGAGTGAGGAGATCAAATTTGTGAATGATACAAAATTATTCAAAGTCTTAGGAGGATCTGCATAAGTATACTGTGAAACTGGGAGATTGGGCATATAAATGGCAGATTAAATTTAATGTGGACAAGTATAGAGTGATGCACACTGCGTAGAATAATTTCAACTACAGGTACAAAATGCTGGGTTCTGAGTTTGGAGTCACCACCCAAGAAAAATATCTTGGAGTCATTATGGACAATATGTTGAATTTTTCAACAGAGTGGGCTATAGCTGCCAGAAAAAACAATGAGAATGTCAGGCATTATTAAAAAAAAAAAAGGAAAACATAACTCAGAGTACCATTATGCCTCTGTGTAGGTCCCTTGAATATTGTGTGCAGGTCTGGTCACCTCATCTCAAAAAGGATAGCACAACTAGAAAAGGTTAAGAAAATGGTTACAAAATAATAAAGACGATAAAATATGAACATAGCAAAGGATAGGAGAGAAATACCAAAATGATCAATATAGTCTGTCCAGTAAGGTGACTACAGCTGTACCCGCTGCTCAGTGCAGGTTACCCCCCTTTATTTTTGGAGTTATTTAAGCTTGCTTTGATAATAGAGAAACACTGACCCAAATAGAACAATTGGCAGCAGATAGGTGTCTTCATTTTTTTAAAATAAAGTTGTTGTGAAGTGCCATCAATTTATGTGGACTCATGGGGACCCTGTAGATCAGGGGTCTCAAACACGTAGCCCATGGGCCACATGAGAATTTTGTGCGGCCCGCGACGCATTTTGGGATGATGTAGTTGATGCCGGTATTTTATTTATTTATTTTTAGTTACAGACTTTTTTATACCGCGCTATTTGACATCAGTGCGGTTTACATGAAACAGAAACTTATACAGTGCAGGGGACTGTTCCATATTTACAATAAACAGGTGCTTAAAACTTGGATAAACTGGGGTAACTATTTACATATAGGCTTCATATCAGGTTCTATCGTAGATTAATGATGGTGTGTTGGTGTATGTGAGATGGTTGTTGGTACACCTACGTCTAGGTAGTGTTTGAGGAAGAGGTGGTGTTTTAAAGCCTTCCTGAATTGTATTAGGTCAGGGATTGCCCGGATGTCAGGTGGTGGGGCATTCCAGCATCTGGGTGTGCAGAATCTAAATGCCCGCTTTACTGTTGCCTGGGTGCATTGACTTACTGTTTTAGGGATTAGCAGTGTGTTTATTGCTGCAGATCTTCTGGCCCTGTTGGGGGAAGTCATGTGGGTGAGCTCTGTGAGTGAGGCGGAGGAGAGCCCGTTGAAGGCCTTGAAGGTCAGCAGTAAGGTCTTGAAGGTGAGTCTGCTGTGGATAGGGAGCCAATATAGCTGTTTCAAGATGGGCATCACATGGTCATGCCTGGAGGTGCCATGTAGCACTCTGGCTGCGGTATTCATTGCTAGCTGGAGTGGACACAGCATGGCTTGTGGAAGCCCTTGTAGGATCGCATTGGCGTAATCGAAATGTGGGATGATCAGCGCTTGATAGATTGTCCGGAAGTCGTCTAGCAAGGAGCATAAGTGTCTGAGAGTCTGGATCTTATGATAGACTGCTTTTACCATGTTGCTAATGTGCGCTTTCATGTCTAAGCGTTGGTCTAAGGTGACCCCAAGGTATCGGATTGTGGACTTTGTTTGTAGCTCCGCTTCCTTGACTTTTAGGCAGGCTGGAGGGATGAATTCTTGGTTCTTTGTGACAAACAGAACTTCTGTTTTCTTGTGCTGTATTTGGAGGTTTTGGGTCTGGAGCCAGTTGGCCACTGCGTCGAAGCAGTCTGTCAGTGGGGAAAAGTCTGGATGGTCGGTTAAGAAAAGCATGTAGAGTAGTACATCATCGGCATATATCAGGCAGTTAACCTTGAAAGATCGGATGAGGTTACAGATAGGCTGCATGGAGGGAGGAGTGGCTCAGTGGTTGGGACAGGTTACCTCAGGCCGGAAGGCTGGGGGTTCAATTCCTGCATGGGGACAAGCAACTTCAGACCAGAGGGACTGGGGTCTCTAGTCCCATGGCCACTCCTTGTGGCTTTGGGCAAGCCACTTAACCCTCCATTGCCTCAGGTACACTTAGATTGTAAGCCCTTCAGGGACAAGGGATTAAAAAGTACCTGTTAGTATACATGTAAACCACACTGATTCTAAATAGCGTGGTATAAAAAATAAATAAATAAAATAAATAATAATAAAATGTAAAGGTTGAACAGCAGGGCAGAGAGGGAGGAACCCTGTGGGACGCCTTGCTTCTGGTGGAAGGGTTCCGATGTTGAGGTCTCTGAGCGTACGTGCTGCCATCTGTTGGACAGGTATGATTTGCACCAGTTTAGTGCTGTGTCAAAGATACCCTTCTCTTCAAGCCACTTCAGGAGGATCTCATGGCTTACCAAGTTGAATGTGGCGGCTATATCCAAGAAGACGAGGACAAACCCTTGGCGGACGTTATCAATTCCGGTAATTATGTTGATGAAGAGGGTAGTGAGTAGGGTTTCCACACCATGGGATTCCCTGAATCCATGTTGGCAGGGGTCCAGTGGGGCGGTGTCATCAACGTGGTGTTGTATCTGGCATTGGGCTTCTTTTTCAATTATTTTAGCTAGTGGTGGTATGCTCGATATAGGTCTGTACGATTCAACCTTCTGAGGGTCGAGCTTGTTATTTTTCAGCAATGGCCTGATGGATGTGTGTTTGAGGCTTTGGGGGAACGAGACAGTTGCGAAAGACAGGTCCATGAGTCTGGCTATGAATGGGCTGAATTTGCTACATAGCTCTTTTATCCAGAAGGCAGGACAGGGGTCCGTCTGTGCTGTGGAGATGTTGATCGAGGCGATTGTGTCTTCGATGTGCTTCTTGGACGGGGTGGAGAAGGTGGCCAGTTGTGTTGTGTATGTTGGTTCTTGGGCAGTGGTGGGTACTGAGGACTTGTTGGTCTGGCATAGCTCTGATTGCAGGAAATCTGCGAATTCTTGAGGGTGAATCATACTTGATTGTTCCGGTCCCGGTTCTTTTATTAGGTTCTTGACAAGGTTGAATAAGTCATGTGGTTTGCTTAGTAAGCATTTCAGAGTATCGGTGTGGAATTGCCTTATTTTCCCTGTGATTGCCTCACGGTGTTTTGCCAGGTGACTATTATATGCTTTCTGGTCTGCGGAGGAGCATGAACGCTGCCAGCATCTTTCGAGCTTCCTTAGGCAGAGGAGAGATGTTCTTAACTCAGTGGAGTACCAGGATGCAGTGGCTCGTTTCCTTGGAGGCTTGTTTGATGGAGGGCGTTGTGCAATGGTACTGAGGCTGTTATTCCAGATGGAGATCAGCTCGTTGAGGTTAGGTGTTGGGTCAGGATAGTTTCCTTGTCGAAAGGTCGGAAACTCCGTGATGGTGTCCTGGTGGTGCTACTCGGGCTTCTGGTGGCCCAATACTGGTATCTGGAAGTTGATTAGCTTGTGATCAGACCATGGTATCGCGGTGAAGGACGGCGAAGGGACGTGGGCATTTTCAAAGGCTGTTTGTGGGGCGAATATCAGGTCCAATATGTTTCCTTTTACGTGAGTGGGTTCATTGATTAGTTGCTGGGAACCTAGTTCCTTGTGGGCTTCGAGGAAGGCTACGGCTTGTGTGTCCTGCAGGGTTGGTAGATTGAAGTCGCCTAGTAGCCAGGTTGGGGTGCGAGGGTCCAAGGCGTTGCAGGCAAGGTCGATTATCATTGAGAGGTCGTCAGGGGAGGTTGATGGTGCACTGTACATTAGGTTGATGGAGCAGTATTTGTTGGCTATGGTAACTGTATCGAGATTCATTGTGCTGGATGCATTGATGAGGTGGAATTGGAGGTTAGTTTTGGAGAGGATGAGTACTCCTCCACCCCTTTTGCTGTCTCTATGGCAGCTGTGTGTTGAGAAGTTGGTGGGTAAAAGGTGGTTGAGGAGGACTGCATCGTCACTGGATAGCCATGTCTCTGTGATCAGGAGTATGTTGAGGTCATAGAGGGGTATCAGGTCAGAGATCACCAGCCATTTCCTACGGATTGAGCGTGCATTTATGAGGGCACATTTTAGGTGTTGGGGCTGTGGGCTTTCCTTCGGCTTGGCTTTTTTGGTGTGTTGGAGTGCGATGTGTAGTAGGTGCTGGTGGGGCGTACGGGTGACTTCCATTGACCTGTGATGAGAGGTACTGGACCATCTCCTCTCGTGTCTTTGTAGTATTGGTATGTGGTTGTGGGTAGGTGTTAGGGCCAATGTGTTGGAGGTGGTGGCAGCTGAGAGGATCTGCTACTGCTAGGAAATAATATGCACTTGTAAATATTTACCAGCTGATAGATTCTGAAATTCATGGAGAAAAGGGAATTCTTTGGGTTAGGTTGATAAAATCTGTGTCTATTTAAAATTTTGAGTTTATTAAACTAGTTAGGATAGCATGACAAGCAACCTTTCAGTCAAATTAAAGTCAGTTAGGTTAGTTTAAAAAATAAAAAGTAGAGTATGGTAGATATTGTTTGGGTATGCAGAGGTAAACGTTTTACTAGAGAAGATTTTTGCAACGAGGCCATCCAGTCAAGAGGCAGTAGAACTGTGATATTGTGTAAAGAAGTATGCAAGCCTAGTGAAAGATCAAAGGGGCAAGTTGAATGACTCTTACTATCAAATCAAGGGCAGTGTGAATCTCCAAGAGAATTGTTAAAAGAGACTGCCTTAGTACACAGATATAAGTAGGTGAGTAATATTCAGTCTTGAAGGACTGCTGAGAGAGGAGCTGCTACTGCTGAGAAGGAATCTGCTGGTAAATTCTCAAAGTCTTGGAGAAAAGGGAAGTCTTTGGGTTAGGCAATCAAAATCTATTTAAAATTCCATGCTTATTACTTCTGTAATTGGGTTAGAAATTGGTTGAGTGGGAGGCGACAAAGGGTATAGGTACATGGAGCTCACTCTGAGAAGAAGAAGGTTACTAGTGGTACGCTGCAAGGATTTGTCCTTGATCTGATTCTTTTTAACATCTTTGTTAGTGATACTGCGGAAGGGCTGTCGGGTAAGGTTTGCTTGTTTGCGGGTGATACAAAAATCTGCAATAGAGTAGACACCCAGGAAGGAGTAGATAACATGAGGAGGGATCTAGCTAAGCTTGAAGAATGGTCTAGAATTTGCAGCAGAAGTGTAATGCTAAAAATGCAGGGTCATGCATTTGGGCTGCAAAAATCCAAAGGAGTGGTATAGTGTAGGGGAAAAGGTACTTCAGTCCATAACAGAAGATCGGGACATAGGCGTAATTGTGTCTGATGATCTTAAGTAGCTAAACAGGTAGAAAAGGCAACAGTGAAAACCAGAAGGGTGTATAAGAAGAGGAATGGCCAGCAGAAAAAAGGAGGTGATAATGCCTCTGTATAAGTCTCTGGTGCGACCTCATTTGAAATATTGTGTGGAATTCTGGAGAGTGAACTTTCAAAAGAATATAAACAGGTTAGAGTCAGTGCAGAGGATGGCTACTAAAATGGTTAGTGGTTTTCCTTATGTAGCATATGAGGACAGACTTAAAGATCTCAATGGGGATCATTCTGATCCTTGTTTATAGTAGGTCTGGACTCCCGATCCGGATGTCCAGACCTACTAAACGCACAGATCGTGCTGCCGGGGACTGCCACTCCATTTAGGAGCCTGGCTGGGCTAGTCATGGATCTGCTGAGCATCTGGCCTAACAGAATCGGGGTCTGGCCTGCAGGATCAGAATCGGGTGCTATCGCTTCACTCTCCGATTCTGTCAGGCTGTACAGGGGCAGGAAGTGCAGAACAGAGTTGACCTCCACATGTATACTTTAGAGGAAAGGCAGGATTGGGGTGAAATGATAGAGACATTTAAATACCTCCATGGCATAAATGCACAGGAGGGTCTCCTTCAATTGAAGGCAAACTTTGCTATGAGGGGGCATAGAATGAGAGTGAAAGGGGATAGACTCAGGAGTAATTTGCAGAAATATTTCTTTACGGAAAGAGTGGTAGATACATGAAATAGTCTCCCAGTGGAGGTGGTGGACACAAGGACAGTATCTGAATTCAAAAAAGCATGGGACAAACACAGAGGATCTCTAAAGGTAAAAAGAGGACTATTGTAGTTGATATGGAAGGGCAGATTAGATAGGCCATATAGTCTTTTTCTGCCATTATGTTTCTATGTCTTTATGTTTCTGTAAGGGTATAGTTTAACATGAAAATTTTCAGTTAGTATTTATTTTTCCACCCGCCCAAGGCACAATTTTTGATTTATAAGTTCTTAAGCCAGTCAAGGGAATAGAAGGAACATTTTCACTTTCACGTTTTAACTGGTTATCTTCATCAGCAAGTTATTAGGCCTTAGGAATAAATTAGTTCTAGATCTTTGCAGTTCATCTTGAGGTGAGCATTAAACAAAGTCCCTTAAACTTATTAGGTATAATGATATTGGTTTAAGGATTCCTATTCCCTTAGCAACTTTAAATAACCGCATAACTTTAAATAGCTAAATAAGTCATTAAAACAAAGATTCAGATTGCAGTCCAGCCGTAAGATGAGGGCATTCTGGGTTTTTGCAATGAGTGTCACATGTATGGTTATTTCTCAGTGAGAGGTCTCAGGAGTGTATTAAGAACAAAAAGCTCCTTGCTGTTTGGGAGAGAGTCTGATATTCATCCTACTTGTAGCAGACTTATGGGAGCTAAAGCTGATAAAGTTATACAGAGGAGCTCTTCAGAGACATAGTAGAGAAGTTCCACCTCCTATCTGGCAGCCTCTCTACTGTCATGAAGGAGCAAGGTCATTTGACAGGAGAACTTCACCTCTGTGTGGCAGAAGGTGAACCTGTAGATAGGTCCTGTCCTTCATGTAATAGCTTCTCACAACATGGTGTGTCTCCAGGGGCCTGAGTCCATGCAAGAAGGGTTGGAAGGCTATTATAGTTGGAAATTCAATCATTAGGCATGTAGATAGCTGGGTAGCTGGTGGATATAAGTATTGCCTGGTAACTTGCCTGCCTAGTGCAAAGGTAATGGACCAAACACACCACCTAGATAAGATTTTAGACAGTGCTGGGGAGGAGCCTGCTGTCTTTGAACATGTTGCTACTATTGACATAGGAAACTGTAGGAGAGAGGTTCTGGAAAACAAATTTAGGCTTCCATGTGCAGGACCAAGAGGCAGGCAGAGCTCCAGAGTCTCAATGTATTGATGAGATGATGGTGCAGGGAAGAGATCTCTTAAGAGCTGGGCAACATTCTGGGGAGGGAGGGGGTCTTTTCCAATAGAATGGGCTCCACCATAAGAAGAGTGGAACCCGGCTGCTGGTATTAACCTTTAAAAAGGAGACAGAGCAGCTTTTAAACTAGAAAATGGGAGAAACCCATCAGTCGCCCAAGAGTCTTGGTTCAGAATCATGTATTATTGAAGGATACTAGCAGAACAGGGAAATTACGGCATCCCAACAAATAGATTCCATTAAAGGTAAAAGTTGCCCGGGTACCTTCATTAAAAAGCAGATAGAGTTGAAAGCTTCCAAATTACCAGTGTGAACTGTTAACCAGATTATTAATGTGAACAAAAAACAAAATGCTAGAAGTCTAAAAAATAAGATTGTAGAGTTAGAATATATAGCACTGAATGAAAGCGACCTGGTGGAAACAGGATAACCAATGGGACACTGTGATACCTGGGTACAAATTAAGTCACAATAATAGAGTACATCAAATTGTTGGAGGGGTGGCATTGAATCAAACAGGGCAAACATTTTGCAGGAAACAAAATACACTGTAGAATCTCTATGGATAGAAATTCCATGTAAAAAGGGGAAGGGAATGGCAGTGGGGGGTACAGATAATGAAATGCTAACAGAAATTAGGGAAGCTAGCAAATTATACAACACAGTATGCATGATTTCTATCATCCCAGTATTGACTAGGGCAATGTCACATCAAGACATACTAGGGAGTTGAAGTTTCTAGACTACTTCTTGGAGCAGCTGGTTCTGGAACCAACATGAGGGGAAACTATTTTAGACTTAGTCCTTAGTGGAACACAGGATCTGATGCGAGATGTAACGTGTTGGGGCTACTTTGGGAGGACAGCAAGGAAATCCACTGTACTAGCATTTAATTTTCAAAAGGGAAACTGATAAAATGACCAAAATGGTTAAGAAAAAATTGAAAGGAGCAACTTCAAAGGTTAAGAGTCTACATCCAATGCCAGAAATGATATTTAAAAGTGATATATCACAGGAATTGAAACAAACTTTGATAAGCCTGGAAGACATATTATAGCAATTTGATAAACTAAAGAGTAGCAAATCATATGGACCAATGGTATACATCCCAGGGTACTGAAAGAACTCAAAAATGAAATTGCAGACCTATTATTAGTAATTTATAAACTATCATTAAAATCATCTACAGTACCCTAAGATTGGAGAGTGGCCAAAGTAACATCAATTTTTAAAAAGGGCTGCAGGAGTGATCCAAGAAACTATAGACCAGTGAGCCTGACATCAGTGACAGGCAAAATGATAGAAACCATTCTAAAGAACACAATTGCTGAACATATAGATAGTAATGGTTTAATGGGACCAAGCCAACATGGATATAGCCAAGGTGAGTCTTGTCTCACTAGTTGATATATTTTTTGAAGGTGCGAATAAACAGGTAAATAAAAGCCACTAGTTGACATAGTGTATATGGATTTTCAGAAAGCCTTTGATAAGGTCCCTCATGAGAGACGCTTGAGAAAATTAAAAAGTCATCGGATGTAAGACCATCTACTTTTGAGGATTGGGAACTGGCTACAAGAAAACAGAGAACAGGGCTAAATGGTCAATTTTCTCAATGGAGAAAGGTGAATTGGAGTACCCCAGGGATCTGTGCTCTGCCTACTGCTTTTAACGTATTCACAAATGACCTGGAAATGGGAACAAGTGAGGTGTTCAGATTTGCAGATGACACAAAATTATTCAATATTGTTAACTCATGAGGATTGTGAAATGCTGTATTGTAAGAAGACCTCAAGAAATTGGGAGACTGGAAATTCAGTGGACAAGTACCACATTATGCACTTAAGAAAGAACAACTCAAACTGTGATTACACACTGCAGGATTTTGTGCTAGGAATCATGACTCAGGAAAAGGATTTAGGCATCATCTTGGATAATATATTGAAAGCCTCTGTTCAGTATGCAGAGGTGACCAAGAAAGCAAATGGAATAGTAGGAATGATAAGGAAAGGAATGGAGGCTAAAGCCAAGGATATTATAATGCCTCTCTATCACTCTATGGCACAACTGCACCTTGAATATAGTGTGCAGTTCTATTCACCATATTTAAAAAAAGGATATAGGAAATTAAAAAAGGTACAGAGAAGAGCAACCAAAATGATAAAGAGGATGGAAGGATAGCCTTACAAGGAAAGGCTTAAAAGGTTAGGGCTCTTCAAAGAGATGGCTGAGGGGAGATATGATAAAGGTCTATAAAATAATGATGGAGTGAAATGGGTAAACATAGATCTATTGTTTACTTCTTCAAAAAGTAGAAAGAATAGGGGATATGCAATGAAGAACACAAGACTAATTGGAGAAAGAAATTTTTCACTTAACGTGTAATCAGACTCTAGAATTTTTTGCTAGATGATGCAGCAAAACTGTTAATGTAGCTAGGTTTAAAAGAGGCTTGGATAAGGTTCTGGAAGAAAAGTCCAAATATTATTATTAAAGTGGACTGAGGATATCCACCTCTTAGCCCTAGGATAAACAGCACAGAATCTGGCTACTTTTTGGGAACCTGACAGTTACTTGTGACCTGGATTGGCCACTGTTGATAGCAGGATACTGAGCTTGAAGTACCTTTGGTCTGACCCAGTATTGCATATCTTATATTCTTATGTCCTTACTGACTATCTTGGTGGAACTACAGGCATTCAAAGAACTGAAAGAACTCTTTGTGTCCCTTTGCATCCACTGCAGAATTCTAAATATCTCTGCCCGATAGCGGTTAAAATTCTAAGGTACTTGTATTTCCAGGTGATTGCACTGTTTGTTGACAGCTGAGCTCGAAGCACCAGTAAAGCATAATGAACAGGAGTTGCTTATTGTGCCAAACCTAGGGAAGACAACGGCTCAGCAGAGGAAATGTTTTTTGAACACGCAGAAAGGTGAAATTAGACTTACTTGCTAATTGTTGTTCCTTGAGGAACTCCAGTCCAGTCCTGAACCTCTGGGTTTTGCTCCTCCTCCAGCAGCTTGGAGACTGAGAAACATCATCCTTTTTGATGACACTGGTATAAAACCACAGGAACCGCCTCCTCACTCCAGTAACCTATTGACAAAGCAGACTCACCGGAGCAACAATTAAGTAGTAAACACTACAAACAAACTGCAAACTAACTTAACTAATTTTTTATTTTTATTTTATTTATTTATTTTATTTATTTATTTACATTTCTTATATACCGCACTATTTGACATCAGCGCGGTTTACATCAAACAAAACATTTCAGTACACAAAAATGTCTGAGTTACATTAAAACAGGGTTAACAACTTGGACAACAGGGTAATTTTACAACTCAGGTAAATAAACTTTGATTATAGTGTAAACTATTTACATCAATAATTTAGGGTACCGTTGAGACGTAATGGTCAGTTGAGCGTTGAACTTACTAAGTGGGGAATTCAGGGTCAATGGGTGATTCAGAGTTTCTATAACTAACAGTGATGGGTCGTGATTCTGCACTCACTGGGAAGTATATAAGGAATAGGTAATGTTTGAGGGCCTTTCTGAATTGGAGTATGCTGGTAATTGCTCTAATATCAGGTGGCAGCATATTCCAAAGCTTCGGGGCACGGAGACTGAAAGCTCTGTTTGCTGTTGATGAGGTGCTTTTTGTAAGTTCACGGGGAACCAATAGCGTATTTAATGCCATTGATCTTCTTGATCTATTAGAAGAAATGGGTTTGATGAGATCAGTTAATGATGTGGATGAGAGACTATTTACCGCTTTGAAGGTAAGTAGTAATGTCTTGAAAATGATCCTGGCCTGTACAGGAAGCCAGTGTAACTGCTTCAGAAGGGGCGACACATGCTCACTCCTAGATGCCCCATAGAGAATCCTCGCAGCGCTATTCATTGCAAGCTGTAAAGGGTTCAAGGTGGATTGAGGGAGGCCTAGCAAAATGACATTAGCATAGTCAAAGTGGGGCATGATCAGAGCCTGGTAGATGGTACGGAAATCCTCAGGTTCAAGCAGTGGGCGAAGGTGTCTTAGTGATCGGATTTTGTAGTATATGGATCTTACCGTGTTAGCTATATGCGCCTTCATGTCCAGGTTCTGATCGAGTGTAACACCCAGGTAACGTATTTGCTGTTTTGATTGTAGCTCAGCATCTTTCACCTTAAGGAATTGTGGAGGGCTGAAGTTCGGGTTCTTTGACATGAAAAGCACCTCTGTCTTCTTATGTTGAATCCGGAGGTTTTGTGATAGGAGCCATTCTGATATGGCGTCAAAGCAGTTGCTCAGAGGGGACAGGTCCAAATTGTCAATGTTGAAAGGCATATAAAGCAGGACGTCGTCCGCATATATCATGCAACCAACATTGAAAGACCGGATGATCTTGCAAATAGGTTGCATATAAATATTGAACAACAAAGCAGAGAGAGAGGAGCCTTGTGGGACCCCTTGCCATTGGTGGAATGGATCAGACATCACTCCCCCAGCACGAACATGTTGCCATCTTTCGGATAAGTACGATCTGCACCACTCAAGGGCAGTTCCGCCTACTCCTTTCTCCTTCAGCCGTAATAGGAGGAGGTCATGGCTCACAGAGTCAAAAGCAGCGGCTATGTCCAGGAACACAAGTGCGAAACCCTGTCGGATGTTGTTGATACCAGAAATTATGGTATTGAGGAGAGCTGTGAGGAGAGTCTCTACACCATGTGACTCTCTGAAGCCATGTTATAACTTTTAAGGGAGAAACAATCTCTTTCTCTGTTCTCCACTGATACCATATTAACTTTCTTAGAACTGCTTAGGTCCGCCCTTCCCCCTTATGGAGGATATAGACCCAATCATAACCCCCATCTAAAGAACCTCCCCTTATGGACCATAACCCACACAGTTATACCTCCATCTTACCTGTGACATATCTGTTGCTTCAGGCTATAGTCCAAAGAAAAAATCCAGGGAGGGATACGGGACTGGACTGGAGTTCCTCAAGGAACAACAATTATTTATTTATTTATTTATTTATTTAAAGTCTCTTTTATACCGCGCTATTCAGCATCAGCGCGGTTTACAATAAACAGTGAACATACACATTTCCAATAGTACTTTGTGTTTACATATGAACAGGATAATCAACTTGGCTAACAGGGTAACTATGTACAACCACAAAATATACAATATATACAATTTGTAGGCTGATCATGTGTTTGTATGGTTTTAGACAGTGGTGATTTGGGTGGATTCGGCAAATGGTGCTGAGTTTCTATTAGGTTCAGGGTAATGTATGAGGAAGAGGTAGTGTTTCACGGCCTTCCTGAATTGGAATATGTCTGGGATTGATCTAATGTTGTGAGGGAGGTTATTCCAGATCACTGGTGCATAAAGATTGAAAGTCCTGCTGGATGTTGACTTGGAGCATTGAGTTATAGATCTTGGGACTATCAAGGTGTTTTGAGCTACTGACCTTCTGTCTCTGTTGTGGGGTGTCATCTGGATTAGCTCAGTTAGTGAAGTTGACGAGAGACCTTTGGTGGCTTTGAAGGTGAGCAGCAAGGTCTTGAATGTAATTCTACCTTGAATCGGGAGCCAGTGGAGTTGTTTCATTATAGGTGTGACATGGTCTTTCCTGGATGCTCCGTACAGTACTCTTGCTGCGGTGTTCATTGCCATTTGCAGTGGGTTTAGGGTGGTTTGGGGGAGACCTTGAAGTATTGCATTTGCATAATCGAAATG
Source organism: Ichthyophis bannanicus (assembly GCA_033557465.1). Taxonomy (NCBI): domain Eukaryota; kingdom Metazoa; phylum Chordata; class Amphibia; order Gymnophiona; family Ichthyophiidae; genus Ichthyophis; species Ichthyophis bannanicus. Next base: position 1,656,445,564 of record CM066032.1, read on the forward strand.
CGGGATAATTAGTGCCTGATAGATAGTCCTGAAATCATCTGGCTCCAGCAGAGATCTTAGGTATCTAAGGGATCTAATTTTATGATATACTGCCCTTACAGTGTTACTTATATGAGCTTGCATATTTAGGTTCTGGTCTAGTGTGATGCCGAGGTATCTGATCGCGGATTTGGTCTGGAGGTCTGCTTCCTTCACTTTCAGTACTGTTGGGGCAGTGAAGTTACGGTTCCTTGTAATGAACATCACCTCCGTCTTCTTGTGTTGAATCCGGAGGTTTTGGGATTGTAGCCAATTGGATATTTCGTTTATGCAGCATGTTATTGGTTCGAGGTCTGGGTTATCTGTTGCAAAAGGCGTGTATAATAGCACATCATCTGCGTATATCATGCAGTTAATGTTGAAAGACCGGATCAGGTTGCAGAGAGGTTGCATGTATATATTGAATAGTAAGGCGGAGAGGGAGGATCCTTGTGGGACACCTTGGCTTTGGTGGAATGGTTCTGATGATGTGTTTCTGGATCTCACCTGCTGCCATCTGTCCGAGAGGTAGGACCTGCACCACTCGAGTGCTTTACCGGAGATTCCTTTTTCTTTGAGGCGTTCTAGGAGGCGCTCATGGCTAACGGAATCAAATGCTGCCGCGATGTCAAGGAAGACAAGGACAAAGCCTTGGCGGGTATTGTCGATGCCTGATATTATGTTGCTGAAGAGTGTGGTGAGAAGGGTCTCGACCCCGTGAGATTCTCTAAATCCATGCTGGCATGGATCCAGTGGTGCATTGGAATCAATGTGATCTTGTATTTGTCTCTGAACTATCTTTTCCATTATTTTTGCAAGCAATGGTATGCTTGCTATGGGTCTGTAGGATTCTGGTTTCTGTTGGTCGAGTTTGTTGTTTTTTAGTAGAGGTCTTATTGAAGTTTGTTTGAGGGTGCGTGGGAAATCACCTGTTGTGAACGATTGTTGAATAAGTCTGGATATGATTGGACTGAGGTCAGTCCGGAGTTCCTTGACCCAGAAAGCTGGGCATGGATCAGATTGCGCTGTGGACGTATTGATGGCTGCTATGGTGTCTTCGATGCATCGTTTGGATGGAGTTGAGAAGGTAGTGAGTGGTGTTTGATTGTAGGGCTGAAGGATGATGATGGACGCTGGGTTGTTGTTTATCTGACAAAGTTTCGTTTGTAGATAATCCGCATATGTTTGAGGATGGATTCCATTTGTTTGTTCTGATGCAGGTTCTGTTGTAAGTTGCTTAACGAGGGCAAACAGGTCACGAGGTTTGTTGAGGGATCTCTTTAAAGTGTCGGCGTGGTAACGTCTCATGGTTTCAGTCACTGCGGTACGGTGCGCTGTGAGTTGTAAATTGTATGCCTTTTGGTCTGCTTCTGAGCGTGAGCGGCGCCAGCGTCTCTCAAGTTTTCTTAGTGTCGCGAGTGAGGCTTTCAACTCAGTAGAGTACCATGCTGCTGTGTGTCGTTTCGCTTGAGGTTTGTTTTTTGCTGGGCGAACAGCTATTGAACTGAATATTTCGTTCCAGTTGGAGACTAGTTCATCAGGGTTGTGTGCTGGTGAGTTCATTAGTGGGAATGCTGATTTCAGGATTAGATCTTTGTTGAATGGTTGGAATCTTCTCGGCGGATTGTTGGACTGACCGATTGCTGTGCTTTCATCTTTTTGGACATGGCTTGGCTGAGGAATTTGGAATAGGATTAATGAGTGATCTGACCATGGGACAGCGGTGATTGATATATCAGGGATGGTTGTTTCTCTGAAGGTTGGGTCTGTTGTGAATATTAGATCTAGCATGCCTCCTTTTATATGGGTAGGTTCCTTGATTAATTGGCTATATCCTAGATCTTTCATGGCTTCGAGGAACGCCTTTGAGTGAGAGTCTTGCAGGGAGGGGAGGTTGAAGTCTCCTAGTACCCAGCTTGTTGTATGTGGGCTCTGGGAGTTTGCGGCTGCATCTATTATTGTTGTTAGTGCATCTGCATCAGATGATGGTGCTCTGTAGAGTAGGTTGATGGAGGAACACTTGTTCTCTATCGAGATTGTGTCTAGGAGCGGTGAGCTGGTTGCATCTTTTATGTTGAATTGAAGATCAGATCTGGTGATGGCGAGGACGCCGCCTCCTCTTTTGGCTGCTCTATGACATGTATGGATAGAGAAGTTAGCAGGCAGGAGCTGGTTGAGTATCACGTTGTCATCACAGGAAAGCCATGTCTCGGTGATCAGTAGTAGGTCAAGGTTATGTAGTGATATCATATCTGAGATTACCGGCCATTTTTTACGTACAGATCTTGCATTTACAAGGGCACATTTCATGATTCGAGGGAGGGGGTTCTCTTCTTGTTTCTTCTTCTTGTTGTGCTGTAATGATACCTGCAGGAGGTGGTGGTGGTGAATTTGGGAGGTTTCCTGTGATTGATAGAATGGGGTATCTGGCCATCTCTTTCTATAACTGTGGATAGTTGGTATGTGGTTGTTGTTAGTGTATAGGCAAGTGACATTGCTTAAGCCTGTAGCAAGGAGGTAGAGGGCAATCGAGATGATGCAGGGTAGGGCCATTTTGTGTGCTTTGTTGCGGTGTGGATCTGGGCTGGGAGGTTGGTTGGTGGTGGTGGGTAGGTATGTTGTCTGGTTGTGATAGATTGCTCTATCTTTGGTTCAGTCGTAGGAGGGCTGCGGTTTGTGGTGGGCTCTCGATCTATCGGGAAATACTGGAGCTTACATATTACATTTTAAATCATAGGATAAAGATACTTCCGGATTTTAAGTTGCTTGTACACAGTCTGTTAGTGATGGTTACCGTGGTTGCTGATGGCAGATAAAGGCTGGTAAACTTAGATAACTGCAAATTACACAGGTATATTGAGCCAAAGTTAACTGGGACTGGCTGGTTACATAGATTAAACAACCTACCTTAGAGGTAATTGTAAATAGGAGGTTAAACTGGTAAAATCTGTAAGAATAAGACTAGTAGCAGGTTACACAAGTATCAATTATCTGAGCTAACTAGGTCTAGTAGGTTATATAGATATGCTACATACATCATAGGACAAGTATAGATGATATGTTAATCTGGCAGTATCAGGATATATGTATGAGCAATATATTCTTGGAGTTTACAGTAAATGGTACTTCTGTTTGGGTTGTCCAGTCCTCTGATTCTAAGATAGCTACAGTGTAGGGTAGGTACTATGCTTAGGGTGCATTGATTTTACTTGCGTTTTCGCTGTCTGGTGTTCTGGGTTTGTTCCTTGCTGGTCTTCGGGTCTGGTGGTTGGAGAATGGCCTCCGTCACTGGCCTCCGCCTAAGGGCCACGCCAAAGGGCCCTCTGGCGAGGCCCTCAGGCGCGGGCCCGCCAGGAGCGGGCGCGCCCGATGGCGCGAAGATGTAAACGTGTTGCACAGCCCCGACTGGGCTGTGTGCAGCGGTTGGCCCCTCCTGCCGCTGGTGGCTCGATCCCCGGGAAGGGGAGAGTTGCTGGTGGTGGTGGGGGCCGAAGAGGATCAGCGCCCGATGGCGCGAAGATGTAAACGTGTTGCACAGCCCCGACTCGGCTGTGTGCAGCGGTTGGCCCCTCCTGCCGCTGGTGGCTCGATCCCCGGGAAGGGGAGAGTTGCTGGTGGTGGTGGGGGCCGAAGAGGATCAGCGCCCGATGGCGCGAAGATTTAAACTTGTTACACAGCCCCGACTGGGCTGTGTGCAGCGGTTGGCCCCTCCTGCCGCTGGTGGCTCGATCCCCGGGAAGGGGAGAGTTGCTGGTGGTGGTGGGGGCCGAAGAGGATCAGCGCCCGATGGCGCGAAGATTTAAACTTGTTACACAGCCCCGACTGGGCTGTGTGCAGCGGTTGGCCCCTCCTGCCGCTGGTGGCTCGATCCCCGGGAAGGGGAGAGTTGCTGGTGGTGGTGGGGGCCGAAGAGGATAAGCGCCCGATGGCGCGAAGATTTAAACTTGTTACACAGCCCCGACTGGGCTGTGTGCAGCGGTTGGCCCCTCCTGCCGCTGGTGGCTCGATCCCCGGGAAGGGGAGAGTTGCTGGTGGTGGTGGGGGCCGAAGAGGATCAGCGCCCGATGGCACGAAGATGTAAACGTGTTGCACAGCCCCGACTGGGCTGTGTGCAGCGGTTGGCCCCTCCTGCCGCTGGTGGCTCGATCCCCGGGAAGGGGAGAGTTGCTGGTGGTGGTGGGGGCCGAAGAGGATCAGCGCCCGATGGCGCGAAGATGTAAACGTGTTGCACAGCCCCGACTGGGCTGTGTGCAGCGGTTGGCCCCTCCTGCCGCTGGTGGCTCGATCCCCGGGAAGGGGAGAGTTGCTGGTGGTAAGTCTAATTTCACCTTCCTTATCGTCCCTCCAGTCCAGTCCCATACCTCTGGGGATGTAACAGAGCAGTGAAACAAATCAACGGGAGGGACCTGCTAGACCAGCCTGAAACACTGCTGATCCAAAACAGGTATCCCTTTCCGCCTGAACATCCAGATGGTAATGCTTGACAAAAGAATTTAAAGATGACCAGGTAGCCACCTTACAAATTTCTACAGCTGGTACCAAACTGTACTCAGCCCATGATGCCGCTTGTGCCCTAGTCGAATGAGCTCTAAGCCCTTCTTTATTTTATTTATTTATTTATTTAACTGCATTTATATCCCGCTTTTCACCGGGTCAAAGCGGTGAAACATATAACATAGGGGGGGGGGCAATTTTAAGGGTGGGGCCATCACCAGGGGCAACAATTAACGATTAGGGTAGACATGGACATGTATGCTTCTGCTGAATCTAAGCATTAGGTCATGAGGATGGGGTGGTAATTCTGTTCAGAGATGTTCACGGAATAGGATTTATTTATTTTATTTATTTATTTATTTAACAATTCTTTTATACCGCGCTATTACAATCAGTGCGGTGTACAATGAACAAGAACATACTACAATGCATACAAGTAACATTGAGTTTTACATTAAACAGGGAACTTCAACAATAGGACAACCGGGGGAACTATGTACAGAATAACTTAATGTACTATGTACAGATTAACTTAATGTTATATAAAGTAATATGAAACTCGTTTGGATGTTGTAATGTGGTTCACTAATAGGACTAGAGAGAAGGTTGACCAGCTAGCCCTTTTCAGGTTGTATTGCGGAGCTAGTTTTGATAATGTCTAGGTTGACTTCTGGGTAGCATTTTATAAACAAGTGGTATTTCAATGCCTTTCTAAATAGGATTAGGTTTTTGATAGCACGGATTTCGTGAGGTAGCGCATTCCAGTTTAGAGGTGCAAATAAGGAGAAGGCCCTGTTGGAGGTGGCTTTAGTGCACTTCGTTATTATTTTTGGGACTATTAAGGAGTTCATTGATGTGGTTCTCCTTTTTCTGTTTTCCAGGGTGACATGGATGAGCTTGCTGATTGGCGTAGGGGGGCAGTTATTTAGTGCCTTGAAAGTAAGGACTAAAGACTTATACTGGATTCTGGCATGTAATGGCAACCAATGCAGTTCTTTCATGATGGGTGTTATATGGTCAGATCTTGATGAGCCAGAAAGGACTCTGGCGGCTGTATTCATGGCTAGGCGGAGCGGATTCAAAGTTGATTGAGGGAGGCCATGAAGGATGATGTTGGCAAAATCCAGGTGTGGGAGGATTAATGCCTGGAAGGTTGTTCGGAAGTCTGTGGGATCAAGTAGGGAGCGGAGGTGACGTAGCGATTTGATCTTATAATATATAGTTTTTGTGATGTTCTTGACATGCGTTGTCATATCCAAGTGCTGATCCAATGTGATGCCGAGGTAACGGATGGTGGCTTTTGATTTCAACTCTATGTTGTTGACGAGTAGAGATGGAGGAGGTATGAACTTACGGTTCCTTGTGACAAAAAGAACATCAGTTTTGTTGTGGTTAATCCGAAGGTTTTGAGATAGCAACCATTCGGCTGCAGCTTCAAAACAGTTGATTATTGGGGAGAATACTGGGTGTTCAATTGTGAACGGCATATATAGGAGGATGTCGTCTGCGTATGCGAGACATTGTACATTAAAGGATCTGATCAAGTCACATATCGGCTGCATGTAGATATTAAACATTAGTGCCGATAGGGACGATCCTTGGGGTACTCCCTGTGATTGCAGGAATGGTTCTGAGGATTCGTGGCCTGTTTTTACTTGTTGCCACCTGTTAGATAAGTAGGATTTACACCACTCGAGTGCTGTGCTTTGAATCCCCTTATCTTTCAAGCGTTGTAGGAGTATGTCATGACTCACAGAGTCGAAAGCGGCGGAGATGTCCAGGAAGATGAGGACGAAACCCTGTTGTATGTTATTTATTCCTGTTACCAGAACATTGAACAGGGTTGTAAGGACTGTGTCGACTCCATGCGCTTCCCTGAAGCCATGCTGAGATGGATCTAGTGGTGCTTCAGTGTCAATATGATGTTGGATTTGTTGTTGGGCAGCCTTCTCAATGATTTTTGCAAGCTGTGGGATGCTCGAGATAGGCCTGAAGGAATCAACTTTGGATGGGTCCAGTCTATTATTTTTCAGTAGGGGCTTGATGGAAGTGCGTTTTAGATTCTGCGGGAAGGAACCTGTTGAGAAGGACTGGTTCAGTATTTTGCTCAATATTTGACTGAGGTCATGTCGCATGTCCTTAATCCAGCTGGCTGGACACGGGTCGTTAGGAGCTGTACTGGGATTGATTGAGGCAATAATGTTCACAACCTCTCTATTTGATACAGTGGAGAAGTTGTGTAGTGGCATTGCCTGGGATGCCTTGGGTGAAGTGGTGGCGTTATTGACATTTGTGTCTGTGTTGGTTTTAATCAGCTTTGATTGCAGGTAGTTTGCGTAGTCCTGCGGCTGAGGCATAGGGGGTTGTGCTGAGACCGGTTCACCTGTTATGGACTTTACTATGCTGAACAATGCATGTGGTTTGTTGAAGGAGCGTTTTATTAAGCCTGTGTGGTAAGTTTTCCTGCTCTGTGCTATCTTTGCTCGGTGGGTAGTTAGGTATGAGCTGTATGCTACCAGCGCCTCAGGAGAATGAGTTCGTCGCCACTTTCGCTCAAGTTTGCGTAGATGGTGGAGGGATGTGCGAAGGTCTGTGGAGAACCATGGAGTATGTTCACGTTTTCGAATTCTCTTTTCGGTGAGTGATGGGCAGGAGGCAGCTCTCAGGTTTTCATCCCATTTGGATACGAGATCATGTAAGTCCATGGTTGTGTTGGCCATGAGAGGTCTGAGATTCTCTAGGACTACGCTCTGGTTGAGTGGTCTAAAGCGGGTTGTGTGGGATCCAGATGTGTTAGAAGACTTTCTGGTTTTGTGGGATGTATTAATGGGTATATTGAAACTGAGAAGACTGTGGTCCGACCAGGGTACTGGTATTACAGATAGTGCAAGAGTTAGGGGTGTTATGGCGTTGGAGAGAGGTGCGAAAATGAGATCTAGTTTGCCACCTTTAGTGTGGGTGGGGGAATCGACAAGCTGTTTGTAACCTAGATCCTCCAGGGCGTCAAGGAATGCTGCTGAGTGGCTGTCTTGAAGAGATGGGAGATTGAAATCACCGATTAGCCAACTTGGTGAGCGTGAGGTGGATGTAGTACATGCCTGCTCAATTATAGTTGGAAGATCATCTGGAGAGTGGGAGGGTGCCCGATAGAAAAGGTTGATTGTGCAGAGCTCGTTAGCTATAGTGAGGGAGTCAAGATGAGTTGAGCTAGAGGAGTTGGACATCTTGAAGTGTAGATCAGCTTTGGCTAGGATGAGGGTTCCGCCTCCTTTCTGACTGGGTCTGTGGGATGTGTATATCACAAATCCTGGTGGTAGCATCTGATTTAGTAGTACGTTGTCACAGTCGGATAGCCATGTCTCTGTGATCATCAAGATGTCGAGATTATATTGGGGTATCAGGTCAATGGCTGCGGGCCATTTAGATCGTACTGATCTGGCATTTATCAGTGCACATTTCAGTAGGCGTTGGTGATGACGCTTCTCTTCTTGTATCCCTTTGATGGTTTGGAGAGGAATGTTGAGTAGATGGGAGTGAGATGTAAAGTTATTTTTTGCCGTAGTGTGGTGGGGGAATTCGGACCATCTCCTTCCGTGTGTGCGTAGGATTGGTATATGATATGTATCATGGTTGAATGCATTTGATGTATACGGGAGACCAAGGGTAAGGAAGGTTATGAATAAGAGCAGAAATTTGTACATTCTCTTGGGTGTTAGTAGTGCAGTGCAGTGTGATTCAGTATTCGCAATACAGGAAGGATTAATTGCAATAGTACTGTGAATGCAGGTGGTAATAGCAATAGTGGTGATAGTACATAAGGATTCTAATTACTGGTATACAGTATACAGTAAGATAATTGCATAAAAAGCAGTACAGAGTATGCAGAGCGTTATCAATGGAGAGAATGGCATAGGAGTATTGTTGCTAGTAGGGTTTAAACAACAAAAACATCTACATACTACCCCTAAAAGCTCAGGTGACTGCTGGTTAATGGTCAGGGCAAAGGCTTCTATCTCAAAAAGAAACAGTTATCTGTGAAGGACTTGCCTTTTTGGTATCGGCAGCTGGCTCTGGTCCGGGTGAAAAATGTGGCTTTGTTTGTGGCTTGCTGGAGTGCCACCGTCTACCGCCCCGTTCCACGCCAAAGGGCCCTCTGGCGAGGTCCTCAGGCGCGGGCCCGCCAGGCGCGGGCGCGCCGGATGGCGCGAAGATTTTAAATGCTTCGTTGCACAGCCCCGACTGGGCTGTGTGCAGTAGTTGGCCCCTCCTGCCGCTGGTGGCTCGATCCCCGGGAAGGGGAGAGCTGCTGGAGGTGGTGGGGGCTGAAGAGGAGCAGCGCCGGATGGCGCGAAGATTTTAAATGCTTCGTTGCACAGCCCCGACTGGGCTGTGTGCAGCAGTTGGCCCCTCCTGCCGCTGGTGGCTCGATCCCCGGGAAGGGGAGAACTGCTGGAGGTGGTGGGGGCTGAAGAGGAGCAGCGCCGGATGGCGCGAAGATTTTAAATGCTTCGTTGCACAGCCCCGACTGGGCTGTGTGCAGCAGTTGGCCCCTCCTGCCGCTGGTGGCTCGATCCCCAGGAAGGGGAGAGCTGCTGGAGGTGGTGGGGGCTGAAGAGGAGCAGCGCCGGATGGCGCGAAGATTTTAAATGCTTCGTTGCACAGCCCGACTGGGCTGTGTGCAGCAGTTGGCCCCTCCTGCCGCTGGTGGCTCGATCCCCGGGAAGGGGAGAGCTGCTGGAGGTGGTGGGGGCTGAAGAGGAGCAGCGCCGGATGGCGCGAAGATTTTAAATGCTTCGTTGCACAGCCCCGACTGGGCTGTGTGCAGCAGTTGGCCCCTCCTGCCGCTGGTGGCTCGATCCCCGGGAAGGGGAGAGCTGCTGGAGGTGGTGGGGGCTGAAGAGGAGCAGCGCCGGATGGCGCGAAGATTTTAAATGCTTTGTTGCACAGCCCCGACTGGGCTGTGTGCAGCAGTTGGCCTCTCCTGCCACTGGTGGCTCGATCCCCAGGAAGGGGAGAGCTGCTGGAGGTGGTGGGGGCTGAAGAGGAGCAGCGCCGGATGGCGCGAAGATTTTAAATGCTTCGTTGCACAGCCCCGACTGGGCTGTGTGCAGCAGTTGGCCCCTCCTGCCGTTGGTGGCTCGATCCCCGGGAAGGGGAGAGCTGCTGGAGGTGGTGGGAGCTGAAGAGGATTGTCTTCAGTTGTTTCCTAAATGATGTGATGTCAGCGTTGGTCCTGATATGGGTTGGTAGAGAGTTCCAGAGGGATGGAGCGTACAGTTCGAAGGCTCTGTTGCAGGTCCGTTGTGTGGATTTGGTTCTTTTGTGGGGGACAACGATAGAGTTATTGGAGGAATGTCTGGTTAGTCTGTTGTGGGATGGGCGAGGCAGCAGGGAGTGGAGTGAGGTGTTTCTTGTTTGGTGGATAGTTTTGTGGATGAGTAGGATAGCTTTGTACTTGATTCTTGCTTGTATTGGAAGGAAGTGGAGGTCTCTTAGGATTGGGGTGATGTGATCCCGTTTTTTTGCATTCGGAATAATCCTTGCTGTGGTATTTAAGGCAGTTCGGAGGGGGTTGGTGTGTGAGGCAGGAAGTCCATGATAGATTATGTTGCAGAAATCCAGATGAGGGAGTGTCACAGCTTGCATTACTGTCCTGAAGTCCTGAGGTTCTAGGAGGGGTCGGAGGCGTTGAACAGTTTTGGCTTTGTGGAATATTGTCCCAGCAGTTTTGTTGATTTGTTGTTTAAAGGTGAGAGCTTGGTCGATGATGACGCCTAGATATCTTATTTGTGGCTGGATTTGGATTTGCGTGGTTCCCATGTCGAGGTGGGTAGGTGGTTTGAAGTCGGGTTCTTTTGTCACTATAAGGGCTTCGGTTTTCTTTATGTTGATGGATAGATTGTTCTTTTGTAGCCAGTTGGCCACGTCGTTGAAGCAGGCTGATAGCTGGTCGTTTTTTGGGTTGGTGGTTATAATTGGTGCGTAGAGCATTATGTCGTCTGCGTAGATGTGGAAGTTGATGTTGTGGGTGCGTATGATTGAGCATAGTGGACGGAGATATATGTTGAACAACATGGCTGATAGGGTGGATCCTTGGGGTACTCCTTGGAGTTGTTGGTAGGGGGGCGAGGTTGTGGAGAGGGTGCGGATCCGTTGTTGTCTGTTGGTTAAGTAGGATCTGAACCATTGGAGTACTGTGTCTTTGATTCCAATTGATTGTAGTCTGCGTATGAGGATTTCGTGGGAGATTGTGTCAAAGGCCGCTGATATATCAAGGAAGATCAGGATGTAGCCTGATTGTTTCTCTTGGGTTCCAATGATGAGAGTGTTCATTAGGATGGTCATGAGGGTCTCGACTCCATGTAGTGGTCGGAAACCATGTTGCTGCGGGTCAAGTATGTCGTTGGTGTCCAGATGATCTTGAAGTTGGCGTTGGACTATCTTTTCTATTATCTTGGCGGCGAGGGGGAGGCTTGCAACTGGTCTGTAGGAGGTGGGGTCCAGGGGGTCCAGGTTGTTCTTCTTTATGGTTGGTCGAATGATTGATGATTTGAGGGCATCTGGTATGTATCCTTGTTTAAAGGATTCGTTTAAGATGTGGGTTAATGGGGCACTCAGGTCTCCCTTGGTTTTCTTTATCCATTCCGTAGGGCAGGGGTCTAGCAGGGAGGTAGTGGTGTTTAGACAGGAGATGGTGGAGGATATCTCTTCTTTTGAGGTTTTATTGAATGTATTCCATTCTGCGCTTATGGTGGTGTTGTAATATGTCCTTGTGGTTGTATCGCAGAGGCAAGGTTGTTGGGGTTGCTGAAATTGTTTGTATTGTCGGGCCAAGAGATCCGAGGGGATATTTGGGAGTTGATCAGAAGTGGTCGGTGTCCTTGTCAGTTTTTTGGCAATTTGGAAGAGTTCTCGAGGTTTGTTTACAGCTGTCGTGATGATTTTGGTGTGGTAGTTTCTCTTCGCATTGTCGGTCTCCGAGTGGTAGGTAGTGAGTTCGTAGAGGTATTGCCTTTTGTCTATTTCATTTTTGGTTTTCCTCCATTTTCTTTCTGCTCTTCTAAGTTTTACCCTTCAACACATATGCTGACGCTATCGCCTCTTTAATCCATCTGGCAATAGAAGCTTTTGACCCTGCTTCACATTTTTTCGTTCCTCCAAACAGGACAAATAGTCTATCCGAACTGCAGAAACATGCCGTCCTTCGGATATACTTTTTTAATGCTCAACGAACATCCAACATATGTAACTTCCCTGCAGATGTGGCATCCGTACCTTCACCAAAAACCGACAATGAAACCACCTGATTCACATAAAACACTGACACTACTTTGGGCAAAAAGGATGGCACTGGCCTCAATACCACCTTCGTATCATGAAAAGACAGAAAAGGTTTTCTATAAGACAAAGCCTGCAACTCTAAGATCCTCCGAGCCGAACAAATAGCCACCAGGAACACCACCTTGAGAGTAAGGTCCTTTAAGGATGCTCTAGATAATGGCTCAAAGGGTTCATGCACCAACGCCTCCAATACTAAATGAAGATCCATGTCAGAACCACCTGCCTACATGGTGGCCTCAAAAGAGACACCACCCTTAAAAAACGCTTAATATCTGGATGTCCACCCAGCGCCTCCCCTCTTATCTTTCATTCATAACAGTACAGCGCTGCCAACTGTACCCTTAAGGATGCAGCCGCTAAGCCTTTCTGAAAACCATCTTGCAAGAATGCTAGAACCTGTGGAATTGAAGCTCTTAATGCTTCAAACTCCCTATCTACACACCATGCTTCAAATATATGCCAGATGCAAACATATGCCAATGAGGTAGATCTCCTCCATGCCTTCAACAAGGTGGCAATCACTGCTGTGGAGTATCCCTTTGCTCTCAGCCTTGCCCTCTCAAGAGCCAAGCTGTAAGTGAGAATCGATCCACCTGAGGTATGTGCAGCGGACCCTTAGATAACAGATTTATTTATTTTATTTATTTACAATTTCTTATATACCGCACTATTCAGCATCAGCGCGGTTTACATGGAACAAGAGAACAGAACGTGAACATAGTTCTGGGTTTACATATAACAGGACAGTAAAACTTGGATAACAGGGGAAACTATTTACACACTGGAGTCATAGAGAAAATATCATGAGAAGCTATGGGCAGGACATCTGGCTAGGAGATCTCTTCGAAATGGAAGATGCCATGGCTTCTCTACCAAAAGCCTCATCAGATCCACATACCAAGGCCTTCTCGGCCAATTCGGTGTGATCAATAATCACCAGTCCTCTGAAGTTCGATGCGCTGCACCACCCGGCCTATTAACAACCAAGGTGGAAACACGTATAGGAGCTGATCTTCTGGCCAAGCCTGTATGAGAGCATCCAGGCCTTCTGACATTATCTCCCATCTTCTGCTGAAGAAGCGATTGGCCTTTGTCGACTGGAACGTCACCATGAGACCCATTACTGGTGTCCCCCAGTGCCACACCACCATCTTGAACACTTCCGAATGAAGGACCCACTCTCCTTTATTCGACTCAAGAAATCGGCCTCCACATTGTCCACTCCTGCTACATGCGCTACCAACAAAGCCACCAGATTTACGTTGGCCTAATCGAACAACTGCTCGGCCTCGGCTTTCAGTGCAACAATGCTGGTGCCCCCTTGACGGCTGATGTAGGCTACTGCGGTCGTGTTGTCAGAAAACACCTGAATGGCCCTTCCGTGGAGACAAGGTTGAAAAATTTGCAATGCCAGCGTTACTGCTCTCAATTCCAACCTGTTGATTGACCACACCTTTTCCAGATCATTCCACTGCCCTTGGGTGAACCCTTCTTGGAAGGGAGCTCCCCAGCCTAAGATGCTGGTGTCTGTTGTTAGGGGTATCCAACAGTCACCCAAGAGCGCATGGTTTGAAAGAACGTATCCTTGAAGGATACTACCAAAAGCAGAGAGGTTCCCAAAAAGAGTAAAGTAGCCCAAATGCCCTCGAGTATGGAGCAGACAGAGCTTAAAGATCCCAAATTACCCATGTTTACCAATAGCCAGATTAATATGAATAAAATAAAGTCTCTAAAATGCTTGTATGCAAATGCTAGAATTCTAAAAAATAAGATGGGAGAGTTAGAATATATAGCACTAAATGAGAGGTTAGATATTATTGGAATATCAGAGACATGGTGGAAGGAGGACAACCAGTGGGACACTGTGATACATGGGTACAAACTATATCGTAATGATAGAGCTGATCAAATTGGTGGAGGGGTTGCGCTCTATATTACAGAGGGCATTGAGTCAGAAAGGATTAAAGTTTTGCAGGAAACAAAATTTGCCGTAGAATCTCTATGGATTGAAATTCCATGTAAAAAGGGGAAGGCGATGGCAGTGGGGGTGTACTATCGACCACCTGGCCAGAATGAACAAATGGATGATGAAATGCTCAAAGAAATCAAGGAAACTAACAAAAGTTACAGCACAGTAATAATAATGGGTGATTTCAATTACCCTGGTATCGACTGGGTCAGTGTCACGGCAGGACATGCTAGGGAGATAAAGTTCATGGATGAAATAAATGACTGCTTCTTGGAGCAGCTGGTTCATGAACCGACCAGAGGGGAAGCCATATTGGACCTAGTCCTTAGTGGAACACCAGATTTAGTGCAAGAGATAAGGGTGTTGGGGCCACTTGGCAATAGTGATCATAGCATGAAGGCGTTTGATTTAATTAGTGGAGGAGGGATAGTAAGGAAATCCACAGTACTACCTTTTAACTTTCGAAAGGGAGACTATGATAAAATGAGGAAAATAGTTAAGAAAAAACTAAAAGGAGCAGTTGCAAAAGTTAAAGGCTTACATCAAGCTTGGGTGTTGTTGAAAAATACTATCTTGGAAGCCAAGACCAGCTGTATTTCATGCTTTAGGAAAAGTGGAAGGAAGTCCAAAAAACTGCCAGCATGGTTTAAAGGTGAGGTCAGAGAGGCTGTTGTTGCCAAAAAAGCATCTTTCAGGAAATGGAAAAAAGAGCCAAACGACGAAACCTGGAAAGAGCACAAGCACTGGCAAGTCAAATGCAAGGCATTGATAAGGCAGGCAAAGGGAGAATTTGAGAAGAAGCTTGCTGCGGAAGCAAAAACGCGAAATAAAGACTTTTTCAAGTACATTCGTTGCAAAAAACCTGTGAGAGAGTCAGTTGGTCCGTTAGATGATAGAGGGGTTAAAGGGGCACTAAGAGGCGACAAGGCGTTAGCGGAGAGACTGAATGAATTCTTTGCTTCAGTCTTTATTGAGGAAGATGTAGAGGTGTTACCCATGACTGAAGTGGTATTTAAAGGTGCGGAAGAATTGAAGGAAATATCGATACATCGGGAAGATGTATTACAACTATTAGATAAACTGAAGAGTAGCAAATCACCTGGGCCATATGGTATACATCCAAGGGTGTTGAAAGAATTGAAATATTAGATTGCAGACCTGCTATTAGTAATCTGTGAATTTTCATTAAAATCATTTGTAATACCTTAAGACTGGAGGATCGCCAATGTAACGCCAATTTTTAAAAAGGGTTCCAGGGGTGATCCGGGAAACAAACCAGTACAAAAACGTGGAAAACTCAGGAGGGAAAACAGTTTTTTATTAAGAAACAATTGCCACTGGCCCGACACAGGCCGTGTTTCGCTGCCTTCTTCAGGGGCTAATAGTGGACTTAAAAGCTAAAAACATAAATATACATATTAATAACATCATAATAAATCCATAAATGTACATAGAAATACATAAAAATACATCAGTCTTAGAATGATATCCAATACATAAATAAATAAATAAATAAATAAACATACATTGAAAGATAAATCACATGTAAAACCAACGTGTATAATTAAAAATCAGTTGTATATGCAGAAAACTATATAAAACCATAAAGCACAGTTACTTACCTGTAACAGGTGATCTCTGGGAACAGCAGGAATAAGTCTTCACATATGGGTATCATCGGTACCGACGGAGCCTGCACGGGAACGCTCCCCAGCGTCCTTAAAGAAAGCTTTTGGGAGCATTCCACAGCGCCTGCGCGCTGCCTTCCCGCCTTTCCCAACTGCCTCTCTCCAGTTCGAGTTTTAAAGCTGAGACAAAGAGAGAGAGAGAGGAAAGGAAAGATAGATAGAGAGATACAACTCCTAGGGGAGGTGGGTGGGTTGTGAAGACTTATTCCTGCTGTTCCCAGAGATCACCTGTTACAGGTAAGTAACTGTGCTATCTCCAGGAACAAGCAGGAATGAGTCTTCACATATGGGGACTCCCCAGCTAGAGATGCCTGGGAGATCACCCAGATTGTGAGTCCCTGGGAAGGGCTCTACCTCTACCCATGAATCTCAGGCATCCAGATCAGGGATGGAGGGTAGGAGTTGATTAGGTATGGAACAGGTGTTTGAGAACAGCCTGACCAAACAAGGCATCCCGGTGGGAGTCCTTGTCCAAGCAGTAATGGGCTGTGAAGGTATGAACCGATGCCCAAGTGGCCGCTCGACAGATTTGGTCGATGGACACAGAGTTTAGATGAGCCATAGAGGTGGCCATGGCCCTCACATTGCGAGCTGTGACATGGCCCTCCAGAGAAAGCACAGTTACTTACCTGTAACAGGTGATCTCTGGGAACAGCAGGAATAAGTCTTCACATATGGGTACGTCGGTACCGACGGAGCCTGCGCGGGAACGCTCCCCAGCTTCCCAAAAAGGAAAGCCTTTGGGAGCATCCCACAGCACCTGCATGCTGCCTTCCCGCCTTTCCTAACCGCCTCTCCCCAGTTCGAGTTTTAAAGCTGAGACAAAGAGAGAGAGGAAAGGAAAAATAGATAGAGAGATACAACTCCTAGGGGAGGTGGGTGGGTTGTGAAGACTTATTCCTGCTGTTCCCAGAGATTACCTGTTACAGGTAAGTAACTGTGCTATCTCCAGGAACAAGCAGGAATGAGTCTTCAGATATGGGGACTCCCTAGCTAGAGATGCCTGGGAGATCCCCAAGGTTATGAGACCCTGGGAAGGGCTCTATCTCCTCCTATGGATCTCAGGCATCCATTCAGGGAAGGAGGGCAGGAGTTGATTAAGCATGGAACAGGTGTTTGAGAACAGCCTGACCAAACAAGGCATCCCGGCGGGAGTCCTTGTCCAAACAGTAATGGGTTGTGAAGGTATGAACCGAGGCCCAGGTGGCCGCTCGACAGATCTGGTCGATGGACACAGAATTTAGATGAGCCATAGAGGTGGCCATGGCCCTCACATTATGAGCTGTGACATGGCCTTCCAGAGAAAGGTTCTTACTCTGGTAGGCGAAAGAAATACACTGAGCAATCCAATTGGACAGTGTCCTCTTAGAGACTGGAAGTCCCAAATGAGAGGGATCAAAGGCAACAAAGAGTTGAGAAGACTTTCTATGTTGCTGTGTCTTTTGTAAGTAAAAGGCAAGAGCTCTCTTACAATCCAGTGTATGAAGATTCCTCTCTGCACTTGATGCATGAGGACCTGGAAAAAAGACAGGTAAATACACCTCCTGATTAAGATGAAAAGGTGAAACCACTTTAGGCATAAAGTGTGGATTGGTCCTAAGGACTACCTTATCATGATGGAACCTTGTATAAGGTGGATTAGCCACTAAGGCCTGCAGTTCACTGATGCGGCGAGCTGAGGTGACTGCAATGAGGAAAATAACCTTCCAGGAAAGAAATTTCAAGGAGGTGGTGGCTAAGGGTTCAAAAGGTGGCTTCATAAGCTGACCAAGAACCAGATTTAAGTCCCATGCCACCGGAGGAGGCCTAATGGGAGGTTTAGTTAAAGTTAGGCCTCTCATGAATCTAGCAATAAGAGGATGAGAGGAAATAGGCTGTCCATTGATAGGCTTAAGGGATGCTGCAATAGCACTCAAATGGACCCTTACTGAATTCGTCTTAAGGCCTGCATTGGAGAGATGCAGGAGATATTCCAATAGAGAATTCAAAGGTAGTGCTAGAGGGTCAAGACCCTTCTCAGCACACCAAATGGAAAACCTTTTCCATTTAAAAGCATAGGAACGTCTAGTAGAAGGTTTTCTGGAAGCATGGAGGATATCCTTCACCTGCTGAGAAAGATTCCAACCTTGAAGGTCTAGGCCTTCAGCAACCAAGCTCTGAGGTGAAGGGACTTGGGGTTTGGGTGCCACAAAGTCCCCTCCTCCTGGGACAGAAGGTCTGGAGCAGCTCCCAAGTCTAGGGAGCGAGCTTGAGAGAGATGCAGAAGTAGAGGGTACCACACTTGGCGTGGCCAGCGTGGAGCTATGAGGATCATTTATTTATTTATTTATTTAACAGTCTTTTCTATACCGCCCCTTCCAGAGATCAGGGGCGGTTTACATTGAACATTAAACAGAACAATTGTATACTTCTGTATACATTTACAAGGAACATTATGCTTTAACTATATACAGGTGTACTTATAGGGAACATATTTTGAACATTAACTATAACAGAGCTTTTCAAACTATTTACAAGTTATATACATGGAGTGCAGCATAGTTAGTTACGGTGGTTATTTACAATGGTGAAATAGTCAACTGTTTGAGTTGACTCTGGAGCTTGAACAGAGTCTTGGGAATTAAAGGAATGGGTGGAAAGGCATACAGGAAGTCTTGACCCCAGTGAAGGAGGAAGGCATCCTTGGCCTGAACGCCCTGACACGGAATTCTGGAACAGAACCGGGGAAGTTTGGCATTCCACGGACTTGCAAAGAGGTCTATGTCCGGGGTTCCCCACTCTTGAAAGATTCTGAGTACTTGGTCCATGTGCAGGGACCATTCGTGTGGAAGCAGAACTCGACTGAGTCTGTCTGCCCAAGAGTTTTGGATTCCTGGGAGGTATACGGCCAGGAGATGGATTTGATGCCCCAGGTCTAGGGAGGGAGCTGGAGAGAGATGCAGAAGTAGAGGGTACCACACTTGGCGTGGCCAAAGTGGTGCTATGAGGATCATAGTCCCTTTGTCTCTTTGAAGCTTGAACAGAGTCTTGGGGATTAGGGGAATAGGTGGAAAGGCATAAAGGAAGTCTTGCCCCCAATGAAGGAGGAAGGCATTCGTGGCCTGAACTCCCTGACATGGAATCCTGGAACAGAACCGGGGAAGTTTGGCATTCCACGGACTTGCAAACAGAGAATTGAACTGTTTCACCATGGTGTGAGGAGGAAGGTTTAAGAAATGAAGTTTGTACCCTTCCCTTATGATGGAGAGGGTCCACTGCTCTGCTGTGATTTGTTCCCATCTGGGAGCAAAGTGAGCTAACCTTCCTGGGATGGTGAGGGGCTCTGGATGTTCTAGAGCCAGAAAGGCTAAGTTCTCTAGTGGAAAGTCAAAGGCCCTGAGGAGGCTGAGGCTGTTGGGCCGTAGCAGTCCTCGCAGCCTGGGTTTTGGCCTGTTTTGGTTGTTGCTGCCTCTTTGTAGCAAAACAACCTTGAGAAGAGGCCTGACCATAAGAAGAAAATTTCCCTTTCTTTGGGAAAGATCCCTTTTTGAACAACCTCTTTTTCAAAGGAGCAGTAGTAGACTTTGAAAGTCTATCTAAAGCAGAATTTTCAGCATCTATCTGGTTGGCCTTTGCTTGCCAATCTTTGCCAAACAGGTTTTCGCCTGTACAGGGAAGGTTATCTAGACCATCCTGTACCCAGGATTCCAAATCAGAGGCTTGCAACCAAGCAACTCTGCGTGCACCTATGTCAATAGCCGAGGCTCTACTGACCCCCTCAAAAGAGTCAAAGGCTGCACGGTTGGAAAACTTGGATACATCCTGTGCATGTTTAAGCCAGGTGATATATTCTTCTCGCTTATCTTCTGACATAAAAGGAGATAAGGTTTGCAGATGATCTGTAACTTCTTTTAGAAACATCCCCATATAGAGACTATAGGAGTTGATTCTGGCTACAAGCATACTGGCCTGGAAGATTTTCCTGCCAAAGCCATCTAGGGTTCTGCATTCTCTTCCTGGAGGAGCAGAGGGGTGCCTTTTTGTATTCTTGATCTTTTTCATGGCAGACTCTACCACAATGGAGTGGTGAGGAAGCTGAGTTTTATGAAGCCCAGGACAAAGAGGAACACAATACATGGTGTCCAACCTTCTGGAATGAGGGGAGGTGGAAAGAGGAGTCTCCCATATACCCAACATGTGTTCATAAAGAATCTCATGTATTGGTAAGGTGGCTGCCTCTTTAGGAGCCTTAGGATATTGTAGGATATCTAATTTTTTGGCTCTAGGTTCAGTCTCAGAGGTCACTGAGATGGACAGGCCTTTGGCCAACTCCCTAATAAAGTCCTGAAAAGACAAGTCTTCAGGAGGAGACATTCTCCTTTTTGGAGAAGAGGGTTCCTGAGGAAGGATCCCCGATGCTTCAATTGAGGCCTCTGAAGAGTCAGAGTCTTCAGAAGAATCGAAGTATCGACTGTCTGGATGCTCTCGTAGAGCCTGATACGCGTACCGGGAGGTATCGACATCGGGAGTAATCGGTACCGGGCCGGTACTGATAGGCATCACTGGATAGCGTACCGCTGCCGTCGATGCTGATGTCGATGCAAGCGGTACTGGAATCGGAACCAGAATCGGATCCTGTACCGGAATCGGTATGGGTACCGACAACAGGGTTTGTTGCGGTACCGTAGGCGTTGCAGCTTGAATGAATGCCGTGATGGCACGCTGCATGGTCAGAATATTCTGATCCATCAACGCCACCAATGTCTGGATATCGGTACCGGTAGAAACTGCCGGTACCCCAGAACATTGTAACAGGTGATCAGTCGAGGCTGTGCCATCGATGTCATCCTGTGACCCCATAGGTAGTGCTTTGGAAGCCGGAGCCTCCCACCGGGGTAACTTTGCCGGTGTGGTATCCTCAAGAGTAAGCCCGGGGGCATCTTGATACTTAGAGGAAGATGAACTCTTTGAGGACCGGCCAGATTTAAGTTTGGTTACCTGAGATCCATGGGATGAAGAAGAAGCCCTGGAAGACGTCGATGCCACAGAAGCTGCATCGGAGGGAAACAGGGTACTGAGCTTAGCTGCCCGATTCTGTAACCCTCTTTTGGACATCATAGAACAGGACTCACAATCCGCAATGGAGTGGTCAGGACCTAAACATTTTAGACACCAGTCATGGGTGTCGGTGACAGAAATAGTGCTACTGCACTTTGTGCATTTTTTAAACCCGGAGGCGGGTTTTTCCATGAGGGAAAAATATCTCTGTAGGCCTAAGGCCCTAGAAGAAAAATGCACTGAAAAAGTAGAAGTTTTTTTGTTTTTTTTTTAAAGAAAGAAAAAGAACCGGTAGTACCGATGCGGAATCGAGAAGGCAGACACGCGACTAAAGAAAAATAAAAGAAAATAAGAAATTCTTCAGCGGTGACAGGAAACACGACCTGCTGGCTCCGCGGAAAAGAAGAACTGGAGAGAGGCAGTTGGGAAAGGCGGGAAGGCAGCGCACAGGCGCTGTGGGATGCTCCCAAAAGCTTTCTTTAAGGATGCTGGGGAGCGTTCCCGTGCAGGCTCCGTCGGTACCGACGATACCCATATGTGAAGACTCATTCCTGCTTGTTCCTGGAGATATATCATTATATATAACACATAAAGATATCAAATAATTATAAAAACCTATGAAATTAAAAAGTGACACATACCTGCTTTAATTCTTGAAAATATAACTAATGCTACACCTTATAGGGAGAGGAAGAGAACATGTATAAATTAAAAACATTTAAATAATTAACCATTAAAATAAAATAAAACAGAGAGCAAGCGCACATAAATAAGGACCAACTATACTAAAGAAGAGAAGTGTATCAGTGGAGTACACCCAAAGAACCATAATTTTTATGTTCCCAAGTGCATTGAATTTCAAAAAAGTTGAATTCATAAATCTTTACCTTCGGTTTGTTATTTTCCAATGCGTGTGAAATAGGAACCCAATCCTATACACTATGCAGCTAATTGGAAACTCAGTAAAGGGCCAACATATGCACTAGAAAACCATAAGAATAATTAAATCATATAAGAATAATTAAATCATATATGCGCCCGATTGCAACAGGGCATTTCACTTTCTATTATCTATTACCTACCAACCTAAAAAATCCCAGAAATATAAAAGAAGGGGCTAAAAAATTAATATAAATACCCATTCGGAAGAACTATAACTACAAAAGGAGAAGAATCGACTAAGGCTTTATAAACCAGATATTCTTGTATATTAATTAGCCTTTAAAAAAGGAAAGCAAAAGAAAAGAAATCTTCAAAAAATACTTTCAACTATACATCCCATCAAGTTTAAAGGCTCTGCGAGGATACCGACCGCGACGCGTGTATTCCGCAATCAGCTAAACATGTATAAATAGCAATTAAGACCGTCATGAAAGTATAGTCATTAATGCTTTCAGAAGAAGATGATAATGCTTTAGTTAATCAAAGCCAAAGTTTACATCTGCAATTTAGAGTAGTTACTCACCTGTAACAGGTGTTATCCAGGAGCAGCAGGAATCAGTCCTCACATATGGGTGACGTCGGCGCCGACGGAGCCCTTGCGGAGCAATTTCCCCAGCTTTCAAAGAAAGCCTTTGGGAATTGCAGCTCGCATGCGCGGTCCCCTTCCCGCCCAAGGGTGCCATCTTGCTCAGTCTGATGACATAGCTAAAAGACAGCAAAACAATTTAGCAAAAACGAAATGAGAGGACTGCAACTCCGAGGGGAGGAGGGAGGGTTGTGAGGACTGATTCCTGCTGCTCCTGGAGAACACCTGTTACAGGTGAGTAACTACTCTTTCTCCAGGACCAAGCAGGAAGTCAGTCCTCACATATGGGACTCCCTAGCTTAAGGCTACCGGAGACCTCAAGCGGAAAAATGAGCTCCCTCTAGCTCAGTAGCACAGAAGGAAGGAATCTTCTCTGAAAACGCCCCCGACCGCTAGCCCAACATCAGGGCCGGAGGGTAGGAGTTGCCTAAACCTCAAAGAGATTATGGAGGACTGCCTGACCGAAAGCACTGTCCCTGCGGGACTCCCTCTCCAGGCAGTAATGGGCCGCAAAAGTCTGGCTTGAAGACCAAGTAGCGGCCCGGCAGATGTCTGCCAACGGAACAGAGCAGAGATGAGCCACTGATGCAGCCTTCGCCCTAACACGATGAGCCGTGACACAACCCTCCAACGAGAGGCCGGCTGCTCCATAAGCCCAAGCGATACAGTCAGCAACCCATATGGACAAAGTACGCTTGGAGACAGGTAGCCCCAACTTATTGGGGTCAAAAGAGACGAAGAGCTGAACAGCCCTCCTATGCTCCCGCGTACCGTCAAGGTAGAAGGACAAGGCCCTCCTACAGTCCAGGGTATGCAGGACCATCTCAGCCCGGCTGGAGTGCGGCCTGGGAAAGAAGGTTGGAAGAACCACCTCCAGGTTGAGATGAAAAGGAGAAACCAGTTTAGGAAGAAACTTAGGGTGAGTCCGTAAGACTACCCTATTCCTGTAGAACCTAGTGTAAGGAGGATCAGACACTAGGGCCTGCAGTTCACTAACGCGCCTAGCAGAGGTAAGGGCTACCAAAAACAAGGTTTGCCAGGAAAGAAAACGAAGAGGGCAGGTAGCCATAGGTTCAAAGGGTGGACAGGTAATCCGCTGCAAGACCACATTCAGATCCCATTCAGGGGCTGGTGGGCGCAAAGGAGGCTTAAGGAGAAGGAGGCCTCGGAGAAAATGAGGCACCAAAGGGTGGTTGGAAAGAGGCCTGCCATCTACCGGTGCGTGATGCGCAGAGAGAGCACTGAGGTGGACTTTGACAGAGTTGGACTTAAGGCCCAGATTGGAGAGGTAAAGCAAATATTGCAAGACCACTTCCACCAAGCAGGAGAAGGGATTCTCAGACTGCTGAGCACACCACACGGAGAACCTACGCCACTTAAGAGAGTAGGACTTTCGGGTGGAGGGCCGCCTGGAGGCCAAGACGACCTCTTCCACCTCACGAGGCAGCAGGAGGGGAGCAAGGACTACCCTTTCAGCAGCCAGGCCATCAGATGAAGGGACCGGAGGTTGGGGTGCAAGAGTGTCCCCTGATCCTGTGACAGGAGATCGGGTTGAAACCCCAGGGGAAGAGGAGTGTCCACCGCCAGCTGCATCAGAAGCGGGAACCAGGGTTGTCTCGGCCACCGGGGAGCTACTAGGATCATCGAGGCTCTGTCTCTGAGAACTTTGAAGAGCGTCCGAGACACCAGTGGCATGGGAGGAAAGGCATACAAGAGGCCTGTGGACCATGGAATCAGGAAAGCATCCGCCGCCACTCTTAGAGGATGCGGTTGTCAAGAGCAGAATTTGGGAAGCTGCCGGTTCAGGGGACTGGCAAATAGATCCATGGTGGGGAGGCCCCACTTGAGAAAGATCTGCTGAACCACCAACGGATCCAATCTCCACTCGTGAGGTTGGAGGATCCTGCTCAGCCTGTCTGCCAGGTAATTTTCTTGTCCTGGGAGATAGACAGCTTTGAGCAGGATGCCGTGAAGGACGGCCCAAGAGCACAGTCTCTGTGCCTCCTGACAGAGAAGGAAGGAGCCTGTACCTCCCTGTTTGTTCACGTAGAACATTGCAACTTGATTGTCCGTCTGGACCAGCACAGACTGGTGAGAAGTGAGGTGGGAGAAGGCTCTCAGAGCTAGGCGGATGGCTCTGAGCTCTAGGAAGTTTATCTGCTGAGCAGACTCCCAAGGAGTCCAGAGGCCTTGAGTACATGCCCCTTGGCAATGTGCTCCCCAACCTAGGAGAGAAGCATCGGTCATCAGCACCTGAAAAGGCGGAGGAGATTGAAAATCCACTCCCAGCACCAGGTTTGGTAGATGAAGCCACCACCGCAGAGAAGAGACCAGCAGGTTGGATACCTGGACTGAGTCCGCCAGGCTCCCCGTGGCCTGATGCCATTGAGTGCGAAGGCACCATTGAGCAGGTCGCATGTTCAGGCGGGCATTGGGGGTTACATGGACCGTGGAAGCCATATGGCCGAGCAGTCTCAGAAATTGCCTGGCAGAGACCAGGGAATTGCTGCAAAAGCGGCTGGCTAGATCCATGAGCCTGTGTGCTCTGTCTAGAGGCAGGAAGGCCCGCGCCTGAAGTGTGTTCAATCTTGCGCCGATGAATTCGAGATTTTGAGAGGGGAGCAAAGTGGACTTTGCGAAATTTATGACAAATCCCAAGTGCTGGAGCAGAGTCACAGTGCGATGCATGGCCTGAGTGGCCTCTTGGGAAGATTGGGCCCTGATGAGCCAGTCGTCCAGGTATGGAAATACAAAGAGGTCTTGAAGTCTTAGATAGGCCGCCACCACTGCTAGGCATTTGGTGAACACTCTGGGGGCGGAGGATAGTCCAAAGGGCAGTACCCTGTACTGGTAATGATTTCCTCCCACAACAAATATGAGATACTGTCTGTGGTCTGGATGAATAAGGATGTGAGTATAGGCATCCTTTAGATCTAAAGAGCATAGCCAGTCTCCCTGCTGGAGGTAGGGCAGCAGGATTCCAAGGGTAAGCATCTTGAACTTTTCCCTGGCCAGGAACTTGTTGAGGTTTTGCAAGTCCAGGATGGGTCTGAGGCCTCCTGTTCGTTTTGGTACCAGAAAGTACCTGGAATAAAAGCCTTGACTTCTCAGGTGGTGGGGCACCGGTTCCACAGCCTGTTCCTGAAGAAGACTTGCCAACTCCTGAAGGAGTAAGTCCCTGTGCAGAGGGAGTCTTGGAGGCTCCCCTGGAAAGTAGGAGGGAGGTACCTGGTGAAAGTGAAGAAGATAGCCTTTTTGAACTATATGAAGCACCCAGGTATCTGATCTGATGGCTGACCACCTGTGGGCAAAGTGGACCAGCCGGCCTCCTGTGCTGAGAGAAACCAGCAGAGGGGAAGAGGCTATGCTGATGGAGTCAAAAAACCCCACCCTGTTGAACAGGGGCCGGTGTTGTGGGCTTGGGGGCCTGCTGCCTACGGGACCCATTACCCCGTCCCTTGGCCTGCTGACCCTGTTGGGGAGCTGCTGAGGCCTGATAATGAGGGTAGTGTTTATAGGCAGCCGCCTTCCTCAGGTAAAAGGGCTTTTTCCCCGAGCCCTTCTTCTTCTGAGAAGGGGCAGAGGTTTTTCTAGACAGCCGAGTCCTGGTCAGAGTCTAGGTCTCGATCTGTGCAGCCTTTTCAGCCATGGGCTTGCCAAAGAGGTTCTCACCTCTGCAGGGGACATCGACCAACTTGTCCTGTACCCATGGCTCGAGGTCGGATGACTGAAGCCAAGCCTGTCGGCGGGCACCGATGCCGGTTCCGGCTACTCGAGCCGATGCTTCGAAGCCATCGTAGGCTGCTCGAGAGATAAACTTCGAGCACTCTCAAATGCCAGTGGACAAGGCCTGGAACCTCTGCAAAGGTTCCTCGGAGAGACCAGCAGAGAACCCGGCAATTTCTTTTGCCAGGTCTCGGAGAAACATGCCCATATAGAGCTGGTAGGTCTGGACTCGACAAGCAAGCATAGAGCCCTGGAAGCACTTCCTACCGAGGGCATCCAGGTTCCAGGCCTCCCGGTCGGGAGGCACCAAGGAGTGCATCTTCTGACTCTTGAGCCGATGCATGGCCGATTCCACCACCATGGAATGGTGCGGTAGTTGTGCCTTTTGGAACCCGGGGCTCTTGCGGACTCGATAAATGGAATCGACCCACTTGCTTAACACCGGCGCCGACGCCAGGCTCTCCCACATGCGGAAGAGAAGTCGCTCCAGCATCGGAGGAACCGGTACAGTAAAGGTCTCCTTCGGGGGAGAGTCATACTGGAGGGCATTGAGCTCTTTGGCTCGAGGCTCCTCCTCGGGATCCGCGGGGAATGCCAAGGCCTTCGCCATAATCCCGCAAGAAGTCAGAGAACCGGGTGTCCTCCGGGGGGGACCGTCTCCGAGGTTCGGACTCAGGCGAGTCCGATGGGACGCACCGAGTCCGAAAAGTACCAGGGGACTCTTCGTCCTCCGTTTCCCAGGCTGACTCCTTGGAGGAGGAATCGAGCGGCTCCGATGCCCTCCGCCCCGACGCCGAGGGTGTCGGCGTCAACGACCTCGGTCCCGAACGGGAGGCCGAGGGAGACCGCGACTGAGGATCGACTCGAGCTCGCATGGACTCGAGGATCGGCTCGGTCTCCGGGGTCGACTTGAACGCCGATGTCCCGGTGGCCGGGGCAGATGCACCGGCGAGGCCAGCGATCAATGCCCGCTGCTGGTCCATGAAGGCAGCCAAACTGCTCTCCAAGGCCGTCAACCTGAGTCCGAGCTCAGGAGACCCAGCAGCCCCCGACTCGGGTCCCGACGGCGTCGGGCCCGATGTCGGCTCCTTCGGAGGTGAGTCCACGAGGACTAAAGTACTCACGTGTCTAGGAGACTCCATCTCGAGATGAGGATGTTTCGAAGGCCTCTCCGACTCCGAGAACCCGGGACGGCTATCGGGGCTATGCGACCTGGCCCTCGAGGAACCAGGAGCGTCCACCGACGCCGCCCTTGCGGGTTTCTTCTTCCGATGATGTTCCCGGGTAGGAGACCCCCGCTCAGAGGAACTCCGACGATGCTCATGACCGGAGTCCCGGGACGTCGAAGCCTCTGACGAGGTCCTGGCCCGGCCGGACGCGGAGTCAGAGAAGATTCTTTCTTTTTGTTGCTGCCGACTACTCAACGCTTTAGAGGACATCTTGCCACATGGACCACAGATCATCGGGTCATGATCAGGTCCGAGGCAGCGGAGGCAGCAGTCGTGTGTGTCGGTAAGAGACATAAGTTTCTTACACCGATCATACTTTTTAAACCCGCTGGCAGCCATCGGGGGAAAAAGGTCCCCTGCAAAGTCAAAAGACAGGGCTGCCAGTGAAAAAAGAAAAAATGTCACGAACGCTAGTCACGAAGGACAAAAACCGAAAAAATTTAGAACAGACTCGATACCGGTGTATCGGGTCCGGGCGGGAAAAGGATACGGTGTCGAACCGAGAAAAGAAAAACAAATAAAATCAACTTTTTCAGCGGCGATCACAAACAGCGTCTGTAGGGCTCCGCGGAAAAAAGAAGACTGAGCAAGATGGCACCCTTGGGCGGGAAGGGGACCACGCATGCGCGCTGCAATTCCCAAAGGCTTTCTTTGAAAGCTGGGGAAATTGCTCCGCGAGGGCTCCGTCGGCGCCGATGTCACCCATATGTGAGGACTGACTTCCTGCTTGGTCCTGGAGAATCAAACAGTAAAAGTATCTACTGCTGTCAATGTAAATACTAAAAGGCAAGGCAAGGCAAGGTACTCCACTGATACACTTCTCTTCTTTAGTATAGTTGGTCCTTATTTATGTGCGCTTGCTCTCTGTTTTATTTTATTTTAATGGTTAATTATTTAAATGTTTTTAATCTATACATGTTCTCTTCCTCTCCCTATAAGGTGTAGCATTAGTTAGATATTTATGGTTTTATATAGTTTTCTGCATATACAACTGATTTTTAATTATACACGTTGGTTTTACATGTGATTTATCTTTCAATGTATATTTATTTATTTATTTATA
The DNA here is from genome assembly GCA_033557465.1 of Ichthyophis bannanicus. Classification (NCBI taxonomy): domain Eukaryota; kingdom Metazoa; phylum Chordata; class Amphibia; order Gymnophiona; family Ichthyophiidae; genus Ichthyophis; species Ichthyophis bannanicus. The sequence goes on from CM066032.1 coordinate 1,656,473,657, forward strand.
TATTGGATATCATTCTAAGGCTGATGTATTTTTATGTATTTCTATGTACTTTTATGGATTTATTATGATGTTATTAATATGTATATTTATGTTTTTAGCTTTTAAGTCCACTATTAGCCCCTGAAGAAGGCAGCGAAACACGGCCTGTGTCGGGCCAGTGGCAATTGTTTCTTAATAAAAAACGGTTTTCCCTCCTGAGTTTTCACGTTTTTGTACTGGTTTGTTCCTTTTGACGTGGGCTTGTGCCTGAGTGTTGGACTGTGATCCGGGAAACTACAGACCGGTGAGCCTGACGTCAGTACCGGGAAAAATGGTAGAAACCATCATACGTAAAGAACAAAATTACTCAGCATGTAGATAGTCATGGCCTAATGGGAAAAAAAGGGGGGTCGGTCTCTGTGAATGAATACTATAGATTATGTGAAAACCTCATTCAACTTTTCACCAGTATTGCCAGATATCATAATACTAAATATCACAGCACAGCCTCAGAAATAACCAATGTCTTCATTTACAGAAATATATTCCACTTTATGCCATAGTCCCTTGAAAAACCCATTTGGCGAAACGCATGGGCGCCGTGATAAATTGGCGTTGGGACGAGTTTTATATTCAGTATCAGCGAGTGGAAGGACGTTCTTCATATATAAAATAACAAAAAAACAAAAAAATAAACAAAGAGAATGAAGGAGAAGGAGAACGTGATACTTTTATAAACAAAGAAAGAAATACACAGCACAGTTCTACGGTTCATCTTGAGCTAAGTACTTTTTGATTATTTCTTTGATTTGCTCATAATATGAACTTGGGATATCATCAATACAACATATTATTCAGCCATTGATGTAAGAACCGGCACGAGTCTGGAAGTATAACACATTTAATCCAGAACAATTGAGTGCCCACGGTTATTTCTGAGGCTGTGCTGTGATATTTAGTATTATGATATCTGGCAATACTGGTGAAAAGTTGAATGAGGTTTTCACATAATCTATGGCCTAATGGGAGACAGCCAACATGGCTTTAGACAAGGAAGAACTTGTCTTACTAATCTGTTATGTTTTTTTGAAGGTGTGAATAAACAGGTGGACAAAGGTGAGTCAGTTGATATAGTATATCTGGACTTTCAGAAAGCCTTTGACAAGGTCCCTCATCAGAGACTTTTGGCAAAACTAAAAAGTCATGGGATAGGAGACAGTGTACTATTGTGGATCAGGAACTGGTTAAAAGATAGAAAGCTAAATGGCCAATTTTCCCAATGGAGAAAGGTGAATAGTGGAGTACCCCAGGGATCTGTACTGGGGCCGCTGCTCTTTGACATATTCATAAATGACCTGGATAAGGGAATAATAAGTGAGGTTATCAAATTTGCAGATGACACAAAACTATTTAAAGTTGTTAAAACCCAAGAGGATTGCAGAAAATTGCAAGAGGATCTTGATAAATTGGAAGACTGGGCACCCAAATGGCAGATGAAATTTAATGTGGACAAGTGCAAATTATGCACCTAGGGAAGAACAACCCAAACTATGGTTACACGATGCAAGGTTCCACATTAGGAACCACCACCCAGGAAAAAGATTTAGGCGTCATTGTGGATAACATGTTAAAACCATCGTCCCAGTGTGCAGCGGCAGCCAAGAGAGCAAATAGAATGCTAGGTATCATAAGGAAAGGAATGGAAAATAAAACAAAAGATATTATACTGCCTCTATATTGTTCCATGGTGAGACTGCACCTTGAATATTGTGTGCAATTCTGGTCACCTTATCTTAAAAAGGATATAGCGTTATTAGAAAAGGTTCAGAGAACAGCCACCAAAATGGTAAAGGGGATGGAAGGATACTCCTATGAAGAAAGTCTAAAAAGGTTAGGGCTCTTTAACCTGGAAAAGAGACGGCTGAGTGGAGATATGATAGAAGTCTATAAATTAATGAACAGAGTGGAACAGGTAAACGTAGATCAATTGTTTACATTATCAGAATATAGAAAGACTAGGGGACGTGCAATGATGCTACAGGTTAAACTATTTAAGACTAATAAAAGAAAATATTTTTTCACTCAACGTGTAATCAAACTCTGGAATTTGTTACCGGAGGATGTAGCAAAGGATGTTAGTGTAGCTGAGTTTAAAAAAGGTTTGGACAAGTTCCTGGAGGAAAGGTCCATAAACCATTATTAAGAAGGGACCTGGATAGCAATGCTTGACCCAGTACAAGCATTGTGGAACCTGTGTCTTTTGGGGAAACTGCTAGGTACGTATGACCTAGACTGGCCACTGTTGGAAACAGGATACTGGGCTTGATGGACCTTGGTCTGACCCAGTATGACATATCTTATGTTCTTATCCAACAGTGTGTTTCCAAGGGTATCCCCTTTTCCAGACACCCTGGATGCAACCACCATTGAAGTGCCTGACGCGTCTCTGTCGGAGAGGGTAGTTTCCGAGACAGAAGGTCGTTCTGGTGTGACCACCGTCTGAGCAATGCTCTCTGTAACAGCCTCATGTGGGCTCTTGCCCATGGAACCAGCTCGAGAGTCACCACCATGGTCCCAAGCAACTGTAGATAATGCCACGCCATGGGATTTGATCTGTCCAGAAACTCACGGACTAGCTTCCTCAATCCTTGCGCTCATTGCTGTGGCAGAAAGATCCTTCCAACACCCGTATTGAATTGAGTACCCAGGTATTCTAGGCTTTGCAACAGAATCAACTTGCTTTTTGACATATTGACTACCCATCCAAGACTTTGTAAGAATGTTACCACTTTGGCTGTAGCCGACTCGTTCTCGGCTCTGGACTTCGCTCGGATCAGCCAATCGTCCAGATAAGGGTGCACTAGTACTCTGTCCTTTTGCAATGATGCTGCTATTACCACCATCACCTTGGTGAACATCTGTGGCGCCGTAGCCAACCCAAACGGTAATGCCTGGAACTGAAAATGTCCCATAGGAACTGCAAATCTGAGAAATTTGTGATGTTCCTGCCAAATCGGAATGTGCAGGTACGCTTCCGACAGATCCAGGGACGTAAGGAACTCTCCTTTTCTTACTGCCACGATGACCAACCTCATGGTCTCCATATGAAAATGAGACATGCGGAGACAGTGATTTACTCTTTTGAAATCCAAAATTAGCCAATAAGTCCCTTCTTTATTCGGAACTACGAAGTAAATGGAGTACCGACCGCAGCCGTATTGGTCTGGTGGTACCGGTATTATTGCCTTGAGGGCTAGCAGTCTGTCTACTGTCTCTATCACTGCTTCGCACTTGGGACGCGCTTTGCACGGAGACTGTATGAAAAAATCGGTCACCGGCCGTTGAAACTCCAAAGAATAACCTTCTCAAATGACCTCCAGTAGCCACTGGTCTGATGTAATTTGGACCCAGGCAGGGTAAAAATCCCATAGTCGACCTCCTACAGGCACCTGATCTACCTGGGTCCCCCTGACTTCATTGCGACTTTCTAAGATTCAAGGGGGAGGAGGCAGCAAATCCTCTGCCCGCCCCTTGAAAACCTCGAAACGCCTGGTTTCTATAGGGAAAATACCCTCTTTGACCTTGGCTGAACCTCGGAAAATGGAAACGACAAAACTCCCTCTGCTGAACCTTGGATATCAGAGTTGATCGTCCCTGCTTTTGTTTGTCCTCCGGAAGTCTTCCGCCTTGGACTCTCCTAGATCTTTTACCAGTTTATCTAAATCTTTCCCAAAAAGGAGCTTTCCCCTGAAAGGGAGCTTACTTAGCCTTGCTTTGGATGATCCATCTGCCGCCCAATTGCGCAGCCAAAGATACCGTCTTGCTGCTATTATCGAATCCATACTCTTCGATAAACCTCGAATAAGGTCATAATGAATATCGGCCAGATAAGTGGCCCCTGACTCCAGTCTGGTTGTTTCTCCTGTCGTCTCCTCCACCTGCTCCCCTTGAATTCATTGAGACCAGCGAAGACAGACTCTCGCCACCCATGCTCCACAAATAGCTGCTTGTATGGACAGCGCATTCACGTGAAAAACAAGGTGTCCAGTTTCCTGTCCTGGGCATCCTTGAGAGCAGCGCTACCTTCTACCGGAATGATAGTCTTTTTGGTAACCGCCGAGATGGCTGCATCTACTCTCGGAGACTTAAACAATTCTCGATCCTGGTCTACCAGTGGGTAAAGATGGGCCATAACTCTGGATCCTTTAAGACCTGCCTCGGGCATGTCCCATTCTTCCTGAATCATTTCTCTAACCACTCTGTGTACCAGAAATGCTCTCTGATTCTTCCGAAAGGCCTGTAACAACTGGTCTTCTAAGGTAGAATCCTCCACCGGCCCCACCGCCGGCATATTAAGCACCTTGAGTGTCTCTGAAATGAGCGCCGGTAATTCGTCTCTCTGGAAAACGTGAACCACCCTAGCTTGGTCCTCCTGCTCTGTGAGATCTCCTTCCTCCAACTCTTCGTCTAGCTCCAAGTCGGGATCTCCATCTTCAGAGTGAAGACCCTCCGAGGCCACCGACTGCTCTGGTCACTCCTTCTCGATCCTGGACTTCTTTGCCAGGATTCCTGTTGTCCCCGCACTCAGAGGGGTCCCCAGCCTCTTCTCCCCCAGTTCCCCATCTGTGGAACTGGTTGTGAGCCTTCTCTGAGTGCCTCCAAAAGATTGTTGTATAAGCGCAACGAAATCTGGAGAAAAATTCGCCGCCAGCCCACCTGGTAAAGGCATCTGAGAGGGAGGGAGATTCAGCATGGAGGAAGTCCCCACCACAGGCTCCAGAGGTGGCAAAGCGGGGGAAACCAATTCTGGGGGGACTCCAGTTGCCCCTTTGTGACCCTCAACTCCAACTTCCAAGGCTTGTTCCATAGAGGATGCCTCCTGAACGCACCCCCTACACACACCTGTCTCTGACACCGCTCCCCTTCTAGTACCGCAGACTAAGCACTATGGTCTAGAAGGCATCGCGTCTGAGCAGATATGCTCTGTTGCCAACCAGGGTCATCACCTGAGCTTAGGTATTGCTACTCCAGCAACTCCTGACTGAAGCTGTATTAGCCTTAGGAGATTTATACTCGCGTTTTGTTTTTTTTTCAAAAATGATGTGGAAACTTCACTGAGGTACTCCCAGACCGATTATGTTGAAAAAATGTGAAAACGAAGCTCTCCCACGGAACTAAGAGCCCCTGCAGGCACCCAGACACTAATGGTGTTTCCCGCGCTGCTGACACGTGGCTTGGCCTGCTCTGCCCTACACTCATGGCTTCCCCGATAAATTCTCCACTGCTGTTTCTGATCCAGTAGTTCTTACCTTTCTGTAGTAAAGTTTCTCTCTGTGCTCTGATCTTTTCTCTCCAGCTGAACCGCCGAGGCGCGGCTTCAGTGTCAGGAGAGAGAGAGAGACCGAGGCAATGCTGCCGCGATCAGCCAGATCCCCCGTCGACGGCTTCCCAGCGCTGACAGGCAAACTCCTCTGTATGCACTGATGTGGCTATGCCACCGGTTCCTCACCCATAAATGTGGGTTTGGGAACCAGAGCATTGCCCCTCCAGAAGCCTGCTTCCCCAATGTGGAAGAACAGCCAAATCAAGCGGGAGGGGGGGGGGGGAGGGAGCACCTCAGCCCAGCTTTTCTTAAAGAGAGAAACTGTTCTAAAAATAAAAATCTCAAACAATCTTTAAATAACTTTCCAGGTAACTACTCTAACTCTATCTATCCTTAATTGTTCCTCAAGTGAGCCCCGAACCTCTGGGCTCACCAGCCCTCCAGCTGCTTGGAGACTGAGATAACTGGAGTGAGGAGGCGGTTCCTGTGGTTTTATACCAGTGTCATCAAAAAGGATGACGTTTCTCAGTCTCCAAGCTTCTGGAGGAGGAGCAAAACCCAGAGGTTCTGACTGGACTGGAGGGACGATAAGGAACAATTGAATGACATAGGCACTCAGTATGGACTTTTTTATCCATCAAGAATGTGTTTATTTTTAATAACTGCACCTGTTCCTTGACAGATCCAGATTAATTGAAAGCCTTCCTGGATGTAGAATCTGCCCAGTATATGACTTTAATGATCAGATATTACGTCTGTTTCAATTAATAGTAGGACGCATGCTAGTAATCACTGAGATTTATTTTATTCATTTAGCAGTGCTTATATATTGCTTTTCACTGGGCCAAAGTGGTGTACATTCAGGTACAGTATATATTTTCCTTGTCCCCAAAGGGCTCACAATCTATGTTTTGTACCCGAGGCAACAGAGAGTTAAGTGGCTTGCCCATGGCATGCCTGTGAGACTTGAAATCCCTCTGGTCCCTCTGGCCTGAGGTTGCTGTCCTCCAACAGGATCTGAACCCCCAGCCCTATCGCCTAGGCCACTCCTCCCCCATAGGGGTGATGGACATCAGCTGGCATTAGTTTTTAAGTGGCACGGTTTTTGCTCGCACTTCTGTGTTGTGGTGGAGTGACGGCTTGCCATTTTCCACTTGATGCCATTCTAAAAGGGGAATTCTATAAAGGGTGTATGGAAGGTTAACCCTTTCATGGCTGAACCTTCAAATTTTCCCCAAAGGCTTTCACCAGATTCTATATTTCCAAAAACTCCGCACACTGTGTGTGAAATGTAATGTGTATCTGTGCTTGACATCTGAAAAAAACTGATATTTAAACTATCACACTCAGCAGTAAATGAAACTGATGCCAAGACTGTTTTTAATTTTCAGACATTCAGGACCGTAGTTGCCATATGGCAACAGTAAATATTGTTTCTTAGAAATACAATTTTTTCAAAAAAACTTTATATTCTGCATCATTTAGCTCAAATCTTAATAAAAAAACAGAAAAAAAAATTTCAGTTACAAAACAATTATGTGGACGCGAAAGGGTTAAGCGCTAGTAATGCATGTAAGTCCCTATTCGAATGCGAGTAGTTTAGGCGACTACTATTCCGTAAGTAGTAAATCCTATCATGTCTACTTTCAGTTTGGGTGTTCATTGGGCAGAGCTTGAGTAGAATGTAGGCACATAAGTTATAAAATATCATGACTTACGTGTTACTGACCAATGTAGATGCAGGCATTTACGGCTGCTCTAGAGTAGGCGTAACTGCCGCAACTAAGTCAAGGCGCATCTGTACAACCTTAATCTATAAAGTATGTGTGCACTTTATAAACTAGGCCCCATAAACACATGTGGGAGATGAGTGGCAGCTACTATTTCTATTAGTGGCCAATTGCTCTTAGGGGCTTGTTTACAAAACTGTGGTAGTGGCTTCCGCCCGATATCGGAGCCGTGGCCCCATTGAATTCTTAGTTTTACGTTGAGGAGAAAATTAGTGTATGAAAATTGTATTATCAAATGTTTGCACATTATTTGTCAAGGGAAAGTACACACAGAAAGAGCAGGTGCAAATGTTTGTGTACTTTATATCTGACACAATTTTCAAAGTGAAAGTATGTGCATATTTTCTTGATAAAGTTCCTGCATACTGCAGCAATGCAGGTAGTTTGAAAACCACCCTCATAATGGTTTCTAAATTTAACAAGAAGAAATTATTGATATAACCATTAGTCCTTTAAAAAGTATCACGTCCTAGTATTCCAGTTTTTACAGGAACAATATGGCAAAGAGAAAGTAAACAGCATAAAGGCATCCAGTCTGTTCAATTTACTTTCTGTATACCATCGATTCACAGTTGATCTTTGGGTGTCCCTAGTTTCCAAAAAAGGATTAGCCATACTAGTACTTATCCCATGTTTTCTTGCAATCTGTTACTGTTTTTGCCTCCACAATCAGAACTGGAGGAATTATGCAGTTAGTAGTTCCCCTTTGGAGAAACAGAGTATATCCTGCAATGGCAAGGTACCAAAAGCAAGAATGATGTCCAGGAGAGTAGAAGAAAACTTAGAATGAAGTAAAGACACTGAAGAGGATTAAAGCAGTAGTCTAGGGAGTCCATGTGAAAAGAAATCCTGAGAGACTCCTCTAAAGAGAGAGAATTAATCAAGTTCTAAGAAAGAAGCCTATAGAGGGAAGATGTGAAATTTCCTCTGAAGGAATAAGAAGCAGAGATCTGATTCAGAGCTGAAAGAAAAATGGAATCTCAGCCAAACTCCTTAACCATGTTTCGAAGGTGGAAATACAGTATCAAAGAGCCTGAAGTCTCTAGTCCACGAGGCACTTAGCCCAACCAAGAGGAGAAAAGACATGACTTGTTTTCTAAAGTAATTTTTCTAAACATTGAAACCTGTAAGGTCAAGAAACTGCAGAAGTGTAACAAAACTATTTTCTTTTATAAATATTTTCCTTTGGCATTTTTCCAACAATAAAAAGACTGATTTTGGAATCACATATAAATATTGCTGAAGTTGTTGCTGTATATGTTTCCAAGAACTTTTCAATATTATTTTTTTCATATTTCTGTTTTACTTTTAATTAACATTGTAGCTATATTAGTAATCACCAATGAAGGCTTTCTTTTCAAAAAAAATCAAGCCTCTTCAGGCAGTAGAAAAATGGTAACAATAGCTGGGTGCTTTTTAAAGTTATTTAATGTTTTGTTTTGTTTTTTCTTTCCCTTATTTCTGAGTGGAGGAGTAGCCTAGTAGTTACAGCAACCGCCTAATACCCAAAAGAATGGGGTTTGATTCCCACCAGCTCTCCTTGTGGCCTTGGGCAAGTCACTTTACCTTCCATTGCCTTGGAAGAAAAAGCCTGGCAATCTCCTTCCAATCATACCTTGCCAGGAAAACCCAGGGGCTGGATTGTAGGGAGTCAGCATTAACATGAAGGCACTTAAAAACAAAAAAGAGTTTCTTAACACCATTTTTCTGTTTATCTCAATAAGAATGTAAAATTTGCCTCAAGTCTTGAAAATTGTATTGAGACATATTAGTAGTTTTGATAAAGATCACGTGGACCAACAGCCATTTCAAACTGTACCTTATCATCCGGAAGAACTGGTGATGAAAGAAGAAGCTGAAGCAGCATTGAAAGAATTATCAAAGAACAAAGCACCAGGCATTGATGGCATTCCCATAGAAGTATTACAGTAATCTGATGTAGCTGTTACTGTACTTACAAGGCTCTGCCAAGAAATTTGGAAGACAACCTCATGCCCAACTGACTGGAAAAGATCTGTGTTTATACCAATACTAAAGAAAGGTGATCCAACTGACTGTGGAAATTATTGCACAATCGCTCTGATCCCACATGCCATCAAGATTCTACTGAAGATTATTCAACAGAGACTACAACCATACATGGAACAAGAACCTGAAGTGCAAGCAGGGTTCAGGAAAGGGCAAGGAATGAGAGGCATCATCGCGGATGTGAGATGGATCTTTGAAAAGACTAAAGAATACCAAAAAGATATCTATTTGTGCTTTATTGACTATAGCAAGGCTTTTGACTGTCTAAACCATGAGAAATTCTGGGCCACATTAAGAAGCATGGGTATACCAGAACACCTGAACGTACTCTTGCACAGTCTGTACATTGATCAAGAAACAACAGTTCGAACGTAGCAAGGAGAAACAGAATGGTTTAAAATAAGCAAAGGTGTAAGACAAGGCTGCATACTTTCCCCCTACCTGTTTAATTTATATGCAGAACAGATCATCCGAGAAGCGGGATTGTATGAAGACAACAGAGGTGTGAAGATTGGTGGAAGACTCATCAACAACCTTCGCTATGCTGATGATACCACATTACTGGCTGAAAGTGAAGATGATCTGAAACATTTGCTTCTCACGATCAAAGAACATAGTCTCAAAATGGGCCTGCACCTTAATGTAAAGAAGACAAATCATGACAACTGGCAAAATCAACAAGTTCATCATTGAAGGAGAAGAAATTGAAATCGTGGAAAACTTTAACCTACTTGGATCAACTATCAATAAAGAAGCAACAAGCAGTTAAGAAATCCGACGACACATTGCTCTTGGCAGAATGGCTATGAAAGACCTAGACAAGATTCTCAAAAGCAAAGATGTCTCTCTCCATACAAAGATTCAACTTGTTCAAGCCATGGTATTTTCAATAACATCATATGGATATGAAAGCTGGACAGTGAAAAAGATAGACAGGAAGAAAATTGATGCCTTTGAATTATGGTGCTGGCGGCGAATACTGTGTATACCATGGACTACCCAAAGAACAAACCAGTCAGTACTAGAGGAGATAAAATCTAAACTTTTTTTAGAAGCTCAGATGACAAGACTTTGACTTTCATACTTTGGACACATCATGCGAAGAGAGAGATCATTAGATAAAGACATCATGCTTGGCAAGATAGAAGGTCAACGGAAAAGAGGAAGGCCAGCAATGAGAGGGATTGATACAATAACAGCAACTATGGGTACCAGTCTGTCAACAATGAGCCGCCTGACTGAAGACCGAACACAATTTAGGACAACTATCCAGAGGGTCACCATGAGTCGACACCAACTTGATGGCACTTAACAACAACATTGTCGGTGCCATTGCAGCACTGACAGTAAATTTGAGGGGGGGGAAGTCCAGTTGCTCCTTTGGAGACCCAATTGCCTCCAGGGCAGATGGCCACATTATCGGGCCTTCAGGCAGATAATGTCACCTCTTGAGATGGTGTTATCTACTGTCACGATCGGACCAGATTTTAGCAGCCACCATGCAAAAGCTTTTTACGTGCCAACCATCACCACCCACATTTTCATAAAGTTTTTAACAAGGTCCCTCATGAGAGACTTTTGATGAAATTAAAAATTTATGGGATAGGAGGCAGTGTACTATTATGGATCAGGAACTGATTATAAGACAGAAAGCAGAGGGTAGGGCTAAATGGCCAATTTTTCCAATTGAGAAAGGTGAATAGTGGAGTACCCCAGGGATCTGTGCTGGGTACGCTGCTTTTTAACATATTTGTAAATGACCTGGAAATGGGAATTATGAGTGAGGTAATCAAATTTGCAGATGACACAAAATTATTCAAAGTTGCTAAAACCTAAGAGGATTGTGAAAAATTGCAAGAGGACCTTGATAAATTGTAAGATTGGATGTTCAAATGGCAGATGAAATTTAATGTGAACAAGTGCAAAGTTATGCACCTACGAAAGAACAACCCAAACTATGGTTACATGATGCAAGGTTACATATTAGGAACCGCTACCCAGGAAAAAGATTTAGGCATCATCATGGATAACATGTTGAAATCCTCCGCCCAGTGTGCAGCGGCGGTCAAGAAAGAAAATAGAATGCTAGGAATCATAAAGAAAGGACTGGAGAATAAAACAAAGGATATTATAATGCCTCTGTATCGTTACATGGTGCGACCGCACCTTGAATATTGTGTGCAGTTCTGGTCACCGTATCTTAAAAAGGATACAGCGTTATTAGAAAAGGTACAGAGAAGAGCTACCAAAATGATAAAGGGTTTGGAAGGATACCCCTATAATAAGAGGCTAAAAAGGTTAGAACTCTTCAACCTGGAAAAGAGACAGTTGAGGGGAGATATGATAGAGGTCTATAAATTAATGAATGGAGTGGAACGGATAAACATAGATTGATTGCTTATGCCACCAAAATATAGGAAGACTAGGGGACATGCAATGAAGCTACAGTGTAACCTATTTAAGACTAATAAGAGAAAATATTTTTTCACTCAACATGTAATCAAACTCTGGAATTCGTTACCGGAGGATGTAGTAAAAGCTGTTAGTGTAGCTGGGTTTAATAAAGCACTGGACAAGTTCCTGGAGAAAAGGTGCATAAACCAAAGGGGACTCAGGAAATCCACTACTTGCTCCAATACAAGCATTGTGAAACCTGTGTCTGTTGGGAAAACTGCTAGGTACTTGTGACCTAGATTGGCCACGGTTGGAAACAGGATACTGGGCTTGTTGGACCTTGGTCTGACCCAATATGGCATAGTGAGGTTTCTGGAGTCCAGCAGATTATAGGATCCGAGGCAGCATGGATTCACCAGAGGCAGGTCTTGTCAGACAAATCTGATTGATTTCTTTGACTGGGTGACCAGGGAGTTGAACCGAAGGAGAGCCCTAGATGTGGTGTATTTAGATTTCAGTAAAGCCTTTGACACCGTTCCTCACAGGCGACTTAAAACAAACTGAGCACTCTAGGGATGGACCCTAAAGTTACTGCTTGGGTTAGAAATTGGTTGAGTGGGAGGCGACATAGAGTACAGGTAAATGGAGCTCACTCTGAGGAGAAGAAAGTTACCAGTGGTGTGCCCCAGGGATCTGTCCTTAGTCCGATTCTTTTTAACATCTTTGTTAGTGATATAGCGGAAGGGCTGTTGGGTAAGGTTTGCCTCTTTGAGGATGATACCAAAATCTGCAATAGAGTAGACACCCAGGAAGGTGTAGATAACATGAGGAGGGATCTAGCTAAGCTTGAAGAATGGTCTAGAATTTGGCAGCTGGGATTTAATGTTAAAAAATGTAAGGTCATGCATTTGGGCTGCAGCAATCTAAGGGAGCAATACAGTATAGGGGGTGAAGTACTTTTGTCCACTAAACAAGAGCGGGACCTACGCATGGTGGTGTCTGATGATCTTAAAGTAGCTAAACAGGTAGAAAAGGTGACAGCAAAAGCTAGAAGGATGCTTGGGTGCATATGGAGAGGAATGGCTAGCAGAAAAAAGGAGTTGATGATGCCTCTGTATAAGACTTTGGTGAGACCTCATTTGGAGTATAGTATGCAATTCTGGAGACCACACCTTCAAGAGGATATAAACAGAATGGAGTCAGTACAGAGGGTGGCTACTAAAATGGTTAGTGGTCTTAATTATTAAGCATATGAGGACAAACTTAAGGATCTTAATATGTACACCTTAGAGGAAAGGCAGGATAGTGGTGATATGATTGAGATGTTTAAATGCCTCCATGGCATAAATGCACAGGGAGAGAGCCACTTTCGATTGAAAGCAAGTTCTGCTACGAGGGGACATGGGATACGGGTGAAAGGGGATAGATTCAGGAGTGATGTGTGGAAATATATCTTTATGGAAAGAGTGGGGGATCCGTGGCATAGTCTCCCAGTGGAGGTGGTAGAGATGAGGACAGTATCTGAATTCAAAAAAGCATGGGAAAAACACAGAGGATCTCTAAAGGAAAAAAGGAAACTGTTGTAGTTGTTGATATGGAAGGACAGACTATATAGGCCATGTGGTCTTTTTCTGTTGTCATTTTTCTATGTTTCTGTGTTTCTATGATGGTGTTTATCTTCATGTGGCTCTTTATAAAATCACCTCCTAAGTGTCTGCTCTGTGCAGTAATGCAGAAATGTCAGGCACACCCCCAATGGGTATTGCACTTTTGCACATAACTCAGAGTACATGCAAAAACTGATGCATTTTAGTAAAAGGGCACCTTAGAAAATCTAATGTGCTAGCATTTAACTTTCAAAAGGGAAACTATGGTAAAATGAGGAAAATGGCAAAAAATTAAATAAAAGGAAGGACTGCCAAACAACAGCCAGCATGGTTAAGAGGTGAGGTGAAAGAGGCTATTATAGTCAAAAGAACATTTTCCATAAAATGGAAAAAAAATATCTGAATTAAGAAAAAAGAAATGGCATAAGCACTGGAAAATTAGATACAAATCATTGATAAGGAAGGCAAGAAAGATTGATGAGGAATGTTTCCCTGGAAACAGCAAGTGATACTGTTCATGAGAATTCGCTCTAAGGGCTCCTTTTACTAACACTTAGCACGTGCTATCTGTCCCACAGTTCATAGTAATAAAATGGGCCATACGAGCAGCACGTGCTAAGTGTCAGTTAAAGGGACCCTTGGTCTAGTTCTATACTAGCTTCCCCTGCCATCAGCTGCTATTTTGGATTTTGAGGCCTCTGTGCTTAGTTCAGAGGAATGGGAGGATGAAGATGGAATTGCTCAGCAGATCCAGACTGATGTGCACAGGATTGAAGGGACAGAAGTGAACTTGTTGCAAGTTGAGGCTTGGGAAGAGTTATTTATTGCAACAGGAAATAATAGTATGGAGGGTTCCTCCATGCAGGAAAACGTTCAGAAAATTTTATTGAAACTAGTTGTATTTTAATGTAGTTTTGGGAGTTAGGGGTCTATTCTTTGACTCTGCTAATAGAGATCTCCATTTTGGAGATTTGAAGACTCGTGGCCAAGATGGGAACTACACTGTCTAGCTGCCTTTCTCAATTATTACATTTTCTGGTGAAACTTACTAGAGGGAGCTATGGGGAATTATAAGTCCTCTTTGCTTAATCAGGGCCATTTTTAAGAGCCCAAATGTGCCCAAGATACACATCTCTACTGCAATGTACTTGTGACCAGGATTGGCCAATTGTTGGAAACAAGCTACTGGGCTTGATAGTTCCAGTATAGCACTTCTTATGTTCTTATGATTTACAAATTCATATAGGGCTATTTTATTATTTATGTAACAACTTATGATCATAAGCCCAATGATAGCACCTTGCATACTTCAAAAGAATAATTCTGAGGCATTTTTTTTTAATGCCATCAAGTCAGTGCTGATTCCTGGCGACACAGATGCCTCTGGGTTTTCTTGGCAATGGCCCTGATTTGGTAAGGAGAATAGTTACTCCCCTTGACAGTATTCTGCCTGCCTCTCTGCTGGTCCGCTGGTCTTGCAAAATTCTCTCAGTCTTTCTCCAACTTCATTTCTGTTGCCAAGTACATATTTTCCAAACACTTTGCTTTCTTCTTTTTTGCCAACGTTTGCATTCCAGTCACCCACAACTATCAGGATATCCTGTTTACATGTTTTGCCAATTTCAGCTTGTACTTGTTCATAGAACTCATCAACGTCATCCTCTTCTGCAGCTGTTGTTGGAGCATATACTTGAATTATAGTTACGTTGTTGGGAATTCCTCATAGACGGTTAGAAATTAAGCTTTCACTGATCACATTGTATTTCATTACAGTTCTTGCAAGTTTCTTCTTAATTATAAATGCAACACCATTTCTTCTTTGTCTTTCATTTCCAGCATAGTAGACTGTGTGATCGTCTGATGCAAAGCGCCTGATGTCAGTCCATTTCAGTTTGCTGACACCTAACAGATCAAGTTGTACACGTTCCAACACGTTCCAACTGGCAAACTCAACAGATTCATCATTGAAGGAGAAGAAATTGAAAATGTGGACAACTTTAACCTACTTGGATCAACTATCAATAAAGAAGCAACAAGCAGTTAAGAAATCCGACGACACATTGCTCTTGGCAGAATGGCTATGAAAGACCTAGACAAGATTCTCAAAAGCAAAGATGTCTCTCTCCATACAAAGATTCAACTTGTTCAAGCCATGGTATTTTCAAAAACATCAGAAGATACGGGTGGTGGGGGCTGTGTACCTGCTACTCTGATTGTTCAATGAGCCTTAATCACTGATAAAAATTGGCTTCTTAGAATGTTTTTCAAGAAGAGGCTAGAATCTTTCTTAGGTTTGACTATTTCAATGTTTCCCGATTTAACTCGGGAAACTCAGAATCGACGTAAACAGTTCTTGTTGTTAAAGTCTGCTGTGTTGCAACTAGGAGGGTCCTTTTTCCTTCGATATCCGTGCAGATGCCTGGTCATATATAAATCTAATCGTTATTTTTTCATTAATCCGACAGATCTTGCTGCCTTTATAAATGCTCGGGTTTCGGCCGATGTTGTTCTGGGATAATTGTCTCTGCTTAGTTAGAGTTATCTGGGGTTTCTCGCGGCCATATGAGTTTTTGTGGTATTGTTTCTTGCTAGTTAGCAGACCATTTCTCTCTTGTCTGGTCTGCTTCTTTTCTTTCCCCTCCCCCCCCCCTTTTTGTTGGCCTACATGGGGTATAGGAATTTGTTTCTTTGTATTGTATCGTATTTGAATTGTATCTTCCTATGTATAGACCTCATTTCTTTGCAAGATTGTTGTTTTCTTGCTTGTTTATTGGAAATTTATAAATAAAAAAAAAAAAAAAAGAAGCAACAAGCAGTCATGAAATTAGACGATGCATTGCCCTTGGCATAACGGCTATGAAAGACCTAGACAAGATTCTCAAGAGCAGAAATGTCTCTCTCCATACAAAGATTCAACTTGTTCAAGCCACGGTATTTTCAGTAACATCATATGGATGTGAAAGCTGGACAGTGAAAAAGATAGACAGGAAGAAAATTGATGCCTTTGAATTGTGGTGCTGGCGGCGAATACTGTGTATACCATGGACTGCCTGAGGAACAAACCAGTCAGTACTAAAGGAGATCAAGCCTAAGCTTTCTTTAGAAGCTCGGATGACAAGACTTTGACTTTCATACTTTGGACACATCATGCGAAGAGAGAGATCATTAGAGAAAGACATCATGCTTGGCAAGATAGAAGGTCAACGCAAAAGAGGAAGGCCAGCAATGAGATGGATCGATTCAATAACAGCAGCTACGGGTACCAGTCTGTCAACAATGAACCACCTGACTGAAGACCGAACACAATTTAGGACAGCTATCTTGAGGGTCTCCACGAGTCAATACCGACTCAACAGAACTTAACAACAACATTTATCTATTTATTTAGCTGTATTTATATACTGCCTTTCTCCACGTCAAGGCGGCTTACATTGAACTGAGTGGTAACTTACAGCACATTAAAACATTTGAAACATTTGTATCAACTATTTACAACATGCAATCGCGGAGAGGCTTGCTCTTAACTATATACATGATTTTTTGTTTCAGATCCTGTTTTATCATCACTAATTAGACAACCAGGATCTGGATTAGGCTTGGCAAATGTCTCTGAAAGCATACTTAGACCTAGTTTCACAGAAGTTCTGGCACAAAACTATGGCAAAAGAAAAATCTTTAGACTAAATCTCTACAGCAGGAATCAATAGATTCACAAAGCTAAAAAAATCCAGTTAGCATTTTTCACAGAGCTCCAGACCAGACAAATATTGGGCCAATTAGAAAACAGGAAGGAAGATCATCAACAACACAAGCATTAAGAGCAAACTGGCTAGAACTAATCCCCATGGAGATATGATGGCTCTTCTGTAAAATGCCTGCCTTCTAACACAAATATTTTCAGTTTGAGATCAACCTGTGATGAAACTGAAAGAGAAAACACATTTGTTATTTTTTAGTGTTGTATTCAGATTAAAAATAGGAATTTAATTTATATTTCTTATGTCCTTTCAAACAAATTCATAACCCTAAAACATACTTGCACCTGTCTCTGTACCAGAACAATGATATGTTTTGCAGTTCTGATCATATCTCATCCCAATCCTTCCATCCCCCCTCCCCCACTGAAAGCGTAGTTACTCACCTGTAACAGGTGATCTCAAGGAACAGCAGGAATTTAGTCTTCACATATGGGTATCATCGGTACCGATGGAACCCGCTCGGGAACGCTCCCCAACATCCAATAGGAAAGCTTTTGGGAGCATCCCACAGCACATGCATGCTGCCTTCCCGCCTCTGTACCTCTCTCACTTCAGTTGAGTTATAGCTGAGAGAAAAGGAGAGAAGTAGAGAAAGAGAGAAATAGAGACAAACTCCTAGGGGAGGTGGGTGGGTTGTGAAGACTAAATTCCTGCTGCTCCCGGAGATCACCTGTTACAGGTGAGTAACTAAGCTATCTCCAGGAACAAGCAGGAATGTAGTCTTCAGATATGGGGACTCCCGAGCTGAAAGATGCCAAGGAGTCACCCCAGCTAGCTGTGAACCCAGGTGAGATGGGTCATGCTTCCTCCCATGGACCTTAGTCATCCAAACTGTGGATGGTGGGTAGGAGTTGTATTAAGTATGGAAGCGATGTTGTAGAATAGCTTGGCCAAACGAGGCATCCCGATGGGAGTCCTTGTCTAAGCAATAGTGGGCTGTGAAGGTATGTACCGTAGTCCAAGTGGCTGCTTTGCAGATGTCATCAATAGAGACAGAACGAAGCTTAGCTGTTGAGGCTGCCATTGCTCTCACATTGTGAGCCGTGACATGGCCTTCGAAAGAAAGTCCCTTACTCTGATATGTATAGGATATGCAATCTGCAATCCAATTTGACAGAGTTATTTTAGAAACTGGAAGTCCCAAATGACTAGAGTCAAAAGCCACAAAAAGCTGAGAAGATTTTCTATGTGGCTTAGTTCTTTGGAGATAAAAAGCCAAGGCTCTTTTACAATCCAATGTGTGAAGATTCCTTTCTGCACTGGAGGCAAGAGGCCTAGGGAAGAAGATAGGAAGATAAACCGATTGGTTTAAATGAAAAGGCGAAACCACCTTTGGCAGAAAGTGAGGATGAGTCCTGAGGACTACTTTATCATGGTGAAACCTTGCATAAGGAGGGTCAGCTACTAACGCCTGTAGTTCACTAATGCGTCTTGCAGAAGTGATGGCAATTAGGAAAATAACTTTCCATGAAAGAAACTTTAGGTCTGAAGTGGCTAAAGGTTCAAAGGGCGGTTTCATAAGCTGACCAGGAACAAGATTTCGATTCCATACCACCAGTGGTGGTTTAATGGGAGATTTTGTTAAAAGTAGGCCTCTCATAAATCTTGATATAAGTGGATGAGAGGAAATAGGTTGTCCATCGAAAGGTTTATGAAAAGCAGCAATAGCCCTAAGATGGACCCTAACTGAATTGGTCTTCAGACCAGAAGTTGATAATTGTAGAAGATACTCTAGTAGCAACTCTACAGGTACTAAAAGGGGGTTAAGTCCCTTTTGTGAACACCAGATAGACAACCTTTTCCACTTGAAAGTGTAGGAACGTCTTGTGGACGGTTTTCTGGAAGCCAGGAGGATATCCTTTACTTGTTGAGAAAGGTTAACATCCTGGAATTCTAGGCTTTCAGTAACCAGGCCCTGAGATGTAGGGACTGGGGATTGGGATGCAGTAAAGATCCGTCCTCCTGCGACAGGAGATCTGGAGCATTCCCCAACTACAAAGGAGTGGTTTGAGAGAGACGCAGAAGAAGAGGATACCATGTTTGCTGTGGCCAATGTGGAGCTATGAGTATCATACGACCTCTGTCTCTCTGAAGTTTGAATAAAGTCCCCAGTGGAGTAGGAAAGCATCTCTTGCCTGACAGTTTTGAGCCGGAATTCTGGAACAGATTCGGGGAAGTTTGGCATTCTGTGGGCTTGAAAAGAGGTCTATATCTGGTGTTCCCCAGATTCTAAACACTCGAGCAAGCTGGTATGAGTGGAAATTTTGATTTATTATAAACAAGCAACAAAATACATACAAAAAGCAAAACAGGTAACCCCAAACAAGACCCATACCCCCAAAACCCCCACCCACCCCGACAGAGCACAAACAAGAAACTGAACCCCCCCCCGTGACCCACCTCCCCAAACCCATCACCAAACCCAGCAACCAGCTCACGTGCCCACCCCCCCCCCCCCGACAACACCCCATACCAGTCCAGGCGATGTCCATGTCCATGCCCAACCCCCCCCCCTCGACAACAACCCACACCAGTCCAGGCAATGTCCATGTCCATGTCCATAATGTCCAACTGTTGGGGACTGCCAAGCCCCCCCCCCCAACCATGCCCAAGATACATATTCCACCATCCCCACCCCCGCCCCTAAGGAGGAGCAGCAGCTCCCCCACCCCCCACCCAAATCCCTGCCCCATCCCCATCCTCCCCACAAAGAAAACACATCAAAGGTAAAACCCACACCCCCAACCCCCCAAACAAAAACATAAAGGCAAATCTGGCCCTTCCCCAACAAAACCAAAGAAACAAACCAAACCATAGAATGAACAAAACCCAGTGCTGCCCTGCAACACCAGACAGCAGAGCGAGATGCACACAAAATAATAATTACACTGTTGCACACTACAGAGTGATTGGGAAACCCATCCCCCAAGGAGAGAGGGAAAGCGGACGAGTGGCCAAACCTCCTCAAAGCTGCAGTACCATCACACCCCCCACCCCACCCCCCACCGGGAGAAAAACCCCAAATCCCTAACAAGGAAACCCCAGGGAAACCCTCCCCCTCACGGGGGGCGGAGGGTGAGGTGACGCCACAGACGCTCCCAACGATGGGCCTCCACCACCCACCTTTCGCGTTGCGCCATGCTGGACACTTCCTCCAAAATGTCCCGCACCACCTCGTCACCCCCCCTCGGTACAGCACCTGCAAGACGAATAGGAAACCTGCGGGGAGGCCGAAGTGCTGGAGCATCACCCACAGGTACCGGTGACTGACTCGATCAAAGGCCTTGGACTGGTCCAAGGAGACCAACCAATGGTCCCGTTGGAGCGACCGGCCTCTCTCCACCACCTCCCGGACTGTGGCGACAGCGTCCAGAACCCCTCTCCCCCGAACGGAACAATACTGGGAAGGGGACAGCAAAACGCCCGATACCTCCACCAGTCGGTTGGCCAAACACTTGGCCAGGATCTTCCGGTCCGCGTTCAGAAGAGAGAGCGGCCGCCAAAAGTCCAAGGAGCTATCGTCCTTCCCCTTGGAGAGCAGCAGCAGGACAGACTCGCGAAATGACCGCGGGAGAAACCCCGTGTCCATGACCTCCTGAAACAGGGAGGTCAGGAAGGGGGCCAGCTGGGAGATGAAAGTGCGATAGAACTCCACTGGGAGTCCATCACGCCCAGGCACCTTCCCCAACGGCATGGCACGAATCGCCCTCTCCACTTCCACCTGCTGAATTGGAGCAGCAAGTGCATCAACCTGTGCCTGGACCACAGCCGAATACACCGGGGGAAGGCCCAAGTACTCTCGGATATGGGTGAGGTCCACAGGGCGATCCCCAAACAGGTCCGAGAAGTATTCCCCCACCATCCGCAAAAGGTCCTCCTGGGAGGTATGAAGGGTACCGTCCTTGCCCCGCAGGGCCATGACCTCCCGACGCCGAACCCTCTCCCTGCAATTCAGGAAAGGGTCTGGAGTGGCGACCCCACCAGCCGCCCCCTCGAAGCATAGGGAGGCATGGCGATCATAAAGCAGGCCACGGAGCTGGACTCGCACCTCTTCCACCTCCTCCCACGCTGCCCCTCGGGATACCAAACGATCCAGCGACCTCTGGAGGACAGTGTAAGTGAGGTAGCGGGATCGAGCCATGGAGGTACCCCGGGAACGGAAGAGTTTGCGGGCACGCGTTTTCACCTCATCCCACCAAGCACCACGGGAAGGAAAAATACCCAACAGAGTCTCCTGGTTTGTGAGAAAGGCCAAGAACTCCTGGACCACCTCTGATGTTGCCAACAACTGCACATTCAGTCACCACAGGCCAGGAACCCTGCTGAGCTCCTCGTGGTTAGCCAAGAAGGACACGGAGAGGACGCAGTGGTCCGAAAAGTCAACCGCCTGCAACTGCGGAGGGGAACACTCCACCCGGGCACTCACATATATCCGATCAATACGACTCCTGCAGGTCCCATGGTAGTAGGTGAAACCCGGCGACCGTGGAAAGGCCCGGTGGTAGACATCCACTAGGTCAGCCGTCCAGGTCATCTCGGCCAAAAAGAGGCCCTAGTAACTGGGTGGGCAACGCTCCCCCCCTCGGTCCTGCAACAGGGTGGTGGTGTTGAAATCCCCTGCGAGGACCACCAAACGGGAGGTGTGTAAGTAGGGGCGGATGCGGGTCTTCCGCGCCAACTTAGACTGGGGGCCGTAGACCACCACGAAACGAAACCGATGGGGCCCACAGTAGCCGTCTAAGAGCAAACACCGGCCCTGCTCCAGTTCCCACACATACTGCACCTGAAATAGGTGGGACGTGAACAAAACCGCCACTCCTGCGTAGGGCTGGGCCGCAAGTGACCAGTACGAAGGACCCCACCTCCACTCCCGCTTCGCCCGATGAAGGCTAGCGAGCGAGGTGAGCCTGGTCTACTGCAAAAAGATGACATCCAGCCCACTCGTGGAAAGAAAATCATAGGCCGCAGCCCGCGCCTGGTCTGTAAAAATACTGGCCACATTGAGAGTGGCGCACGAGAACGCAGGAGTGCACGCCATGCCTATTTCGAGTGCCGTGTCCCTTTCCTCCTCTTCTCACCAACCCCTGGATCCCCAGAATCCCACTTGCAGGACAAGCCCGCAAGCTGGAGCAACTCCTTGGGGTCCACGTCGACCACCTCGAGGATTTCCTCCTCCTCCTGTTCGATCCGGTCACCCCAGGGGGTGCTGGTGCCCCCGGGACCACCAGGCAAAGCTGTCGCAGGGGCTAACCCAGCCCCCACGGAATGAGGGGGGACAAACAGGTCAGGGGTCGGAGGAATGATCTCCTCCGTGGGGTCCACCACCGGTGCTGCCTCCCCCTCCCCGGACAGAGACTGAGACAACACAACAGTGCCCACCCCCGTGGGGGAGGCTGGGACGGCCGGGTCAGCAGGGGGCTCCTGAGAAGGCCCAGCACCCAACCGCGGAGGCAAACGCCCGTCCTCCGTCACCCGTCGGGCGCCAGGAACCACACTTTTCAGAGGACCCTGACTGCGGCGCGCCTTCGGTATTTTTGGAGGACGCCGCTGAGGAAGAGGGGCCGCCTCCGCCGCTAACCGCACCGAGCGCCGCACAGGGGGCTCTGCCTCCACAGGCAAGCCCTCATCCGCCTCAGCCG
Source organism: Ichthyophis bannanicus (assembly GCA_033557465.1). Taxonomy (NCBI): domain Eukaryota; kingdom Metazoa; phylum Chordata; class Amphibia; order Gymnophiona; family Ichthyophiidae; genus Ichthyophis; species Ichthyophis bannanicus. The sequence goes on from CM066032.1 coordinate 1,656,496,175, forward strand.
CATCAGCAGCCAAGAAGCCGAAACGGTTGATGTCCAACACGGGCTCTTCATCCAACAATGGGGAGGTCTCCCGTTTCTTCCTCTTGGCCTTGCCGCCCTTAGGAGGGACAGTAGTCCAGTCCTGAGGTGGCACCACCCGCGACCCGCTATCCTGTCGTGAAACAGCTACCTCCACCACATTAACCCTCTCCTCCATCCTACCCAAATCCCCTCCCCCTGGTGGCTCCCTCGGTTCAATGGCCTCCTCCACCCTAGGGCCCCCAGAGTCCCCCTGCGGGAGAGGGTCCTCCACACTCTCCTTCCGCACAGGAGCCTGAGGTGGGGCCGACGACATCCCCCCCCCCCGGTCCATTGTGTGATGCGGAGGGGCAGCGGGCAAAGGGGTGGCCCAACTCCCCGCAAAGGTTGCACCTAATGAGCAAACACCCGGCCGAGGCGTGACCCCGTCCACCACAACGGGTGCAGACCTGCTCGGGACAGTTCATGCTCAGATGCCGGAATGAGCCACAGCGGTGACACTCGCGCGGTTGCCCGGGGTAGTAGCACAAGATGCGATCCCGACCGAGGAAACCGGCCGAGGGCACGTGCTGCACAACATTTCCCACCTCACGCAAACGGATCTTACCCTTCCACGACCCGTCCCACACCCCTAGGGGCCCAGCGCCCTTAACCAGATGTGCGAGAAGCACCGCATGACGCGACAACCAAAACTGGATGTCCTGCCCTGGGAGCGACTCATTCCTAACCAGGATGGTCACAGGTACTGCTCCCTGGCGAGAGATAGGCACAACACGAAAGTCAGCCCACCCACCCTGCCCCCTCTGCTGCTGGTATCGGTCCCAGAAAATCTCCAGCCCCCGTCTCAGCATGAAACTAACATCATATTCAATGGTGTTGTTCATGTGGATGAAGGCATAGAGATCCCCCGGGAGAAACACCAGCCCAAGGACCATCCTCAAGACCTTTTCCCTGGCTGGAGGGGGCCCCTCCCCAGCCCACCGGATCTGCGCCACATTGCGCCGTCGAACCTCACCCCCTACCCCTCGGAACCCTCCCCCACTGCCTCCCCCACCCACAGGACCTCTCCCTTGGGAAACCCCCCTCCCCCCAGCCCCACCTGATGTCCCTGTAGCAGCCCCAGACCCCCTCAGGGCCTCTGCAAAGGTACGGGGGGGACCAACCCCCCTGCCTCCAGCCCCTGACCTCCTCTCGTCTCCCCCTCAACAGCCTGCGCGAGAATCTGCTGCTGTGGTGCAGGATCCTCAGCCACCTCCAAGGGAGCGACCGTAGGACTGGGTAAGATCATCTCTGCAAACACAGAATCAGGGATACTTTCCCTGCCCTCTCCCGGGGTGCCTCCTGGCAACTCCAGATCCCCTCCCTCCACCCTATCTGATGTGTACACCAGACCCTGTTGCTTCCGAAGTGTTGCAAAGGCCCCTTTAGGGCCGTCCGTGGTCTCCAAAGCTAACATAATGGCGTCATGCAACTGTTCTTCCATGACACCAGGAATACCAGAGAACCCCCCTGTACCCCTGCCCTGCAGTCCTAGCCCTTCCTGAGTCTCTGCTACCAGAACTGGGGAAAGACACGTCTTCCCCCCATTCCGGGGATCCGGGTGCACTATCCCATCCCTCATCCCCACTGCCGTCCGTCCCCGCTCCCCACCCGAAAGAACCATTACCCCCCCACCCTCTAGTGAGCCAGTCGTCCACTCTCCCTCCCTCTCCCCCACAACCACAATAAGTCCCTGTTCCTGTACAGGGACATCTGACGCCTCAGATGCAAGACCCCCAAGCATCCCACCAACCTCTTCCCCCTGCTGGGCTCCCGGCAACAAGGCAGGACCGTCCCCTAACAAAGGAGAGCCCTGAGACAGCAGGACAGGGTCTCCGAAAGCCAGTCCCCCCGATCCCCCTCCCCGCTGCCCCTCTCCAATCCCAGTTCCTACCTGATTGCTGGTGCCAGACGTGGCACAGAGGTCAGGGTCAGCCAAGCCGGTAGCCAAGACTCCAGCGGAGGGGACAAATGCCCCCCCGCGAGTCAGGCCCCCCTCGGCCCTCCCCACGCCATCCGCAGTTACAGAAGCCCGTGCATCCCGCTCCAACAGCCCAGGCTTCAAGATGAACTGCAGAGTATCCTGCTGGCCCTCCCCCGGGGCTGCAGGCAAAGGAGAGCAGCCCCGACCCTGGACCTCCCCCTTCCCTGCACCCTTCCGGCGCCAGACAGCCTCCTCGGAGGAAGACAGACGGCCATCCTGCAGCCGTCTGGGAGCCGGAAGGGTAGCCACAACAGGGGAATCCTCACCCACAACAGCCCCCCCACCCCAAACCCGCACAGGAACCCTGGCAGGCACTGCATCAGAAGCAGCCCGGTGGGCAGAAAAAACGGAGTCTGCAGATCCCCGACGCTGGGAAACCTGGACCGGAAGCAAATTAGCAGCAACCTGAGGAACCTCCGCCTTGGAAAACTGCCTGGGGAGAGTCAGTAAATCCTCCGCAGATCTCCGCCAGTGCTCCCACAGCAGGGCAGAGGCAGAGGCAGACCCACGGCTATCTTCACACTTCCGGGTAAACCCGGAAGTGACATCACCCAACTGGCGGCGGCCATCTTGAATCCTCAACCGGGCCGAGGAAAGCCCTGTAAACACCTCTTCCATCGAGGTAGGCTGTTCAGCAAGAATGACATCACGGCAAATCCCCCGGCGGCCATCTTGGGAAACCCCAACAGCACAGGATGATGTCGGGAAGGCAGAGAAATGTGCGGAAAATGCCTTCGGAGGAACGAAATCAACCCCACGTAACTGCTGCTCACTGCCCCGGCCCTCCGTGCACGGGACCAACATCTTCGGCCGGGTTGATAGTGCGGCTGCCATTACCGGCTCCAGCGGATCTCGGCGGGCCGTGACCCCGCCCCCAACCGCCCCGGCGGCACCGGGCACCGAGAAACACACTGGATTTTCTTCGGGCACCGCAGCTACAGCACCCATGGATGTTGCAGCCATCTGTCCAGGAATATCAACCACCGGCAGGTAAGGAGCTCTTGAGTCAGACAAAGTTGTACTCGGCAAATACAGCGTTCCTTTCCCCAATTCACCCTGGAAGGGCAAGGGCGGATAACGGGACCTTCGTGTTCCCACCGGCCGACCCACCCCCGGGGGTCCCCCCTGGACTGCATCCGTACGGGCTGCCCAACGATCTCGGTGGTGATATATTTCCGCGAGGGACCCACAACCCTGGGTTTGCAAATATGCAATCCCATGGTACCTGGCCTTCAGGGCCCGCTTCACCCCCTTCCGATACTGTTTATAAGCCACCCACTCTGTATCAGGAATGGTGGCCTGCAGGCTCTCCAGGTGGGAGAGCTGGGTTTGCAGCTGGGCCGCCTCCTCCTGGAGACCCCGGAGCTGTTGCACCGCTGCCACAACCTCATCCGGGGCCCTAGCCGGCACCTAGAAGGGCGGCAGGCCCGACCCTCCGTCCTCATCCTCACTGGAGGAGGTAGAGGCCTCCTCCAGGACCCAAGGCGGAGGGGGGGCCCCGCCGCCCCCTATACTGGTGGAGGAGCCTGGTACAGCTCTCCAGGGCCCCCCCAGGGCCTCTCCCTGCCTCCACCCAGCCTCCACACCCTGCCTTGGAAGGAGGAGCGAATCCTTTCCAGGGGGTAGCAGCCCACACCTCCGGGCATGTGGGTCCCTCCTCCCTGGCCATGTGCAGTCCTACCTGGGGAGCCCCCCTCCTGAAGCACCGGCTGAAGACAGGTTCCAGTATCCACGGCAGTCTGCAGCGAAGGAGGCCTACCAGGCCTGGTAGGCCTCTGGGCCTGGGCCTCTCCCGCTGGAGGTGGCCCAGGACCCGACATCCAAGCACAGTCAGGGAGCTAGACTCCTCCCCCTAGCAGGAGCTCTCCAAAGCAGGTCCTCTCACCACCACTGCTGAAGAGCAACTGAGTGGAGGGACCACTGGTGTGGCAGCAGTATTCGACTGAGTTTGCCTGCCCACAAGTTTTGAATGCCCAGAAGGTATACCGCAAACAGGTGAATTTGTAACTCTCTGGCGAGGGCCCATATTCGCAAAGCTTCATTGCATAGCGACAGAGAGCCTGTTCCACCTTGCTTGTTCACATAGAACATAGCTACCTGATTGTCGGTTTGGACCAGAACTGTTTTGTTGCTGAGATGGCCTTGAAAGACTTGAATAGCAATGAAAATGGCTCTCAGTTCTAGGAGGTTTATGTGAATGGAAACCTCTTGTGAAGTCCAAAGACCCTGAGTGGAGAGATCATGCAAGTGGGCCCCCCCAACCCATCTTGGAAGCATCTGTCGTCAGAGTGGTTTGGCATAGAGGCTGCTGGAAAGGAGAGCCTACAAGGAGGTTTTCCAGGGATTGCCAGCATTGCATGGATGAAATCAGATGTGTAGTAGTTCTGATTTTGTCTGTTAGTCGACCCGAGGCTTGTGACCACTGAGAGGAAAGGGTCCACTGGGCTGCTCGCATGTAGAGGCGAGCATAGGGAACCACATGAACAGTGGATGCCATGTGTCCCAGCAGTTGAAGCATCTCCCAAGCATTAAGGAATACTTTCATAGATGCTTAACATGCCAGTTGTATTATACGTAGACAGCGTGGCTGGGGCAGGAAAGCCCTTGACTGCCATGTGTCTAGACGAGCCCCTATGAATTCTAGAGATTGAGAGGGGGTGAGATGAGATTTTGGGAGGTTTATGACCAGCCCCAACTATTGAAGAATTCTCACTGCTCGAGAGAGAGCGAAGCTGGCCTCTGGAGCTGTCGATGCTCGAATGAGCCAATCGTCTAAGTAAGGGAAGACGAATATTCCCAGAGTCCTCATAAATGCTGCTACCACTGCCATGCATTTTGTGAAGACTCTTGGAGCAGAGGCTAGTCCAAAGGGAAGAACTTTGTACTGGAAGTGTCTTCCTTGGACCAGGAATCAAAGGAACTTCATGTAAGCATCTCTTAGATCTAGAGAAAATAGCCAGTCCTGACTTTGGAGGTATGGTAAAGTGTACCGAGGGAGATCATTTTGAACTTTTCTTGGAACAAATATTTGTTTAATTCTCTGAGGTCTAATATAGGTCTGTGTCCCCCTGTTTTCTTTGAAATAAGAAAGTAGAAGGAGTAAAACCCTGTCCCCTGTTGGGGGATGGGTACTTCGTCGATTGCTCCTTGAGCTAGAAGTGATATGACCTCCTGCCACAAGAGGTCGGTGGCAGGGCCCTGAGAATTGAACTGTTTTATTATTGTATGTGGGGCAAGTTGATAAAATGAAGCTTGTACCCCAGTTCTACAATGGACAGAGTCCAATTTTCTGAAGTTATTTGTTGCCATTTTTTGGCAAAAAAGCATAGTCTTCCTGGAATGGTCAAGGGTTCTGGACCTTTTACAGGCAGAATGACTAAGTTCTCTAGAAAGAAGTCAAAGACCCTGAGGAGGCTGGGTCTATTGAGCCAGTTGAGCTTTTTGAGCTTGAAGCTTTCTTTGTCTGTTCTGTTGTTGCCCCTTCTGGGGAACATGGAGCGGACAGTAAGTTTGATGGGTGTAAGATTGGCAAGGCTTCTTATTCTTACTGAAAAAGGTTTTTTTGAACATTTTCTTATTTGCTGGGTTGGCTGTAGACTTTGACAACCTGTTTAAAGTAGTATTGTCAGATTCAAGCTGATTAGCCTTGTTCTGCCAGTCCTTGCCAAAGAGATATTCTCCTGTGCAAGGAATGTTTCCCAGCTTTTCTTGCACCCACTGTTCTAAATCTGATGCTTGAAGCCAAGCAATACGACGTGCTCCTATGGATATAGCAGAGGTTCTGCTAATTTATTCAAAGCAATCAAAGGTAGCACGGTTCATGAATTTTGAGACATTCTGGGCATGCTTGACCAGAATAAGGTAGTCTGCTCTTTTTTCCTCCAAAACAAAAGGACTAAGGAGCTCTAAGTCTTTTGTGACTTCTTCCAGGAACATTCCCATATAAAGAATGTAGGAACTGATCCTGGCTCCTAGCATGGAGGATTGAAAGCATCAACGGCCAAAGGCATCGAGAGTCCTGGATTTACGGCCTGGAGGATTAGAAGAATGTGTTTTAGCACTCTTGATCCTTCGCATGGCCGATTCCACTACCATTGAATGGTGTGGTAACTGAGTTTTTTGAAAACCAGGACAACTTGGCACTCAGTACATAGTGTCAAGGCATTGGGAATGTGAAGATATTGTTAAAGGAGTTTCCCACATTCTCAACATTAGATCATGTAAAATCTTGTGAATGGGAAGCATAGCAGTTCCTTGGGAGCCATAGGATATTGTAGAATTCTTAATTCTTCTGCCCTAGGTTCCTTTTCTGGAATCACAGTGATTGCAAGACCCTTTGCTAAATCACGTATGAAATCCTGGAAGGACATATACTCTGGAGGAGACATTCTGCGTTGAGGAGAAGGAACCAAATCTTCAAATAGATTCACTCTGGTACCGGTAGAATCGTCAGTCATCGGAATCGGAAGACTCAAGCACCAGGTGCTCCTGTAACGCATGGTATCGGTACCGCTCCAAGTCGGTACCGAAATGTCTCGGTTCCTGATCCCCGATACCGGAGATTGGTATGGGGGAAAGCAGTCCTGTTGAAGCAGGTACTGTCGGTACCGAGACATGTTGAACCGTCTGTTGCAGTCTTAGCAGTACCGAAGGCGCTAAGAGGGCCGCTAGACTGCGTTCGATAGCAAGGATTCTGTGATCCATCGCTCCTGCCGATGCCAGGGTGCCGATACCGGTGGAAGTGGCTATGACCCCAGAACATGGCACCAGTAGTTCCGCAGAAGTGGAGGCCTCTGGAACATCCTGGAGCCCCGTTAGTGCTTTGGAGCCTGAAGACTCCCGCCAGGGCTGTTTTGAGGGTGAAGTATCCTCGAGAGAAATGCCAGTGGCATCTCGATATTTTGAAGGTGATTTACCCTTCGAGGACCAGCTAGTCTTAGAAGACTTCAATTTGGTTACCTGAGATCCATGGGAGGAATATGAAGCCCTGGAAGACATCGATGCAACTGACATCGTGTCAGCGGCAAAAAGGGTACCGAGTTTTGCAGCTCTATTCAGCAGGCTCCTTTTGGTCGTCCTCATGCAGGAGAGGCACTCCATTGGACAATGTTCAGGACCCAAACATTTTAGACACCAATCATGGGTGTCAGTGACAGAATTGGCACCGCCACATTTTGAGCATTTTTTGAAACCACTAGCTGGTTTCTCCATGCTTGAAGAAAAATGGGCCTAGTGCCCAAAATGGCGCCTAGCACCAGAAGCAGGGAAAGATCACTGAAGAAATACAAGTTTGGGTTTTTTTTGTTGTTTTTTTTAAGGAAAGAAGAAGAAGAGAACTAGCGGTACCGGTAGGCGTCGAATGAAGGCAGACCCGACCACAAAAACAAGAAATAAAGGTAAATTTTCTGCGGTGGCAGGGTACCACGTCCTGTCGGCTCCGTGGAAAATGAAGAACTGAAGTGAGAGGGGTACAGAGGCGGGAAGGCAGCATGCATGTGCTCTGGGATGCTTCCAAAAGCTTTCCTATTGGACGCTGGGGAGCGTTCCCGTGGAGGCTCCGTCGGTACCGACAATACCCATATGTGAAGACTACATTCCTGCTTGTTCCTGGAGATATATAATGACAGTTTGTCCTTCCATTTACAAGGAGAAATTTCACTTACCTTTAATTTCCTTTCCTGGAATACTGCTAGACCAGTCCAGACAAACGGGTTATGCACCCCTGCCAGCAGATCTTGGAGACAGAGAATTCTACCAGAGCTCTGATAGGCTGGAGCCTGGTGATATAATCCTACCCCTAGGGGTCTCCCTCAGTTACGTCCACAAGCTAATGCAACATGAACTGTAACATCACCCCAGAGGGTCCCAAGTGAACTATATAAAAGGGAGCCGAAGAACTCCCTAGAGCTGAAAACAGTATCCACCTACGAACCCATGGACTGCCCAGGGCGAGGCATACCGTCAAAGAGAAGAACCGCAGTCGGCGGCTGCACCGCACCAGCGGCACTCCAACCAACAGCAGGGCGGGTCCTGGACTGGTCTAGCAGTATTCCAGGAAAGGAAATTAACGGTAAGTGAAATTTCTCCTTCCAGTTCATACAGCTAGACCAGTCCAGACAAACGGGCAGTACCCAAGCTACCTGCTTTCAAGGGGGGGCAAGGCCGCCGACAGCTCAGCAACTCCAAAACGGACTTCCTGACGGGCATGAACGTCCAACCTATAATGACCGACAAAGGTGAACAGCGACGACCAAGTCGCTGCCCGGCGAATATCGAGAGGAACTACATGAGACCTCCCGGCCTACAAAGTTGCTTGCGCCCGAGAGGAGTGAACACGGAGTCCCGGTGGAGCTTGTTCTCCCTGAAGAAGGTACGCCGCCTCAATGGCCTCCGTAACCCATCTAGAAATGGTAGATTCGGAGGCTGCAGATCCCCGACGAGAACCCGCGAACAAGACAAAAGAGGAACAGTCATATGGAAGGGTCTGGCGACCCCCAGATACCGAAAAAGAACCTTCTTAAGGTCCACCGCCCGCAACGGAGACCGACCACTGTCACACTGCGTCTTTGGAAAAGACGGAAAGGAAAGAGGCTGGTCAACAGCGAACAGCGTCAGCACTTTGGGCAACAAAGGAAGGGACAGTTCTCAGAGAAACGCCTTCGGAGGAAAACGAGAGATAGGGATCTCGACACAGAGAGCCTGGAGCTCAGAAACACGGCGTGCCGAAGTTATGGCCACCAAGAAGACTGCCTTCAGAGTCCAATCTAGAAGAGAACAGGCCCTCAGAGGCTCAAAGGGAGGAGCAACGAGGGCACAGAGGACAAGCATGAGAGCCCACGCTGGCACAGGCAAACGCAGAGGAGGCCGGAAGGCCCAACTCCGCGGAGAAACCGAGACACGTCCGAATACAAAGCTATCGATCGCCCCGGTATAGGACCCCGAAAACAAGTTAAAGCGACCATTTGTACTCGCAAGGAATTGAATGCTAATCCCTTATCCACTCCGGCCTGTAAAAAGGACAGGATGTCCGGAACACCGCAACGCCAGGGTGTGAGGTTATTTCGCGAACACTAACCATCAAGAGACGCCAAACCCGAGCGTAAGTCAGCGTCGTGGAAGACCGCCACGCCGTGAGAAGCGCCATGACCACGCTAGGCGAAGAGCTGTAGCGAGCAAACCGGCGGCGGTTAATAGCCAGGCCGAAAGCGAGTAAGGAGCCGGGTCTTCCATCTCCACCGGTCCGTGAATCAGAAGGCCGAGAAACACCTCGAGGCGGAGCAGCCACGCCCCAGACAGACGGAAGAGATCCGCATACCATGGTCCGCGAGCCCAATTCGGAGCCAGCAGGAGTACAGGGCCGCGATGGTCTCGGAGCCGCCGGAGAACTATGCATATCACGGATCAGGGAGGGAAAACACACAGGAGAAGATGAGCCAGCCACGGTTGAGAGAGAGCATCTATGCCGTGCGCTCCCTCGTCCCTCCAATGGCCGAAGTACAGCGAAGCCTTGGCAGTCTGCGCCGTAGCCATTAGATCCATGGTCGGCAGTGCCCACAGGTGAACAATGGACCGGAACGCATCCGGCTGCAGAGCCCAGCCCCCGGGCTCCAGAGAGTGCCGGCTGAGAAAATTGGCTTACACATTGTTCACGCCTGCGATGTGCTGCGCCGATAGCCTGAAGATGTTCCTCCGCCCACGGGAGGAGCAAACGCCTCTCCTGTGAGACATCCGGACATTGCATGCCGCCTAGGCGGCTTAGGTAAGCAACCGTCATGGCGTCGGACAGGAACCAAACCGCACGCCGCCGCAGAAGAGGCTGAAACTGAAGAAGGGCGAAGCGCACTTTCCGCGTCTCGAGACGATTGATAGACCCTTGGGCTGCGCGAGGTGACCAACTCCCCTGCGCCGAGGCCAAGCCACAAGGCGCTCCCCAACCGGAGAGGTCGGCGACTGGCGTCACCAAGATCCAGCGCAGAGACTCCAGAGGGACCCCCCGTAGAAGATTGCGTGCCTGAAGCCACCAGCGGAGGCTCCGGTGCACCGGCAGAAGCAAAGGTAACCGGATTAGATAACTGTCCGACACTGGCGACCAACGAAATAGAAGCGTCGTCGGCAAGCAGCGCATGTGCGCTTCCGCCCACGGAACGAGGGCTATCGTTGCTGCCAAGGACCCCAAGAGTTGAAGGTAGCCCCCAAGGCCGAGGTGCCGCTTGATCCAAGCAGCGGCGGAGCTGAAGAGAGATCTTCTGAAAACGTTCCTGAGGTAGAAACACCCGCCCCCGACGAGTGTCGCACCCAGCCCCTAGAAAATCCAGGACCTGAAGCATCCCAAAATAGACAGAGTAACGGCCCAGTCCTCCTTCCAACGGTGGACCGGGACGAATGGCATTTAAACGCTGGAGCCTGGAAATGAAGCAACATCCGCTGCCCATTGCCGCAGGCTGAGCCATCTCCGAGCTACCGACACTGGTGCTAGGAAGCGAGCTGAGCCGCAAGAGATCACAGAATGCCTCTGCCCGGAATGCAGTGATGGATTCAAAATGAACCAACTCGGGAACACCTGGAAGCTGCTGAATCCAGCGAAGGGAGGCCCGAGCTGCTAGACCTCTGCACACCCCTGCAAGAAGGAAATAGCGGGCGAAGGAAAACCCGTCTTCAGCAGCTTCCCAACTCTTTGGGTTTTGCTGGTCGCGGAGCGCCACTCCGCCCTCAACCGGAAGTGTGGTATGCCTGATGACCCTGGTCAGAATGCATCAACTGTCGGGTATGTCAGCCAACGGTCCAAGTGAAAGGGAGACCAAGGGTATAACTGACCAATACCGCGTGCCGTACGAATGCCCTGGAAAATGGGATCCGGCTGCAACCGGATTTGAGAATCCGGAGGATCAGGCGTGTCGGCCAGGGGGAGCGACTCCATCACCTGTGTGATTAGAGCCGGCAACTCCTCTTTCTGAAAAAGGCTGAGAACCGTCAGTGAATAAAACAGATGGAGAATATTCCCTATCTCCGTACTCCAACGAGTCAGGGCTGACCTCCGAAGATTTAAAGTCTTCTTGAATATCCATAGTACCCCGCAAGGCACATGCAACGCTCCAAGGAGGACGTACTGCTCTAAGGTCTGAGGACTTATGGGACCACTTGCGAGACCACGCCATATGCTTGCCTGCTACTGGGCAGGTGTAGGAGATATTCCAAAAGACTCCAAAAGTCACAGGCGTCATGCCAGATGGAAGAGTGTGAGGAAGGCACTGTCAGTCAAGGCTGCTGTGGCCTCCAGCGGCTGTGGAAGCGACATGGGAGCTGACTGAATCGTTTCCTGCAGGAAGATCCTGCAGCAGGGGCTCTGAGGAGGGAGGAGATAAGGTGCTGATGAACCCATCTAGCAGTGCAGTGGGAATGGGGAAAGAGTCTCCGGGATGCAGCGTGCAGGTGGAACACAAGCAATCTCTTAATTCCCCATTCGGCTGATTACTTATTACATATAATACAGCCATAGAAAAAAGAATTGTATTGAATTAAACCACCTTTCCTATTTTTTTCCCTTTTTTTTTTTTTTTTTTTTTTTCTTTTTTGCATTTAAAACAACAATCAAGGTAGGCTCAGGGAAACCGAAGACTCTTTAAAGAAAAGGATTTTGAAACTCTCCGTGCCTCTACAGCATGTTTAAATGTGTGGAAACTGCTGTCTAGAGCTTTCCCTCCAAAAAGAAACACTGAAGAGAAAAACAAAATGGCTGCTGGCACAGAAAAACTGTCAGGTATTCACTGAGCTGAGAAGGGAACTGTCAGTCATTCACTGTGCTGGTACAGAGAAACTTTCAAAGTCAGGGTAAGGCCATTACAGTGACTGAAAGTAGGGAAATTAGAGTTTGATTCCTCCGCAGCCACTCAGACCTCCATGGTAGGGGCTGAAAGGTGTTTCTGGGGAGGGATGTAGAAGCTCAAACCCAGCCATACGGAAGATGACAGTGAGTATGTTTAATTAGGTAGAGCCCAAAACAGTCAGGATCCAAAACACTGACTCAAAATTCCAATCAAATGGTATATTGAAAAAGACAGGTACAATATTCCAGTAAGACGTACAAAGTAACCCAGCTGCAGTTTGTGGATTAAAAATTTTAAAGTAGGAACTTCAAAACTCAGAGGCAGCCGGTCCGGGAGCAGTAGCTGAGGCAAGTGAGAAAAAAAAACAGGCTACTCACAGTTTCCTTTCAGGAATTGATACCTGAACTTCCCGGGGATGTCCGTGGCAAAGACTCAGCGCAGCGTAAAGCCAATGGAGAGCTCCACTGAAGCCAGGCTCAGGAGATCCCAAGTTTATCTGGGGAATCAAGACGCTGGGGGAAGAGCACAGTTGATTTCTGAGGTCCCTGTGTGTCTTCTGATAGCTTATGCAGCGTAGACCTGAATAAGGCATAGGGAGAACTAAAAAAAAATAACTCTGCCCCAGAGGAACAGGCATTTAACAATATTCCCCATACTATGCAATGCCTCAGCCAGCCTTCTTTGTTGGGCACAGTGGGGGATGGAACCCATGAGCCCTGCACCAGTGGTCAGTGTCTTAGCATTGTACTGTGGCTCTGAATTGCATCCGGTTCTCTAATCATGCCTTCCGTACTTTTTATTCATTATGTTAATACATAGGCAAAGAAAAAAGGAACCCCCACACAACTCACAGCTAGCCAGTGTTGTGGAAAAATTTAAACAGAAATTTTTTTTTTTTTGGTGCTAGAAGCCAGCAAAGAGAGAAGGAATCTGGCTTCCCGCCAAAAACCAGGGCTCATTAGCTATTCAAAATGGCCGCCAGCAAAAATAAACCTCAAAAAGAGTGAATTAAAACCCCCAAAAGCTAAGGAATTAACTTAAAAAGTCAAATGACAAGGTGGGGGGTTGCAGGCATGAGAGAAATGCCTAAAATCGCTGAAAAATCAAGAAAAATAAATCCAGTCACCACAGAGTTGCAGACAGCAGTGGGAGAAAGACAGGTTTTGTACTCACAGTACCGAAAGTGCAGAGAAGCCACGGACCGCTGCTGAGAGCACTGCCAGCTGCCTCACCACTAAAATCAGCCCCAGGGACTGGATTTTAGGAGGCTTACCATCCAGCTAAATAGTCTTCTTGACTAGTGCTGGGAAGTCTGCACATCAGCAAGCTCTACTGTGACCCACAGGACACAGGAGCTCAGCTGGAATTCATCCTGGTGCCCAGATAAGTACACTGGCAACTACAGGGTATAATCTCTCCCAGAGAAATCACAAAGAAATAAAGCATCTTAAATTTTTTTGAAGGAGCAAAAAAAAAAAAAGCATCCAGATCTGCTGGAGACAGAGAAAAACTGAGGGAGACCCCTAGGGGTAGGATTATATCACCAGACTCCAGCCTATCAGAGCTCTGGTAGAATTCTCTGTCTCCAAGATCTGCTGGCAGGGGTGCATAACCCGTTTGTCTGGACTGGTCTAGCAGTATGAACTGGAAACCGTGTTTCTCAAGCTCTCCACTAACCAAACCTATATCTGAGATTTTGTTGGTAATTTTGAAAATCAGCAAAGTTAACCCAAGTTGGTTTGGCTTTCTTGGAATCCAGTCTGTAGATCATTTCCTGAGTAAAGAATATACAGTATTTTTTTTCATTCCCCCAGATACACACCACGTTCTTTTCACCTCAACCGCCTCACCCTCCCCTCTCCCTCGCGCGCTCACCTGCAGTCCACCCGTATCTCTGCCTTCTTTTTTGCTGGTCCCGCCCTCTGGAATGCTCTTCCCCCCTCCCTCCATCTGGACCCCCAATATACCACTTTCAAGCAAAACTTAAAGACCCATCTGTTTTCCCTGGCATTCGATGTTCCTTCCCCTTTTGTGTGATCCCTCTCTCCCCCTCCTCTTAATCCCTATCATGCTTTCCTTCTCTTGTCTTGTCTTGTCCTGTCCTCCTTCTTTTCTTTCCTATCCTATCATGATATTGTAACTTCCTTTCCTTTTTATTGGCTTCCAGCCTCTTTTATTGAATTTTATTGTACACCGCCTTGGTTATTTTGGAAAGGCGGTTTTTATCAAATACAATAAACATAAACATAAACATATGATTTCTTCATATAATTGCTAATTTTATAACATGTTGCCTAGATAGGAAAGGAAAATAGGGCTAATATATAAAGACAATGCCACACATAACACACCCACTCACCACACAGATAATGAACACACAAACCCAATCATAACAACAAACATCAGATGTGCTCAACTAAATGCCAGATCTATCAGGAACAAACCAAATACTATCCTTGACCTAATCCACGACAAGAAGCTGGATATAATATGCATCACCAAGACCTGGCTAGACGACTCAGACCAGGTCATATTAAACCAAGTAACCCCAACAGGATACTCATCATTTAACTGCATCAGAGCACAAAAGAGAGGAGGAGGAGTACTAATACCAGAAAGGAATACAGATTCAAAACGATCGCCAATACTATTGAATCTAACACACTCACTATAGCCAACAAATACCTAAGCATCTTCCTCACATACAGACCACCTGGAACCACAACTGAACACCTATCCACAGTAATCGAAACGATATGTGCACATAACAGAAGACACAAACCCCTCATTGCATTAGGAGACTACAACTTAACATCCGCACTCACCAGAGAAACCACAACATTCTTAAAAGCCATGAAGTCATTAAAATACTGTCAGACAATTAACGCCCCAATGCACCAGCATGGTACAACTCCGGACATGGTCTTTATGCCAATGCAATTAGTGGAACAAAACAAGACCACAAAACCAACAATCACGCCAGTCTCTTGGTCAGACCACCATGTGATTGAATTCACCATGACCCTGAATAACCCCGTCCAACGCAAAGAAGATGAACGAATAACTAGACGGTTCAAAACATTTAACAGAGACTCATTCAGAAACGAAATCACTCCACAACTTCAACAGAAGCACGACACCCTTGACCTAAACATAGAAGAATGGAGCACAATAATATCCAATGCAGCAGCTGCCCCAGCCATCAAAGAACCACAAACACGCAAGAGATCCAACGCCCCATGGTACTCACATGAAATCAGAGTTGCAAAACACACACTCAGAAGACTAGAAAGAAAATGGAGGCGGAACAAATCACACTACCTCCTAACCCAATACAAAGACAAACAACTGGAATATAACAATCTAATAAAGGAACGTAAACAGCAACACCATACCAACCTAATCATGAAATCTACTAACAGACCAAGAGAACTCTTTAGCATTGTCTAAAAGCTCACAAAGGACGATACGCAACAAAGTATCCACCATCTTGACTCACAAAAATATGCAGATTACATTATGTCAAAAAACACCAACCAAACATGCTCTACTACACCACAAACAAACGATTACATGATAAAAAAACCCAACATCAAACATGGGAGAACTTCAACATACCAACAAAGCAGCAAATAGAAGACATTATATTTGGACTAAACACAACAACCTCACCATCAGACCCATGTCCAGTGTCGTGGCTCAAAGCTACAAAAAGCCAACTCTCTCAACACATTCAAAAAATTGTCAAAGATTCACTCCAACAAGGATACATGCTGCAACCACTAAAACACACAATGATACGACCAATACTTAAAAGTAGCAATCTGAGACCCTCCGAACCAAAATCATACCGTCCCATCTCCAGCCTGCCATTCCTTGCTAAAATCGTGGAAAAGGCAGTGCAAAGGCAACTTCAGGACCATATTGACATAAATGCCCCACTGCACAGCATGGATTTAAGCCCC
This sequence comes from Ichthyophis bannanicus, assembly GCA_033557465.1. Lineage (NCBI taxonomy): Eukaryota > Metazoa > Chordata > Amphibia > Gymnophiona > Ichthyophiidae > Ichthyophis > Ichthyophis bannanicus. The sequence goes on from CM066032.1 coordinate 1,656,512,005, forward strand.
AACACGGCAAGGAAACACTACTCACCTCCCTCTTCGACAATCTCCTAAGAGGCATAGACAACACAAAAAATGGCTTCCTGCTAGTATTCATGGACATCTCGGCAGCCTTCGACACTGTGTCCCACACCAAGCTACTGCAATGCTTACAACAGATAGGACTATGCAAGAACACCCTGAACTGGTTTATGTCATACATGGAAGGGCGAATGCAACAAGTCAAATGTGACCAAAAGAAATCAATACAATTCCCCGTCATGCAGGGAATACTCCAAGGCTCAGCCCTATCATCAATGCTCTTTAACATCTACATTCAGCCCATATGCAACATCATCAAGAAACACAAACTTCACTATCACATTTATGCTGACGACATCATGGTGTATGCTCCAATCAACCTACTAGCACTAAACTCCACAACAATAACCAAATGCCTCGAAGACATGAATGACTGGCTCATAGCCAACAACTTAACCGTCAATTACGATAAAACTGAGGGAATGTTCGTCACCAGGAACACCACTTTCATACCTCCACAAACCATCAACATCCTAGACAAATACATCACACTAGACAGAGCTCTGAACCTGAAATCCCACATCACCAAAACCGCAAACAAGGCCCTCAATGATTGAGGACAATCAGACAAATCAAACCAATGCTCCGTCAGGACCACTTCCGCAGTGTGCCAAGCACTCATTACACCACTGCTTGATTACGGAAACTCACTATATCAAGGCCTTCCTCAGCAGACACTCCACCCGCTACAGATGGTACGAAACACCACAGCATGTATCATTACAGACACTCCAAGGACTGAGCACATCATTCCCGTTCTACAACAATTACACTGGCTCCCAATGATGGCAAGAGCTAAATATAAAACAATCATGATCATCTTCAAAATCATTCACCATCTATCAGTAGACGTACTCCAAAATGTTATAACAAGGGATGACAGCAATAGACCAAGAAGAAGCAATAACAACAACATAATCGGCACACCTGCAGGATATCACAAAACCAAACAAACAACTTCAAAAAGAGAACCATCACTATTGGCATCCACACTATGGAACTCCCTCCCAACGAGCCTGAGGTAATTAGATGACCTTACAGACTTCCGCAAAGACCTCAAAACCTTCTTATTTATAGAAACATATGAGCATTCAGGCAGCATCCACAACCTAAACAGATACACTACTTCCTCCGCCAACTAAGCACACACTCATCCCATCCATACACACAAGTTTATCATACTAAGTTATTAAATACTCTCCCGTTAAATGCTAACCCTCAATTGTACTACCTAAATACTGTTAAGTGTACTGTCTAAATGTTTGCTGTTAAGTGTACTGTCCAAATGTTTACACGTACCCTAATGTTAAATGTAACCCTCCAATTGTGATGTGACGTGACCACCTTGATTGAAGGATAAGGTGGCATACAAATCTGTCTAAATAAATAAATAAATAAAGACAACTTAAATGACTATATATATTTATAAAATAGCTTCACAAACCCTGAAGAAATCTTGACTACAATGCACTCGGTAACAGGTGTAAATATACGCAGGTGAAGGACGTGCTTACATGCATATTTTATAAAGCACACATATACTTGACGGACCATTGGTCTGACCCAGTATGGCAAATCTTATGTTCTTACTTTGTGACCCTGACCACACTCTGCCCCATCTCTGTGCCCAGGAAAGTCTGCATGCTTGATGTACCTTTTTTGTCACTCTGCATTATCATTAGTGTGTAATTTTTTCATTTCATTTTATTATTTACACCTGCCTATCCTATGACTTTTAGGTGATTCACAAAGCTACATGCACATTTAAAATACATACACAAACAAGAATGACATTACAAAGTAAAAACATAATAAGGCATATTTTTGAAGGCCATTAAGGTGAAATCAGGGACTTCCATGTCAAAAGATATCTGGAATTCTGTGGGAGGGGCAGAAGTGAAGGTGAATAAGTGTGAATGCCATCTAAAATTACCCTATCTTTGCACCAAAAATAAACACACCCACTGCAATATAGGACGGGATGGGGACATGAATAAGAATAGGCCAGACACATGCCAAAAACCGGCTGATTTTAGAAACATGCACATGCAAGACAGAGACATTTGCAGTGTCATCCATTTTCACAGACTGAGATAGCCTTAACCTGCTGGGAATCACCAGCACTGGCTCCTCCTCCCCTCCCTGACTTCAGCTACATGCAAGCAGAGGAGGAGGAGCCGGTGATCCTCTCCTTACAGTTCCTGCAGAGCCGGATTCAAACTACTAGGACAGCAGATTAGTCTGTTGCTTGGTTCCTGTTCCCATGGACTGCTGCAGCGGAAGTGTTCCTCTTCCAGTGGATTTAGCTGCACTGGAACTTTTACTCTGGTTTGGTTGCAAAGAAACATGTGGGTTCAGCTGTACCTTCCATGGGTTTCACTGCAACTGCAGTTGTTGTCTGTTGCCATGAGACAACAGTGTTTTCTTCTCTCTCACCCGACACTGCTTCCTGTGTCTCTCCAGCTTTTTATTTATTTTTATTGCTTGCTTCTTGGGTCACCCTCAGATCACTGATTCTATGGTTCTGGGATATATACTACTGTTTGTCCTTGCACCGCAGGACATTTTTCTGTGCAAAAAGGTAAAATTCTCTGCCACAGAGGAATTCTGTGCAAATTCTTCATTGCACATTCATGCAGAATTGTCCCAGGAGTAACAAAACTATGATATCTGAATTAAACTGTGACCCACTGATGCATTTTGGGCTCTTAAATAATTAAACAATTCCACTAGCATAGGTGAGAAATGTTCGAAATTCTATTTATACGGCTCAGCTTAAAAACTCTCCAAGTTACCGTAGGACCCTTGCTATCAGGTAAACTTTTTTGTACTTTACATTTTTAATGCAATTATAATTCATGGTTTATATTCTATATATTATCTTTATATTAACAATTTGTGAATCACTTTAGACAGTCTGGTGGTAAAGCACAGTTACTTACCTGTAACAGGTGATCTCTGGGAACAGCAGGAATAAGTCTTCACATATGGGTACGTCGGTACCGACGGAGCCTGCGCGGGAACGCTCCCCAGCTTCCCAAAAAGGAAAGCTTTTGGGAGCATCCCACAGCGCCTGCGCGCTGCCTTCCCGCCTTTCCTAACCAACTCTCCTCAGTTTGAGTTTAAAGCTGAGACAATAGAGAGAGAGAGGAAAGGAAAGATAGAAAAGAGATACAACTCCTAGGGGAGGTGGGAGGGTTGTGAAGACTTATTCCTGCTGTTCTCAGAGATCACCTGTTACAGGTAAGTAACAGTGCTATCTCCAGGAACAAGCAGGAATGAGTCTTCACATATGGGGACTCCCTAGCTAAGATGCCTGGGAGATCCCCAAGGATATGAGACCCTGAAAGGGGTCCGCGTCCTCCCATGGATCTCAGGCATCCATCCAGGGAAGGAGGGCAGAAGTTGTTTAAGAATGGAACAGGTGTCTGAGGACAGCCTGACCAAACAAGGCTCTATCTCCTCCTATGGATCTCAGGCATCCAACCAGTGATGGAGGGTAGGAGTTGATTAAGCATGGAACAGGTGTTTGAGAACAGCCTAACCAAACAAGGCATCCCGGCGGGAGTCCTTGTCTAAGCAGTAATGGGCTGTGAAGGTATGAACCGAGGCCCAGGTGGCTGCTCGACAGATCTGGTCGATGGACACAGAATTTAGATGAGCCATAGAGGTGGCCATGGCCCTCACATTATGAGCTGTGACATGGCTCTTGTGACAATGCAGAGGTTGCAGAACCTGAAAAGGAAGGTTTAAAACACTTTTTCTCTTCAGAAGCTGTCAGTGAAACTGTGCAGGAAGGGGTTAAAGATACAGCCCTGAAAGCTGTGCTACACAGGAAAGTGGAAAGAGAGCCACACCCTAGCTTGAAGCAAACCCAGGGAGCTGACGTGGGAGGAAAAGGGGCGGAGTCACACACGATAGGGCAGCTTGCTTCACTTAACCAGCAGGCCACTGCCAGTAGGCAGAAAGAGGAAGGGAGAAAGAAGGAGATAGAGTCCGAGAGAAAGACTGCAGAGACCAAGAGAGAGTCTGGGAAGCAGAGGCAAAGGGAGCCAAGGAGAGAGCCCAAGCCTCAGAGGAACCGTCCAAGGAGGAACTACTTGGAGCTCATTAGCCAAGGAAAGCAGGTCAGAGACTATTTGAAACTCCAGGGGAGAAGGTCAGATACCTTGCCTGTAAGGGAGAGAAATAGCTCTCAGGAATCCTCTCTCAGGAATGAAATTATAAAAGAAAGATTGGGCAGAGAGAAGGTCCCTTTCAGTAAGCTAAAGAAAGTTGCTTGTCACAGACAACGTTATAGAAGCTCTAGCTCTGAGTGCAGCCCAGGTGCCTATCAGCATGTCCTTAATTACAAGCAGCACAGACACGGGCAGGAGCTAGGCTCTGACGAAGACGCTGTAATACAAGATTTAGTGAAACAGTATCACAGGAAATGTTTACCTCCCTGCCAGAGAACACAGTCTAGGCGTACCAGAAATCAGGTGAGCCCTTTTTATAAGCTTTTAAAAGGTGCTGATAGCTTAGAGCCTGTACATGTGCCTAGGTATGTTAAGGAGAACAAAAGAAGACAGCTTAAGGATTTAATTAAGCAATGGCAGTCTGTAGACTCTCTTAACCAAAGCCTCAAAGATATATCAGACCCAGAGCCAGAAGAGATGTTAATTGATCCACCTTCATCAGTTAGCAGTGATTCGCCTATGGAATGTGGGATCTGTTATAAGGATTGAAGTTACATTAAGTGAATCCTATAAGAGGAGAGAAGCTGTATCAAAAGCTTATATGTGAAGTGCTGAGAAGCCTATTTGAATGAATCTGAGTTTCATTGAGAAAGGCAGCCTTCTGCCGTGGGAAACTCAGATGTAATTATTGCACCTGTGAAGTAAAGCTCAACGCTGGAGAATGTCCTATGTTTAAAGAGAGCATACTAGTGCAATGTTTAATGGAAGTAATCAAGGCTTGTATTAGAAGCTAATGGAAGTTGATTGCTGAACTTTGTACTTTGAGTTGTACCTGAGAAGCATCAGGAATTTCCTGGACTTTTTATTTGACACAATTGAGTACCACTACTTTTTGTTTGTGCCTGGGGACGTAGTGCTCCAAATTCCTGTGTGTGGAAATAAAGTTATTATTGGAACTCACAGAAGGCCTTCGCTCTGTTACTTGGCCCTCAACTACAATGGACACCAGACAGCAGCACTTAGGTATATAAATTTGCTTTCCTCTTTGCCCCACATGCTAACCCCTCATAGGCAACTGCCTATACCTTCGCCAGAGGGCACTGCAGTGTGACAGGGAAGGAAACTGGCGTAGTTGGCAGGATTTTTAAACTACGGGCCTCACACAGAGGAAGAGTGGCATACCAACGCTGCCAGTAAAGTCCTGAGGAAGGAGCAGTTTTGAAAGTTTTGAAAAAAAAAAAAAAGAAGAAAAAAATTTTGGTCAACACAAGTATCCAGGAAGAGCTTACCAGAGTGCAAGTCTACCTACCGGAGTGGAGCATCGGCGGAGGCAGAAAGGAGTACCTGTACCAGGGATACCGCATAGCTGATGAGCGAGACACTCCACTTGTGGCAGGTAACCAGTAGCTAAGCGGGTTAACTGGGATACTGCTGCAAGGGGGTGGTAAGATTGCAGGGTTGGACTGGAAGCTGAGGGGATACATTTGTGTGTGTATCGCACTTGGTGGTGTTCTTTGTTTCTTGCAGTAATACAGCAGGATGGAGCCAGCACAGCTAATGAGCTGGGTTGCTGAGAGGTTTCAGCAGCAGCAGGCGATGTCAGCGCAAGCCCAGGAGAGGATGGCTGAGATGATTCATGCGCAACAGAAGCCGCTGTTGGATCTGCTGGGATCATACATCGGAGAGCAGAAGCAAACAGCGCAAGTGTTAGAGACTATGACCAGTTCACTAGGAGCTGTAGCGGGACTGGGAACTGTGGGACAGGGTATATTTTCACTAGGTCAAATGTCTAAGGATGAAAATGTTGATGATTACCTAGATGTTTTCGAACGCATCGCGCTCATGAGCGGTTGGCCGAAAAAACAGTGGGTCATCAGGCTAGCTGCAGCATTAACAGGCGAGGCTCTCGCAGCCTACCGGGCTATGCCTAATGACCAGGCCAACAACTATGACGCAGTGGTTAAAACCATTAAGGAGAGACTAGGCTTAACTCCAGTGGTATATCGCCGTCGTTTGCGAGGGTGCAAGTTAACTCCGGGCGAAACACCACAGGCCTTATGCCATAGAGTCAGAACCTTAGTTTATAAATGGTTGTCTCCAGAGGGAAAGAGCATTGAGACGATATTGGATGACATTGTGTTAGAGCAATTTGTAGAAGCATTACCAGATGAAATACAATCCTTCCTTATTCTACAAGATTGTAGGAACACGAAAGACGCCATCTTGCTTGCTGACCGCTTCTTAGAGGCAAAAGCCATCGGTCAAAAGAAGATGACTGTTCCGGATACAGCAGTCTTGGGAATGTCAGGAATGAGGGAGAGGTACAAGGTGAATGAGTTTTTGCCTAAGAAACCTTGGCAAAAACCTGGCTGGGATGAGCGAAAATGCTTTGCATGTGGCTGGAAGGGTCATTTGAAGAAAAATTGCAGGGATAAGCTAGTGTTAGTAACCACCCAGTCCAAGGAGGTTGGGGAGGGATTTTTACTAACGGTATGGGTCAACAATATCCAGGTCAATGCCCTTTTAGATTCGGGCACAGACCAGTCAATGGTTTCCAGAGCCCTATGGGAGGAGATGAAGGCTCAGGGTGGAGAATCTGTAAGGTACCCTGAAGATAAGATAAGAAAGTACCCTGAAGATAAAATAAGAAAGTACCCGGAGGATAAGATAAGAATTCATCCAAAGGATAGCATAAGAATTTGATGTGTGCATGGCGCGTCATCGTCATATCCTTTGCACACAGTAACTGTGGAAGGGCTAGGCTTGAGAAAGAATATCTCAGTAGCAGTAGTGCCTAAGTTACCACACCCCATGATTTTAGGTAGGGATTGGCCTCAATTTAAAAATGGCCTAGTTAAAGGACTAGCCGCCACAGCAGAAGCCAAAGTCCCTGACTCTAATAAAGTAAGAAAGGAACCAGGATGGAGGCAGGAAAAAGAAAGATACACAACATCATCTCCAAGGGGTAAATCCAGGCTAGGGAGGGTACCAGCCCCGTTATTTGAGAAACCCCGAGAGAAGCCAGATAGGGAGAGAGCCCCTATCCAGGACCCTCCAAGTAAGGGAAAGTTCATCCTAAAATGTTGTAGGCTTATACCTAATGCTAGGATCCCTAAGAGAGCATCAGAGCAAGCTGCAGGCTTTGACATATATAGTGTGGAGGACACTATTATACCACGCCAAGGTCGAGCCTTAGTAGAAACCGGTATACAGCTTGAAATACCACCCGGTTGCTATGGTCGGATCGCTCCGCGATCAGGTCTAGCGGTCAAGGAATGCATAGATGTAGGTGCAGGGGTAATAGACCCAGACTTTAGGGGAGCTGTAAAAGTCTTACTGATAAATTGTTCCAGAAAAGATTATAAAGTAACCCTAGGGGATAGAATAGCGCAGCTCATCATGGAGAGAGTTGGCTTCCCACTTATAGAGGAGGTTACCGAACTAAGTACCACTATAAGGGGGTCAAATGGGTTTGGGTCCACTGGACAGGCCCTGGTGATAGGCCTGACGGCCACGAGTGAGGAAGAGAAGCCGGAGATGGACCTTGGTCCCCAGCTGGCTGAGTGTAAGGCCAAGCCCACACCCCGGTTAGGGGAGGAACTCTCTTGGCATCAGCAGCAGGCTCTGTTGAAGTTGCTGGAACGTTTTTCGGACGTTTTAACCCCCATGCCAGGAGAGACCCAGCTGGTGGCCCACGAAATCGTGACCCCACCAGGGGAAGTTGTCAGACAGAGGCCATATAGGCTACCTGAAGCTAAGCGTAGAGAGGTGATCAGGCAGGTGCAGGAAATGCTCCACATGGGGGTGATTGAGGAGTCGGTCAGCCCATGGAATAGCCCGGTGGTCATGGTGCCTAAGCCGGATGGGACGATACGCTTTTGTATCGATTTCAGGAAGGTTAATTCCATCTCCAGATTCGATACGTATCCGTTACCTCGGATAGAGGAATTACTGGACCAATTAGGGCAGGCAACCTATCTCACCACCTTAGATATGACCAAGGGGTATTGGCAGATTCCCCTCACCAGGGAATCGCGGCCAAAAACAGCCTTCAGCACGCCCCTTGGTCTATATCAATTCCGTCGGATGCCCTTTGGGCTACACGGAGCAGCGGCAACCTGCCAGAGACTGATAGACATTGTCTTGCGCTCGCATCGCTCCTACGCTATGGCCTACATGGATGATGTAATCATCCATAGTAATAATTGGGACCTCCATTTAGCACACGTACGCGCGGTGCTGGAGGACACGAGGCAAGCAGGAATCACCCTAAACCCTGCCAAATGTCTTTTTGGAGGGAAAGAGGTGAAGTATCTGGGGCATTTAGTTGGAAGGGGATAGTGAAACCGCTCCTGGACAAGGTACAGTGCGTAAGGGACTTCCCACAGCCTTTGACTAAAAAGCAGGTCCGGAGCTTTCTAGGCTTAATCGGATATTATAGAAGGTTCCTACCACATTTCGCGTCCGAAAGCGCACCCCTTACGGACATGTTAAAAAAAAATGCACCCAATCATGTAAAATGGACCCCAAGGGCAGAGAGTGCCTTTGCACGAGTAAAGGAACAGTTGTGTGCGGCACCCATACTAAGAGGGGTCGATTTTAGTAAAACTTTTATACTCCAGACAGACGCGTCAGATACGGGACTAGGTGCTGTTCTGTCCCAGAAACAGGAGGGGGTAGAGCACCCACTGATGTTTTTAAGCCGGAAGCTGGCACCGGCTGAGCATAAATATTCGACCGTAGAGAGGGAGTGTTTAGCAATCCGGTGGGCGATTGATGCCCTCAGGTTTTACTTGACAGGCCGCAGATTCACCCTAGTCACGGATCATGCGCCCTTAAAGTGGCTATCAAGCATGAAAGATCATAACCCGCGCCTTACTAGATGGTACATGGCCCTGCAAGCATACGAATTTGGAATAGAGCACAGGCCAGGTAAACTGCACACAAATGCAGACGCTCTTTCTAGGATTCCATGCTGTTCTGGACAGGTCCAGTCAGCCCGGAATATCTTAAATGGGGGGTTATGTGACAATGCAGAGGTTGCAGAACCTGAAAAGGAAGGTTTAAAACACTTTTTCTCTTCAGAAGCTGTCAGTGAAACTGGGCAGGAAGGGGTTAAAGATACAGCCCTGAAAGCTGTGCTACACAGGAAAGTGGAAAGAGAGCCACACCCTAGATTGAAGCAAACCCAGGGAGCTGACGTGGGAGGAAAAGGGGCGGAGTCACACACGATAGGGCAGCTTGCTTCACTTAACCAGGAGGCCACTGCCAGTAGGCAGAAAGAGGAAGGGAGAAAGAAGGAGAGAGAGTCCGAGAGAAAGACTGCAGAGACCAAGAGAGAGTCTGGGAAGCAGAGGCAAAAGGAGCCAAGGAGAGAGCCCAAGCCTCAGAGGAACCGTCCAAGGAGGAACTACTTGGAGCTCATTAGCCAAGGAAAGCAGGTCAGAGACTATTTGAAACTCCAGGGGAGAAGGTCAGATACCTTGCCTGTAAGGGAGAGAAATAGCTCTCAGGAATCCTCTCTCAGGAATGAAATTATAAAAGAAAGATTGGGCAGAGAGAAGGTCCCTTTCAGTAAGCTAAAGAAAGTTGCTTGTCACAGACAACGTTATAGAAGCTCTAGCTCTGAGTGCAGCCCAGGTGCCTATCAGCATGTCCTTAATTACAAGCAGCACAGACACGGGCAGGAGCTAGGCTCTGACGAAGATGCTGTAATATAAGATTTAGTGAAACAGTATCACAGGAAATGTTTACCTCCCTGCCAGAGAACACAGTCTAGGCGTACCAGAAATCAGGTGAGCCCTTTTTATAAGCTTTTAAAAGGTGCTGATAACTTAGAGCCTGTACATGTGCCTAGGTATGTTAAGGAGAACAAAAGAAGACAGCTTAAGGATTTAATTAAGCAATGGCAGTCTGTAGACTCTCTTAACCAAAGCCTCAAATATATATCAGACCCAGAGCCAGAAGAGATGTTAATTGATCCACCTTCATCAGTTAGCAGTGATTCGCCTATGGAATGTGGGATCTGTTATAAGGATTGAAGTTACATTAAGTAAATCCTATAAGAGGAGAGAAGCTGTATCAAAAGCTTATATGTGAAGTGCTGAGAAGCCTATTTGAATGAATCTGAGTTTCATTGAGAAAGGCAGCCTTCTGCCGTGGGAAACTCAGATGTAATTATTGCACCTGTGAAGTAAAGCTCAACGCTGGAGAATGTCCTATGTTTAAAGAGAGCATACTAGTGCAATGTTTAATGGAAGTAATCAAGGCTTGTATTGGAAGCTAATGGAAGTTGATTGCTGAACTTTGTACTTTGAGTTGTACCTGAGAAGCATCAGGAATTTCCTGGACTTTTTATTTGACACAATTGAGTACCACTACTTTTTGTTTGTGCCTGGGGACGTAGTGCTCCAAATTCCTGTGTGTGGAAATAAAGTTATTATTGGAACTCACAGAAGGCCTTCGCTCTGTTACTTGGCCCTCAACTACAATGGACACCAGACAGCAGCACTTAGGTATATAAATTTGCTTTCCTCTTTGCCCCACATGCTAACCCCTCATAGGCAACTGCCTATACCTTCGCCAGAGGGCGCTGCAGTGTGACACTCTCCAGAGAAAGGTTCTTACTCTGGTAGGCGAAAGAAATACACTGAACAATCCAATTGGACAGTGTTCTCTTAGAGAATGGAAGTCCCAAATGAGAAGGATCAAAAGCAACAAAAAGCTGGGAAGACTTTCTATGTTGCTGTGTTCTTTGTAAGTAAAAAGCAAGAGCTCTTTTACAATCCAGAGTATGAAGATTCCTCTCTGCACTGGATGCATGAGGAGCTGGAAAAAAGACAGGTAAATATACCTCTTGATTAAGATGAAAAGGTGAGAACACTTTAGGTATAAAGTGTGGATTTGTCCTAAGGACTACCTTATCATGATGGAACCTTGTATAAGGTGGATTAGCCACTAAGGCCTGCAGTTCACTGATGCGGCGAGCAGAAGTGACTTCAATGAGGAAAATAACCTTCCAGGAAAGGAATTTCAAGGAGGTAGTGGCTAAGGGTTCAAAAGGTGGCTTCATAAGCTGACCAAGAACCAAATTTAAGTCCCATGCCACCGGAGGAGGCCTAATGGGAGGTTTAGTTAAAGTTAGGCCTCTCATGAATCTTGCAATGAGGGGATGAGAGGAGACAGGTTGTCCATTGATGGGCTTAAGGGACGCTGCAATAGCACTTAAATGGACTCTTACTGAATTTGTCTTAAGTCCTGCATTGGAAAGATGCAGGAGATAATCTAACAGAGAAGTTAAAGGTAGTGCTAGAGGGTCAAGACCCTTTTCAGCACACCAAATGGAAAATCTTTTCCACTTAAAAGCATAGGAACGCCTAGTGGAAGGTTTTCTGGAAGCATGGAGGATATCCTTCACTTGCTGAGAAAGATTCAAGTCTTGAAGGTCTAGGCCTTCAGCAACCAAGCTCTGAGGTGAAGGGACCTGGGGTTTGGGTGCCACAAAGTCCCTTCCTCCTGGGACAGGAGGTCTGGAGCAGCTCCCAAGTCCAGCGAGGGGGCTTGGGAGAGATGCAGAAGTAGAGGGTACCACACTTGGCGTGGCCAGCGTGGAGCTATGAGGATCATAGATCCTTGATCCCTCTGGAGTTTGAATAGAATCTTGGGAATCAAGGGAATGGGTGGAAAGGCATACAGGAAGTCTTGACCTCAATGAAGGAGGAAGGCATCCTTGGCCTGAACTCCCTGACACGGAATTCTGGAACAGAACCGGGGACGTTTGGCATTCCACGGACTTGCAAAGATGTCTATGTCCGGGGTTCCCCATTCTTGGAAGATTCTGAGTACCTGATCCATGTGCAGGGACCATTCGTGTGGAAGCAGAACTCGACTGAGTCTGTCTGCCCAAGAGTTTTGGATTCTTGGGAGGTATACTGCCAGGAGAGGATTTGATGCTCTCTGGCGAAGGCCCATAATCTTAGAGCTTCGTTGCAAAGTGACAGAGAGCCAGTTCCTCCTTGCTTGTTTATGTAAAACATGGCTACTTGATTGTCCGTATGAATGAGGACTCTCTTGTAGCTGAGGAGGGTATGAAAGACCTTGAGAGCTAGAAATACTGCTCGAAGTTCCAAGTGGCTGATATGAAGAGAGGTCTCCTGTGGGGACCAAGTGCCTTGGGTGGAGAGGTCTTGTAGATGAGCTCCCCAACCTGTTTGGGAGGCATCTGTTGTGAGGGTTGCTTGGGGTAACAACTGTTGGAAGGGGGACCCCAGCAACCGATTTTGAGTGGACATCCACCATTGGAGAGACCAAAAGAGACGTTTGGAGGTTGCTATTTGGTCTGAGAGAGCTCCTAAAGCTTGAGTCCACTGGGTGGACAAAGTCCATTGAGCTGCTCTCATGTGTAGGCGAGCATAGGGTACCACATGCACTGTGGAAGCCATGTGGCCTAGCAGTTGTAGCATCTCCCGGGCAGTTAAGTGGCTCTTTGATTGGATCTGGGAGGCTAACTGCACTAGACGTTGGCAACGGGCCTGAGGAAGGTAAGCCCTTGCATTAGTGGTATCTAACCAGGCCCCTATGAATTCTAGAGACTGAGTAGGGGTGAGCTGAGACTTTGGGAGGTTTACCACAAGTCCCAGATACTGCAGAACGCGCCTTGTGCGGTCCAAGGAATTCTGGGCCTCTGACTGAGATGGAGCTCAAATGAGCCAGTCGTCCAGGTATGGAAAGACAAATATTCCCAGAGTTCGTAGAAATGCAGCAACTATTGCAATGCATTTCGTGAACACCCTTGGAGCAGAGGCCAGACCGAAAGGAAGAACTCTGTATTGATAATGTTTTCCTTGGAAAAGAAACCGTAGGAATTTTCTGTGAGAGGGATGGACGAGGACATGGGTGTACGCATCCTTGAGATCTAGAGGACAAAGCCAATCCTGACTTTGAAGGTATGGAAGGAGAGTGCCTAGAGAAAGCATCTTGAACTTCTCCTTGCATAGAAATTTGTTCAATTCTCTGAGATCTAAGATGGGTCTGTATCCCCCTGTCTTCTTTGGAATGAGAAAATAGGGGGAGTAGAACCCTGACCTTTGATGAAGAAGAGGAACTTCTTCTATTGCCCCTTGGGCAAGAAGGGTAGCTACCTCTTGACCTAGAAGGTCGAGAAGAGATGTGGGAGAATTGAAATGTCTCACCATGGTGTGGGGAGGAAGGTCTGAAAAATGAAGCTTGTAGCCCTCTCTTATGATGGAGAGGGTCCACTGCTCTGATGTGATTTGCTCCCATCTGGGAGCAAAATGAGCTAATCTTCCTGGAATGGTGAGAGGTTCTGGCTGTTGTAGAGCCAGAAAGGCTAAGTTCTCTAGCATCAAGTCAAAAACCCTGAGGAGGTTGGGACTGCTGAGTTGCAGCAGCCCCTGTAGACTTAGGCCTGGCCTACTTAGGTTGCTGACGCTTAGTGGCAAAGCGACCTGTGGAAGATTGTTGGCCAGAAGTAGAAGGAAATCTGCCCTTTTTGTAAAAAGACTTCTTAAAAATCTTTTTCTTGGCAGGAATGGCGGTTGACTTTGAAAGTCTATCCAGAGCAGAGTTCTCTGCATCCATTTGAGTGGCTTTTATTTGCCACTCTCTGCCAAATAGATTTTCACCTGTACAGGGCAGATTTCCTAAACCATCTTGAACCCAGGGTTCTAGATCAGAAGCCTGGAGCCAAGCAATTCTGCAAGCAGCTATGGCAATGCCTGATGCTCTGCTGGCACCTTCAAAGGAGTCAAAAGCTGCCCTGTTGGAAAACTTTGAAATGTCTTGAGTATGCTGAAGCCAAAGGAGGAATTCGTCCCTTTTATCCTCTGGAAGAAAAGGGAGGAAGTTGTGCAGCTTTTGTGCAACCTCTTTTAGAAACATACCCATGTAAAGGCTATATGAGTTGATTCTGGCAATAAGCATACTGGCTTGGAAGATTTTCCTACCAAAAGCATCCAAGGTCCTGCATTCTCTTCCTGGAGGAGCAGAAGATTGTCTCTTTGTACTCTTTATTCTCTTCATAGCTGACTGCACCACAATGGAATGGTGAGGAAGCTGAGTTTTCTGAAATCCAGGACAAGGAGGGACACGATACCTAGTGTCCAATCTGCGAGAATGAGGAGAAAGAGTGAGAGGAGTCTCCCATAAATCAATCATGTGTTCATGAAGAATCTCATGAATTGGTAAGGTGACAACCTCTCTAGGAGCCTTAGAGTACCCTAAAATATCTAATTTTTTTGCTCTTGGCTCTGATTCAGAGGTTACTGAAATAGAAAGTCCTTTAGCTACTTCTCTTATGAAGTCTTGAAAGGACAAGTCCTCTGGAGGAGACATTCTTCTTTTTGGAGAAGGCGGCTCTTCAGGAAGGACTATGGATACTTCAGGAGACTCATCTGATGAATCAGAATCATCAGAGGAATCGAAGTATCGCCTATCCGGGTGCTCTTCTAAAGCTCGATACGCGTATCGAGCGTTATCGACATCGGGCGTTCCCGGTACCGGATCGGTACCGAGAAATAGCCCTGGACAAGGAACCGCTGCAGTCGGTATCCTGGACGATGTCGATGCAGTCGGTACCGGCATCGGTGCTGGTGCCGGTACCAGAGCCGATACCGACAACGGAGCTCGTTGCGGTATCATCGGCGTCGCAACTTGAATGAAGGCCTTGATAGCCTGTTGCATGGACAGAACATTCTGATCCATCGATGCCATGAAAGCCTGGATGTCGGTACCGGGAGAAAGTGCCGGTACCCCAGAGCAATCTAACAGGTGATCGGTCGAGGCCGTGCCATCGATGTCAACTTGTAACCCCATAGGAGGAGCTTTGGAAGCCGGAGCTTCCCACCGGGGTTGTTTGGCTGGTGCAGGATCCTCGAGGTCAAGCCCGGAGGCATCTCGATGCTTAGAGGGAGATCTACCCTTCGAGGACCTGCTAGGTTTATGTTTGGTTACCTGAGATCCATCAGGAGAAGAAGACCTGGAAGATGTCGATGCTACCGCCGGTGCATCAGCGGGAAACAGCACATGGAGCTTAGCTGCTGAGTTCTGTAACCCCCGTTTAGACATTAGAGAGCAGGACGGACAATCCGGAATGGAGTGTTCAGGACCCAAACATTTAAGACACCATTCATGGGTATCTGTAACAGAAATAGTACCGCTACACTTAATGCATTTTTTGAACCCGGAGGCTGTTTTTTCCATGAAGGAAATTTTCTTGTGGGCCCTGAGGCCTAAGAAGAAAAATACACCAAGTGAGGAAAAATATTGATATATATATATATATTTTTTTTAAAAGAAAGAAAGAAAAGACCAGCGGTACCGGTCCGGAGTCGGGGAAGGCAGACACGCGACCAAAGAAATAAAATAAAATAAAGAACTTCTTCAGCGGTGACAGGGCTCGACCTGCTGGCTCCGCGGCAAAGAAGAACTGAGGAGAGTTGGTTAGGAAAGGCGGGAAGGCAGCGCGCAGGCGCTGTGGGATGCTCCCAAAAGCTTTCCTTTTTGGGAAGCTGGGGAGCGTTCCCGCGCAGGCTCCGTCGGTACCGACGTACCCATATGTGAAGACTCATTCCTGCTTGTTCCTGGAGATGAAGGTATACAAGAATTTTTAATAAATAAATAAGTGTATATGTGTATCAAAGAGCACTCTCAAGGGTAGGGTTGGGGCAGAGTGTATTTAAATGCATTCCTTTGGATTTCTGGAAGTATGCATGGGAAATGCAACTGCACAAATAGTCAGTGCAGATTTGTGCACATACCTTTCCTGAGTCATTTTTCAAAAGGAAATTGTTCCCCTTGAAAGCTGATGAAAAAACAATGGGGCTCTTTTACTAAAAGGCATTGTGATTTGCATCTAATGCAACAATAGTATGCAAAATCATGGCTCATTAGGTGTAATACCATGACGTTAAAATGTCATGGCTATGGAAAGCATATTCCTGTCATAGCATGCCACATTAGTGCGGGTGCAATTCACCTACTGAGGAGGCAGTAATTGCAGCCACACCAATGGGCTACCTTGCAATTAGCGTGGGCATGCTGACTGCAAGGCTCTCTCCCCGCCCACTCTCCTCTTCAAAACTGCCCACTTGCTCCCTTAACATACCAAGGACAGTAGCAGAAATCCAGCTGTGCTGTCATGGCCCCATCCTAGCTATCAGCACATATCCCAGAACGCCTTCAATGCATGGCAGAACATGCGCTGACAGCTAGTACCCTTTAGAAAAAGACCCCCTATCTGTGGATCAAATCTATCCCTAGACTTTACAAAATATGCTCTTCTGAAAGTTTCCTCATTAATACAGGTTAAATGCCTGTTTCTCCACTCCAGCATGGTACCAGCCATAGGTGAGGTAGGACGCCAGTGGGCAGGAGTGATTGGGGATCACTTCTGCTCTCCTTTTGGATTTGATAAGCAAAAGGGAAAGTCAGAAATGTGAGAGGAATCAGTGAAGGTGGGGCGATAGGAAGCAACCCTGGGGGTGCTGTTGTAAAAGTTGGATGGTGGGGGGAGTCATTTGTTTCCTGTTTGCAAATAGTGGGCACGAAAATGAAACAAACAAAACATAATGGAAATAATGATAAAAACATGAAAGATATGAAAACATTAAAAAAATGAAATGAAACTTAAAAAAAGGAAGATTTTTTTTTGCCTGCACGCCCATAACTGATAAAGCAAGCACTAGCTTTACTGGTAAAGCAGAAAAATAGCTCTAATGAAGAAAATATTTAAATGAACTGTGGCATAATTTGCATTAACCCATTTTACACATGAATGAACTGCCTTGCATGGATTTATCACATCAGTCTGCATTAACTCCAATTTTATGTTATCACAAATTAAAGCCCAAGTTTGTTTTTACAACTTAATGTACCAGATCTGAAGCCCAATTTTGCATAGGATGTTAAGGTAAGGATTGGGATGTCCAAGTCCGTATGTTTAAAATTCCCCAAGGTATTTTACAAAGGGGCCAGTATTGAGTACCACTGAGTACCCCCCTCAGAAAAAGCCCTGGATCTGCTGAACCTTGTTTGTAAAGTACATATAAGAGTGTCAGCAAATAAACATGCATTTGTCAGCATGTTCAGTGGCAGCAGTCTTTTCACCAAACAACGTGTTAAAAAACAACAACGATATTACCTGGGCTTTACACAAGTAAGTGATAATCTTGCAACATAGGTATGCATTTGCTGCCACTTATACACACAAATGCTAGATATTTTTCCACACTCACTGCTCCCAGGAACCGCTGCTCTGGATCACAATTTAAGCCCCGGATGACGTCAGGGCCAACAACGCGCAGCTGATCCGGCATGCTCCGCCAACGTGGCACTCAACAGGCTACATCTCCCGTCCTCCACACTCACTACTCCCAGGAACCACTGCTCTGGATCACAAGAGCTGTAAACTGTTGAGTGCCGTGTTGGCAGAGCACGCTGGATCAGCTGCACGTTGTTGGCCCTGAAGTCATCCGGGGCTTATATTGCCGCTAGTACCGTGGTCTCGTGGTCACGGTCACGTTTTGAAGGGGCACATTTAAAGAGGCTTGTTAGCTATTGGTGCTACTTTTTTTTTTGAAATTCCCCTGTAAGTGCCTGGTCACATTCAATGGAACTAAATACGTCTTTTTGGATATAGCTTCTTTAGAAACTTTTCTTGGTACCCATTGTCCTAAAGGTTGTAATTATGTCTTGTTGATGATTTACCAGTTATGCTAGCATAATGCGTTTACTTTTCATTGATGGATACAGATTCCTGTCCTCTGTACTTTATATAAATATTTTTCTTGTTTATGTATTGCTTGTAGCATTTTCCTGTGGTACTCCCCAAGATGTGGACTTTTAAGTTTATAATTCCTTTGTTTGATTGAATTTTTGTATTATTTTGGAAATTCAATAAAAATCATAAGTTAAAAAAAAATGCTAGATATTTTTAAAAACTTACACATGCAGGGGGGCGGAGCCTGATGTCCAGCGGGATGGTCGCATAACGCTGAGGCTCCCGAGAGGCCTACTCAGAATCCTGAATTAACACCGTACATACTTGGAACTTCCACTCTGATCTTACCGGGGCACATTGGTGAGATGGCGGGGACCAAACCCACGCGCCTGGAATTTGGATCTCCAGCGGCTTCTCACGGCAAACGTTCCAAAACTGAACCTCCGTCCCCGCAGAAGGGGCTGGCCTTGCGCGAGGGCCCCGAAATGCAGCAGGAAATCCTCGCAGAGATTAGAGGGGTCAAAGACCTCGTGCAGTCAAACGGTGAAGCACTCCGAGCGCTGCGGGAAGATTTTGGTGTGCTGCAAAGCAAGCTAGAAGGGCTTTCTTCGCGTCAGGACAAAATGGAGAGCATATTGGACTCCCATGCGGCCCGGTTGTCCAAACTCGACAAAGTTGAACGTCAGGTGCGGGCCTTGCAGAAAGAAGTGGAAGATGGCAATAATAGAGCGCGCCGCAACAACATACGGCTCGTGGGCATACCGGAGGGAGCGGAATCGGGAGACATGAAAGAGTTTTTATGCAAAATCCTCCCTTCCCTGCTCCAAATCACCTTTACCAAAGATTTGGAGATCGATCGCGCTCATCGTATACCCACAAGCATAACGCTCAACAGGAAGACCCCGCGGCCTATCATTTTTCGACTTTTGAGATATCAACACGTTGAGCAAATTCTAACTGCCTCTCGGGCAAAGGGCCATATGGAGTTTGAGAGCCACAAGATCTCCTTCTATCCCGACTTGGCTAAACCCACGGTCGACCGCCGAAAGCGCTTTCTGGAATTCCGGCCGAGGCTTCAACAACTACAAGCACGCTATGGCCTGATGTACCCGGCCAAGCTCCGAGTCACGCTTCACAATCAGACAAGAACATTTGAGGACCCTGATCTACTAGCGGAGTTTTTGGATTCCAAAGAAGCCGACTTGATGCGCTGACTTCCAGAATACTCCTGCAAGTATTCTCATATCCGCTTTACCTGCCATATTGGATCTGCCGCAGCCCAGCAAAGAGTCTGGCGAGGGCAGTTTGTTGCCTTACTTTTGATGATATCTGTGACCCGACTCCATCTACCCACAGTAGCCTCGATGAGTATCAGAGACAGTGTTAATAATGGACTCTGGTGTTTCTTTTCTTTTTTTCATGTCTTTCTATTTCCTCTCTAGGGCCTCCTCCCGCAGACATATGGTCGCCATATTCTTTGGGGGTTTTGCTTCTTCTCTAAGATACTTTGGTACATACTTTTCAATATGGGGTGTATTAGCCAGAATACTCGGTGATTATGTCATTGTTGCACAGATCCTGATTATGTTGTATGTTTTCAAGCGCCCTTACCTAAAATGTCTATTACTGATTGATGGCACCATGTAAGATTTTCTCATTGAACGTAAAAGGAATCAATAATCCGATCAAACGGAAGAAAATCCTAAGCTACCTCAGTCAGGAAGCTGCGGATCTGATTTTTCTCCAAGAAACGCATTTAAATTCGAAGGAAACTCTTAAACTCAATATTAAACCTTACATGGTGGCCGCCTATTCCCCAGCCGTTTCTAAGAAATGTGGGGTTGCCATACTGGTTAGGAAATCTTTGCATGCTACTATTATTGCGACTAGCTCAGATACAGAAGGTAGATGGTCCAGAGTTCACCTCAAGATAGGTAGCCTTGAAGTTACATGTATATGCCTTTACGCTCCTAATGTGGATGACCCTGCCTTTTTTGCTACCATTGCTCAGGTTGCGCAGGCCTCTGCTAATACTTCATTGATAATTGGGGGGGATTTCAATCTAGTCCTTGATCCCCTGATTGATAAACAGCCGCCTAGGACAAGTGGTCCCCCCAAGAGTCACACCACGCTTACCTCCCTGATCAAAGATCTTGCTTTAGTTGATCTATGGAGGTTACTACACCCCAATGAGCTCGACTTCACCTTCTTCTCTTCCCCTCATAAATCCCAGTCTCGCATAGACTTCTTTCTAATATCAAAACTGTTAGTTCCTCAGGTGGACACTGCAAAGATTCACTCCCAACATATTTCAGATCATGCTGCCATTTCCTTTCAATTACACACTACTGCACCCCAAGGGAATTCGGGGGCCTGGTTCTTTGATAGAGCCCTGTTAACTCAGCCAGAGTTCCAGTTAGAAATTCGAGCAGCCATACAGGATTACTTCCATTTTAATCTACCCCAGGATACTGCGAATTGGGCTTGGTGGGAGGGCTTCAAAGCGGCCATTCGAGCAACGATCACTAGCTATCAAATCCGCCTGCGAAAACAACGCAAACAGCAGCTACTCATACTAGACCAACAAATAAAAGCAGGCGAACGAGTTCTAACTTCACGTACTGATCCATGTGTATTAATTCGATTACAGCGTCTCCGTTTTCAATATAATTCAATCCTCTCAACTGCAGCTTCTAAGAGTATTGAGCTTCAGCGAGGGACATATTATCGTGAAAATAACCGAGCCGGTCGACTCTTAGCCAACGCCTTGAAAGGTCAAAAAGAAGCCAAACGCGTAGCGGCCCTTCGAGCTCCACAGGGAGGGGGCATAGTGACCACAGACTCCAACATTGTAGAGCTCTTTCGGGATTTCTATACCCGCCTATATCAATCTGAATGTGAGTTCTCGTCAGAGACATTCGAGCGATTGCTTTCTGGCATTCAGCGGCCGACCCTCTCTGAAGACGATAGGGATGCGATGGATGAACCCTTCTCTACTTCAGAGATCCAATCTGCCCTAAAACGAACAGCCTCGGGCCGTGCCGCAGGGCCCGATGGTCTCCCGACCGAATTCTACAGAACGTTCAGTGCAGATTTAGTTCCCTATTTAAAACTCTATTTTACTGCCCTTGCGGTAGATACATCCTCTTTGGGATCCTTTTCTGCAGCTAATGTGGTAGTATTTGAGAAAGAAGGCAGAGACCCGCTACTAACCGCCAACTACCGTCCAATCTCCCTACTTAATGCCGATTATAAGATCTTCGCAACGATCTTGGCTACCCGGCTATCTGACAGGATGGCCACCCTAATTCACCCCGACCAATGCGGTTTTATACCCGGCAGATCAACTGCTGACAATGCTCGGACCTTGTGCCATGTGCTATCCAGTGCTGCCAATCTAGATCATCCATGGGTGGGTCTTTCCCTGGATGCCGAAAAAGCCTTTGACCGCCTAGAATGGCCCTTTTTATTTGCAGTTCTCCGATGGTATGGCTTTGGGGAGGGCTTCCTCCGATATCTCCAAGTCATGTATACTCAACCCGTCGCCAGTATTTGTGTAAATGCCATCAAGTCTCAGCCATTTAATCTCCAAAGAGGCACGCGTCAAGGTTGCCCCCTATCACCAATGCTCTTTGATCTAGCTCTTGAACCCCTAGCCCTCCTTATTAGACAGTCCGCACGTATTCGAGGTGTCCCCTTCAGTCATAGGGAGATTAAACTCTCTGCATATGCAGATGACCTTATGCTTTTCGTATCCCTCGATTCGGTTCCAGCTGTCTTGGATCTGATTGACGGATACTCACAATTATCGGGCTATAAAATTAACTGGACCAAATCTGTAGCATTCCCACTGAACCGCTGGGTACATGAGGCTGACATGCAGGCCTTTCCCTTCCTTTGGCAATCCCGCATGGTGAAGTATCTCGGGGTCCATTACTGTTCTCCTTTAGAAGACACTATCAGTTTTAATGCCAAAGAGGTAGTCTCCAAAGTCCGTGAGCTCACGAATCGTTGGTCTCCCTTATCTCTTACATGGTGGAGCCGCTTAGAAACTGTGAAAATGATGATAGTCCCCAAAGTGAACTACATTTTAGAAATGCTGCCATGCTTACTCCCGCTACATACTTATAAAGATATTGAGGGCCTTCTCGTCCGTTATCTCTGGCAGGGCAAGACACCAAGGATAGCTAAACAAAAACTACAGTCTGCGAAGGAAAGAGGGGGTACCAGATTTCCTGATTTTCTTAGATATCATCAAGCCTTCCTACTTAAGCAAGGTGCCCGATGGCTAGATGCCTCAACAGACAGCAGACCAGTTTGGCTTGACATAGAAGAGGAGCTTAGTAGCCCAATTCCGTTGACCCATCTCCCCGGTATGTCCTATCAAGTAGACACCCGCCATCCACCAATGATTGTCGATACTCTTGCGGCCTTTAACACTCTCATTCTATCACTGGGCCCGGACGTATGTCCTCAGGACGGACTCCCGCTATGGAATAACCCCAGAATTCAAGTCCTAAATAGAACGATAGCATGGAAACCCTGGTACTCAAGGGGGATCTGGACACCCCAACAGCTTTTTTCTGCAGCTCGTTGGAAAACCTTTTCTGATTTACAAAAGGAATTTGCGTTACCAGCGAAACACTACTTTCAATTGATGCAGCTTCAACACTGCCTCAAAAGTGCTCGAATCATGCCGCCCTCTGCCCCTACTGAGGACGGGCTATTAGAGATAGTTCACTCTATTAGTAGTACACATGGGGTAGCCTCTAACTTTTATAAAATATTATGTCAGGGTACAGACACGGCCACTTTTAGAGCCCAACAAGCCTGGGAGCGCGAACTGCAAACCACTTTAACCCCTGTGCAATGGAGCGTTTTCTGGAGCAAAGTAGTGCGGGTTTCCCGGTCTGCCTCTGTTACCCAAACTCTCTTCTTTTTTGCACACAGATGCTTTTATACCCCAGAAAAAATAGCCAAATGGAACACAAATGCTAGGGACCAGTGTTGGTCTTGCCATACTGCTGTGGGAACCTTCGCTCATGTTATTTATGAATGTCCTCAATTACAGGTCTATTGGGGGCGGGTCTGGGGTTGTATTCAATTTATCTTACACCTTCACGAACCTCTCTCTTGGAAGATCGTGGGACTCCGCTCTGTGGCGGAGGTCCCCTCTCTTCCTAAGAAGGGTCGCTTTCTCCTTGATTTCATGCTGGGTATAGCCATATGCTTAATCACGAGGAATTGGAAGGATAGCTCTCGACTTACTGTCAATGAATGGTGGAACCTCGTCTGCTTATATAGTAAATATGAGCAGATACCTCGAAGAGCTATTCCCCATGCCCAACCTTACTCTCGCTTGTCTAAATGGCAGATGCTTAATGATTATGTACAATCTGCTCATTGCTCCAACATGCCTGTATAATGTGCACTCATCATGTTTCAGATCACCGTTAGGCTTCGTAACACAATAATGTAAGGACACGCCCGCTTCGGGAATGATTAGTTTTCTAGAGAAGAAGCAGGGGGGAGGGGGGTGGCAGGGGTTTACTTTGGTGTATGTATTACACTTTATGTATCTGTCTTTTAGCTGTATGTCTTCCTTTTCCTTTGTTGTTATAAAACGAAAATAAAGAATTTAAAAAAAAAAAAAAAAAAAACTTACACATGCAAGAGGAGCAAAGTAAGGAGATGAATGGAATACCCATTTTTGCACATTTTGAGGTGGTGTTAAACATTAAGGGGGTCATTCTGACCTTCAAATAGTGGGGATGTACGTCCAGTTTGGACGTGCAACCTCTGCTATTTGCAGGGACCATAGACAATAGAGCTCCCCACACGTACAGCAGCTTTGTGCAGGCAGCTCTGGACGGGGCAGGAGGGGGTGTGCTGGAAGAGGAGAGTGGGCGGAGTGGGGGCAGAACGCACAACCCGGATGAACCTTGCATGGAACCCCGATGCCCTTGGCGACGAGACGTCACAGCACCGGGGCTCCAGCAGAAGCATAGGGAGAGCTAACCGAGGAAGTACATGGGCATTTAACGCTGCAGAATTGGAGCCCATCCTGCCCATCTAAGTGTCTGATTCTGCACCTGTGGGAATGTCTAGCTCCCGTGGGTGCAGAATCAGATGCGCTTTCAGGCCGTCCATTTTTTGGATGTCCAGATAGCCCAGACATGCCCCGATTGGAATTGGCCTCTATGGGGGTCATTCTGACCTGCAAATAGCAGGGATGTATGTTTGGTTTAGACGTGTTGTTGTTAAGTGCCATTGAGCCGGAGTCGACTCATGGCGACCCTCTGGATAGCTATCCTAAATTGTGTTTGATCTTCAGTCAGGCGGCTCATTGTTGACAGACTGGTACCTGTAGCTGCTGTTATTGTATCGATCCATCTCATTGCTGGCCTTCCTCTTTTGCGTTGACCTTCTATCTTGCCAAGCATGATGTCTTTCTCTAATGATCTCTCTCTCCGCATGATGTGTCCAAAGTATGAAAGTCAAAGTCTTGTCATCTGAGCTTCTAAAGAAAGCTTAGGTATGATCTCCTCTAGTACAGACTGGTTTGTTCTTCGGGCAGTCCATGGTATACACAGTATTCGCCGCCAGCACCATAATTCAAAGGCATCAATTTTCTTCCTGTCTATCTTTTTCACTGTCCAGCTTTCACATCCATATGATGTTATTGAAAATACCATGGCTTGAACAAGTCGAATTTTTGTATGGAGAGAGACATCTCTGCTCTTGAGAATCTTATCTAGGTCTTTCATAGCCATTCTGCCAAGAGCAATGCGTCGTCTGATTTCTTGACTGCTTGTTGCTTCTTTATTGATAGTTGATCCAAGTAGGTTAAAGTTATTCACAATTTCAATTTCTTCTCCTTCGACGATGAACCTGTTGATTATGCCAGTTGTCATGATCTTTGTCTTCTTTACATTAAGGTGCAGGCCCATTTTGAGACTATGTTCTTTGATTGTGAGAAGCAAATGTTTCAGATCATCTTCACTTTCCGCCAGTAATGTGGTATCATCAGCATAGCGAAGGTTGTTGATGAGTCTTCCACCAATCTTCACACCTCTGTTGTCTTCATACAATCCTGCTTCTCTGATGATTTGTTCTGCATATAAATTAAACAGGTAGGGGAAAAGTATGCAGCCTTGTCTTACACCTTTGCTTATTTTAAACCATTCTGGTTCTCCTTGTTCCGTTCGAACTGTTGCTTCTTGATCAATGTACAGATTGTGCAAGAGAAAGATCAGGTGTTCTGGTATACCCATGCTTCTTAATGTGGCCCAGAGTTTCTCATGGTTTACACGGTCAAAAGCTTTTCTATAGTCGATAAAGCACAAATAGATATCCTTTTGGTATTCTTTAGTCTTTTCAAGGATCCATCTCACATCCGCAATGATGTCTCTCGTTCCTCGCACTTTTCTGAACCCTGCTTGCACTTCAGGTAGTTCTCGTTCCAGGTATGATTGTAGTCTCTTTTGAATAATCTTCAGTAGAATTTTGCTGGCATGTGGGATCAGAGCGATTGTGCGATAATTTCCACAGTCAGTTAGATCACCTTTCTTTAGTACTGGTATAAACACAGATCTTTTCCAGTCAGTTGGCCATGATGCTGTCTTCCATATTTCTTGGCAGAGCCTTGTAAGTACGGTAACAGCTGCATCAGATTGCTGTAATACTTCTATGGGAATGCAATCAATGCCTGGTGCTTTGTTCTTTGATAAGGCTTTCAATGCTGCTTCAACTTCTTCTTTCATCACCAATGGTTCCAGATCATAAGGTACAGGTTGAAACGGCTGTTGGTCCACTTGATCTTTATCATATAAAAACTCTGTATATTCCTTCGTGCAACACCTCTATTCGCAGGGACTGTATTCCAATGATAGAGGTCCCCGCACGTACAGCAGTTTTGTGCGGGGAGCTCTGGACAGGGGCAGGAAGGGACGTGCCAGAGGAGGAGACAGGTACACTGACAGGTAGCCAAGATAGCGTCGGGAAGTCTGAGACCTTGCCAATTTCACATGGTGCAGTTTTGATAGAGAAAAGCATCTAAGATTGAGGGGCAAATATTTTTAGAGCGCAAGCGAGATTTTTAGTTATTGGTATACGCTCTGTTAATACGCCTTGTACATTAAGAGGAGGAGAGTGGGCAGAGCAGGAGCGGTCCGCACAATCTGGACAAACAGGGCTGATTCAGGTCATGGCCCTGTATGTTTGGCAGGACAAAGATGGACATCAGACTTATTACACCTCAGATGTGGAATAAATCCAATAAATAGCAGAAATTGGGTGAGGACCCCACCCTAAACCATACTGCAGTGTCAGGTAGGCACCCGTCACCTGCTCCCATCCCTGGTGTCTCCCTCTGAGGCTTGGGCAGTGGGGGTGAAGGCTATTTCGGTTGTTGAGTCTTTCAATGCTCCTGCATGACGTCCCGGTGCCATGGCGATGAGACGCCATGGCACCAAGGCTCCAGCAGAAGCATAGGGAGGACTAGCTGGGGAAGTGGATGGATGTTCAGCGCTGCAGAATCTGGGTGCATCCAGACTGTTTAAGTGTGCGATTCAGCATCCACGGGATCGTCTAGCTCCTGCGAGTGCAGAATCGGGTGCACTTTTGGGCTGTCCATTTTTTGAACGTCCGGACATGTCCCGATTGGAATTGGCCTCCACGGTGGTCATTCTGAACCGCAAATAGTGGGGATGTATGTCTGTTTTGGACATACAACCCCCACTATTCGCAGGGACCCGATTCTGCACGCACAAGGCCTTTGTGCAGGGAAATCTGGATGAGGGCGGGAAGGGGCAGTGACAGGGCAGAAAGTGGGTGGAGCGGGGACAGGCCGCACAACCCAGACATACAGGGCTTTTTCAGGTCACGGCCCTGTACGTTCGGCGCCGATAGGATGGTTGTGGGACTTATTCCACATCGGAGGTGGAATAAGTCCCATGCGCGGCAGGGATCGGGGCCCATAGAAGTCCCAGGGCAGCCACAGGTGAGTCCCCATCCCTGATCCCAGCCCTCGCTATCCCTGCTGAGGGCCGGGCGGCAGAGAAAGAAGAGCGGGATGGTGTCGGGCCTTTCAGTGCTCCTGCATGGCATCCCGGTGCAATGGCAACAAGACCACAGCACCAGGGCTCAATCAGGAGCATAGGGAGGGCTAGTTGGGGAGGTTGATAGTCTTTCAGCATGGCGGCGGAATCGGGGCCCATCTAGCTTGTGTAAATGACTGATTCTGTAACCGCAGGAACATCTAGCTCCCACAGGTGCAGAATCTGGTACACATTCAGTCCATACATATTTTGGATATCCGGATGCCCCGATTGGAATTGGCTTCCATGAGATAAATACAATTGCACTCTCAGTCACTCATGGAAACTCCAGGTCAAAATGAGCAGGTAACTTACATTTATGAGTGCCTCAGAGCAGGTGTGAAGGCTAGCAAGGAAAGTTTTAAAATATACATATATTTCAAATGTAAAATTGGAAATACACGTATATTTTCTTGGACTTCACAAACAATGCCCAGAACATGCCTCCTTTAAATCTATGCATCTCTAAATGTAAACAGTGGCATTAAATGACTTGCAACCTTTCAAAAACGACCTCCTTAAATGGTTATAACAAACCTAACACAGAACTACATTGAAAATGATAAAAAATTATACCTGTAATATGACCAGTAGTTTAAAAATTAGATATGGAACTAATCTCAGGGGTTTAACCCAGTATGGCCCAAACATCTGCAATAGGGTTCTGCACTGAGCTACATTCTCATTACCAGCTTGAATATTATGAGTATTGATGAGATGGTATAATTCAGAAGGTTTCTAATTCTTTACATGTGGTAACCCCTCTCATTAAATTCTGATTTAAAAAATCAGGTAACAGCATCTCCATTTCAACATCCCTTTCAATATGTTAATAAAGTAATGCAATTGCTTTTTCTTTAACTCACTTAGATACAGAGAAATAAAGGTCAACAGAGGAAAGGCAAGCACACATTCTTGGAAAGCCAGCCATACATTTGTGATTTAATCAGACGAATGATGCAGGAAATATAGGGGATTATTTTAAAAACATCCTCACATGTAAAAGGAGATATTTTACTTACTAGATAATGTCCTGTACTTGAGTCCTGCCAGACCAGTCCTTTACCAACAGATTGGTGGAGACAAAGAACCAATAAAAAGCCCAGGTTTCAATGACTTCACTCTCATGCCTCTATTTGCCTCAGCCATCAGAGGTCCCCTCAGTATTCATACCAGAGCATATGGGAGAAATATAATAAGCCTCGGACAACCTCAACGCGGGCAACAATGAGCAATCGAAACAACAGACAACTATGTACAGGAAAACAGCAACAGAAGGCTTTCAGTAAAGGATAAACCTGCAGAGCCTAGAATTTGAAGCACAGTGGACCCTAGGGACTGTCCAAAGAAAAAAACAGAGCAGAAATATTTCCAGGAGTGGGCCCAAGACTGGTCTAGCAGGACTCAAGAAAAAGACATTATCTGGTAAGTAAAATGTCTTCTTCCGTATCGTCCTGCTAAACCAGTCCAGACAAGTGGGATGTACCAAATCTAGGATTCCACTGGGCGAGAAGAAGATACAGCAGCTCGCAAAACCTTAGAGTCAAAGACCATGTCCACCCGAGAGTGGACATTCAAGCGATAATGTTTGACAAAAGTGGAAAGTGATGCTCACGTTGCTGCTCAACAAATATCTGCAGGTGTTACCGAGCTCCACTTCACCCAAAAGGGCATTTGTGCTTAGGTAGAATGGGCATGCAGACCCTACAGAACCGGCTGGTTCCGCAACAGGTATACCTAGGCAATAGCCTCCTTAATCCAGCACCCCAATGTAGATTTAGCCGCTGTGTCACCTTTATGCAAGCCAGCAAAGAGCACAAAATGATGGTCTGACTTATGAAAAGAATTTGTAACCTTCAAGTACCGGAGGAGCACTTTCTGGACATCCACAAGGCAAAGAGTCTCATCCTTCCCCCAATATTGCTCCTTAGAGAAGGAGGGTAAGCAATCCACCTGGTTCATATGAAAGGGAGAAATCACCTTAGAAAAGAAGGAAAGCACAGGCTAAATGAAAACAGCCTCACCAGAAAAGGATAGGTAAGGATTCAAGCAATACAGAACCTGCAGTCCGTAAATCTACCTTGCAGATCAAATGGCAAACAAAAAGACCATCTTTGGCATCAAATCCTTCAGAGTGGTGCACTTCAGTGGCTCAAAGGGCACCAACATCAGTGCCCTGAGCACCAAAGACAGATCCCAGGAAAGGACCATAGTACAGAGGGGAGAATGCAGACGCCAAACCCCCTGAAGAAAGTGCAAGACACCTGAGTGTAAGGCTAAAAGCTTGCCCATTACCAGACCTCAGAAACAGGCAAAAGCTGCCACCTGAACCTTCAGGGAACTAAGGGAAAGGCTCTTCTCCAGACTGTCCTGTAGGAAGACCAGCAGAGATGGCATCTTGGTCACCTCAGGAGCCAACATGTATGCTAGCTTGGAAAACCTCCTCTGGCTTCTGAGAAGAAGGGAAATCACTGCCAGAGTGTAGCCTTTATACACTAGCCATCTCCTTTCAGGAGCTAAGTTATAAGTGAGAAGGGAACCGGGTCCTTCTACTACTACTGCTAATCATTTATATAGCACTACAAGGCATACGCAGCGCTGTACAGAAATATATAAAAGACAGTCCTTGCTCATCAGAGCTTACAAACAATGTAATAGATGAGGATGAGGGTACCAAAAGAAGATGAAGAGTCACAAGAAAAACAGGAGATTAGGCTCCACAGGCAGCCTCAAAGAGGAGAGCTTTTAACATGGATTTGAAAAGGGGGAGAGAGGAAGCCTGACGTATCAATGGAGGTAGTTTGTTTGAGGCATAAGGTGCAGCAAGGTGAAGGGAGCAGAGCCTGGTGTTCGCAGTAGAAGAAAAGGGGATAGAGAGAAGCAGATCCATAGAAGAGTGGAGTTCACAAGTAGGGGGAGATAAGAGAGGAAAGATAGTGAGGAGCAATAGAATGAATGCATTTATAGGTCAGAAGGAGAAGTCTGAACTGGATATGGAAATGGAAGAGAAGACAATGAAGTGAATTGAGAAGAGGGGTTATATGAGTATAACGAGGCTGGTGGAAAATTAGTTGCGAGGCTGAATTCTGAAAAGATTGAAGAGAAGAGAGATGAGATAGAGGAAGATCATCATGGAGGAGGTTACAATAGTCTAGACAGGAGATGACTAAAGAGTGGACAAGTGTCTTAGTAGTGTGTTCAGAAAGGAAGGGATGAATTTTCCTAATGTTGTAGAGAAAGAAACAAGTTTTAGCTATCTATTGCATATGTGCAGAGAAAGAAAGGGAGGAGTCAAAGATAGCACCAAGGTTGTGGCAGAGGAAAGAGGAAGGAAAGCGGATGATCCCTGCTACAATAGGCCCAGAGACAGTGGCAGCTGAAGAGGCGGTGCTTACAGGAGTCGCATTAGATATCTGAACCATGCTCTCCTCAGCCAATCTAGCACCACCAGAAGGATTCTGCCTGGGTGACGCTCTATATACTGGATCACATGCCCCACCAGGGGCCACAGAGGAAACACATATAGCAGATACTGACTTGGCTAAGGCTGAGCTAGGGCATCAATGGGCTCAGACCCCATCCCCATCCGGCACCTGAAGAAGTGGCATACTTTGGCATAGGAGCGGGTTGTCATCAGATCCATCACAAGGTGTCCCCAGTGGTGCACAAACAGCTGAAAGGCCTCCTGACTCAGCATCCACTCTCCTGGATTCAGGGAGTGCCAGCTGAGGAAGTCTGCTTCCACATTGTTCACCTCTGCAATGTGCTGAGCTAACAAGGCAAACAGGAGAGCCATTTTCAGAGCTACACTGGCATTCTTCAAGCCACCTTGCTGATTGACATATGCCACTGCTGTGGTATTGTCCGAAAACACTCAAACTACCTGGCCCCCTACCTGGGGCCAAAAACACAAAAGAGCCAACCTTTCTACTATTAAAAGCTTTGGAATTACAGAGCTTAAAAGGGAGAGGGGAGGCATTGTGGGTTAAACTAGAAAGAGGGAAAGAGAAATCTATTTACATTGGTGTGATATACAGACCTCCCTCACAAGAGGAAGAGGTGGACAGAGAGTTAATTGAAGACATGCGCAGCATTGCTAGGAAAGGGGAAGTGCTACTGATAGGAGATTTCAATATGCCAGATGTCGATTGGCACATTCCTGCTGCAGTATCATCTAGAAGTAAGGAGATCCTGGATTCTCTACAGGGAGAACTATTCAGTCAATTGGTAACAGACCCCACACGTGAAGGGGTCATAATGGACTTGGTGCTTACCAATGGTGAAAGAGATCACAGAGGGAGGAAGACAGGCATCTGTATTTGGAAAAACTTAGAGAAGCTAGCAAAGTAGTCAAGAAGGCAAAGATTCAAAAGGAGGAGGAAATAGCCAATGCAATAACATGGGGGGATAAGACATTTTTCAGATATATTAGTGAGAAGAGGAAGGGCAAGAGTGGTATTGTCAGACTCAAGGTTGCAGGGGAGGAATATGTAGAAGCTGATAAGGATAAAGCGGAATTGCTTAACAAATATTTTTGTTCTGTGTTCACAGATGAAAAACCAGGAGCAGGACCTCAGAAAACACCCACAAATAGGAACAGAAGCAAAGGACATCTTGAACAATTTTCAAAAGACTGTGTTCGTGAGAAACTATCTCAACTTAAAGTAGACAAAGCGATGGGACCAGATGGGATACACCCGGGAATACTGAGGGAACTTGGGGACGTTCTAGCAGCTCCACTGACTGACCTTTTCAATGCCTCGTTGGAGTCGGGAGTGGTGCCAAAGGACTGGAGAGAGGCTCATGTGGTGCCTTTACACAAAAGCGGAAGTAAGGATGTGGTTGAAAACTACAGGCCGGTTAGTTTAACTTCGGTGGTGAGTAAATTATTGGAAACGCTGCTGAAAGAGAAAATAGTGAGGTTTCTGGAGTCCAGCGGATTACAGGATCCAAGGCAGCATGGATTCACCAGAGGCAGGTCTTGTCAAATAAATCTGATTAATTTCTTTGACTGGGTGACCAGGGAGTTGGACCGAGGGAGAGCCCTAGATGTGGTGTATTTAGATTTCAGTAAAGCCTTTGACACTGTTCCTCACAGGCGACTTATAAACAAACTGAGCACCCTAGGGATGGACCCTAAAGTTACTGCTTGGGTTAGAAATTGGTTGGGTGGGAGGCGACAAAGAGTACAAGTAAATGGAGCTCACTCTGAGGAGAAGGATGTTACCAGTGGTGTGCCCCAGGGATCTGTCCTTGGTCCGATTCTTTTTAACATCTTTGTTAGTGATATAGCGGAAGGGCTTTCAGGTAAGGTTTGCCTCTTTGCGGATGATACCAAAATCTGCAATAGAGTAGACACCCAGGAAGGTGTAGATAACATGAGGAGGGATCTAGATAAGCTTGAAGAATGGTCTAGAATTTGGCAACTGGGATTTAATGTTAAAAAATGTAAGGTCATGCATTTGGGCTGCAGCAACCCAAGGGAGCAATATAGTATAGGGGGTGAAGTACTTTTGTCCACTAAAGAAGAGCGGGACCTAGGTGTGGTTGTGTCTAATGATCTTAAAGTAGCTAAACAGGTAGAAAAGGCGACGGCAAAAGCTAGAAGGATGATTGGGTGCATATGGAGAGGAATGGCTAGCAGAAAAAAGGAGGTGATAATGCCTCTGTATAAGTCTTTGGTGCGACCTCATTTGGAGTATAGTGTGCAATTCTGGAGACCGCACCTTCAAAAGGATGTGAACGGATGGAGTCGGTGCAGAGGGTGGCTACTAAAATGATTAGTGGTCTTCATTATAAAGCATATGAGGACAGACTGAAGGATCTTAATATGTACACCTTAGAGGAAAGGCAGGATGGAGGTGATATGATTGAGATGTTTAAATACCTCCGTGGCATAAATGTTCAGGGAGAGAGCCTCTTTCAATTGAAAGCAAGTTCTGCTACGAGGGGACATGGGATGAGGGTGAAGGGAGATAGATTCAGGAGTGATATGCGGAAATATTTCTTCACGGAAAGAGTAGTGGATCCGTGGAATAGTCTCCCAGTGGAGGTGGTAGAGATGAGGACAGTAACTGAATTCAAAAAAGCAAAAAAGAGGATCTCTGAAGGTAAAAAGGGGACTGTTGTAGTTGTTATGGAAGGACAGACTAGATAGGTGATGTGGTCTTTTTCTGTCGTCATATTTCTATGTTTCTATGATGGCCTTCACTTCAAGGCAGTTGATGCAGTATACCACTTCCCTGTAGTTCCAATGGCCCTGGGCTGTCAGATCTTGGCAATGGGCTCCACAACCCAAGAGACTGACATCCATCAATAGCAGAGTCCAGGAGTGATCATTCAGTGACACGCTATTGCACAAATAACAGGGCTGCTGCCATCACTGCAGGATGCCATGCACCTGCATTGGGAAGGGGAGCCTGCATTCAAATTCCTGAGAACTCAGATACCACTGAGCTAGCAAGGACCCTGGAGTAGCCTCATGTGAGCACACACCCATGACATCATCTCAATAGCTGCCTCCATCAATCCGAGGGGCTGAAGGTAATCCAGGACCCTGGGAGCCCACTGTGAGCAGAACAGCGGCAAGCAATCCAACAGCCTGTTGACTATCTTTTCTGGCAGGAAGACTCTACCTATTGAGTGTCAAAACATGCTCCCAAGAACTCCAGGGATTGGGAGGGCACCAGCTGTTTCTCTCTCTGATTGACCACCCAGCCAAGGCTCTCCAAGGACACCACTTGGGATGCTACCTGAAATGCTTCTGAGAGCGAATAGGCCTGGATGAGCCAGTCATCCAGATATGGGTACACATAGATACTTTGGTGCTGTAGCGCCGCGGCCACCATGACCATTACCTTGGAGAATGGCCTTGGGGCAGTGGACAGCCCTAAAGGGAGGACGGAGAACTGATAATGAGAGTCAAGTATGGCAAAACACAGATACTGCTGTTGATCCGCCTGGATGAGGATATGAAAATACATCTCCAGAGAGACCAGTAACTCCCCCTGATGCAACGCTTGAATCATAAATCACAATATTTCCATCCAGAAAGAGTAGTTACTCACCTGTAACAGGTGTGCTCCAAGAGCAGCAGGAATCAGTCCTCACATATGGGTGATGTCAGTGCCGACGGAGCCTCCGTGCGGAGCATTTCCCAGCTTTCAAAGAAAGCCTTTGGGAATGCAGCGTGCATGCGCGGTCCCCTTCCCGCCCAAGGGTGCCATCTTGCTCAGTCTGATGATATAGCTAAAAGACAGCAAAAAATCAAAATGAAGTATATGACTGCAACTCCAGGGGAGGAGGGAGGGTTACAGGTAAGTAACTACTCTTTCTCCAGGACCAAACAGGAAGTCAGTCCTCACATATGGGACTCCCTAGCTGTAGGCTACCGAGAACCCAAGCTGACAAAAAATGGCTCCCTCTGAAGAGCCTCAGCATCTGTGAGAAGAATTTTCTCTGAGAGCGCCCCCATACGGTAGCCCAACACAAGGGGCGGAGGGTAGGAGTTGCCTAAACCTCAAAGAGATTACGGAGTACTGCCTGTCCGAAAGCACTGTCCCTCTGGGACTCTCTCTCCAGGCAGTAATGGGCTGCAAAAATCTGGTTTGAAGATCAAGTTGTGGCCTGGCAGATGCCTGCCCACGGAACAGAGCAGAGATAAGCTACTGACGCAGCTTTCGCCCTGACACGGTGGGCCGTAACTCGACCCTGCAAGGAGAGGTCGGCTGCCCTATTTGCCCAGGTGATACAATATGCTACTCAAGTGGACAACATACGCTTGGAGACAGGTAACCCCATCTTATTAGGGTCAAAGGAGATGAAGAGCTGAGCAGCCCTTCGATGCTCTCGCATACGTTCTATGTAAAAGGACAACGCCCTCTTACAGTCCAGGGTATGCAAGACTGTCTCAGCCCGGCTGGCATGCGGCCTGGTAAAAAATGCCGGAAGAACCACCTCCTGATTGAGGTGGAAAGAGGAGACCACTTTAGGGAGGAACTTGGGATGGGTCCGTAGGACCACCCTGTTCCTACAGAACCGTGTGTTCGGTCTATCAGAAACCAGAGCTTGTAGCTCACTCACACATCTGGCCAATGTAAGAGCCACCAGGAAGAGCGCTTTCCAAGAGAGGAAGTGTAAATGGCAAGTAGCCATCGGCTCAAACGGTGGGCGAGTAAGTTGTTGCAAGACCACGTTCAAAGCCCACTCAGTCGCCGGTGGATGAACCAGAGGCTTGAGTAGAAGCAGACCTCTGAGAAATCTGGACACCAAGGGGTGTACCAACAGAGACTGTCCCTCCACTGGTGAGTGGTGCGCTGACAAAGCACTGAGGTGGACCAGAACAGAGTTAGACTTAAGACCAAAGTCTGAAAGGTGAAGTAAATACTGCAGTACTACTGGCACAAGGCAAGAGAAAGGATTTTCATTGTGCTGAGCACACCACACTGTAAACCTACGCCACTTGAGGGCATAGGACTTTCTTGTGGACTGCCTCCTAGAGGCCAATATCACCTCTTCAACTTCCTTAGGCAGAAGTAAGGGAGCTAGCACTACCCTTTCAGCAGCCAGGCCATCAGACTGAGGGACCTGAGATCGGGGTGCGGAAGGGAACCCTGCTCCTGAGACAGGAGATCGTGTTGCAACCCAAAAGGGAACAGAGTTTCCACCGCCAACTGCAACAGAAGTGGAAACCACGGCTGTCTCGGCCATCTGGGGGCTACCAGAATCACCGAGGCCTTGTCCTGGAGAATCTTGAACAGAGTTCGGGCCACTAGGGGCGTGGGAGGAAACACATACAGAAGGCCCGTAGACCAAGAGATCAGAAAAGCATCTGCTGCCATCCTCAGGAGATGTGGCTGTCTGGAGCAGAACCTGGGCAGCTCACGGTTCAGTGGACTGGCAAAGAGATCGATGGATGGAAGCCCCCAGCAGAGGAAGATCTGCTGGACCACCAATGGATTCAACTGCCATTCATGAGGCTGGAGAATCCTGCTTAGCTTGTCTGCTAGGAAATTCTCCTGACCAGGTAGGTGAACTGCCTTGAGAAAGATACCTTGTTTGACTGCAAAGGAGCAGAGATCCAGTGCCTCCTGACATAGGAGCCTGGATCCTGTGCCCCCTTGTTTATTCACATAGAACATTGCCACTTGATTGTCTGTCTGAACTAGGATAGACTGGTGAGAGAGGGCATGAGAAAATGTTTGAAGAGCTAAGCGAATTGCTTGCAGCTCTAGAAGATTGATTTGCTGCGTGGCTTCTTGAGGAGACCTTTAAGAAAGCATCGGTCATCAGCACCCTTGTGTGTGCTGGAGCCTGAAAAGGTACTCCCCTGAGAAGGTTTGGGAGATATAGCCACCACTGTAAGGATTCCAAAAGTGGTTTGAACACCTTTACTCTGTCTCGAAGGTCACCTGTGGCCTGCATCCACTGAGCTCTGAGGCACCACTGAGCAACCCGCATGTGCAGACGGGCATGCGGAGTCACATGTACAGTGGATGCCATGTGGCCCAGGAGCTGCAGGTTGTGCCTGGCGGAAACATGAGAATTGTTTTGGAACTGGTTGGTCAAGTCCATCAGTCTGTGGGCCCTGTCCTCGGGCAAGCTCTTGCCTGAAGGGGGTCTAATCTTGCCCCTATAAACTCTAGGTTCTGAGAGGGGAGCAAAGTGGACATTGCATAGTTTATGACAAAGCCCAGATGCAGAAGAAGAGAGACAGTGCGAAGAGTTGCTTGTCGGGCCTCCTGGAGAGACTGGTCCCTGATGAGCCAGTCGTCCAGGTATGGGAAGACAAAAATTCCTTGATTCCTGAGATAAGCCGCCACCACCGCCAGGCATTTGGTAAAAGCCCTAGGGGGCAGAGGTTAGGCCAAAGGGGAGTACCCTGTACTGAAAATGGTTTCCTCCCACCACAAATCTGAGATATTGCCTGTGGTCTAGATGAATGAGGATGTGAGTATAAGCATCCTTTAGATCTAAGGAGCACAGCCAATCTCCCTGCTGGAGGTAGGGCAGCAGTATCCCAAGGGTAAGCATCTTGAACTTTTCCCTCTCCAGAAATTTGTTTAGGTTTCGCAAGTCTAGGATAGGCAGGAGGCCTCCTGTCCTTTTTGGTACCAGGAAGTACCTGGAGTAGAAGCCTAGCCCTGTCAGGTGGTGAGGCACCGGTTCCACCGCCTGTTCCTTTAGAAGACTTGCCAACTCCTGAAGGAGGAGGTTTCTGTGTAGAGGGAGTCTTGGAGGCTCCCCTGGAAATTAGGAGGGGGGTAGCTGGTGGAAGTGGAGCAAGTAGCCCTTTTGGACTATGCTCAGTACCCAGGTATCCCCTGTGATGGCTGGCCACCTGTAGGCATACAGGGTCAGCCGACCTCCTGTGCTGAGTTGAGGTACCGGAGGAGAGGCTGTGCTGTGGGAGTCAAACCCCGCTCCCTGCTGTGCAGGAGCCGGAGCTGGTGGCTTGGGGGTCTTCTGCCTATGGGGCCCATGCTCCTGCCCCTTGGCCTGCTGGCCCTGTTGGGGAGCTGGAGAGGCCTGATATTGAGGGTAGGATTTGTAGGCAGCACCCTTCCTCGGGAAAAGGGGCTTCTTTCCCGAGCCCTTCTTCTTTTGAGAAGGGACAGAAGTCGTCCTGGACATCCTTGTCCTGGTGAGAGTCTCAGTCTCGATTTCTGCAGCCTTTTTAGTCATGGGCTTACCGAATAGGTTGTCACCTCGGCACAGGACATCAACCAACTTGTCCTGCACCCATGACTCCAGGTCCGATGACTGTAGCCAGGCCTGACGGCGTGCACCGATGCCGGCCACGGCTACCCGGGCCAAAACCTTGAAGCCATCATAGGCTGCTCGAGAAATGAACTTTGAGCACTCCCGGATCCCTGTAGACAAGGCCTTGAACCTCTGCAAAGGTTCCTCGGAGAGGCCAGCTGAGAACCCGGCAATCTTCTTTGCCAGGTCCCGTAAGTACATGCCCATGTACAGCTGGTAAGTCTGGACACGGCAAGATAGCATAGAGCCCTGGAAACACTTTCTACTGAGGGCATCCAGTTTCCGGGCCTCCTGGCCGGGGGGCACTAAAGAGTGCATCTTCTGACTCTTCAGGCGGTGCATGGCCGATTCCACAACCATGGAATTGCGCGGTAGCTGCGCCTTTTGGAACCCAGGGCTCTTATGGACTCGATAAATGGAATCGACCCATTTGCTCAGAACCGGCGCTGAGGCCGGTGCCTCCCACATATGGAAGAGCAGCCACTCCAACATCAGAGGAACCGGTACAGTAAAGGCTTCCTTTGGAGGAAAATCATACTGGAGGGCATCGAGCTCCTCGGCTCGAGGCTCCTCCTCGGCATCTGTAGGGAATGCCAAAGCCTTGGCCATGTCCCTCACGAAGTCCGAGAACTGAGTATCCTCCGGGGGGAACCTTCTCCGAGGCTCGGACTCCAGTGAGTCCGATGGGACGCACCAGGTCTGGAAGGTGTCAGGAGACTCCTCGTCCTCCGTCTCCCATGCCAACTCCTTCGAGGAGGAGTCGAGCGGCTCCGGCCATGTGGGCTTCGGTGCCACCCGCACCGATGCCGAGGGCACCGGCATCGACAACCTTGGCACCGTACGGGAGGTCGAGGGGGACCTTGACCAAGGATCGACTCAAGACTTTATGGACTCGAAGATCGGCTCGGTCTCCGGGGTCGACTTAGATGTCGAGGTCCCGGTGGTCGGGGCAGAAGCACCGGTCAGACCGGCGATCAGCACCCACTGCTGTTCCATGAAGGTAGCCAAGCTGCTCTCCAAGGCCGTCAGCCTGAGTCCAAGCTCAGGAGACTCAGCAGCCCCCGACGGCGTCGGGCCTGACGTCGGCTCTCCCGGAGGAGAGTCCACGAGGACAACAGAACTTACATGACTCGGGGACTCCGGCTCCATGCGAGGTAGTTTGGACGACCTCTCCGACTCCGAGAGCCCGGGGCGGCGGTCAGGGCTACGTGACCTGGCCCTCGAGGACCCAGGGGCCTCCACCGACGCTGCCCTCATGAGATTCTTCTTCCTTTTGTGCTCCCGGGTGGGAGACCCCCTCTCAGAGGAACCACGACAGCACTCAGGGTCAGACTCCAAAGATGTCTAGGCCTCTGATGAAGTCCAGGCCCAGCCGGACGTGGACTCTGAAAGGATTCTTTCTCGTTGATGCTGATGGCTCCAAAATGCCTTTGACGACATTTTGCCGCACAGGCCACAGACCAGCGGGTCATGGTCGGGCCCGAGGCATCAGAGGCAGCAGTCATGTGTGTAGGTGAGAGACATACATTTCTTACACCAATCACATTTTTTGAACCCGCTGGCAGCCATCTGGGGGAAAAAGGGCCCCTGCAAGTTCAAAAGACCGGGCTGCCAGTGAAAATAACAAACAAGGCGCGAACGCTAGTCACGAAGGACAAAAACCGAAAAAGAAACTCCGGACTCGAAGCCGGTGTACCGAGCCGAGGTGGGAAGAGGAACCAGCGTCGAACCGGAGAAGGAAAAAGCGAAAATCGCAGAAAAAAAATAAACTTTTCCTGGGTGATACGAACGCACATCCGTTGGGCTCTGCCGAAAAAGAAAGACTGAGCAAGATGGCACCCTTGGGCGGGAAGGGGACCGCGCATGCGTGCTGCATTCCCAAAGGCTTTCTTTGAAAGCTGGGGAAATGCTCCGCACGGGGGCTCCGTCAGTGCCGACGTCACCCATATGTGAGGACTGACTTCCTGATTGGTCCTGGAGAAGTGTAGGATGCACAAGTGCTCGTTGAACCCCCTTGGAAGTCCAGGATGGGCCGGAAAGAACCGTCCTTTTTTGGCACCACAAAATAGATGGAATGGGGGAATGGGCACCACAGTCCTTAGAAACACCAACCTTTGCAAGGTGGTCCACACTGCGCTACTTTTGATTGCAGACCCACAAAGGGAGATGAAAAAGGCATCCAGAATCGTCTCTTTGCATTCCAGGACAAAGCCAAACTGAATAGTATCTAGCTCCCAGCGATGCTTGGTAACCGAGGCCCATTCCAGAAAGAAAAAGGCGAAGCCTGCTTCCAATCAGGGGAACTGAGGAATGGGCCCCCTAACGTTCATTGCACACTCTGGGAGGTCCTCTTCTGAAGAGGACCAAGTTCCTGGGCCTACGGGCTTCCTGAAAGGATGGAGAGCAAGCTTGAAGTTCAGAAGCAGAGGAGAAGAAAGGCTTTTCGGGTCAGTAACAACTAAATTCCCTGGACCCATAGTGGATGGGCAGAGGCTGATGAGAAAGGGGCTCCTACCCACTTCACAGGCTCCCTGGTCCTATCTTCTGGAAGGCACTAAGATTTTGTTTTGCCCAGGTCCTCCACCAGCTTCTCCAAATAGGCTCCAAACAGAAGCTTCCTTTTAAAAGGCTAGTTGGGCCAGCCGGGCTTTGGAGGAGGAGTCCACCATTGTGCCGGAGCCAGATCGACCTCCATGACAGTAGCCAGGGCACTGTCCCTGGATGCCAAATGTAGCAGGTCATACATGGTATCAGAAAGGAAGGCCGCAGCCATCTACAAAACAGGGGAGGCAACATCCGGCAGAAGAGACTGAATCCACTGAGGTAGGGCTCGAGAAGTCAGACTCGCACATACTAACAACTGTAGAATAGTAGTCAGCATGGCAAAATGGTTCTTCAACGAGGAATCCATTTTTCAGTCCAGAGGATGCTTTAAGGCCGAGCTGCCTGCCAAAGGGATGGTGGTCCATTTAGTAACCACCGTGACCTGAACATCCACCTTGGGAACATTTCACTTTCCATTTGCATTTACATTAGCTTAGGTGCACTTAGATAACCTTATAATGTTATGGGCATGCAACAAACTAGTATATATAGTCTAGTTTGCATGGACATATCTGTTTCATCAGTATTAATGTGTTGTTTGCATGAGCACAATACTGTCAGTGTGAGCATCAGCTTAGGAGATGTACGATTTCCAGCTGCATATACCTATGTCCCATTATAGCAGCAAGAGCCCATGTTTCCCTAGACGTGTTGTTCATGCCGTGCCGGAAATGTATATCTCCTGATTCCAGAAAAGCGGAAGGGTCTATACCCGCGGTTTCGGAATAGGGTATATAACGTGCCCATTTTCAATTTAGACGTTTCTGCCGGCTGGATGTGGATGTTATAAAATTGTGCTCTAAGTGAATTTGTCATGTCCTAACTTGGATGTGTGAATTTCCCTCTCCATGTAGTATGTAAAATCAGCATTATGGTGACTGAAAGTTAGTCACAATTGTTCATACAATAAAAAGTCATCAGCTCCAACCTAACATTTCTTTCTCCCTTCCATACATAAAATCATGCAGGCATAACAGTCCATTGGTCTCCCAGGGAAAGCAATTTTTCCAAAGAGCTGTTGCTCATTTCCCATTAAAAAAGCAAAGACCGTTGAAGTGATTCAGGTAGGTATACCAGCTTTGTACAGCCTGTGGATGAGCGGAAATGTATTGACACTGAAGTTATCAGGGGGGGGGGGGAGGGTAGAGAAATTGCAAGCAAATATAATGAGAAAACAATAAGAAAAAGCTTGATTTCATCTTCCCTCCATCTAATGATTTTCTACGCTTATTTCCATCAGCACTCTTTTCCGCATGAATGCAAATTAAGAGATTTAGGGAGTTTATTGACTGAGTAATATTTATCATGACAACAATGTTGCTTGATATAACTTGGATGCTGTGCAATTATATGTTAAAATTTCATCTAACTGGAAATGTTCACAGCCAGTGGGAATTATTGCAGATAATTTCAGATGACCTAGGGATAATTTGGCTGGCCATAAAACATAAACAAAACATTTAACACAGTTTTAAAGAAAATGGACTAGTTTTCCCATATTAAATCTGTACTGACCTACAAAAGAACTTGGCAACTCTTCTTTTATGCAGATAATCCTGCTTAATATTTTTTAGTGAGTCAAAAACACATATAACATAGCTTTGTCCGATTTTGTTCAGTTTTTCAAGAAAATAATATATTAATTTCATTTGGCACTTGCTTCTTTTTTCATGTGAGATGAAATTATGAAGCCTGTTATTAAAAAAAATATAAGAAAACTGAACACCTGAATTTAGGCACCTAAAATAGGTACCTAAATGTGTCCTTTAAGCCTGGTTGAAAGTACATATATAAACAAATAATGACATCATGAGGCCAATATTCAAAGGGTTTAGCCTTCTAAATTTGAGATTTAGAAGCGTAAACTGCCCTCTAAAATTTTACTAGAGTTTTGCTCCCAAATTTATGCTCAAAAAGTCACTAAAATCCTAAATGTAGGTGTCTAGATAATGGGTGGCAATAAGTGCAGACTTAAAGCAGGAAAAAAACTTTAGCTTAGCACAGATTTTCAGCACTAGGGGCATAAATTAGATTCATAAATCTAGGCAAATGAATGGCAAACCTGAATTTCAAAGCAAAACTTTGTAACTGCTAAAATTACTTGATTTTCTAGCAGAAAAATGAGAATTACACGTACCTGGTAATTGTAGTTCCTTGAGTGACGACAGTTCAGTCCTCTACTTCTGGGTTGTCAACCTCCTCCTGCAGCCTGGAGACTGGTATGCCAAATTCATGACATCACTGGATATAGCCTGCTGCTCTGTCTCTCCTCCTCCAGTGTAAACTATTAACAAAGCAGACTCAAAGGAGCAACAAATAAGTAGTAACAAATGGCAACTGCAACTAATCTAGGAAAACTAACTAGGATAACCAGCTGTACGGAAGGCGTCTAACGCCCTGTACTGTCCCCGAAAATACCATACACTTACTCCCATAGAACAAAGGAATGAGCTTACCTGCAGAAACTGACCATGCGGCATCCGGCTGGCTCTCTGTGAAAAGCCACTGGGTGGGAATGAGGACTGAACTGTCGTCACTCAAGGAACTACAATTACCAGGTACATGTAATTCTCATTTCCTTATCGTTCCTCCAGTTCAGTCCTCTACTTCTGGGATGTACCAGAGCAGTAACTACCGGGAGGGCCCCTTCCAGCCGGAACGCAAAACTGCCACCCCAAAACAAGCATCATCGGCCGCTGCAACATCAAGGCGGTAATGCTTACTGAACATATGCAAAGACGACCAAGTAGCCGCCCTGCAAATCTCACTCGGCAGCACCAGACCATGCTCCGCCCACGACGCCGCTTGCGCTCTGGCGGAATGTGCTAGCAAACCGTCCGGCACCGCACGACCGTTCAACAAATAAGCAGAAGCGATCGTTTCCTTAATCCAACGGACGATGGAAGCCTTAGACGCCGCCTCGCCCTTATGCCTGCCCCCAAACAAAAGGAACAGCCGATCTGACTTGCGAAAAGGTCCAGTAGACTTTAAATACTGCCGCAAAGCCCTCTTAACATCCAAAAGATGGAAACGGCGATCCACAGCGTCACCCGTTAACGACCCCAGAATGGGCAAACACACTGACTGATTCAGATGGAACGGGGAAACCACTTTAGGCAAAAATGATGGCACGGGCCGTAGAAGCACTTTCTCTTTAGAAAAGGACAAAAATGGTTCTCTAGAAGACAGCGCTTGCAACTCCGAAATACGACGCGCAGAGCAGATCGCTACCAAGAACACCACTTTGAGCGTGAGGTCCTTTAGCGACGCAGAATGCAAAGGCTCAAAGGGCAGCTTTACTAACACCGACAACACCAGATTAAGATCCCAAGATGGAACCTAGATCCTACGGGCAGGCC
The DNA here is from genome assembly GCA_033557465.1 of Ichthyophis bannanicus. Classification (NCBI taxonomy): domain Eukaryota; kingdom Metazoa; phylum Chordata; class Amphibia; order Gymnophiona; family Ichthyophiidae; genus Ichthyophis; species Ichthyophis bannanicus. The sequence goes on from CM066032.1 coordinate 1,656,555,818, forward strand.
GAATTCTGGACACCGCTCACAGAAAACAGATGACATCTGCGTGCGCCCCTAACGGCAAACCCTGAACCTTGCCGCGATAACAGGCCAGCGCCGCCAGCTGCACCCGCAGCGAGCTGGCAGCGAAACCTTTATCAAAACCATCTTGTAGAAAATTCAACACTACCGGCACGGTGGCAGTGGCCGCTCGAATCTGATGCCTCGAACACCAATCTTCAAAAACACGCCATATCCGTACATACGACAAGGAAGTAGAACGTTTCCGTGCCCTCAGCAGCATAGAAATCACCACCGCCGAATAGCCTTTCTTCCTTAACCGAGCCTTTTCAATGGCCATACCGTAAGCGAGAATTGATCCACCTGAGGCATGAATAGCGGACCCTGACGCAGCAGATCCGACCAAGCCGGAATCCGCCAGGGCTGACCTTCGAGAAGCCGCATCAGATCCGCGTACCACGGACGTCTTGGCCAGTCGGGGGCTACCAGAAGAACCTTCCCCTGATACGCCTCTATCTTTTGCACCACTCGCCCTATCAGTGCCCATGGAGGAAAAACGTACAGAAGGCCCGACGTTGGCCACCGTTGCAACAGCGCATCGATGCCCTCTGACATTCGTTCTCTTCTCCTGCTGTAAAACCGCGGAACCTTGGCCGACTGAAAGGTTGCCATCAAGTCCATTATGGGCATCTCCCAACGCCTTTCGATCTGCGCAAAGACTTCGGGATGCAGCTCCCACTCCCCCGCATCCACTCGTACCCTGCTGAGGAAATCCGCCGTCACGTTGTCTTTCCCCGCAATGTGCGCCGCCGAAAGTGCTGTTAACCGACACTCCACCCAAGCAAACAGCAAATCCGACTCCGCTTCTATCGCTGCACTTCCCGTGCCTCCCTGGCGATTGATGTAAGCGATTCGTCACCGAGTTGTCTGACAGAATCCGAACGGCACACCCCAGCACCAGCTGCTCGAATGCCTCCAAGGCTCTTGCTACCGCCCGCAACTCCAAGCGATTGATCGACCAAGCCGCCTCCAGCGGGGACGAGTAACCCTGTGCAAACTGACCTTCGCAGTGGGCTCCCCAGCCCGAGAGACTGGCACCTGTCATCACCGGTATCCACGCCGGTTGTTCCAGAGGCATGCCGGCCGCTAAGGAAGACAGGCGTAACCACCACTGAAGCGATCGACGAACTGTGAGAAGACAAGGCAACCATTTCCTCAGGGAATCTACTTGATGTGACCAACGCCTCAGCAACGCTCTCTGAAGCGGACGCATATGCACCTTGGCCCATGGCACCGCCTCCAGGGTTGCCGCCATCGTGCCGAGCATGCGCAGGTAAAACCACGCCGTTAGAGCAGGCATCGCTCGAAAGGAGCGAACCAAGCTTCGCAGAGCTTGCGCCCTCTTGGATGGTAGAAAGACCATCGCTCTGCGAGTGTCGAACCGAACTCCTAGATACTCGAGAACCTGAACCGGCTGTAGATGGCTTTTGCTCAGATTGACCACCCAACCAAGCCCTTGCAAAAACTCGACCACCCTGCTGGTCACCCGCCGGCTCTCGGCCTCTGACTTTGCTTGAATTAACCAATCGTCAAGATACGGATGCACCAGGATTCCTTCCTTCTGCAGCACCGCCGCCACCACCACCATAATCTTTGTGAAGGTGCGCGGCACCGTGGCTAGGCCGAAGGGCAATGCTCGAAACTGATAGTGCCCCCATGGCAAGGCGAACCTTAACAGCCATTGATGAGCCTCCCAAATGGGAATATGTAGATAAGCCTCCGTGAGATCTAGCGACGTCAGGAACTCTCCTTGACGGACCGTGACAATCACCGACCGCAACGTCTCCATACGGAAGTGAGGCACTCTGAGACACCGATTTACACCCTTGAGATCCAGAATAGGCCGCATCGACCCGCCTTTATTGGGCACCACGAAATATATGGAGTACCGATCCAAGCCGTATTCCTGCCTCGGAACCTCCACTACCGCACCTAAGCGTAGCAGACGGTCCAAAGTGTCGCGGACCAGTAGGGACTTCCTTTGCCCTCTGCAAGGAGATATTACAAAGGAATCTCGCACGGGTCTGGCCAGCTCTAGGGCATAACCATGCTGAATGATCTCCAGAACCCACTGGTCGGAGGTGATGCGGGTCCAGGCGGACAGAAACTCCCGAAGCCTCCTGCCGATAGGAGCGTCCGCCACCGGGACCCACCTCATCTCATTGTGACTTGCAGGTCGCTGACAGGGAACTCGAGGCGAAACCCCTAGTCACTCCACGAAATCCTCGGAACCCCTGACCACGGGAAGGAAATCTGCCCCTTTGAGAGGCTCCATACCGCGACGTCCGAAATCTCCGAAAGTCGCGAAATTGGCCCCGAGAAGCCTGACTGGACCTTCCCTGTTTGGGCTTGTCCTACGGCAATCTACCCGCCTTGGACTCCCCCAGGTCCTTAACCAACTTATCCAAATCGTCCCCGAAAAGCAACTTTCCTTTGAACGGCAACTTCCCGAGCCGGGCCTTAGATGAACCGTCCGCCGCCCAATTACGCAACCACACCGATCTGCGAGCCGCCACCACCGATGCTGTGCTATTCGCCAGTGCTCTGATCAAATCATAGTGCACATCTGCCAAATACGCTGTACCGGACTCCAGACGCCCTAACTCTTTAAGCTCTTCGGAGTCCAAGTTAGTCGAGTGACGCAACCGTTGAACCCAACGCAAACACGCCCGCGCCACCCAAGCTCCACAGATAGATGCCTGCAGGGATAACGAATCAGCCTCAAAAGTCTGCTTCAGAAGCCCGTCCACTCTATGGTCCTGCGCATCCTTCAAAGCTGCGCTTCCCTCTACTGGAATGGTAGTCTTTTCGGTCACTGCGGACACAACCGCGTCCACCCACGGTGTCCTAAACCTCTCTTTATCCTTCTCGGCTAGGGGATAGAGCCTATTCATTGTGCGCACTCCTCGGAGACCAGCATCTGGCTGGTTCCATTCTTCCTGGATCATCTTATCGACCACCTTATGCACCGGAAACACTACCTGAGACTGCCGCACCGCCTGGATAACCGGGTCTTCCACCTCGTCCTCCGCATCCGCCGGCGCCGTCAACTTCAACATCTGCAACGACTCTGCAATCAATGCTGGAAGCTCCTCTCTACGAAAGACCCTAATGATCTTAGACTGATCTTCCGGTTCCATAATCTCACGTTCCTCTAGATCTTGCGCACCCTCAGCATTTTCCCAGACATCCTCCTCGAACTCCGGCCAATCGCTCTCCCCAGCTAAAGAATCTCGAGCTCTATGCCTTTTTGGCGCCAAGGGCCCTTCGCCTCCCTAGTCCAGACCTGATATATGCGAATCCGAGCCCGCAAGTGGGACCTTTCCCACTAACTTACCCTTTTGCCGCAGACAAAAGGCTTCATGCAACATTAACTCGAACTCCGGGCAAAACACCATCTGGTCCCCCGACCGTGGCTCCGAAACCCCTGTCGCGGACCCCGCTAGCTCTCCTGCAACCCCCTCCTCTCCAGGGAGTTGGAGAGACTCCGCCACAGCCTCAGGCTGTTCAACTGACGGTCCTGCGGTCTCCTTAACCTCCAACTGCTGTTCCACGGTGGACGACAGCGACGCACAGCCTCGGCATATCCCAGACTCCGTCACTGTGCCCCTGCGGGTACCACAGATCACACACTGTGGTCTCCCCGCCATCAAACTCTCGTCCCCTGCCACCAATAGCAAGGAGGAAGAGCAAGGAATTAAGGAAAGCCTGTTCGCCCCCTATTAACTCCCAGTAAGCCCCCAGTAACACTGGGAAGCCGACCTAGGGCAGAAAATGCCTGCAGGAAAAAGTTTAAGGCTTGCCACCGCGAAAGAGCTACTTCCCCCCCCCCCCCCGCGGGGCAGGCAGAGCCGCGGTAAGCAAACCACTGTTAAAAACGTTTCAAAACATCAGACCCGAAAAATAAAACGTTAAACAAATTAAACTTTAAAGTAAACTTTAAATTAAACTGTAAAGAAAGAAAACGGAGCGCTGAAAAAATGCTTACCCACACAGTGTGTTCAAGCCAGGCAGGCACGCGACTCCCCGGGGCTCTTAAAATGGCCACTGGCAAAACCGCCAAGAAGGAAAGGGCGCCAAAACTGTCTGAAGAAGCCTGTCAGGCAAAAATCAGCGCCGGAGAAAATTTCTCTCCTTCCCCCCTGCCACCAGGGCCGGCCCGTCCATTGAGCGAGAATGTTTTTTGCACAGGGCACCGCGTTTCAGGGGGCCCCGCGCAAAGAACATTCCACTTTAAAAGTAGAATTAAAAAAAAAAAAAAAGCTGGCTGCTGCCGCTGCCGCGGCGGTAGCAGCAATATCGCATGTCCCGCGGGGCCTCCCCTTGCCCGGCAGATCCCTTCCTGCTTGCCTGCCTGCTTGTCAGTTCTTCTCCGCTTTGGCTTTCAGAGCCGCGAAGGGAGAGCTTCTCCCTCACGACTCTGTTAAGCTCGCCGGGGCAGATGGCTTAAAAGAGTCACGAGGGAGAAGCTCTCCCTTCGCGGTTCTAAGCCGAAGCGGAGAAGAACTGACAAGCAGGCAGGCAAGCAGGAAGGGATCTGCCGGGTAAGGGGGGGGCCCCGCGGGACATGCGATATTGTTGCTACTGCCGCGGCAGCGGCAGCAGCCAGCTTTTTTTTAAAGTTTTAATTTTCCCGGGGGGGGGGGGGGTGGGAGAGTAGGAATTGATGTGGGCTGGGGGGGGAGAGTAGGACTTGATGTGGGCTGGGGGGGGAGTAGGACTTGAGGTGGGCTGATGTGGTTAGGACTGTGATGTGCTGTGGGCTGATGGGGGGGTTAGGACTGGAAATGGGCTGATGGGGGGGGTTAGGACTTGAGGTGGGCTAATGGGGTTAGGACTGGTAATGTGCTGTGGGCTGATGGGGGGAGGACTGGTAATGGGCTATGGGGGGGGGGCTAGGACTGGAAATGGGCTGATGGGGGGTTAGGACTTGAGGTGGGCTGATGGGGTTAGGACTGGTAATGTGCTATGGGATGATGGGGGGGGTTTAGGACTGGTAATGTGCTGTGGACTGATGGGGGGGGTTAGGACTGGAAATGGGCTGATGGGGGTTAGGACTTGAGGTGTGCTGATGGGGTTAGGACTGGTAATGTGCTGTGGGCTGATGGGGGGGTTAGGACTGGTAATGGGCTATGGGGGGGCTAGCACTGGAAATAGGCTGATGGGGGGGTTAGGACTTGAGGTGGGCTGATGGGGTTAGGACTGGTAATGTGCTATGGGCTGATGGGCTGATGGGGGGTTAGGGCTGGTAATGGGTTGGGGGGGGGGTTGCTAGGACTGGAAATGGGCTGAGTGGAAGGGGAGGTTTGAACTGCAAATAGCTGATGGGAAGGGGGCCTTGGAATGGAAATGGGCTGAGTGGAAGGGGGACTTGATCTGCAAATAGCTGATGGGGAGGGGGCTAGGACTGGAAATGGGCTGAGTGGGGGGGGAGCTAGGACAGGAAATGGGCTGATGGAGGGGCTAGGATAGGACTGAAAATGGGCTGTTGGTGGGAGCTAAGATTGGAAATGGGCTGTGGTGGGGGGGCTTGCATTGAAATGGACTCATGGAGGGGCTAGAACTGGAAGTAGGCTCATAGGTGGCTTGGATTGAAATGGGCTGAGTGGAGGGGAGCTAGGATTTGACATGGGCTGATGATGGGGCTAGAAAAGGACTAGAAATGGGCTGATGGGGGGCTGGGATTGGAAATGAGCTGATGGAGGGACTCAGATAGGACTGGAAATGGATAGGGGAGCTAGGACTGGAAATGGGCTGATGGGGGGCTAGGACTGGAAATGGGCTGATGTGGGGACTAGAAGGGAGCGGATGCTGGGTGGGGCTGGAACTAGAATGGAGCTGATTTTGGGGGAGGATTAGAATGGGATGGGGCTGGGAGAGTGAAATGGAACGGGGAAAAATATTTTGTGTGGGAGGGAAGAAAAATCTACAATTGGCCGGGTATTAGGAGAGTATGTGGGGATTGAGGATGGAGGGGTAAAATTTGAGTGGATGAAATAGGAATGAGGAAAGAGCAAAAGGAGAAAGATTAGTATGTTAAAGCAGATGTAGAGAGAGAATGGAAAAAAACTAGAAGAAAGGACAGATGGACAGCAGATGATGGAGAGTTAACAGAAGACACAAAGAAACCAGAAGAAAGTGGCTGGAGCAATTGCAACTGAAAAAAAATGCACAAAAGGTAGAAAAATATCTCTTTATTTTGAATTTATTAACTGGAATATGTCAGCTCTGGGAAATGTGCATCATTAACGTCTATGCTTTGTTTAGTACAAGAGGAAATTAATTTATAGTTGTATTTCTACAGTGTTGCTGTACATTCTGAGTTGGCTTTTGGGGTTCCCATTTTAATTATTATCTTCCTGTTTCTAAATTGTGATTTCTTGTTTGGTGATGGTCTATATTCTGCATGTGTAACTGAGCTGAGGTATTCTGTTTATGTAATTCCTATTTGACATTGCCACTTGTTCTCTTTCCCCAGTAGGTCATGTATTGTTATTCTCTGAAATGTATTGGTTTAATATTTGCAGTGTTGCCTTTTGATAGGTAGGGTCTGGTGCTTTGTGAGTCCTGGTAGTGCTGTTATGATACGGCGGGTTTGCTATGGGTTCTAAATGACCAACAGACTTAGAGAAACATTCATACATACATATTTTTATTGGAACTCACACCTTGAAGGACAATCCTTCTCGTGGCGTGCTGTTCCCTTTTATTCTTTATATAGGGACGCAACCCTAGCATGCGTTCAAAGGGGATATCTACCCCTCAACATCAACCAGTTAGCATTCTTTCATTCAGGAAAAACCCTCTTAGAAGCCACTTATCTGAACGGAGAGTTTCCACAGTTCATAGGCAACTCGGCGTCTTCCCCAGCTCATAGATAGACTCAACATCCACTCCTGATGGTAAATGGAGAAGTCCCTTTATCAGCCGCCGATACCGGGTAAAACCCAACACCTCCAAATCAATGTAACCAACAGGGAAGGTCATCCGTTATGACTTCTGAGACTTATTCAAGTAGCAACCATACGAGAGTCTCCCCTCATTTTCTGTCATTTTCAGACTCTCGTATGGTTGCTACTTGAATAGAGTCTATCTATGAGCTGGGCCTATGAACTGTGGAAAGTCTCCGTTCAGATAAGTGGCTTCTAAGAGGGTTTTTCCTGAATGAAAGAATGTTAACTGGTTGATGTTGAGGGATAGATATCCCCTTTGAACGCATGTTAGGGTTGCGTCCCTATATAAAGAATAAAAGGGAACAGCACGCCACGAGAAGGATTGTCCTTCAAATTGTGAGTTCCAACAAAAATATGTATGTGTGAATGTTTCTCTAAGTCTGTTGGTTATATATGTGGGAGACATACGAGATTCAGTATTTAGAATGGGTTCTAAATGGGCAGTGTTTGTAGTAGTTCCTAATGTGCCTGACGGTTGGCATTGGATTATAGTAATGTAGTAATCTTTTAGTCTTTCTTTATCCATACACTCATTAAGAGGCATGTTTACTAAAAGTTAGTGTATGGTAACATTATGCAAATATTTATGCAAATGAGGCCCCTTATGCAAATGAGGCCCCGCACCGAGTCTCTGCACATGGCTCCGCACCCCCCTTGGGCCGCCCCTGCCTGCCACCGTAGACTGTCCGCGGTGAAAGTCCTACCGGGACAGTCTGCCGAATCGCTGGAGCCTTCCTGTGTCCCCCGACTCCTAGCTCACCAGGGGAGACGCAGGCATCAAAGTGGAGCGATCACCCGCCCTCCGGAACCGCGATCAAGCTGTCTAGCGGTCCGGCAGGGTGCAGGGCTTCACGAGAGGGCTCTCCCCCGTAGCGTCCGGGGGGAGAGAACCTCTGACCACCAGCCAGCCACGCGTGGTCGTTAGGGAGGCTGTCAACGTTTGTTAACCCTAGTGGTTCGCATTCTATTCCCTTTTCGTGGTGACAGGCAGGGAGTAGAAATACACCTCTAGATGATTAGTATTATTTTTTTTTTTTTTTTAAATAAAACAATAAAGCAATCAAGGAATTTTTTATAGGGAGAACCCCCAACTATCCTAAGTCTAACTCTCCTTATCTGTTACTCCAGTGAGCCCTCTCCTGGGCTCACAACGTCCTCTGGCTGCATGGAGACTGGTAACACTGGAGGAGGAGAGACAGAGCAGCAGGCTATATCCAGTGATGTTATGAATTTGGCATACCAGTCTCCAGGCTGCAGGAGGAGGTTGACAACCCAGAAGTAGAGGACTGAACTGGAGGAACGATAAGGAATGTAGGCTTCTATGTGTGACTTAAATAAGGGACACTTAAATAATGTCTGACTGTCTCTTTGCCAGTTGCTACTCCCATCACTGCTGCTAAGTCTAATTTTTTCCAGTGGGTTCTATTAGCATCTCGTATAAAGAATTTAAAAAAGAGAGAGAAAAACTGCCTCTATCTCTGTGACTCTCTCTGCTTCTGCTGCTGCAGCCTATGCCACTGCCTACCCCAGGCTCCTCCACTGTCTGAGCTAATGTCTTGATGCTAATGAGTTCTGTTAGCAGTGCATAAAAAAGCACAGAGAAAGAGAAAACTCTATTCCTCCCCATTCCTCTGTGCTTCTACTGCCAATGCCTGCCCTGCCCGGTTCATTCACTACCATTCATTTTTTGTAATTGGCACTGGCTTGCTGTATTGTTGCTAGTTCCACACTAGTTGTTGTTGCCTGGTGTGATCAGCTGCCCAACTACTCTCAGGTTTCCATGGGAGTGTCTTTTCTTTATAGGAGGGATGCTGTTGGAGCAATTATTATGATTTTTTCAGTTTAATGTTCAAATTGTGGATTGGCGGGAAGGGGGGGGTCTAGTGCCTTTTAATTTAATAAAAAGGAACACAAAGCTGAAAGTTCATCTAGGGTGACCAAGACTCCTGCATTAGTCCTACTGAAATGGTTAATGCAAAATTTCTGAATAATTATAAATATGTATTGTGACAATATAAGTACAACAGTTTGGTTTGTTTTAGATAACTATTTTCAAGGTGAGCAAGTACACAGCTTTAGGGATCCTGCTTCCCTAAAGAGGAAGACAGAATTCTTCATTAACCTATTAATGTTACAGACAACATTTAAAAAAGGTTTGAAAAGGGTGTCCTAAACATATCTTTGAAGACAATGGACCCGATTCAGATCGGGGCCCATCTAGATGTCCAAAATCTGGACGAGCCAGATTTGCACCCGATTCTGCACCCGCAGGAGCTAGACATTCCCATGGGAGCAGAACTGAGTGCAAAGGGCCTGGACGGGCAGGACTTGCCCCTATTCCATGCTGCTGCACATCCAGCTCCCATCCCATCCAACCCAGCCAAAGCACCTGCATGGAGCCCCAAAGCCGTGGCGACCCATCACCATGGCACAAGGACACCATGCAAGAGCCCCAATTTCCAGCCACACAGCACAGATGCTATTCCCTGCCACCCAACTCCTGCAGTGGCCTGCCAAGGCTGGGATCGAACTCCAAGGGATCTCCTGCTGCCGCCCATATGTTTTCCCATGCTCAGCGGTCCCGCTCTTCTCAGCCAGGGAGACTTATTCCACCCCTTTGGTGAAATAAATTCCCCAACCATCCATGAACCCCGGACGTACAGGGCCGCGACCGGAATCGGCCCTGTATGTCCAGGGTCTCAGCCCACCTCCACTCCGCCCACGCTCGTCCTCTGGCCCTCCTCCTCCCACCCTTGTTCAGAGCTCCCCGCACAATGCTGCTGTATGTGTGGGGAGCCTGGTACTGGGAATTCACTCCTTGCCAATAGCAAGGGCTGGGCGTCCAAACCGGACATCCACCCTTGTTATTCACAGATCGGAATGACCCCCAATGGTTATAGTTATGCTTGCAGAAATTGAAATTAGACTTACCTGCTAATTGTTGTTCCTTGAAGAACTCCAGTCCAGTTCCGAACCTCTGGGTTGTCAACCCCTTCCAGCAGCTTCGAGACTGAGTACATGACATTCTTTAGAATGGTAGTAGTAATATCCCTGGCTCCTCCCATAAGCTCCCAGTAACCTATTGACAAAGCAAACTCAGACGAGCAACAAATAAGTAAACATATTTCCAACAAGGAAAAAACAATTAACTATATAATATATATGTCCCACTTCTAAAGGAGGTACTTCCTTCAACTTTTCAGAAAGGAAAAATAAGAGAAACATAAATAAGAGAAAGTATAAACTACCAGATAAGTATGCAACACTTAACATATACTACGATATAGTGGAACAATACCGAGCGGAGCGACACCAAAACCGAAAGACAGCATCACTGAACATCCTGGGTGGGATACGGGACTGGACTTGAGTTCCTCAAGGAACAACAATTAGCAGATAAGTCTAATTTCAATTTCCTTATCATCCCTCCAGTCCAGTCTCGAACCTCTGGGATGTAACAGAGCAGTTAATTAATGGGAGGGACCTGCTAATCCGGCATGTAAAACTGCCGAACCAAAACAGGCATCCCCAGTCGCCTGAATATCTAGGCAATAATGTCTGCTGAAAGTATGCAATGAAGACCAAGTAGCCACCCGACAAATGTCTACTGGGGGTATCAAACTACAGTTGGCCCAAGAAGCAGCTTGAGCTCTAGTGGTATGCGCACGGAGCCCTAAAGGAACTACACACCCCTGCAAAATATATGCAGAAGTGATGGCTTCCCGAATCCACCTAGATATGCTGGCCTTAGCTGCCGCTTCTCCCTTACGCGGTCCGCCAAAGAGAACAAACAAATGCTCAGATTTGCGAAAGGTTTTGGAATTCTTTAGATAACACTTGAGGGCCCTTTTGCTATCCAACTGATGCAGGTCACGCCCAATGGAAGACCCATCCAAACAGTCCAAAACCTGCAGAGAAACTGGCTGATTGACATGAAATGCCGAAACCACCTTTGTCAGGAAAGAAGGAACAGGACGGAGAACCACCTTCTCCCGAGAAAAGGAAAGAAAAGGCTCTTTGCAAGACAAAGCTTGCAATTCAGAAATCCTTCGTGTGGAACAAATTGCTACCAGAAAAACAATCTTCAAAGTTAAATCTTTCAATGTAGCCCGAGACAAGGGCTCGAATGGCTCTTTAGTTAATGCTCGGAGAACCAAATTGAGATCCTAAGACAGAACTAAGGCCCGACAAGGTGGTCGCATATGATTTACTGCCCGAAGAAAACGCAGTACATCTGGATGCGAACCCAGAGGCTCCTTATTGGCCTTTCCGCAAAAACAAGCAATAGCCGCGAGCTGCACTCGTAATGAGCTAGACGCTAACCCATTATCAAAGCCATCCTGTAAAAAGGCTAAGATATGAGGAACCATTGCCAAAGAAGCCTGTAATTGTTGACCTAAACACCACACTTCAAAAATGTGCCAAACGCATATGTAGGCGAGTGAAGTAGATCTCTTCCGAGCATTTAACATGCTTGAAATGACTTGTGGTGAATAACCTTTCCGTTTCAACCTTGCCCTTTCAAGAGCCAAGCCGTAAGCGAGAATTGACTCATCTGGGGCATACGCAGAGGACTCTGCAAGAGCAGGTCGCTGCGCTGTGGAACACACCATGGCCGATCCACCAGAATTCGCATTAGGTCCGCGTACCAAGGACGTCTTGCCCAATCCGGAGCTATTAGCATAACTAATTTTGGCAAAACTAAAGAGTCATGGGATAGGAGGCAGTGTACTACTGTGGATCAGGAACTGGTTAAAAGATAGAAAGCAGAGGGTAGGGCTAAATGGCCAATTTTCCCAATGGAGAAAGGTGAATAGTGGTGTACCCCAGGGATCTGTGCTGGGTCCGCTGCTTTTGACATATTCATAAATGACCTGGAAAGTGGAATAACAAGTGAGGTTATCAAATTTGCAGATGACACAAAACTATTTAAAGTTGTTAAAACCCAGGAGGATTGTGGAAAATTGCAAGAGGATCTTGATAAATTGGAAGACTGGGCATCAAAATGGCAGATGAAATTTAATGTGGAGAAGTGCAAGGTTATGCACCTAGGGAAGAACAACCCAAACTATGGTTACACGATGCAAGGTTCCACATTAGGAACCATCACCCAGGAAAAAGATTTAGGCGTCATTGTGGATACCTTGTTAAAAACCCTCGGCCCAGTGTGCAGCGGCGGCCAAGAGAGCAAATAGAATGCTAGGTATGATAAGGAAAGGAATGGAAAATAAAACAAAAGATATTATAATGCCTCTATATCGTTCCATGGTGAGACCGCACCTTGAATATTGTGTGCAATTCTGGTCGCCGTATCTTAAAAAGGATATAGCGATTTTAGAAAAGGTTCAGAGAAGAGCCACCAAAATGGTAAAGGGGATGGAAGGCTACTCCTATGAAGAAAGGCTAAAAAGGTTGGGGCTCTTTAGCCTGGAGAAGAGACGGCTGAGGGGAGATATGATAGAAGTCTATAAATTAATGAACGGAGTGGAACGGGTAAACGTAGATCGATTGTTTACCTTATCAGAATATGGAAAGACTAGGGGACATGCAATGAAGCTACAGGGTAAACTATTTAAGACTAATAAAAGAAAATATTTTTTCACTCAACGTGTAATCAAACTCTGGAATTTGTTACCGGAGGATGTAGTAAAGGCTGTTAGTGTAGCTGGGTTTAAAAAAGGTTTGGACAAGTTCCTGGAGGAAAGGTCCATAAACCATTATTAAGAAGGGACCCAGGATATCAATGCTTGAACCAGTACAAGCATTGTGGAACCTGTGTCCCTTGGGGAAACTGCTAGGTACGTATGACCTAGATTGGCCACTGTTGGAAACAGAATGCTGGGCTTGATGGACCTTGGTCTGACCCAGTATGGCATATCTTATGTTCTTATGTTCTTATGTTCATATCCATGATTTTCCTTGATCCGCTGAACTACACGGCCTATCAAGGCCCACGGTGGGAACACATATAGAATTCCCTCCATTGGCCAGTGCTGCAACAGGGCATCGATGCCCTCCAACATTCTTTCTCGTCTCCTGCTGTAGAAACGACTGGTCTTTGCAGAATCAAAAGTTGCCATCAGATCCATTAGTGGCACTCCCCATCTGTGGACTTGACTGAGGTAGTCCACTGCCTCGTTGTCTATTCCCGCAATGTGGGCTGCCGATAACGCTTGGAGTCGAGGTTCTACCCAGAGAAACAGCTTCTCTGCTAGGTCTTCGAGAGATATGCTGCCTGTGCTGCCCTGATGATTGAGATACGCTACTGCTGTCACACTGTCCGATAAGACTCTCACCGACTGGGTCAAGAGAATCTTTTTGAAGGCTTTGAGCGCCAAAAACACCGCTTTCAACTCCAACCTGTTGATCGACCAACTGGACTCCTGCCTGCTCCAAGTTCCTTGAACATAGAGCCCCATGCAGCGTGCTCTCCAGTCCAACAGACTGGCATCGGTTAAGACTGGAATCCAATCCGGCTGTTCGAGAGGCATGCCCGCAGTTAGGTTCTTTTGTTGGAGCCACCAATAAAGAGCTGCCTTTACCTCCCGCGGACACGGGAGCCGCTGGGTTAGAGAGTCTGTCTGAAGTGACCATCGTCGAAGAAGTGCCTTCTGTAAAGGGCGCATATTTGCTCTTGCCCACGGTTCCACTTCCAGTGTTGCTGCCAATGTGCCTAATAACAGTAGGTACTGCCATGCAGTGGAAGACTTGATCTTTAAAAACGACTGAACCAGATGTTGTAAACTGCGTACTCGTACTACTTGTCTATCGAAGAGGATTCCTAAGTACTCCAAACTCTGAGATGGAAGCAGTTGGCTCTTGGTCCGATTGACTAGCCAACCAAGACTTTCTAGAATCTGAACCACTCTGGCAGTGACTCGTACACTTTCTTGTCTGGATTTTGCTCTGGTCAGCCAGTCATCCAGATAAGGGTGAACCAACACCCCTTCCTTTCTCAGCGCCGCAGCCACTACCACCATAACCTTGGTGAAAGTCATGGGCGCCGTGGCCAAACCCAACGGCAATGTTTGAAACTAAAAATGCCCCATTGGAATCGCAAACCGCAGGAATTGCTGATGGACGGCCCTGATAGGGATATGTAGATACGCTTCTGTGAGATCTATGGACATAAAGAACTCCCACTTTCTCACTGCCACTATTACAGACCGCAAAGTTTCCATGCGAAAATGTGGCACCCGCACACAATGGTTTACTCCCTTGAGGTCTAGAACTGGACACCAAGAACCGTCCTTTTTTGGCACTACAAAAAAAATCTGGTACCAACTGCAGCCGTATTGGCTTTTGGGTAGCAGAATTACTGCTTGTAACTGCAGAAGCCCTGTTAGAGTGTCCTTTACCACCAGGGCCTTGTCCGACGCTCCACAGAGAGACTGGATAAAAAAGTTGGTTATGGGTTTTGCAAACTCGAGAGAATAACCCTCGCGAATAATATCCAGAACCCATTGGTCGGAGGTTATTCAGGTCCAAGCAGAATAAAAATCCCATAGTCGACCTCCCATGGGCTGCACCTCCGCCTGGACCCTCCGCTCAGAGTAGTTACTCACCTGTAACAGGTGTTCTCCAGGAGCAGCAGGAATCAGTCCTCACATATGGGTGACGTCGGCGCCGATGGAGCCCTCGTGCGGAGCATTTCCCCAGCTTTCAAAGAAAGCCTTTGGGAATTGCAGCGCGCATGCGCGGTCCCCTTCCCGCCCAAGGGTGCCATCTTGCTCAGTCTGATGACATAGCTAAAAGACAGCAAAAAATTAGCAAAATAAATCATATGACGGCGACTCCAAGGGGAGGAGGGAGGGTTGTGAGGACTGATTCCTGCTGCTCCTGGAGAACACCTGTTACAGGTGAGTAACTACTCTTTCTCCAGGACCAAGCAGGAAGTCAGTCCTCACATATGGGACTCCCCAGCTTAAGGCTACCGGAGACCTCAAGCGGAAAAATGAGCTCCCTCTAGCTCGTCAGTACGTAAGGAAGGAATCTTCACTGAGAACGCCCCCGACCGGTAGCCCAACACCAGGGCCGGAGGGTAGGAGTTGCCTAAACCCCAAAGAGATTATGGAGTACTGCCTGTCCGAAAGCACTGTCCCTGCGGGATTCCCTCTCAAGGCAGTAATGGGCCGCAAAAGTCTGGCTTGAAGACCAAGTAGCGGCCCGGCAGAGGTCTGCCAACGGAACAGAGCGGAGATGAGCCACTGACGCAGCCTTCGACCTGACACGATGAGCCGTGACTCGACCCTCCAACGAGAGGCCGGCTGCCCCATAAGCCAAGGCGATACAGTCAGCGACCCACATTGGCAAAGTACGCTTGGAGACAGGTAGCCCCAACTTACTGGGGTCAAAAGAAACGAAGAGCTGAACAGCCCTCCGGTGCTCCCGCGTACGGTCGAGGTAGAAGGATAACGCCCTCCTACAGTCCAGGGTATGCAGGACCATCTCAGCCCGGTTGGCATGCGGCCTGGGAAAGAAGGTCAGAAGAACCACCTCCTGATTGAGGAGAAAAGGGTTGACAACCTTAGGAAGAAACTTCGGGTGAGTCCGTAAGTCTACCCTATTCCTGTAGAACCCAGCGTAAGGGGGATCAGACACTAGTGCCTGAAGTTTACTCACTCGCCTAGCAAAGGTAAGAGCTACCAGAAACAAGGTTTTCCAGGAGAGAAAACGGAGAGGGCAGGTAGCCATAGGTTCAAAAGGCAGACAAGTAAGCCGCTGTAAGACCACATTCAGATCCTACTCAGGGGATGGTGGACGCAAAGGAGGCTTAAGCAGGAGGAGGCCTCTGAGAAAACGAGCCACAAAAGGGTGGTTGGAAAGAGGCCTCCTGTCCACCGGTGAGTGGTGTGCTGAGAGAGCACTGAGGTGAACCCTGACAGAGTTGGACTTAAGGCCTAGATTGGAGAGGTAAAGCAAATATTGCAATACTACCACTACCAAGCACGAGAAGGGATTCTCACTGTGCTGAGCACACCATGTGGAGAATCTACGCCACTTAAGAGCGTAGGATTTCCTGGTGGATTGCTGCCTAGAGGCTAAGACTACATCTTCCACCTCTCTAGGCAGGAGTAGAGGAGCCAGGACTACCCTTTCAGCAGCCAGGCCATCAGATGAAGGGACTGGAGGTTGGGGTGCAAGAGAGACCCCTGGTCCTGAGACAGGAGATCGTGTTAAATTCCCAGAGGCAGGGAGTGTCCACCGCCAGTTGCAGCAGGAGTGGGAACCATGGCTGCCTCGGCCACCTGGGGGCTATCAGAATCAGTGAGGCCCTGTCCTTGAGGACCTGGAACAGTGTTCGAGACACTAGTGGCATGGGAGGAAATGCATATAGTAGGCCTTGGGACCATGGAATCAGAAAGGCATCCGCTGCTACTCTGAGAGGATGCGGTTGTCTGGAACAGAATGTCGGGAGTTGCCAGTTCAGAGGGCTGGCGAAGAGATCCATGGTGGGGAGGCCCCACCTGAGAAAGATCTGCTGAACCACCAATGGATTCAATCTCCATTCGTGTGGTTGCAGGATCCTGCTCAGTCTGTCCGCCAGGTAATTGTCTTGACCGGGGAGGTAGACAGCCTTGAGGAGGATTCCGTGATTGACGGTCCAAGAGCACAGCCGTTGTGCTTCCTGACAGAGATGGAAGGAGCCTGTGCCTCCTTGTTTGTTCACGTAGAACATGGCAACTTGATTGTCCGTCTGGACCAGTACAGACTGGTGAGACGTGAGGTGGGAGAAGGCTCTCAGAGCAAGGCGTATTGCCCGTAGCTCCAGGAAGTTTATCTGCTGAGCAGCCTCCCAAGGAGTCCAGAGACCCTGAGTAAATGCCCCTTGGCAATGTGCTCCCCAACCTAGAAGAGAAGCATCTGTCGTCAGCACTCGAGAATGCGGAGGGGATTGAAAATCCACTCCAAGTACGAGATTCGGAAGATGAAGCCACCATTGTAGAGAGGAGACGAGCAGGGTGGATACTCTCACCGAGTCTGCAAGGCTCCCTGTGGCCTGATGCCACTGAGTTCGAAGGCTCCACTGAGCAGTCCGCATGTGCAGGCGGGCATTGGGGGTTACATGAACCGTGGAAGCCATATGGCCAAGAAGTCTCAGGAATTGCCTGGCGGAGACCAGGGAATTTCAGTGAAACTGCCTGGCTACATCCATCAACCGGAGGGCCCTGTCCACTGGCAGAAAAGCCCTCGCCTGAAGAGTGTCTAGCCTTGCTCCTATGAATTCCAAGTTCTGGGACGGGAGTAAAGTGGACTTTGTGAAGTTTATGACAAACCCCAAGAGCTGAAGCAGAGCCACCGTGCGAAGGGTGGCTTGACTGGCCTCCTGGGAAGACTGGCCCCTTATGAGCCAGTCGTCCAGGTATGGAAACACAAAAAGACCTTGAAGCCTCAGGTAGGCCGCCACCACCGCCAGGTACTTGGTGAACACCCTGGGAGCGGAAGTTAGGCCAAAGGGAAGTACTCTGTACTGGTAGTGGTTTCCTCCCACAACAAATCTGAGATATTGTCTGTGGTCTGGATGAATAAGGATGTGAATATAAGCATCCTTTAGATCTAAGGAGCATAGCCAATCTCCCTGCTGGAGGTAGGGCAGCAGGATTCCAAGGGTAAGCATCTTGAACTTTTCCCTCTCCAGGAACTTGTTGAGGTTGCGTAAGTCTAGGATGGGTCTGAGGCCTCCTGTTCGTTTTGGTACCAGAAAGTACCTGGAATAAAAGTCGTGACCTCTCAGGTGGTGGGGCACCGGTTCCACAGACTGTTCCTATAGCAGACTTGCTAACTCCTGAAGGAGTAGGTCCCTGTGCAGAGGGAGTCTTGGAGGCTCCCCTGGAAAATAGGAGGGAGGTACCTGGTGAAAATGGAGAAGATAGCCCTTTTGGAGCACCCAGGTATCTGATGTGACGGTTGACCACCTGTGGGCAAAGTGGGCCAGCCGGCCTCCTTTGCTGATGTGAGCCAGCTGAGGAGAAGAGGCTATGCTTGCTGAGTCAAAAACCACCACCCTGCTGAGCAGGGGCCGGTGTTGGTGACTTGGGGGCCTTCTGCCTACGGGGCCCATGACCCTGCCCCTTGGCCTGCTGACCCTGTTGGGGAGCTGCAGAGGCCTGATAATGAGGGTATTGTTTATAGGCAGAGGACTTCCTCGGGTAAAAGGTCTTTTTTCCCAAGCCCTTCTTCTGAGAAGGGGCAGAGGTTTCTCTGGACAGCCTAGTCCTGGTCAGAGTCTCGGTCTCGAGTTCTGCAGCCTTTTCAGCCATGGGCTAGCCAAAGAGGTTTTCACCTCGGCAGGGGACATCGACCAACATGTCCTGCACCCATGGCTCGAGGTCGGATGACTGTAGCCAAGCCTGTCGGTGGGCACCGATGCCGGCCCCGGCTACTCAGGCCGAAGCTTCGAAGCCATCGTAGGCTGCTCGAGAGATAAACTTCGAGCACTCTCGAATACCAGTGGACAAGGCCTGGAACCTCTGCAAAGGTTCCTCGGAGAGACCAGCTGAGAACCCGGCAATCCCCTTTGCCAGGTCTTGGAGGTACATGCCCATATAGAGCTGGTATGTCTGGACACGGCAAGCAAGCATAGAGCCCTGGAAGCACTTCTTACCGAGGGCATCCAGCTGCTGGGCATCCCGGCCGGGAAGCACCGAGGAGTGCATCTTCTGACTTTTCAGTCGATGCATGGCCGATTCCACAACCATGGAGTGGTGCGGTAATTGTGCCTTTTGGAACCCGGGGCTCTTACGGACTCGATAGATGGAATCGACCCACTTGCTTAACACCTGCGTCGAGGCCTGGGTCTCCCACATGCGGAAGAGCAGCCGCTCCAGCATCGGAGGAACCGGTACAGTAAAGGCCTCCTTCGGGGGAGAGTCATACTGGAGGGCCTCGAGCTCCTCGGCTCGAGGCTCCTCCTCGGGATCCGTGGGGAAGGCCAAGGCCTTGGCCATATCCCGCATGAAGTCCGAGAACCGGGTATCCTCCGGTGGGGATCGTCTCCGAGGTTCGAACTCCGGCGAGTCCGATGGGACACACCGAGTCCGATAAGTGTCGGGTGACTCTTCGTCCTCCGTCTCCCAGCCCGACTCCTCGGAGGAGGAATCGAGTGGCTCCGGTCGGGTAGGCACCAATGCCATCCGCCCCGACGCCGAGGGTACCGGCATCGACGACCTCGGTCCCGAACGGGAGGCCGAGGGAGACTGTGGCTGAGGATCGACTCGAGCCCGCATGGACTCGAGGATCGGCTCGGCCTCCGGGGTCGACTTGGACGTCGAGGTCCCGGTGGTCGGGGCAGATGCACCGGTGAGACCAGCGATCAATGCCCGCTGCTGTTCCATGAAGGTAGCGAGGCTGCTCTCCAAGGCCGTCAACCTGAGTCCGAGCTCAGGATACCCAACAGCCCCCGACTCGGGCCCCAACGGCTTCAGGCCCAACGTCGGCTCCCCTGGAGGAGAGTCCACGAGGACTACAGCACTCACGTGTCCAGGAGACTCCATCTCGATACGAGGATGTTTGGCCGGTCTCTCTGACTCCGAAGACCCGGGACGGCTATCGGGGCTATGCGACCTGGCCCTCGAGGAACCAGGAGCATCCACCGATGCCGCCCTCGCGGGTTTCTTCTTCCTGCGATGTTCCTGTGAAGGAGACCCCCGCTCAGAGACACCCCGACGCTGCTCTGGGCCGGAGTCCCGAGACGTCGAGGCCTCTGACGAGGTCCGGGCCCATCCGGACGCGGAGTCAGTGAAGATCCTATCCTTCTGGTGCTGCCGACTCCTCAACGCCTTCAAGGACATTTTGCCACATGGACCACAGATCATCGGGTCATGATCGGGTCCGAGGCAGCAGAGGCAGCAGTCATGTGTGTCGGTAAGAGACATCTTACACCGATCACACTTTTTAAACCCGCTGGTAGCCATCGGGGGAAAAAGGGCCCCTGCAAAGTCAAAAGACCGGGCTGCCAGTGAAAAAAGAAAAATGGCGCGAACGCTAGTCACAAAGGACAAAAACCGAAAATGAGAGAGTGGACTCGATACCAGCGTATCGGGCCAAGGCGGGAAAAGGATCCGGCGTCGAACCGAAGAAAAAAGAGAAAAAATAGGGAAATCAACTTTTTCCTCGGGGAAAAACGAACTACGTCCGTCGGGCTCCGCGGAAAAAAGAAGACTGAGCAAGATGGCACCCTTGGGCGGGAAGGGGACCGCGCATGCCCGCTGCAATTCCCAAATGCTTTCTTTGAAAGCTGGGGAAATGCTCCGCACGAGGGCTCCATCGGCGCCGACGTCACCCATATGTGAGGACTGACTTCCTGCTTGGTCCTGGAGAATTCATTGTGTCTTTTTAAAACCAGAAGTTGAGGGAGCAGAGAAACCTCTACCTGCACCTCGGAAACCTCTGAATGCTTGACCTCAGGAAGAAAATCTTCCCCTTTTCCCCTTTGAAACCCCGACTGGCGAAATGTTTGAAAGCGTCGAAAATCCCTTAGCTGCCCACGAGATGGTACCAGAGTACGCACCTGCTTAGATTTATCTTCCGGAAGGTGTCCTCCCTTGGACTCACCCAATTCCTTGATTATTTTATCTAAGTCTTCCCCGAAAAGAACCTTCCCCTTAAAGGAGTGGAGGAGTGGCCTAGTGGTTGGGGGCAAGGTACTTCAGGCCGGAAAGTTGGGGGTTCAAATCCCACTAGAGGACAGCAACCTTTGGCCAGAAGGACTGGGGTTTCTAGTCCCACAGGTGCTCCTTGTGGTCTTGGACAAGCCACTTAACCCTCCATAGCCCTTGTTCCCTGTAAAATAGTTATCTCCAAGTTATAATGCCCTGTTCAATGTAATTTCAGTTTGTTCAATGTTAACTGCACTGAGGCAGAATAGCACGGTATATACGAGAATGTAAAATAAAATAAAAATAAAATACTAAGCCAGGACTTAGATGAAGAATCTGCTGCCCAATTACACAGCCATAGATAGCAATGAGCAGCCACCATTGAAGTCATACAGTGCACCAAACTGCAAATGAGATCATAATGGACATCCACCAGGTAAGAGGCTCCTGATTCCAATCTACCACCATCAGCCATATGCTCCAAAGACACTCCTTCCAGCTGTTGAAGCCATTGGAACCATCAAAGGCAGGCTCTGGCAACCCAGGCCCCACAAATGGAAGCTTGCAATGAAACAGAATACTGGGCTTGATGGACCTTGGTCTGACCCAGTAAGGCATATCTTATGTTCTTATGTTCTTATGTTCTTAAGGCACTAACATCAAACGCCTGTTTCAAAAGCGTATCCAACTTTCTTTCTTGACTATCCTTTAGGGCTACACTGCCCTCTACTGGAATGGCAGTCTTCTTTGCTACAGCTGAAACAGCTGCAACCACGCGAGGAGAATGAAACATCTGCTCCTAATCCGAAAGAGGGTAAAGACGAGAGAATGCCCTAGCCCCCCTCAGGCCTGCTTCTGGCAAATCCCACTCATCCTGTATCATCTGCTTCACCACACGGTGAACGGGAAAAACTGCTTGAGAAGTCCGCACCGCTTGAATGAGAGGATCCTCTAAAGCTTCCTCCACCACAGAATTAGTTGGTAAATTAAGGGCTTGGAAAGATTCTGCAATTAAAGCGGGTAGCTCCTCTCACCGAAACACTCGCACAATGCACGAACGATCCTCGGGCTCTAAAATTTCACCTTCCTCCAACTCCTCATTTTCCATATCTGGTTCAAAATCTATGTCATCATCAGAATAATTTGGATGATCATCATCCAATCTGGCCTTCTTAGAGAGTGGTGGACCCGGAAGCTTTTCCTTTTGGAAGCCGGAGGAAACTACCATGGTAGCAGTAGTAGTGGAACTTGCACTGCCCCCTTGCTGTCCTAAACAGAAAGCCTGGTGCAAAAGACGCAGAAATTATGGCGAAACACCTCCCAAAGTCATGGTTCCCAGATTGAGGGATGCTGAAGGGTCTGCTACAGCGGAACCAGACTCATTGGAAGGAAACGGTGTTTCAGTGAGAAGTAGAGGCTCTGTAGGACCCAGCAGAACCTGAGATGTTGAAGGAAGAGGTTCCTTGGCTTTCTCCAGAAGAGATTGCACCATATCAGAGGCCGCTGCAGTACAGGAGTGACACACTCCTGCTTCTGAAATGGTGTCCCCTCCTGGTACCACAAAGCAAACACCGCGGGCGAGCAGGCATTGATTAAAATCCTAGCGATCCTCAGACAATGCCTCAGGTATACTGAATAAATTGAAATAAAATTAAAATAAATTAAATTAAAATATATAATATATATAATATATAAAAGTGAGCCTCAGACAGCAATACAGCTTACCAAAATGGAGGCCCTAAAAAGCCTGAGAGGAAAGAACACTGGAAACAACTCCAAACCGTCTCCTCACACAAAGTTTTCAAAATTGCAGCCGAGACTTAGAAGACAATCTGCCCGTTAAAATAATGCCACAGCACCAAGAAATTAAAACGAAATTAAAAAGACCTACCTCCAATCGCAAAAAGAAACATAAATAAGTAACATAGTAACATAGTAAATGATGGCAGATAAAGACATGTATGGTCCATCTAGTCTGCCCAGTACGATGGCAAGAGTAGGTGCACCTACCGCTCTGTGCAGGCCACTTGAAACGGTCCGTGTAAGCTCCCGCGCTCAGCCGGTAAACGGCTTCGGCATCAGGGAGAAAAAAACAGCACCAGCGACGAACTGAGCTGAAAGACCTGATGGCGGCTCCTCACCCGCTGACAGGATCAGGAGCTGCCAAATCACTGGGATCAAAGCTCTGCATATAAGAACAAAAAACAAAAGGTTTAAATAGAGCTGAAAGAAGCACCTCCGATCAAAGTGCTGCCTGGTTTACTTCCTTTTTTTTAACCTTATCAACACAAATTAAACTAAACTAAAGAAAACTAAATGAAAAACCATTAAAACCAGAAGGTAAACACTAAAAACTCCTTATTTGTCACATCAGTGAGTCCCGAACCTGGACTCACACGTCCTCCAGCTGCTTGGAGACTGAGTGTACTGGGAGCTTATGGGAGGAGCCAGGGATAGAGTAGTTACTCACCTGTAAAGCACAGTTACTTACCTGTAACAGGTGATCTCTGGGAACAGCAGGGATAAGTCTTCACATATGGGTACGTCGGTACCGACGGAGCCTGCGCGGGAACGCTCCCCAGCTTCCCAAAAAGGAAAGCTTTTGGGAGCATCCCACAGCGCCTGCGCGCTGCCTTCCCGCCTTTCCTAACCAACTCTCCTCAGTTTGGTTTAAAGCTGAGACAATAGAGAGAGAGAGGAAAGGAAAGATAGAAAAGAGATACAACTCCTAGGGGAGCTGGGTGGATTATGAAGACTTATTCCTGCTGTTCCCAGAGATCACCTGTTACAGGTAAGTAACTGTGCTATCTCCAGGAACAAGCAGGAATGAGTCTTCACATATGGGGACTCCCTAGCTGAGATGCCTGGGAGATCCCCAAGGATATGAGACCCTGAAAGGGGTCTGCGTCCTCCTATGGATCTCAGGCATCCATCCAGGGAAGGAGGGCAGGAGTTGTTTAAGAATGGAACAGGTATCTGAGGACAGCCTGACCAAACAAGGCATCCCGGCGGGAATCCTTGTCCAAGCAGTAATGGGCTGTGAAGGTATGAACAGAGGCCCAGGTGGCTGCTCGACAGATCTGGTCGATGGACACAGAATTTAGATGAGCCATAGAGGTGGCCATGGCCCTCACATTATGAGCTGTGACATGGCTCTCCAGAGAAAGCACAGTTACTTACCTGTAACAGGTGATCTCTAGGAACAGCAGGAATTAGTCTTCACATATGGGTACGTCGGTACCGACGGAGCCTGCACGGGAATGCTCCCCAGCATCCAATCAGAAAGCTTTTGGGAGCATCCCTCGCGCCTGCGCGGTGACTTCCCGCCTTTCCCACTTCCTCTCTTCAGTTGAGTTTCATAGCTGAGACAGAAAGGAGAGACAGAGGAAAGGAAATAGATAGATACAACTCCTAGGGGAGGTGGGTGGGTTGTGAAGACTAATTCCTGCTATTCCCAGAGATCACCTGTTACAGGTAAGTAACTGTGCTATCTCCAGGAACAAGCAGGAATGAGTCTTCACATATGGGGACTCCCTAGCTGTGGGTGCCAGGGGAGAATCCCTAAAATGCGTATCCCTGGACAGGACGGCATTTTCCAAACCTGGATCCCCTGCATCTCCTGAGGGATGGGGGGTAGGAGTTGAATAGAGAAGAGCTGCAAGGAACAGCAAATCTAAAGACTACAGAGGAGATGAGGACTTACCTACTGGATTGTAGGAAGTAGAACTGTGATGGAGTGTACTGTAGATGCAGTAGCGGAATCTTCAAGGTAACTTCACAGCAGTGAGGATGAAGTTCCAAATCTGGAATGGGCAGGTGACCCAGGTGTCAACTGGGGCAGGAGAAGAACGGCAGGTCTTCAATGGAAAGCTTTATGGGAAAAAGCTGAGAACTCTTTTAGGTACAGAGTTATTATCATTGAGGACCAAAAGAAGAAGACTGACCTATCTGGAGAATTAGCCCAGTCCGGAAAGGAAGAGAGGGTATGGAAAAACCCCTATTCCCAAGGAAAACAGAAGTGTACTCATAAATACTGAAGATGTACATTGTCTTTCCTAGCTGGTAAGAGCTAGGAAGACATAGAAGTTTGATACTTCAGAGATAGGGAGATCTATAACAAAAATAGAAGCTGTTAACGTCACAGCAGCAATTGTGTGTATAACCGCTCCCAGTTACTGAGCCATATGAAAAAAGGCAAGTTGACTGTCTGGACCCTTAAGAAGGTAAAAGCTTTATAGCACAGACAGTTAGGGAGGTAGAAGGTAATACTTAGCGTCCTATGGACATCTCCCAATAGGTACGTAGATATTTTTATATATATATAAAGATATCTATAAACATGGAGATACATACATATCTATATATATATATGTGTGGATATGTCCAATATGTGATATATATATATATATATAGAAGTAAGAATATATATATATATATATATATATATATAGATGGGCATGGCTTATGCCCACACAGATTATAAAAATATGTATGGTTATAAGTCTGAGGATATATGCCTGCAACGGAGCCCCACAGCATTCACATGGGGAATGTGAAGGGAAAAGATTCATCTAATAATAAGGGGTAAAAAACCACATGAAGATATATAGAGAATCTATTTCCGTGGTGCAGGAATGCATTTCAGTGGATAACCAGTATGGTTGCGTGAAAAACAGAGGATAATAGCAGTCTGGTAAGAGCATGTCAGGAGTACTGGAGGACTCTGACATGTCCAAAGGACAAGGAAACGCATGGACTAAGATACCTGGATAACACAGTTAAGGGACTCAGAGGTATCATGTATAGTAAAAGAGTATGCGTTGTCCAAGTGGAGTAGAAAAAATACCAAGCTGTAAGGAAAAAAGGGGGTAAATTCCTGCCAGATTGGGAACTCCATGGACATTCACGCAGAAAAAGCTTGTCTTCTGTATCACAATAGGAGACAAGAGGGTAGAAAGAACCTACATAGCCATGGAATGACTACATAAGCTTTTTCTATTATATGGAAAAAAAAACCAGAGACAAAGATGAATGCTCTACAGCAAGGGCCCATAGTAGAAAGCTTCTCTGAAGATTGCAGAGAGCATTGTGCAGGAAAATTATGAGAGAACTGACAGCAGTCAGAAGTGCTGCCACATCCTAGGTAAGGATATGGCTAGAAGAAGATAACCTGCAATGAGTAGTATTATGCAAGATAATGAAAGTAGCTTGCAAGAAACTTTAAAGTAAGCACTGGAACTTTTGTATGTGCAGCAACTGAACAAAGAAAAAAGGGGATTTCCCTGTATAAAAACAGGGAGAAAAACAGACAGAGGGAGCGGGGATATTTCCGTCCATGTCTGATGAGTTGTTCAGAGCATGCATTGAAGGATAGTAGAAAATCTACACTGGAAAGAAGAGAAGTGTTTCAGTATGGTACCAACTCGAGCAGGGAAACCCTGGAAGAGTGGGGGTTGGTAGGTGACGTACCATATGGTAAGTCAGCTGAAGGAAAAAATGTCCATGTGGGGACAGAAACTATCATGGGATAATTGTAATCTCCCTTTATGATAAAAAGAAAGGGAGAATTCTGTAACCCATGGACAAAAATATCCTAACAGCTTAGCATACTGAAAAGAAACCAGTGTAGAGTTTGAAGAATAACTTCTGGTAAGAAGTTAACTGTAGAATTGCAACATACAGGAACCTATGGTTGCTGGCTATGATTAGCCTGGTTAGAGTCTGGAGACTTCAGACTAGGATGAGATGTCCCTTGCTTGGGTACATCAAGAGGATGGGCAGAAGAAGGGTGAAACTTTCTTTTCTTAGGGAAAGAAGGTTTGGTAGGACATTTCCTACGTCCTGGGGAAAAAGAAGGCTTAGGACGGTTTCCAGAACTAGGAAAGTCAGTGGAGCAATGAGCAACCTGACGTAAAGTCTCTTTATTGAAGAGATTTTCTCCAGTACAAGGAGAATTACCCAGTGTATGTTGTGCCCATCTGCTCAAGTCAGAAGCTTGCAACCAGGCTGTACGACGTGCTCCAATGGCAATAGCAGAGGATCTGCTGACAGACTCAAAAGAGTCTAGAGAAGCACGAGAAAGGAACCAAGAGATATTCCTGCTATGATTAAGAAGCAAGGAATAGTCAGAGGCCTTAGGATCTGACAGAAAAGGAGACAAGAGAGATAATTTCTCTGTGACCTCCTGAAGTGTCAGACTCATATAGAAAATATATGAAATAATTCTTGAAGCCAGCATAGAAGTTTGGAAGGTTTGACGTCCAAAGGCATCAAGTGCTTTAGATGCACGACCTGGCGGATAAGAAGAATGCTTCTTCTTGCTTCTTACCTTCCTCATTGCTGATTCCACTACAATGGAATGATGTGGAAGTTGGTTTTTCTGGAACCCTGGAGAGGGAGGTACCTGATACCGAATGTCAATGGCTGTAGAAGGCAAAGGAACCTTTAAGGGTGATTCCCATATCCTCAGAAGAAGATCCTGTAAAGAATGATGTAAAGGAAGCATTGTGTTTTCCTTTTCTGCAGGATCTTGGTCAAGAGAAAAACCAGGAATAGGAATGGCAAGAAAAGCTGCCATGTCAAGGAGAAACTTCTGAAAAGAAGGATTTCCAATAGGAACTAATCCTGGGCAAGCTGAGGTTGAAGGAGCAGCTTGAGCACCAGAAGATATAATGGACTGGTGCAGAAAAAGAATCCTGCTTGATGGACTGTGATACTGACAGTTCGGATTTGAGGCAGTTAGTACTGCATCGTTAGTGCCTGGTATCGATTCCAAACTAGGCATAGAAAGGATCGATGGCACCGATGGAACTGCAGGAATCGACCCCGACACCGGTACCGGTATCGGAGATAACGTCATCGAAGCAGTAATCAAGGGCTGCTGAAGCGGTACCGAGGTAACCAGAGAGCCTTGGTGAATATCGTCGGAAACGCGTCGGTACCAAGTCATCTAGACTGGATATCGATTCTAGACTCGGCATCGAAGCAAGCGAGTCTATCGATGCATGTCTAGAAGGTACCGACGTTGGTGGTGGTATCAGCGATGCCGATACCTGAAAGTCAATTGGAATCTCATCAAACGGCACCGAAGGTACCGAGGTCGTTCGAAGACGATGCCCGGCGAAGAGAGGAACACTCGACACCGGCACCGATGTTGGGGTATCAGTACCGCTCGAAGTCGGTACCAACCCCGAGCACGGTGAAGATATAGGAAAGTCAATCTGGGTCATATCGATCGGCCCCGAAGGTACCGAGGATTCCAGATGACGATCCCAGGTAAAGAGCGGAACACTCGATACCGATGCCAATACCGGGGTATCAGTACCGCTCGAAGCCGGTACCAACCCTGAGCATGGCTGGGATATAGGAAAGCCAATCTGGGTCGTATCGATCGGCCCCGAAGGTACCGAGGACACCAGATGACGATTCCTGGTGAAGAGTGCAGCACTCGACACTGATGCCGGTGCCGGGTTATCGGTACCGCTCGAAGCGGATACCACCCCCTGGCTAGGCTCAGGTATGTTCTATGAGGGGTGAGCCCCAGGAACAACCTGAAACCCCGTGAATGTTTTGGAGCTCGAAGACTCCCGCCGAGGTTTTATTGCCAATGAGGTCTTGAGGATAAGGCAGGAGCCGTCATCATGCTGGGCATGAGACTTACCCTTCAAGAAATGGCTAGTCTTAACAGACTGTTTGTGGGTTACCTGATCCTGGAGAGAAGAATAAACCGGTGTCCTCACCTTAGGAGGAAAAACGGTATCGAGGGAGACTCGAAAAAGGGAAGGTCTTCTCCCAACCATATAGCCTGAAGTATCAGGGGAAAAATGGTCAGGACTCAGACAGGATAGACACCAAGCATTGGAGTCTAAAATGAATACTGAGTTTCCACAGTGAAGGCACTTCTTAGGGGAAGAAGGCTCCATTTTGGAAAGGCCTGGTAGGCCCAAAAAAGTTAAACAAAAAACTGAGGAGAAATATTTCTCTAAGTTTGAAAATAAAATAATAAAGCACCGGCGGTACCGGTATCGGCGGGAAAAACAGCCGCAACCACAAGAAAATAAGAAAATAAGGATTTCTAAAGAAAAAGGTTTCTGCGGTGACAGGAGGACGTCCTGTTGGCTCCGCGGAAAAACGAAAACTGAAGAGAGGCAGTGGGAAAGGCGGGAAGTCACCGCGCAGGCGCGAGGGATGCTCCCAAAAGCTTTCTGATTGGATGCTGGGGAGCATTCCCGTGCAGGATCCATCGGTACCGATGTACCCATATGTGAAGACTCATTCCTGCTTGTTCCTGGAGATAGGTTCTTACTCTAGTAGGCAAAAGAAATACACTGAGCAATCCAATTGGATAGTGTTCTCTTAGAGACTGGAAGTCCCAAATGAGAAGGATCAAAAGCAACAAAAAGCTGGGAAGACTTTCTATGTTGCTGTGTCCTATGTAAGTAAAAAGCAAGAGCTCTTTTAAAATCCAGAGTATGAAGATTCCTCTCTGCACTGGATGCATGAGGAGCTGGAAAAAAGACAGGTAAATATACCTCTTGATTAAGATGAAAAGGTGAGACCACTTTAGGCATAAAGTGTGGATTTGTCCTAAGGACTACCTTGTCATGATGGAACCTTGTATAAGGTGGATTAGCCAATAAAGCCTGCAGTTCACTGATGCGGCGAGCAGAAGTGACTTCAATGAGGAAAATAACCTTCCAGGAAAGAAATTTCAAGGAGATAGTGGCTAAGGGTTCAAAAAGTGGCTTCATAAGCTGACCAAGAACCAAATTTAAGTCCCATGCCACCGGAGGAGGCCTAATGGGAGTTAAAGTTAGGCCTCTCATGAATCTTGAAATAAGAGGATGAGAGGAGATAGGTTGTCCATTGATGGGCTTAAGGGATGCTGCAATAGCACTCAAATGGACTCTTACTGAATTTGTCTTAAGTCCTGCATTGGAGAGATGCAGGAGATAGTCTAACAAAGAAGTTAAAGGTAGTGCTAGAGGGTCAAGACCCTTTTCAGCACACCAAATGGAAAATCTTTTCCACTTAAACGCATAGGAACGCCTGGTGGAAGGTTTCCTGAAAGCATGGAGGATATCCTTCACCTGCTGAGAAAGATTCAAGTCTTGAAGGTCTAGGCCTTCAGTAACCAAGCTCTGAGGTGAAGGGACCTGGGGTTTGGGTGCCACAAAGGCCCTCCCTCCTGAGACAGAAGGTCTGGAGAAGCTCCCAAGTCCAGGAAGGGGGCTTGGGAGAGATGCAGAAGCAGAGGGTACCACACTTGGCGTGGCCAGCGTGGAGCTATGAGGATCATAGATCCTTGATCCCTCTGGAGTTTGAACAGAGTCTTGGGAATCAAGGGAATGGGTGGAAAGGCATACAGGAAGCCCTGACCCCAATGAAGGAGGAAGGCATCCTTGGCCTGAACCCCCTGACACGGAATTCTGGAACAGAACCGGGGAAGTTTGGCATTCCACAGACTTGCAAAGAGGTCTATGTCCGGGGTTCCCCATTCTTGAAAGATTCTGAGTACCTGATCCATGTGCAGGGACCATTCGTGTGGAAGCAGAACTCGACTGAGTCTGTCTGCCCAAGAATTTCGGATTCCTGGGAGATATACTGCCAGGAGATGGATTTGATGCTCTCTGGAGAAGGCCCACAATCTTAGAGCTTCATTGCAAAGCGACAGAGAGCCAGTTCCTCCTTGCTTGTTTTTATAAAACATAGCTACTTGATTGTCCATATGGATGAGGACTGTCTTGTAGCTGAGGAGGGTATGGAAGACCTTGAGAGCTAGAAAAACTGCTCGAAGATCCAAGTGGTTGATATGAAGAGAGGTCTCCTGAGGGGACCAAGTGCCTTGAGTGGAGAGGTCCTGTAAATGAGCTCCCCAACCTGTCTGGGAGGCATCTGTTGTGAGGGTTGCTTGGGGCAACAACTGTTGGAAGGGGGACCCCAGCAACAGATTTTGAGTGGACATCCACCATTGCAGAGACCAAAAGAGATGTTTGGAGGTTGCTATTTGGTCTGAGAGAGCTCCTGAAGCTTGAGTCCACTGGGTGGACAAAGTCCATTGAGCTGCTCTCATGTGTAGGCGAGCATAGGGTACCACATGCACTGTGGAAGCCATGTGGCCCAGCAGTTGTAGCATCTCCCTGGCAGTTAAGTGGCTCTTTGACTGAATCTGGGAGGCTAGCTGCACTAGACGTTGGCAACGGGCCTGAGGAAGTTAGGCCCTTGCAGTGGTGGTATCCAACCAGGCCCCTATGAATTCCAGGGACTGAGTAGGGATGAGCTGGGACTTTGGGAGGTTTACCACCAGTCCCAGATACTGCAGAATGCGCCTTGTGCGGTCCAGGGAAATCTGGGCCTCTGACTGAGATGGAGCTCGAATGAGCCAGTCGTCCAGGTATGGGAAGACAAATATTCCCAGAGTGCGTAGAAATGCAGCAACTACTGCCATGCATTTGGTGAACACTCTTGGGGCAGAGGCCAGACCGAAAGGAAGCACTCTGTATTGGTAATGTTTTCCTTGGAAAAGAAAACGCAGGAATCTTCTGTGAGATGGATGGATGAGAACATGTGTGTATGCATCCTTGAGATCTAGAGAACAAAGCCAATCCTGACTTTGAAGGTATGGAAGGAGAGTGCCCAGAGAAAGCATCTTGAACTTCTCCCTGCATAGAAATTTGTTCAATTCTCTGAGATCTAGAATGGGTCTGTATCCCCCTGTCTTCTTTGGAATGAGAAAATAGGGGGAGTAGAACCCTGACCCTTGTTGAAGAAGAGGAACTTCTTCTATTGCCCCTTGGGCAAGAAGTTAGCTATCTCCTGACCTAGAAGGTCGAGAAGAGATGTGAGAGAATTGAAGTGTCTCACCATGGTGTGGGGAGGAAGGTCTGAGAAATGAAGTTTGTAGCCCTCTCTTATGATGGAGAGGGTCCACTGCTCTGATGTGATTTGCTCCCATCTGGGAGCAAAATGAGCTAACCTTCCTGGAATGGTGAGAGGTTCTGGCTGTGTTAAAGCCAGAAAGGCTAAGTTCTCTAGCATCAAGTCAAAAACCCTGAGGGGGTTGGGACTGCTGGGTTACAGCAGCCCCTGTAGACTTAGGCCTGGCCTGCTTAGGTTGCTGACGCTTAGCGGTAAAGAAACCTGTAGAAGATTGTTGGCCAGAAGTGGAAGGAAACCTGCCCTTTTTGAAAAAAGACTTTTTAAAAGTCTTTTTCTTGGCAGGAATGGAGGTAGACCTTGAAAGTCTATCCAGAGCAGAATTTTCTACATCCATTTGAGTGGCTTTAATTTGCCAATCTCTGCCAAACAGATTTTCACCTGTACAGGGCAGATTTCCTAAGCCATCTTGAACCCAGGGTTCTAAATCAGAAGCCTGGAGCAAAGCAATTCTGTGAGCAGCTATGGCAATGCCTGAGGCTCTACTGGCACCTTCAAAGGAGTCAAAGGCTGCCCTGTTTGAAAACTTGGAGATGTCTTGAGTATGCTTAAGCCACATGCGGAATTCTTCCCTTTTATCTTCTGGAATAAAAGGGAGGAAAGTGTGCAGCTTTTCTGCCACTTCTTTCAGAAACATACCCATATAAAGGCTATATGAGTTGATTCTGGCAATAAGCATACTAGCCTGGAAGATTTTCCTACCAAAAGCATCCAAGGTCCTGCATTCTCTTCCTGGAGGAGCAGAAGAGTGTCTCTTTGTACTCTTTATCCTCTTCATAGCTGACTGCACCACAATGGAATGGTGAGGAAGCTGAGTTTTTTGGAACCCAGGACAAGGAGGGACACGATACATAGTGTCCAACCTGCGAGAATGAGGAGAGAGAGTGAGAGGAGTCTCCCATAAATCAATCATGTGTTCATGAAGAATCTCATGAATTGGTAAGGTGACTGCCTCTTTAGGAGCCTTAGAGTACCTAAAATATCTAACTTTTTTGCTCTAGGCTCTAATTCAGAGGTTACTGAAATAGAGAGTCCTTTAGCTACTTTTCTTATGAAGTCTTGAAAGGACAAGTCCTCTGGAGGAGACATTCTTCGTTTTGGAGAAGAAGGCTCCTCAGGAAGGGCTATGGATACTTCAGGAGACTCATCTGATGTATCAGAATCATCAGAGGAATCGAAGTCAGGGTGCTCTTCTAACGCTCGATACGCGTATCGAGCGGTATCGACATCGGGCGTCCCGGGTCCCGGATCGGTACCGAGAAGTAGACCTGGACAAGGAACCGCAGCAGTCCGTATCCTGGTCGATGTCGATGCAGTCGGTACCGGCATCGGTGCTGGTGCCGGTACCGGAGCCGATATCGACAACGGAGCTCGTTGCGGTATCATCGGCGTCGCAGCTTGAATGAAAGACTGTATAGCCTGCTGCATGGACAGAACATTCTGATCCATCGACGCCATGAAAGCCTGGAAGTCGGTACGGGGAGAAGGTGCCGGTACCCCAGAGCAATCTAACAGGTGATCGGTCGAGGCCGTGCCATCGATGTCACCCTGTAACCCCATAGGAGGAGCTTTGGAAGCCGGAGCTTCCCACCGGGGTTGTTTGGCTGGTGCAGGATCCTCGAGGGCAAGTCCGGAGGCATCTCGATGCTTAGAGGGAGATCTACCCTTCGAGAACCTGCTAGGTTTATGTTTGGTTACCTGAGATCCTTCAGGAGAAGAAGACCTGGAAGATGTCGATGCTACTGCCGGTGCCTCAGCGGGAAACAGCACATGGAGCTTAGCTGCTCGGTTCTGTAACCCCCGTTTAGACATTAGGGAGCAGGACGGACAATCCGGAATGGAGTGTTCAGGACCCAAACATTTAAGACACCATTCATGGGTATCTGTAACAGAAATAGTACCGCTACACTTAGTGCATTTTTTGAACCCGGAGGTTGGTTTTTCCATGAGGGAAATTTTCTTGTGGGCCCTGAGGCCTTAAGAAGAAAAATACACCAAGTGAGGAAAAATATCAATATTTTTTTTTTTTAAAGAAAGAAAGAAAAAACCGGCGGTACCGGTCCGGAGTCGGGGAAGGCAGACACGCGACCAAAGAAACAAAATAAAATAAACAACTTCTTCAGCGGTGACAGGGCTCGACCTGCTGGCTCCGCGGCAAAGAAGAACTGAGGAGAGTTGGTTAGGAAAGGCGGGAAGGCAGCGCGCAGGCGCTGTGGGATGCTCCCAAAAGCTTTCCTTTTTGGGAAGCTGGGGAGCGTTCCCGCTCAGGCTCCGTCGGTACCGACGTACCCATATGTGAAGACTCATTCCTGCTTGTTCCTGGAGATCATGTGTTCTCCAGGAGCAGCAGGAATCAGTCCTCACATATGGGTGACGTCGGCGCCGACGGAGCCCTCGTGCGGAGCATTTCCCCAGCTTTCAAAGAAAGCCTTTGGGAATTGCAGCGCGCATGCGCGGTCCCCTTCCCGCCCAAGGGTGCCATCTTGCTCAGTCTGATGACATAGCTAAAAGACAGCAAAAAATTAGCAAAATAAAGCATATGACTGCAACTGCAAGGGGAGGAGGGAGGGTTGTGAGGACTGATTCCTGCTGCTCCTGGAGAACACCTGTTACAGGTGAGTAACTACTCTTTCTCCAGGACCAAGCAGGAAGTCAGTCCTCACATATGGGACTCCCCAGCTTAAGGCTACCGGAGACTTCAAGCCGAAAAAAGGAGCTCCCTCTAGCTCGTCAGTACATAAGGAAGGAATCTTCTCTGAGAACCCCCCCGACCGGTAGCCCAACACCAGGGCCGGAGGGTAGGAGTTGCCTAAACCCCAAAGAGATTATGGAGTACTGCCTGTCCGAAAGCACTGTCCCTGCGGGACTCCCTCTCAAGGCAGTAATGGGCCGCAAAAGTCTGGCTTGAAGACCAAGTAGCGGCCCGGCAGATGTCTGCCAACGGAACAGAGCGGAGATGAGCCACTGACGCAGCCTTCACCCTGACACGATGAGCCGTGACTCGACCCTCCAACGAGAGTCCGGCTGCCCCATAAGCCCAGGCGATACAGTCAGCGACCCATATGGACAAAGTACGCTTGGAGACAGGTAGCCCCAACTTATTGGGGTCAAAAGAAACGAATAACTGAACAGCTCTCCTGTGCTCCCGCGTACGATCGAGGTAGAAGGATAACGCCCTCCTACAGTCCAGGGTATGCAGGACCATCTCAGCCCGGTTGGCATGCGGCCTGATAAAGAAGGTCGGAAGAACCACCTCCTGATTGAGGTGAAAAGGGGAGACAACCTTAGGAAGAAACTTCGGGTGAGTCCGTAAGACTACCCTATTCCTGCAGAACCTAGTGTAAGGGGGATCAGACACTAGGGCCTGAAGCTCACTCACTCGCCTTGCAGAGGTAAGAGCTACCAGAAACAAGGTTTTCCAGGAGAGAAAACGGAGAGGGCAGGTAGCCATAGGTTCAAATGGCAGACAAGTAAGCCGCTGTAAGACCACATTCAGATCCCACTCAGGGGCTGGTGGACGCAAAGGAGGCTTAAGCAGGAGGAGGCCTCTGAGAAAACGAGCCACCAAAGGGTGGTTGGAAAGAGGCCTCCCGTCCACCGGCGAGTGGTGCGCTGAGAGAGCACTGAGGTGAACCCTGACAGAGTTGGACTTAAGGCCTAGATTGGAGAGGTAAAGCAAATATTTCAATACTACCACTACCAAGCACGAGAAGGGATTCTCGCTGTGCTGAGCACACCATGTGGAGAATCGATGTCACTTAAGAGCGTAGGATGTCCTGGTGGATTGCCACCTAGAAGCTAAGACTACGTCTTCCACCTATCTAGGCAGGAGTAGGGGAGCCAGGACTACCCTTTCAGCAGCCAGGCCATCAGATGAAGGGACTGGAGGTTGGGGTGCAAGAGAGACCCCTGGTCCTGAGACAGGAGATCGTGTTGAATCCCCAGAGGCAGGTGAGTATCCACCGCCAGTTGCAACAGGAGTGGGAACCACGGCTGCCTCGGCCACCTGGGGGCTATCAGAATCATTGAGGCCCTGTCCTTGAGGACCTTGAACAGTGTTCGAGACACTAGTGGCGTGGGAGGAAACGCATATAGTAGGCCTTGGGACCACGGAATCAGAAAGGCATCCGCTACTACTCTCAGAGGATGCGGTTGTCTGGAACAGAATCTCGGGAGTTGCCGGTTCAGAGGGTTGGCGAAGAGATCCATGGTGGGGAGGCCCCACCTGAGAAAGATCTGCTGAACCACCCATGGATTCAATCTCCATTCGTGTGGTTGCAGGATCCTGCTCAGTCTGTCCGCCAGGTAATTGTCTTGACTGGGGAGGTAGACAGCCTTGAGGAGGATTCCGTGATTGACGGCCCAAGAGCACAGCCATTGTGCCTCCTGACAGAGAAGGAAGGAGCCTGTGTCCCCTTGTTTGTTCACATAGAACATGGCAACTTGATTGTCCGTCTGGACCAGTACAGACTGGTGAGACGTGAGGTGGGAGAAGTCTCTCAGAGCTAGGCGTATTGCCCGTAGCTCCAGGAAGTTTATCTGCTGAGCAGCCTCCCAAGGAGTCCAGAGACCCTGAGTAAATGCCCCTTGACAATGTGCTCCCCAACCTAGAAGAGAAGCATCTGTCGTCAGCACTCGAGAATGCGGAGGGGATTGAAAATCCACTCCGAGTACCAGATTCGGAAGATGAAGCCACCATTGTAGAGAGGAGACGAGCAGGGAGGATACTCTCACCGAGTCTGCAAGGCTCCCTGTGGCCTGATGCCACTGAGTTCGAAGGCTCCACTGAGCAGGCCGCATGTGCAGGCGGGCATTGGGGGTTACATGAACCGTGGAAGCCATATGGCTGAGAAGTCTCAGGAATTGCCTGGCGGAGACCAGGGAATTGCAGTGAAACTGCCTGGCTACATCCATCAACCGGAGGGCCCTGTCCACTGGCAGAAAAGCCCTCGCCTGAAGAGTGTCTAGCCTTGCTCCTATGAATTCCAAGTTCTGGGACGGGAGCAAAGTGGACTTTGAGAAGTTTATGACAAATCCCAAGAGCTGAAGCAGAGCCACAGTGCGAAGGGTGGCTTGACTGGCCTCCTGGGAAGACTGGCCCCTTATGAGCCAGTCGTCCAGGTATGGAAACACAAAAAGACCTTGAAGCCTCAGGTAGCCCGCCACCACTGCCAGGCACTTGGTGAACACCCTGGGAGCGGAGGTTAGGCAAAGGGAAGTACTCTGTACTGGTAGTGGTTTCCCCCTACAACAAATCTGAGATACTGTCTGTGGTCTGGATGAATAAGGATGTGAGTATAAGCATCCTTTAGATCTAAGGAGCATAGCCAATCTCCCTGATGGAGGTAGGGCAGCAGGATTCCAAGAGTAAGCATCTTGAACTTTTCCCTCTCCAGGAACTTGTTGAGGTTGCACAAGTCTAGTATGGGTCTGAGGCCTCCTGTTCCTTTTGGTACCAGAAAGTACCTGGAATAAAAGCCGTGACCTCTCAGGTGGTGGGGCACCGGTTCCACAGACTGTTCCTTTAGCAGACTTGCTAACTCCTGAAGGAGTAGGTCCCTGTGCAGAGGGAGTCTTAGAGGCTCCCCTGGAAAATAGGAGGGAGGTACCTGGTGAAAATGGAGAAGATAGCCCTTTTGGACTATATGCAGAACCCAGGTATCTGATGTGACGACTGACCATCTGTGGGCAAAGTTGACCAGCCGGCCTCCTGTGCTGATGTGAGCCAGCTGAGGAGAAGAGGCTATGCCTTCTGAGTCAAAAACCCCCACCCTGCTGAGCAGGGGCCGGTGTTGGTGGCTTGGGGGCCTTCTGCCTATGGGGCCCATGACCCTGCCCCTTGGCCTGCTGACCCTGTTGGGGAGCTGCAGAGGCTTGATAATGAGGGTATTGTTTATAGGCAGATGACTTCCTCGGATAAAAGGTCTTTTTTCCCGAGCCCTTCTTTTTCTGAAAAGGGGCAGAGGTTTTTCTGGACAGCCTAGTCCGGGTAAGAGTCTCGGTCTCGATTTCTGCAAACTTTTCAGCCATGGGCTTGCCAAAGAGGTTTTCACCTCGGCAGGGGACATCGACCAACTTGTCCTGTATCCATGGCTTTAGGTCGGATGACTGTAGCCAAGCCTGTCGGCGGGCACTGATGCCGGCCCCGGCTACTCGGGCCGAAGCCTCGAAGCCATCGTAGGCTGCTCGAGAGATGAACTTCGAGCACTCTCTAATACCAGTGGACAAGGCCTGGAACCTCTGCAAAGGTTCCTCGGAGAGACCAGCAGAGAACCCGGCAATCTCCTTTGCCAGGTCTCGGAGGTACATGCCCATGTAGAGCTGGTATGTCTGGACACGGCATGCAAGCATAGAGCCCTGGAAGCACTTCTTACCGAGGGCATCCAGGTGCCAGGCCTCCCGGCCGGGAGGCACCGAGGAGTGCATCTTCTGTCTTTTCAGTCGATGCATGGCCGATTCCACAACCATGGAGTGGTGCGGTAATTGTGCCTTTTGGAACCCGGGGCTCTTGCGGACTCGATAGATGGAATCGACCCGCTTGCTTAACACCGGCGTCGAGGCCGGGGTCTCCCACATGTGGAAGAGCAGCCGCTCCAGCATCGGAGGAACCGGTACAGTAAAGGCCTCCTTCGGGGGAGAGTCATACTGGAGGGCCTCGAGCTCCTCGGCTCGAGGCTCCTCCTCGGGATCCGCGGGGAAGGCCAAGGCCTTGGCCATATCCCGCACGAAGTCTGAGAACCAGGTATCCTCCGGTGGGGATCGTCTCCGAGGTTCAGACTCCGGCGAGTCCGATGGGACACACCGAGTCCGATAAGTGTCGGGTGACTCTTCGTCCTCCGTCTCCCAGCCTGACTCCTCGGAGGAGGAATCGAGCGGCTCCGGTCGGGCGGGCACTGATACCATCCGCCCCGACGACCTCGGTCCCGAACGGGAGGCTGAGGGAGACCGTGGCCGAGGATTGACTCGAGCCCGCATGGACTCAAGGATCGGCTCGGCCTCCGAGGTCGACTTGGATGTCGAGGTCCCGGTGGTCGGGGCAGATGCACCGGTGAGACCGGCGATCAATGCCCGCTGCTGTTCCATGAAGGCAGCGAGGCTGCTCTCCAAGGCCGTCAACCTGAGTCTGAGCTCAGGAGACCCAGCAGTCCCCGACTCGGGCCCCGACGGCGGCTCCCCTGGAGGTGAGTCCATGAGGACTACAGCACTCACGTGTCCAGGAGACTCCATCTCGATACGAGGATGTTTGGCAGGCCTCTCCGACTCCGAAGACCCGGGACGGCTATCGGGGCTATGCGACCTGGCCCTCGAGGAACCAGGAGCGTCCACTGATGCCGATCTCGTGGGTTTCTTCTTCCTGCGATGTTCCTGTGAAGGAGACCCCCGCTCAGAGGAACCCCTACGCTGCTCGGGGCCGGAGTCCCGAGACATCGAGGCCTCTGACGAGGTCCGGGCCCGTCCGGACGCGGAGTCAGAGAAGATCCTATCCTTCTGGTAATGCTGACTCCTCAACGCCTTCGAGGACATTTTGCCACATGGACCACAGATCATCGGGTCATGATCGGGTCCAAGGCAGCGGAGGCAGCAGTCATGTGTGTCGGTAAGAGACATAAGTTTCTTACACCGATCACACTTTTTAAACCCGCTGGTAGCCATCGGGGGAAAAAGGGCCCCTGCGAGGTCAAAAGACCGGGCTGCCAGTGAAAAAAGAAAAATGGCGTGAATGCTAGTCACAAAGGACAAAAACCGAAAAAGAGAGAGTGGACTCGATACCGGCGTATCGGGCCAAGGCGGGAAAAGGATCCGGCGTTGAACCGAAGAAAAAAGAGAAAAAATAGGGAAATCAAGTTTTTCCTCGGGGAAAAATGAACTACGTCCGTCGGGCTCCGCGGAAAAAAGAAGACTGAGCAAGATGGCACCCTTGGGCGGGAAGGGGACCGCGCATGCGCGCTGCAATTCCCAAAGGCTTTCTTTGAAAGCTGGGGAAATGCTCCGCACGAGGGCTCCGTCGGCGCCGACGTCACCCATATGTGAGGACTGACTTCCTGCTTGGTACTGGAGAAATTACTACTACCATTCTAAAGAATGTGATGTACTCAGTCTGCAAGCTGCTGGAAGGAGTTGACTACCCAGAGGTTCGGGACTGGACTGGAGGGACGATATGGAATAGGTTTTTCTGTTAACTCATGCTGATATTATTGCCAAAATTTCTGCCATAAAGCTTCATAAAAACTTACACATGCTAGGAACAGGGCCGTACCAAGGGCTGCAAGTACAGAAAGGGCATTGATATCTTCACTTGGCTTCCAGGAAGCTCAAAAGGAGTTTATTATTGCACGTGGCTGGGGTGGAGGGGGGGTGGCACAGAATTCATTAGTTGCACAAGGTACATTTCCAGCTTGGTATGTTCCTGCCAGGGAATAGGTGTAAATCTTGATGTGTGGAATTTTAGCCTCACAGGTTCATTTCTTATATGAAATGGGGAATACAAATATAGGTCATGCCTCTGACATGCTCCCTTGAAACTTCCACATATAGTACCAAAGACATCCATATGTAACTTAGACCCTTTCTAAAATGTCCATTTACACACGGATGCAATTGGCACATCAATCTCTACACATGCAAACTGTGGATAAGGATCTTTAAATAATCCCATTAATCTATTTGGTTGATAGTCTAAAGGTCCTGAAAGGTTAACCTAGATGTGCACAGGATAAGTCCTGTGTTTTAAAGATATGGGACTGGCAAATGAATAACTTTTGGCTGGACTTCCTGATGTCCAATCTAAACTTAGCCAGACAAAAAGAAGCATTAACGAAGGTGTTCCATGATTGTGGCTTACATTTAACTGGATAGTGATGATATTCAACTGCCATCTAATCATCTTTATTCATTTATCTTGATCACAGATATAGCAGGACTAAGATAAGTGAATAAAGATATCAATTTATATTTAAGCCACAATATTCAATGGGGAGAGGGAACCATAAAGATTGGTGTTCAAATCTGACCCGTACTCCTTGTAGCCTTGGGCAAGTCACTTAACTCTCCATTGCCTCAGATACAAACTTAGATTGTAAGCCCTCTGGGGACAGGGAAATAACTACTGTACCTGAATGTAACTTATCTTGAATGACTACTGGAAATGGAGGAGCTAAATACTAAGGGGTCTATTCCGAGCCACAAATAGAGGGGATGTATGCCCTGTCTGGATGTATATCCCCACTATTCATCCCCATTGCCGTCCCCATGTAAGGCTTCCTGTACGAACAGTGGAGTTATACAGGGAGCCTTAGATGGGGCGGGAGGGGATGGGCGGAAGGTGGAGCGAGGGCGGTGCATGGGCGGGCCATCACCCTGGATGTACGCCCCGATTTTGCTCAGCCGCACAAGGGTCTGGACATCCATTTGTGAAAAGGTCTCTAATAATAAATAAATATCTTTGAGATGAGAGTTCCCTGATGAATATTAGCCTATATGTTTACAGGTTCTAGGGATTCCTTCTGTCTTTCAATTTGCATGAATCTATATGGTGTTTTTTTAAATGTGTATACAATATTAATATGATACCAGTCTGGTGTTTTTAGATTATTTAATTTTCTTATGAAAAATTCAAACGTATACTTTCCTTGAGATCTACTGATACTAAACTATACAGTACCATACTTATGAAGTTGCCATTGATCTTTATTGTCTTGCGAAAGATTCAGAGGGTAAAGAATTTAAGGAAAACTGCCAATCAAGTTCTGTTAACTTACTTAGGATGTCGAATGTCTGGCAGGGACCGATCTAGAGCTATGTTATTGCTCACAAAGATGTTGAAGCCATTCTCCCTATAGACAGTATCATCATGGTCTTCTTCTGAGAGAGGATATGGTTTACCATGCTCGCCTTTTCCTGAAAAATAGATTAAATGCCAGTCTAAGGCTTTGGTTGTATTAATTTGTTAAAACTTAAGAACTATTAATGATCAGACCCCTAGTGTTTTTAATATTTTCATGTTTCTAAGTAATTAAATAAAAGTGCCTGCAACAGCTGGCATTATTGTGAGATAAAGCATAGTTACTCACCTGTAACAGGTGATCTCCAGGAACAGCAGGAATTTAATCTTCACATATGGGTGACATTGGCACCGAGGGAGCCCGTGTGGGAACGCTCCCCAGCGTCCAATAGGAAAGCCTTTGGGAGCATCCCACTGTGCCTGTGTAGCTGCCATCCTGCATGTAAATAGTTCTTGTCCATGAAGACTCTAATACCTTACCCAACTCATTTTCCTATGACCTCTCAAATAGCCCTAGACGATCACACATAACACCAATCCTCCATGATCTCCACTGGCTTTCCATTCAATCCAGAGTTAAATTCAAAGTAATCACCCTCATACATAAAATCATTTCCAATGAGTCAGCTCCATGCCTCAAATGCCTCTCCTTGCTCCTAACCAATTCCAACAACAATAGAAAACGCCACACTATCACTAAAAACCTTTTAACTATCCCAACTACTAAGAGAAAATGCAATCAAACTACCTGTAATCGGGCATTCTCCCTTTATGCTCCCTCTTTATGGAATACCCTACCAGATGAACTACAGAACTGCTCCGATCATACCGAGTTCCAGAAGAAGCTAAAAACTCATCTCTTCCAAGAACATTTTTCCTTACTACCATAGCCCTCCCTCCCGCTCAACCCTCCCTCTAATACCTTACCCAATTCACTTTCCTATGACCTCTCCCTAATCTCTCCTGTAAATAAGCATGTAATAGTTCTTGTCCATGAAGACTCCTCATGGACAAGAACTATTTACATGCTTATTTACAGGAGAGGTTAGGGAGAGGTCAAAGCAAAAGTTAGTTATATTAACCATATATACTCTTGTTATGTAGTTCGGTTCTATGTAATCAGTTGAAATATACTGTCATGTTATGTTCTCTGTAAACCGTCTTGAATTGAAGAAAGACAGTATATAAAAACTGTTAAATAAATAAATAAATTTCCCACTCTCCCTCATCAGTTGAGCTTGTAGCTGAGATAAAAGGAGAGGAGAAAAAGAAAAGCTACAACTCCTAGGGGAGGAGGGGAGGTTGTGAAGACTAAATTCCTGCTGTTCCTGGATATCACCTGTTACAGGTGAGTAACTACGCTATCTGCAGGAACAAGCAGGAATGTAGTCTTCACATGTGGCGGTGGGCATATGGGACTACGTGCACTGTTGATGCCATATGAACCAGAAGCTGTAGCATTTCTCTGGCAGTAAGAGAGTCTCTGAGATGTGCTTAGAGGCCAGCTGATTGAGTCGAGTGCAATGGAGGTGGGGCAGATA
This sequence comes from Ichthyophis bannanicus, assembly GCA_033557465.1. NCBI lineage: Eukaryota > Metazoa > Chordata > Amphibia > Gymnophiona > Ichthyophiidae > Ichthyophis > Ichthyophis bannanicus. The sequence continues at coordinate 1,656,598,680 of CM066032.1, forward strand.
CGCCCTTGACTGCTGAGTGTTTATGAGAGCCCCTATGAACTCTAGAGTCTGAGTGGGAACTAGCCAGGACTTTGGGAGATTTGCGACGAATCCCAAGTGCTGTGGCACCTGCATGGTTTGTGAGAAAGACAGGCTGGCTTCTTGAGATGTGCTTGCTCTTATAAGCTAGTCATCCAAGTAAGGGAAGACAAATATCCCCAGAGTTCTTAGGAATGTGGCTATGACTGCCATGCACTTTGTAGAAACTCTTGGGGCCTTGGCCAGTCCGAATGGAAGGACCTTGTATTAATAGTGCCTTCCTGTGTTCTGGATGAATAACGATATGAGTGTACACTTCCTTCAAGTCTAGAGAACAGAGCTAGTCCTGACTCTGGAGATAGGGGAGAAGGGTCCACAGAGAGACCATCTTGAACCTCTCACATACGAGAAACTTGCTTAGATTTCTGAGGTCCAGAATAGGCCTGTATCCTCCTGTTTTCTTTGGGATAAGAAAGTAAGGAGAATAGAAGCCCATTCCCTGCTGGGATATTGGAACCTCCTCTATTGTGCCCTGTAGTAGAAGGGAGGTGACTTCTTGCAACAGCAGAGCAGTGAGAGGGGGCTGAGAACAATACTCTCGTATTAAGGCCAAGGGGAGAAGGTTTTGTAGATGAAACCTGTAGCTCTCTCTCACTATCTTTAATGTCCCCTCTGGCAATGTAGAGAAGATGGTGGTTCTCCAGAGGCAAAGCAGCTATGTTCTCTAGAAAGGAGTCAAAAACCAGGAGCAGCCTGAGTCTGCTGAGCTGGCTGCATCTTAGGTAGTCTGAGACTTCTTCTGCTGTTTTGGAGTCTGCTGTCCCTTTTGAGGAGCATGATGTTGACACTGAGAAGCAGGGGTGTAAGAAGAATAATACTTCTTCTTTTTATTAAAGAAGGCTTTCTTTGCTGCTGCCTTCTTTTTAGCTGGGTTGGCAGTAGATCTAGAAAGCCTATTCAGGGTAGTGTTCTCAAATTCTAATTGAGACACTTTGTCTTGCCAATCCTTGCCAAAAAGATTTTCACCAGTGCAAGGAATATTACCCAACTTATCTTGAACCCATTGTTCAAGATCCAATGCTTACAGCCAGCAATTCTGTGTGCACCAATGCAGATCGATGTAGCTCTACTGGTGCACTCAAAGCAAACAAAAGTTGCCCTATTGACAAACTTTGAGACGTTCTGAGCATGTTTGACTAGGGTGAGGTAGTCTGCTTTCTTGTCATCAGGGAGGAGCCATTGATTCTAAATCCCTACTTACCTCTTTGAGGAACATACCCATATAGAGTATGTAGGAACTAATTCTGGCTGATAGCATGGAAGCCTGAAAGCAACATCGACCAAAAGAATCAAGGGTTCTCAATTCTCTACCCAGAGGGTTAGAAGAATGTGTCTTTGCGGTTCTGATTCAATGACTGCCGATTCTACTACCATCGAATGGTGTGACAATTGTGTCTTTTGAAAATCAGGACATTCTGGTACCCGGTACATGGTATCGAGCTGTCGAGTATGTGGAGAAATGCTAAGGGGTGTCTCCCACATACGGAGCATGAGATCATGGAGAATGTGGTGAATGGGAAGTGTACCTGCTTCCTTAGGAGCTGTTGGATATTGGAGAATTTCCAATTCTTCAGCCCTAGGCTCTTTCTCTGATGCTACTGTTATGGAAAGGCCCCTGGCAACATCGCATTTAAAGTCTTGAAAAGACATGTCCTCTGGCACATGCAATGTTGCGGAGACAGAGGTGGGTCCTCCGATAGACTTTGTAGGCCTCGAGTATCAGCCGATTCATCACCCGACAAATCTGATTCCGAAGACTCAAAGTATTGACGGATGGGGTGTTCACGCTCCACCTGAATTCGGTACTGATCGAAGTTAGTACCAGTACTTGTAGTCTGTTTAACCGGAACCTCAGTACCAGAAATGGACTCGAGGGAAGGTATGGGCGGTAGCGTGGCGAGCAGCATGTAACCCAATATGGTTTGCATCAGTACCGAAGATGGTGCCGGCATTTGCGGAACTGACTGCAAAGGTTTTACTGGAACCGAGGCTGCCAGTAAGGTCATTAAGTTCCACTTGATAGCTAGAATGCGCTGATCCATGGAGCTTGCCGATGCTTGGGTATCGGTACCGGAATTGAGGCCATGATCCCTGAGCACAGCACCAGGAGCTCTTTGGAAGTGGAGGCCTCAGGAGCATCTTGGGACCCCTCGATGGCTTTGGAGGAAGGGTCCTCCTGCCAGAATTGTTTGGCTGGTGTATCCCCCTCCAGGGCAACGCACAAAGCATCTAGATGCTTAGAAGGAGATCTACCCTTGGGGGGTTGGCCAGTCTTCAATGAAGACGTCTGTTTCGATACCTGAGATCCATGGGAGGAAGACGATGTACTCGATGATGTTAATGCTAGAGAGACGGCGTCGGAGGCAAAGATGGAGCCTAACTTTGCAGCCCGATTCTGTAGGCCTCTCTTCATCATCTTCCTGCAGAGGGAACATTCTGATAGTTGGTAGTCAGGACCTAGGCATTTTAGACACCAGTCATGGGTGTCAGTTGCCGAGATGGTACTGTCACACTTGGAACATTTCTTAAAAACATTGTGTCAGTGACAAAATGGAGGGCATAAAATGGTGTTGATGCACCTGAAGAAAGTAAAATGTTCTCACTTTTTTTTAAAAGAAGAAAGAAAGAAAGGGAAGGGAGTCGGTACCATATGTGAAGACTAAATTCCTGCTTGTTCCTGGAAACACATCAGTTCTGATTTGTTAGATGCAGTAAGATAACGGCATTGTGACAGGGAACAACAAAGGTAAAACAGCTATTAAATCATGGACATTTCCAAAGTCACTATTATTGAGTGAGAATGGAATTAAACAGTTAAGGAGTATGTTTACTAAACAGCGGCTCCGATATTGCATGGAAGGCACTACCGCTGTTTAGTAAACATACCCCTAAATCAGTTTGAATGATTTGGTGATTATATTTTCAAACACCACATTAATTAATTAATTTATTTATTTATTTAGACAGTTTTGTATACCACTTTATCCTTCAATCAAAGTGGTCACAACACAATTGGGGGATACATTTAGCATGGGGGGGATATGAGACACATACGCTAATACTTACAGGGAACATGGGCAATGTCAGCTAAAGCCCATCGAATCTGGACAATTGTTTTGTCCACTGTGTGTTCCATTTTTTTTAAACCACAATGGATAAATGGATGTATCCAGGGCATAATATCACATGTGAAAATCAGCCAGATAATTTGAAATATCTATTTTTGGACATCTGCTAGAGGATAATGTCTACTTCTCAATCTTCTTTCAAAATGTTGGTTGTAATATTCTCAGAAACTAAAGTCAGGGAGATCAGGTCCTCTTTTAGCTATGGGCAAAAGGGATACTTAGCATGGGCCCTGCATGATGGGGGCCCATAGATAAAATCTGACTGAATTGCTTTCTTAGCTGAAGCCAGGAACATACATTCAAGGTACCCCATAATTCTGAATGGGCTTCACAAGGTGCATCACCACAAATGCTCCATGGATCACTTCTTCTGCTCCTACAGAGCACATGCACACTGTGTTTTTCCATGTATTTTCAATCATGGCAGCATGCTGCTGTGCAGCTACAGAACGACACATTAGGTGCAGTCCGAAGGAGCAGCCAGTGCACATATGTTTACTTTCTGCACATGGACAGGAGAAGCTCAGCCACATGGATGGGCACTTGTGTGATGTCTGTACCTAAGCGACTGCATTTATATTAACTGTCCTTGTTTTTCTGAAGAATAAACTCCTGCCGAGAGCTCTTCCCCTTCCCATACTGAGAGCAGCTGCTGTAGCCTGAAAACAAAGAATGTTTGTTATTGATTGGGAGGAAGAAAAAAAGGCTTGGTGGGGATGTGGGTGGGAAGGGTGAATGGGTATAAAGAAATGCAAGGGAGGAAGAAAGATGACTGGGGAGGAGAGATAAGAGAATCAAATTTAGGTGAGATGGGTAGAAGGAAGAGTTAGCACTGGGAAGTGACAGAGAGCGTGGAAACATAGGGATGAAGGGGAAATATAGAAGGGTGTGAGGGAGGGACTCAGGGATGGGGCGAAGACATAAAGAACTGAGTAGGGACTAGAGGATTGAGAGGGAAAGAAAAAGGGAGAGAGTGGCTGCAGATAGGGATCCTGGAGGAGGGAAGGGGGAACCTGGGGAGAAAGAAAGGCCTGAGAAGAGAAGAGTGGGACCCAGGGATTGAGTAGAAGGGGGGTGAAGTACTGGGCTGGCGATTGAGGAGGGGAGCAGGAACTCGGGGAATTAAGGAGGAACAGGGTGAGAAAAACATGGCTTTGGTAGAGAGAATGGAGAACTTGGGGATTAGGTTATGAGTGGGTGAGAATTTGAGGATTGAGTAGAAAAGTGGGAATGGAGTGGGAAAGAGAAGGGAACATACCCTAGGGGTATGTGTAAAAGTGAAGAGAGAGAGAGAAAAAGAGGCCTTGGCTGTACCAATGCTTATAAGCAGAAGCCCTCTCCAGTACCAGGCAGATTGTGAAGTGATAAAAAACCCTAAAAAAGTTACTCAGGACCTATAGACCCATTCTGCCATTCCATAACGCAATAACTTCCAGGAGTCACACAATCAACAAGGGCACTACCTAGAAAAAGGCAGCACTATACACACTGCAGTGGATACTAGATCTTCTACTACACCTAGTTGGAAAACTAAATAAGCCAGGTTACTACAAATTGATCCTACGTAGACATTCAGTGCTAACAGAATACATGGCCTCTTTCAAACGCACAAAACAGAAATAGAATTTCACGAAGTACAGGACAAGTAACCACAAACTCTAAAATAGAAATATGAAGATAAAAATTAAACTAAAACTCCAAGAGGCAGGACTACATGCAGTGCTATACCTGAAAAATAGAACTACAGATGCATTTCCCTCTGTACTGTGCAGAATATAAAGTCAGCAAATATATATTTTAAAACCTGACATATTCCAATCACTAAATTAAAAATAAAATTATTTTTCTACCTTTGATATGTCTGCCATTTTATTTTTCTAATAGTGCTTGTCCCAGTCTCTGTTTTTTGCTTTCTTTTGTCTGAACTCTCTTTCCAAGGTCTCCTATCCATTTGTCATTTTATCTCTTCTGTTGTCTTCTTAACTTCCTCCCCTACATCCAGCAGCATAAATTCTGCCCAAGCAGTTCCTGCTATGAGGGGAAGCCCAGGCAGGAAGAGGACCGACACGGCAGTGTGGCAAAATTACTTTAATCTGTTTGTCCTGCTGCCCCTCCGTTCCAGATGCAGAGGTGTTCCTCCCAAGCCAAAGTCTCACAATACCGTGAAACTTTGGTCCAAGAGGTAGCATGGCAAACATATTAAAGTAAATTTGCCATGAGGGGTGGAGCCGGCCACAGACTAAGATGGCAACCTAGAGATTTGATTCTGAGGTCCTTGAGCAAATCCAACTTTTTCTCCCCCCACACCACTTGCTAAGGCCCCCGCTTCTCTCAGAAGGCACCTCAAACATGTCCATCATCAAACCAGCCTGTCTGGATTATCCATCGATGCAAAACCAGGATGTAAAACTCTTGAAAGAAGAACTCCCATCCGCAAACAAGATGGCTGCCACACGAGAGTCAGACGATGGCCTAAAGGAAATTCTTACCAAAATATGGCTGGTAAAAGAACTTGTTACCACTAATGGGGAATCCGTTGAATCAGTGTGATCGGAGCTCACGGACATCAAAACCCAGCTAAGCTCACTAACTCTGCACCTTGATAAAGTCAATGCAATGATCTTAAGCCATGAAGAATGCTTGCAGCAAACCCCAAAAAAACCAAGCAGCTGACCCAATTGGAGCAGCAGCTCAAGGACTTAAACAATTGATCCAGGTGCAATAATATCAGAATATTGGGTATAACTGAAGGAATGGAAGTAAATGCTGCTTCCAAGGCTTTAGCAAATAGATATTCAGAGGCCCTTGGAAATTAAATGTGCTCATCAGGTCCACTCCCATCAAGTACAACACAAGAAATTTCCAAGGTCTTTTGTGCTGAAGATCCTCTGTTATCAACAAGCGCTCCAAATTCTGCATGCCGCCCGGCTTCACTCACGTTCCATGTAAAGTTATACACGTTCTTGTTCCCTGTACACCACTGTGACTTGTAGATACAGTAGTACAGAAATGTTGCTAATTAACAAAATAAATAAATAAGCTGCATTTTTTCCCAGATTTCAATAAGTCTACTGTTGACCGTCAAAAACAGCTTTTATCATTTCAATTGCAACTACAAAAGCTGCAGGCCTGCTATGACCATTTCTTTCCAGCGCAACTGAGAGTAACCCTGCATAATCAAGCCAGGTCCTTTGAGGACCCTGAACAACTGCAGGCCTTCCTAAGTGAAGTGGGGAGACTGAAATGCATTGTGAACTCAGTGAACTTTGTGAACTCAGTGTCTTCCAAGTCACAGAATGCAACAGATGGGCAATGGACCTCCTATTGAGGTGGGCTTTAGCACAGTGGATCTTCTGCACACCTGTTGGACTCGGTGCTGCAGGGACCATGCCAAAGGATCTCTTGCCAATGGATCAGACCCCAACGCTTCTTTTGTCTGTGCAGATTCCCTCTCTTAGTGATAGGGATGATACTATCTGACTGAGGATGATGTGCTGGGGACACACTGTTACTGGAGTGTGAGTGCATGAAAAGATCTTGATCCTCACAACTGGCGCAAATTCTCACTAGTTTGTATGGTGGTTTGGGATGATCTGAGTTGGGTTTGGATCGTGGGAGGGGGAAGGGGCATCTCTGCTATCTTGAGTATGGATGATATGGTTACGGGATAAGGTGTGTGGGGGGGGGCATCCTGGGCATTCCCAAGGGCTTCCCACTTAGTGATTGTTCTGTAGGTTGGCTTACCCATTAGCAGACATGTTCACTTCTATTGGTTTGGTTGAGTTCTATGGCTCCCTGGATATGAGTATTACTTTTCTGTTTAAACTATTTCCTCTGCACACCTGTTTCTCCATGATAATGATAGATGATTTTTATTTGCATAGATATTCCTCATCCTTAATCTCCTAATCATAATGTATGTTTTGCAGTGCTTTCTTGGAGGGCATGTCCCCCGTAGGTTGTCCATAAGAATAATGTGTTGATATATCAATGGCTATTCATCTTAAAGTATTATCTCTTAATGTTCAAGGAATAAATAATCCCATCAAGTGAAAGAAGATACTCCTATATTGTCAACAAGAAACTGTTAATATAGTATACCTGCAATAAACACATTTAAATATGGCCGAATCGAAAAAATCGGGTATGGGATATTATAACTTGATTGCCTGTTTCCCAGCAATACAAAAAAAAAATGGAGTAGTGATCCTAGCTTGGAGGGCGCTTGCCCCATTGGTCCTCCAGACAAGAGCGGACTCAGAGGGCAGATGGGCCAAGGCAATGCTCCAGATAGGGAGCATGAATTTAGCATTTCTTACTGTTTATGCACCAAACACAGACAATCCAGCTCTCTTCTATACCATTTCAAAAGAGGACAATGATACTGATTCACTCCCAGTAATTCTTGGTGGAGATTTTAATTTAGTTTTGGATTTGCTCTTTGACCATTAATCTCAATGCATCGGTAAATCCCAAAAGGCCACTTAAATCATTTGTGCCATCATGGAGGACAGCGGTCTAGTTGACCCATGGAGAATCCAGCACCCCACCGATAGGGACTACACTTTATTTTCTCTATCCCAAAAAACTCATTCTAGAATAGATTTTTTTTTAACTTCTAAAAAGTTGCTCCCATGGTTAGTCGCCTCAGATATCCATGGGATTAGCATCTCTGACCATGCGTCAATTTCACTCTCACTACAGTTTACCTAAGGAAATCCCATCAGTTCTTCTGGACCTTTTAACAAATCCCTATTTAGTGATGATCTGTTTGCTGCTACTGTGCGGAAAGCAATTTCTACTTACTTTGATCATAATCTACCCACAGATACCTCGGGATGGGCATGATGGGAAGCTTTTAAAGCTATCTTGAGGGCAATAATTACCAGCAATGCCATAAGTGCCACCCAACAATAGAAAAGGAAGCTGCATACTCTTGAACTGCAAATCAAGCCAGGGAGCTTCTGTTGCTCAGGGGATCTGACCCTATTATATTGCTTCAACTGCAGAAGTGGCAGTATAAATGTAACACGGTCCTTAGTGAAGATGCAGCCCAGAAAGTGCATGCCCAACGTAACCAATTCTTCTCTGAAAGCAACAAGATGGGGAGACTGCTAGCAAACTCAGGATTGCCGCGCTTCTGGACAAGGATCAGTTACTGACCCAAGAATCTACCATCTTTGAAAGTTTTTGTGGCTTTTATGAGCAACTTTATATGTCACAAGTAGCAGCAAATCAACAGGGTTCAATAAACTAGTAGGTCTCTTAGATAGGCCAGTTTTGTCCCCTGAACAAGCAGCAGGGTTAGATAGGGAGATTCATTCAGTTGAAATACTCCAAGTCCTCAAACAGAGGCCCTTACGCAAGGCTTCCAGCCCTAATGGATTTCCTCTTGAATTTTATAGAAAGCGTAGTTACTCACCTGTAACAGGTGTTCTCCAGGAGCAGCAGGAATCAGTCCTCACATATGGGTGATGTCGGCGCCGACGGAGCCCTCGCGGAGCAATTTTGCCCAGCTTTCAAAGAAAGCCTTTGGGAATTGCAGCGCGCATGCGCGGTCCCCTTCCCGCCCAAGGGTGCCATCTTAGCCAGTCAGATGACATAGCTAAAAGACAGCATAAAAATTTGCAAAAAAACTAAAACAGATAATTGCAACTCCAAGGGGAGGAGGGAGGGTTGTGAGGACTGATTCCTGCTGCTCCTGGAGAACACCTGTTACAGGTGAGTAACTACGCTTTCTCCAGGACCAAGCAGGAAGTCAGTCCTCACATATGGGACTCCCAAGCTTAAGGCTACCGGAGACCCTAAGCACAAAATGAGCTCCCTCTAGCTCAGCAGTACAGAAGGAAGGAATCTTCGCTGAATTATTACCCACCGGTAGCCCCCATCCGGGATGGAGGGTAGGAGTTGCTCAAACCTCGAAGAGATTTCGGAGGACTGCCTGTCCGAAAGCACTGTCCCTGCGGGACTCCCTCTCGAGGCAGTAATGGACCGCAAAAGTCTGGCTCGAAGACCAAGTAGCGGCCCGGCAGATGTCTGCCAATGGAACAGAGCGGAGGTAAGCCACTGACGTAGCCTTCACCCGAACACAATGAGCCGTGACCCGACTTTCTAAGGAGAGTCCGGCTGCCCCATAAGCCCAAGCGATACAGTCAGCAACCCAGATGGACAGAGTACGCTTGGAGACCGGGAGCCCCAATTTATTGGGGTCAAAAGATACAAAAAGCTGAGCAGCTTTACGGTGCTCCCGCGTACGGTCAAGGTAGAAGTTCAATGCCCTTCTACAGTCCAGGGTATGCAGGACCATTTCAGCTCGGCTGGAGTGTGGCCTGGGAAAGAAGGTCGGAAGTACCACCTCCTGATTGATGTGAAAAGGGGAGACCACTTTTGGAAGAAATTTTGGGTGAGTCCGTAGGACTACCCTATTTTTGTAGAACCGAGTGTAAGGGGGATCAGACACGAGGGCCTGCAATTCACTTACGCGTCTAGCGGAAGTGAGGGCTATCAGGAATAAGGTTTTCCAAGAAAGAAAACGTAGAGAACAGGTAGCCATAGGTTCAAAAGGCGGACAGGTGATCCGCTGTAAAACCACATTCAGATCCCAGTCAGGTGCTGGCGGGCGCAGAGGTGGTTTAAGTAGAAGGAGACCTCGGAGAAACCTCGCCACGAGAGGGTCGCCGGAAAGAGGTCTGCCGTCCACCGGCACATGATGTGCTGAGAGAGCACTGAGGTGAACTTTGACGGAGTTGGACTTAAGTCCCAGATTAGAGAGGTAGAGCAAGTACTGCAAGACCACCGACACCGAGCAGGAGAAGGGATCCTGAGACTGCTGGGCACACCAAGCGGAAAAGCGACGCCATTTAAGGGCGTAGCATTTGCGGGTAGAAGGTCGCCGGGAAGCTAGGATGACCTCTTCCACCTCTGCCGGCAATAGAAGGGGAGCAAGGACTACCCTTTCAGCAGCCAGGCCATCAGATGTAGAGATCTGAGGTTGGGGTGTAGCAGGGACCCCTGATCCTGTGTTAGGAGATCTGGTTGAAACCCCAGAGGGAACGGATCCTCCACCGCTAATTGCAGCAGGAGTGGAAACCACGGCTGTCTGGGCCAGCGAGGAGCTATCAGGATCATGGAAGCTTTGTCACGGAGAACCTTGAAAAGAGTTCGGGAGACTAGCGGTATGGGAGGAAAAGCATACAGAAGGCCTTTCGACCATGAGAGCAGAAAAGCATCCGCCGCTACTCGAAGGGGATGCGGCTGCCGAGAGCAGAAGCGAGGAAGTTGCCGGTTGAGAGGACTGGCAAAGAGATCCATCGTGGGGAGACCCCACTTCAGAAAAAGTTTCTGAACCACCAAGGGATCCAGGCGCCACTCGTGCGGCTGGAGGATTCTGCTGAGTTTGTCCGCCAGGCAATTTTCTTGGCCTGGGAGATAAACGGCCTTGAGAAGAATGCCGTGGCTGACGGCCCAAGAGCAGAGCCTCTGTGCTTCTCGACAGAGAAGGAAGGAGCCCGTGCCTCCCTGTTTGTTCACGTAGAACATGGCAACTTGATTGTCCGTCTGGACAAGGACGGACTGGTGAGAAGTCAGGTGGGAGAAAGCCTTGAGAGCCAGACGGATTGTTCTGAGCTCCAGGAAGTTGATCTGCTGCGCAGACTCCCACGTGGTCCAGAGACCTTGAGTACATGCCCCTTGGCAATGCGCTCCCCATCCCAGGAGAGAAGCATCGGTCGTCAGCACTTGAGCCGGCGGAGGAGACTGAAAAGGCATTCCGAGCACCAGGTTCGGCCGATGAAGCCACCACTGTAGGGAAGAGGTCAGCGGGTCGGAGATGCGCACTAAGTCGGCTAGGCCGCCCGTGGCCGGTTGCCACTGCTTGCGAAGGCACCACTGAGCAGGCCGCATATTCAGGCGGGCATTGGGGGTCACGTGGACGTTGGAAGCCATATGGCCGAGTAGTCTCAGGAAGCGCCTGGCGGAGACCAGGGACTGGCTGCGAAAGCGGCCGGCTAAGTCCATGAGCCATTGAGCCCTGTCGAGAGGCAGGAAAGCTCGCGCCTGAAGAGTGTGCAATCTTGCGCCGATGAACTCGAGATCTTGCGAGGGGAGCAAAGTGGACTTTGCGAAGTTTATGACAAAGCCCAAGTACTGCAGAAGAGTCACAGTGCAGTGTGTGGCTTTTGTGACTTCTGGAGAGGACGATGCTCTGATGAGCCAGTCGTCAAGGTACGGAAAGACATAGAGGCCGTGAAGCCGGAGATAAGCCGCCACCACCGCGAGACATTTTGTGAAGACTCGTGGTGCGGAGGATAGGCCAAAGGGCAGTACTCTGTACTGGTAATGATTTCCTGCCCCCACAAACCTTAGGTATTGGCGGTGGCTTGGGTGGATGAGGATGTGCGTGTAGGCATCCTTTAGATCCAAGGAGCATAGCCAATCTCCCTGCTGGAGGTAGGGCAGAAGGATTCCAAGGGTAAGCATCTTTGAACTTCTCCCTGACGAGGAACTTGTTGAGGTTGCGCAAGTCTAGGATGGGTCTGAGGCCTCCTGTTCTTTTTGGTATTAGGAAATACCTGGAATAGAAGCCTTGACCCCTCAGGTGGTGGGGCACCGGTTCCACAGCCTGTTCCTGAAGAAGACTTGCTAACTCCTGAAGGAGTAAGTCCCTGTGCAGAGGGAGTCGTGGAGGTTCTCCCGGGAAATAGGAGGGAGGGACCTGGTGGAAGTGGAGAAGATAGCCTTCTCTCACCACCTGAAGCACCCAGGCATCTGAGGTGACGTTGGACCACCTGTGGGCAAAGTGAACCAGCCGGCCTCCTGTGCTGGGAGGAACCTGCTGAGGGGGAGAGGCTATGCTGATAAAGTCAAAAACCCCCACCCTGCTGAGCAGGGGCCGGTGGTGCAGGCTTGGGGGTTTGCTGCCTACGGGACCCGTTACCCCGTCCCTTGGCCTGCTGACCCTGTTGGGGAGCTGCGGAGGCCTGATATTGAGGGTAGTGTTTATAGGCAGCCGCCTTTCTCGGGTAAAAGGTCTTCTTTCCCGAGCCCTTCTTCTTCTGGGAAGGGGCGGAGGTCTTCCTAGAAAGCCTAGTTCTGGTGAGAGTCTCCGTCTCGATTTGTGCAGCCTTTTCAGCCATGGGCTTGCCAAAGAGGTTCTCACCTCGGCAGGGGACATCGACCAACTTGTCCTGCACCCAGGGTTCAAGGTCAGACGACTGAAGCCAAGCCTGTCGGCGGGCACCGATGCCGGCTGCGGCCACCCGGGCCGATGCTTCAAAGCCATCATAGGCTGCTCGAGACATGAATTTGGAGCATTCCTGAATACCAGTTGTCAAGGCTAGGAACCTCCGCAAAGGTTCCTCGGACAGCCCAGCGGAGAATCCGGCTATCTCTTTAGCCAGGTCTCTGAGATACATGCCCATGTAGAGCTGGTAGGTCTGGACACGACAAGCAAGCATAGAGCCCTGGAAACACTTCTTACCTAGGCCATCCAGGTTGCGGGCCTCCCTGCCAGGAGGCACCGAGGAGTGCATCTTCTGGCTCTTAAGCCTATGCATGGCCGATTCCACCACCATGGAATGGTGCGGTAGCTGTGCTTTTTGGAAGCCAGGGCTCTTGCGGACTCGATAAATGGAATCGACCCGCTTGCTTAATACCGGCGACGATGCCGGACTCTCCCACATGCGGAAGAGTAGTCGTTCCAGCATGGGAGGAACCGGTACAGTAAAGTGCTCCCTGGCGGGAGAGTCGTACTGGAGGGCATCGAGCTCCTCGGCTCGGGGCTCCTCCTCGGGATCCGCAGGGAAGGCCAAAGCCTTGGCCATATCCCTGACGAAGTCCGAGAACCGGGCGTCCTCCGGAGGGGACTGTTTCCGAGGTTCGGACTCGGGCGAGTCCGAGGGGACACACCGAGTCCGAAATGAATCAGGTGACTCTTCCTCTTCAGACTCCCAGGCCGACTCCGAGGAGGAATCGGTGGGGTCGGCCCGGGCGGGCGGAGGCGTCGGCCGCCCCGACGCCGAGGGAGTCGGCGTCGACGACCTCGGTCCCGAACGGGAGGCCGAGGGTGACCTCGACCGAGGATCGACTCGAGCCCGCATGGACTCGAGGATCGGCTCGGTCTCCGGGGTCGACTTAGACGTCGACGTCCCGGCGGTCGGGGCAGAGGCGCCAGCGAGGCTAGCGATCAGTGCCCGCTGCTGGTCCATGAAGACAGAGAGTCTGCTCTCCAAGGCTGTCAACCTGAGTCCGACCTCAGGTGACCCAGCAGCCCCCGACTCGGGCCCCGACGGCATCGGGCCCGACGTCGGACCCCTCGGAGGCGAGTCCAGGAGGACTACAGGACTTACCCGAGCAGGCAACTCCGACTCCAGACGAGGTCGCTTCGGCAGATGCTCCTTCTCCGAAGACCCGGGACGGCTATCGGGGCTATGCGACCTGGCCCTCGCGGAACCAGGAGCGTCCACCGACGCCGCCCTCGCGGGTTTCACCTTCCGATGACGGTCCCCGGAGGGAGAACCCCTGTCGGAGGAACTCCGGCGACGGTCAGAGCTGGAACCTCTGGACGCCGAGGTCTCCGACGAGGTCCGGGTACGGGTGGGATCAGCGAAGATTCGTTCCCGCTGATGCCGCCGACTCCTTAACGCTTTGGAGGACATCTTGCTGCAGGCCCCACAGATCAGTTCTTCGTGATCCGGGCCGAGGCAGCGGAGGCAATTATCGTGTGTGTCAGTGAGTGACATATTTCTGTCACACTGAACACACCGCTTGAAACCACTGGCAGCCATCGGGGGAAAAAGGGCCCCTGCAAGGTCAAAGGACCGGGCTGCCAGTGAAAAACCGAAAACGAAACTGACAGAAAATCAGAAAAACCGAAAAATAACAGAAGGACTCGCAACGGCGTCGCGAGTCCGGGCAGGAAAAGGACCGGCGTCGAACCGACCGAGAAAAAAGAGATAAAACACGAAAAAATCAACTTTTCAGCGGGGACAAGACGGGCACGTCTGTAGGGCTCCGCGGAAAAAAGAAGACTGGCTAAGATGGCACCCTTGGGCGGGAAGGGGACCGCGCATGCGCGCTGCAATTCCCAAAGGCTTTCTTTGAAAGCTGGGGAAAATTGCTCCGCGAGGGCTCCGTCGGCGCCGACGTCACCCATATGTGAGGACTGACTTCCTGCTTGGTCCTGGAGAAACTGCCCGATATCCCTACTATATTCAGACTACAAGATTTATGCCAAGATATTAGCCAACCGCTTAGCCAACGTAATCCTCATCCTTATACATCCAGACCAATGTGGTTTTGTTGCTGGCTGCTCCACTGCGGATAATGCCCGGTTGCACTGCAATGTTCTAGCAATTCTTCAAGGCTTAGATATACCCTTAGTAGGACTCTCATTAGACACAGAAAAAGCATTTGACAGGCTGGACTGGTCATTACTTTCCTATGCCCTGCGCTGGTTCAGAATAAGCAATGGGTTTTTCAGTATGATTAGAGTTCTCTACTCTCATCTGACAGCTCACATTGCGATGACTCTATTGTATCCAGGTGCTTCATTTTACATAGACGCACCCACCAAGGATGCCCTTTATCTCCACTACTCTGGCCCTCGAACCATTGGTGCTCCTAATTAGGCAGACCCCGGATATCATAGGCCTACGTATTCGAGACAACCAGATCAAACTCTCAGCATATGCCGATGACCTATTACTATTTGTTGAGCCTCTCTCCATACCAGTAGAGTTCTCGACTATAGAACAATATTCACTCTTATCTGAATACAAAATCAATTGGTCAATATCCATTGTATTTCTTCTAAACAAATATGTCTTTAAAGTGGATTTTACAAAAAAAACAAAGTTCACCTAATGATCCCCCCCAAAAAATTATTTTCAATATTTTTGTTGGAGTACACCGAGGGAAGACAGAATATTTAGTCTATCCCCAACCAGTCGGTGGACTCCCTTTTAATCATTTAAAGTTCAAGTTGAAAACAAAACTTATCAAACAAAAAATTGTGGCACTTAACTTATAGGGTCCTGAAAACTGCCAAAAATGTGCCAGGCCGTGGGCCGGGTCCCCGCGGCCGCCAGTAACCTGGGCCCAGGCCCGGCTTCGGCCTCTGGCACGTGGCAGGGGAGTCGGGAGGGGGGGGGGGCAAAAGAGAGGACAAGGTGATCGCTCCCTGACAGTGAGGGGAGTGATCTCATTGGAGGAGGTGTTGGGGCGGGGATTGGTTCGCCGAGGAGCCGCGTGGTCAGGCCTTTCGGCGCGGCTCCTCGGCAGGGACGGCAGCGTTCCCGCCCGCCCTCCCTTTAGGTTCTGCTTATGGGTTTGTTGCAGCTGGGTGGGGTGGCGGGGTAGAGAGCCCGCGCTCGCCGAGGCGGTGGGGCTTCAACTAATTTAGGAGCAGTGGGGGAGCGAAGGGCTCCCCGGAGTGGGGCGAGGCATCCCGGTTGGGGGTCTCAGCCCGGTTTAGGGTTGTGGGCTGGCCTTTGCTACTAGCATGGCAAGGCAGGCGGCGGGGGTTCGGGGGAGGAGAATGCTCCGCCTTGCTACTAAGATGGCGGGTGGGGGCATTGTCCGGTGCTGGGGGGGGGGTGGTGTTATTTGGGGATGTTGAATACGTTGGCCCATGTTGGGCCGGTTATGTTATGGTTACATGTCTTAAATAAAGCTGCGACCAGAGTTGTACCATGATTTAGTCTCCATGGTGTTTTGTGGATGGGAAAGGGAACATAGATTAGGTGGGTTAATTGGCTATGAGGCGAGGTGGGCCTCCGGGTTACCAGAGTTATTGAAGATCGCATTTAGCCAAGCCCAGCTTCAAAGCACAACGTGCACGTTTTGCAATCTCCTTCCCTGTATCAAGTACTAGTCACTCTCGCTGTGGCCAACTGGTTGTGGATAGACTAAATATTCTGTCTTCCCTCTGAGGCTTTCAGGCAGTTGGCCACAGCAAGAGTGACTAGTACTTGATACAGGGAAGAAGATCCTGAAATGTGCATGTCGTGCTTTGTAGCTGGGCTTGGCTTAATACGATCTAAGTGCCACAATTTTTTGTTTGATAAGTTTTGTTTTCAACTTGAACTTTAAATGATTAAAAGGGAGTCCACCGACTGGTTGGGGATAGACTAAATATTCTGTCTTCCCTCTGTGTACTCCGACAAAAATATTGAAAATAAATTTTTTGGGGGGGGGGGGATCATTAGGTGAACTTTGGTTTTTTGGACTTAATATATCACCTTTTTTGGGGGATTATTTTGAGTGGATTTAAAACAGATTTGGCAACACTTCTTCAGGGAAAAAGACCACCCATGCCGAATCAAACTGCCTTAGAAAGGTAGCTCAGTTTCAAAACACATCAGCTGCATTCCATGCATCCAGCCTGGTGTTGGAATCGGACCTGTTGTGTACCCATTTTCATCTAAGTTGGTGCTGCTGTTGCCATGTCCATGTATGTTTCTGCCTGCATTTATGTGCTTATGAGCG
The DNA here is from genome assembly GCA_033557465.1 of Ichthyophis bannanicus. Taxonomy (NCBI): domain Eukaryota; kingdom Metazoa; phylum Chordata; class Amphibia; order Gymnophiona; family Ichthyophiidae; genus Ichthyophis; species Ichthyophis bannanicus. The sequence goes on from CM066032.1 coordinate 1,656,615,371, forward strand.
TTGGCCTACATTTATGTGCTTATGAGCTTTGAAGTTATAGCTCTGAGTCTCAGTTGGGTGTTTGTAAACCGTTTCCAGTGGTTTGAAATCTGTTTTTTTTTCTTTTTCCAAGATGGGTGATGTACTGTAAGAATACTTAACTGCAGGAAGCCAGGACGGCTTAAGCAGAGAAAGAGTGTGATGTGGGCATTGCTGGTCATTGCGTTGGCAGCATTGAGATCCTGAGGTCTTTTTTCCCCAAGAGTTTTCTTACTTTTGGAAGTTTACCTGCCTGTGTGGTTGTTTTTTTATAAAGTGGATTCCGTTTTGTATTTTTAGTGTATTTTACAGGCTCCTGGTAAGCAGATTGTATTATAAGGATTTATTAATTTAGGCCATCTTATGTGGCATAGACAATAAAGAACCATAAAAAATATACAAACCTCCATGAAAATCCATTTTAATGCTAGTCTACAGGAATAAAATATCCACATCAACAATTGAAGAATTTAAAATCAAGAATCTTTCAGAGGTTCAAGCTGATATTTCTTTGGATTTAATGTATCTCTTTTCAAATAATTACAACATCTCTACCACTTTTTTCCCTAAATTTGCCATATGCAGTACAATGTATTAACATTTATGATATTTTACCATATAAGAAAACAAGTGATAGCCACTGCAGAATGTACAGGTGCTATATTAGGTTTTTTCTAATATCCTGTTTATGCTATTTTCAACAAGTAACAATTCAAGATAAAATCTTTCTTGGAAAAGCAGCACTGAATAACCAGTTCAGTAATATGAGACAATTCATGCTATTGTTTACATGTGTTGCCACAAGTATGCATTGGCAAAGCTCCGTTATTTTTGTTAGGATCAATTCAATAACCATGCTTAAGTGAATCAGTCTGTAATTCAATTCGTAGGAAAAGAAATTATCAGGTAACCTCACAAAAGTAAAAGATGAAAATAAGGTAAACTTTTGGGTAATAAATGTACAGAATATCTATATCCATAAGTTGGTAGTCCTCTCAATACATGGTGTGTTTATTATTTTATGTTGATTTTATGTAAATTTTATGCTTGGTTTTATGTAATTCACTTAGGATGGTAGATGGTGTAGGATATAAATAATTTAAATAAATAAAAATAATTAAATACACATAAATAATATGGAAAACATATAATAATGCAATAAATTCATCTGTAACTAATACAATCTTAACATAAAAAAATAAAACATTAAATTAAAAACAGAATTACATCATCTGAGCTGGAACAAACTCAATTACCCAAATGTCTAATAGAGTCTTTTACTAAAGAGTACCAAGCTGTTGCATCTAATGCAGCAAAAGATCTGGAATGATGGCGCGTTAGGTGCAACACCACTGCATTAACTGTTGGTGGTGTGGAAAGCATTTCTCTGGCAGTTAACATGGAGCCCTGTCCCTTAGTGCATATCACATTAGCATGGGAGCACTTAACTCGACCCATTTGCGGTGGTGTTAGGTGATCCCACACTAATGCAGATAGCGTGCGGTGTGAACACAGTGCTAACTGCACTGAGCTCACCTCGCCCACTCTCTGCTCCTAACCCGCCCACTAGCAACCCTACCACAGGTTACACAGCACAGGAATTGTCCCGCACTGACTTTCATGGCCCTATGCTAGCTGGCAACGCATGTCCCAACATGCATTCAGTCCAAACCAACAAAAGCACAAGGGTACACGCTCACGTCCAAGAACACACAAAGAAGCGAGATACTCAAAGATAAATTTATTGAGACCAACTGGTCAAGAAGTGGAAATACCAACACCACTAGAACCTACATGACCCGTGTTTCGGCAGAGCCTTCTTCAGGGGTCAGAACTGTGGATGCTTCTTTCTACAACGCTGTGCACCGGCTTGGAAGGATCCACAGTGCTGGGTTCTACGAAAGACTGCTACCAGGAACTTGCACAACATAGGACTGTTTAAGTAGAAGAATATACACCACAGTTCTGACCCCTGAAGAAGGCTCTGCCAATACACAGCTCGTGTAGAGGGTCTAGTGGTGTTGGTGTTTCCACTTCTTGAACAGTTGGTCTCAATAAATTTATCTTTGAGTATCTCGCTTCTTTGTGTGCTTTCCAACATGTATTCAGTGCACACTAGAACAGATGATGCAAGCTAGTGCCCTTTAGTAAAAGACCCCCCTAAATTTTCACCTAAGCCCTAAATTGCAGAAAAAGATCTGACTTCAGTGGAGACTAAACAAAAGTGCTGAGTAGCCAGAAGTGTGAGGTTATCAGCTGCATCTGAAAGTTTTCATTGGCTGATACTTAATTTTATTTAACAGGTTTGATATACTGCTTTATCAATTCAGTGGTTTATGTTGAAACTTAAATTTGGTAATGTACATTAAACAGGGAAATTAATAACTTGGATTTTTCTGAGGCAATGGAGGGCTAAGTGACTTGCCCAAGGCATACTAGTGGGAATTGAACCCTGGTCCCTGGGCTCACAAGCCAGTGTTCTCAACCATTAGGCTATGCCTCTACTCCACTTTTCAAATGTGTGGACCCTGGCCATTGACAAGCCTAAAAATTAAACACAAAATTCTTTTTAAAGGATTCTTTTCTCCAACTGGACCCAATGGAGAGTTTTCAATAATAGAGCAGACCCATATGGAATAATAAGGGGCCTATTTATTAAAGTGTGGTAAATTGTTGCATGTACCGAGTGTTAACAGCAAAAATTAATAGTAGGTAAGTGCAAAGACTATTAGGGATGTGCTTTCATTTGTAAGAAAAGTGGTGATCTGGGTGAAACCTGAAGTTACATAATTTACATCATTTCTTGGTTGCCATGAATACTCGTAGTGCACACTATTGTGCAATAACGCACACTATTGAGCATTACTGAGAGAAAACAATAAGAGACGAAAATAACAAATGAAAACAAAATACAAGTTTTTGGCTCTTCCCTGTATATTCTGTGAGTGACTAAGTTTCTGAGTAAATTCACTGGGTTTAGAACAATATTTTTGCCTGGATTGAGTTAATTTCTGGTGAAAAGAGAGAGAGAGTGGCTATAAGTGCATTAGGCCTCCCAGAATTTTCTTGGTCCTATCCCAAAAACCCTTTATTTTGTTCCTTCAGACTGTCTTGCAGTATTGCACACTGCTTGAAGAGCACAGGTTACACTAATTTTCTGAGAGTTATTAATTGGATAAGAGAAGGTTCTGTCATTCCCACTTTGTATTTATATTCCACAGACAAGACCTTAGAAAACAAAATCATCAAAATCATGGTATTCACAGATAATAAATTAACTGTCTATGAATTTAAAGTGGAATTTAAACTAGCCTAAGCTAGATTCTAGTTTTATTATGAATTAGCATGGGTGCACAATATATTTCGTTTAACACAAAAATCTAAAAAGTAGAAGAAATCACAATAATAAAATATGTTGGTGTTTCCTTTCCTGTATTATTGTTTCCAAATTAATAAAATGTTTTAAGATTGCCTAAGAAAGCACAGTTACTTACCTGTAACAGGTGATCTCTGGGAACAGCAGGAATTAGTCTTCACATATGGGTACGTCGGTACCGACGGAGCCTGCACGGGAATGCTGCCCAGCTTCCAATCAGAAAGCTTTTGGCAGCATCCCTCGCGCCTGCGCAGTGACTTCCCGCCTTCTCCACAGCCTCTCTTCAGTTGAGTTTCAGAGCTGAGACAAAGGCGAGGAGAGAAAAGGAAGAAGATAAAAAAGATGCAACTCCTAGGGGAGGTGGGAGGGTTGTGAAGACTAATTCCTGCTGTTCCCAGAGATCACCTGTTACAGGTAAGTAACTGTGCTATCTCCAGGAACAAGCAGGAATGAGTCTTCACATATGGGGACTCCCGAGCTGGAGATGCCAGGGGGAGATCCCATAAAAATGCAAGTGCCTGGATCAGGGGTGCATTTTGTCTCCAGGAATCCCCGGCATCCAATGTGGGATGGAGGGCAGGAGTTGACAATAAAGGAGCTGTGAGGAAAGAAACAGCATAGCCAAGGACTAGAGGGTTTTACAAACTACAGGAGTCCTTGGTGAATATGATGAGTAGCATTAAGAGACATTTAATATACACTTAAAATATGCAGCTTACCTACTGTATTGTAGGAAGTAGAAAGCATGATGGAGTCTACTGGATAAGCCGTGGCGGAATCTTCAAGGTGACCTCTCAGTAGTGAGGATGAAGGTCCAGCCCTGGAGGTAGTAGATGATCCAGGTGTCAACTGGGTAGGATGTGATGTCAGGTCTTCAATGGAAAGCTTTATGGGAAAAGCTGAAAACTCCTTTAGGCATAAGGTCATTAACATTGAGGACTAAAGGAAGAAGACTGACGGAGTTGGACAACTAGCCCAGTCCTGGCGGGAAGAGGGGGACTGGAAAAAACCCCCTATTCCCACTGAAAACAGTTGTGTACTCAAGATAAAGAGGTACATTGTTTTTCCTAGCTGGTGAGAGATAGGAAAAAATATTGAAGCTTGATGCTTCATGGACTTAAAGAAAAAATGGAAGATGTTAGCACCAAAGTGGTTATTGGTGCCTAACAGTTTCTGCATCGTAATATGGCATGGGACGTAGGGCGACAGACTGTCTAAAACCTCTAGGAGGTAAAACATGTAGTATAGACAGTAAGGTTGATAGTGTGTAAGACAGACCAACCCTTAAGAGGCCCCCCACGAAACACATATATATATAGGGATATATACATGTGGCTGGAAGATATATGTATATATATATATATATAGATACATATGTACAGATGTATATTAGGATATGGGTGGTGAAATATATCAAATATATATATATATGATATACCTGAATATATGTAAATTTGTGGGGCATGGTCTAGCACCACCAGGGTAATGATATAGGTATGTAGACATATATGGAGATGCTACATATCAGACAATAGGTTGAAGATACATGTCTACCACCCATCCCCATAATTGTACATGGGGAATATAAAAGAAAAAGATTCTGTGCTCTACAAGAGGGTGAACCCACTTGAGATATGTAGAGAGAATCTATTTTCAAGGATTGAGGGATGCAGAAAAGCAATCTAACCAGATAACCGTGATGTTCACGTGAGAACAGATGAATATATGAATCTGTGAAGAACAAGGCGGGAGTTCCACAGAACACTGACATGGTAGATGTGGAGAAACGCAGGGAAGATACCAGAGGGACCTATGGAAGGACCCATAGATAGCATGCGTAAACAGAAGCCTTGGAGTCTCACGCAGAAGAACTGATATCTCGTGTTAACACCCCAGGCTAGAGGGGGTGTGGAGAACCTTCATAAGTATAGGAAGGGTTTAGAAGTTTTTTTCCCCACTAATAGAGAAACTTCAGAGACAAGGTCAATGCTCTATAGCAAGGCCCTCATAGTAGAAAGCTTCTCTGAAGACTACAGAGAGCATTGTGCAGGAGAGCTATGAGATAAACTGACTGAAGTCAGGTGTGTTGCCATATCCTAGGAGAGGAGATGGTAGAATAATGTGAGAAAGCCTAAACGAGTAGGAGGATCCAGATAGATTGGAATCACTACTGAGGCTAGACAAAATTTTGAGTAAGGGACTGGAACTTGGAAAAAGTCCCAGTAATACAATTACTGTAACTCCTGCAGGCAGAACTGCTGACGGAAACAGCAGAGATATTGTCCAGTGCTGAATAAAGAAAAACAGAGAAGAAAAGAGAGGAGATATATTTTCTCCCTGTCTGGGGAACGAGCTTGCCAGAGAAGCTGTTCAGTATGGTACCCCTCAAGTAATTAGAGGGTGACGTACCCATAGGGTAAGTCAACTGAAGGAAAAAATGTTCAGTTGGGATAAAAACTATCAGGGGATAGTTGCAACTGCTCTTCTAGGGAATAAGAAGAGGAGAAGTGTGTAGACCCTGAATAAAAAACGTTTCCTCTCCGACAGGTTAATACACTGAAAAGAAAAGCACAGTGAATAAACTTCTAATATGTAGAAGTGATGTAAGTTACAATTCCCGGCCCCTATGGTTGCTGGGAATGCTGAGACTGGCCAGAAGTGGAGGACTTCAGACTAGGCTGAGGTGTCCCTTGTTTAGGTACAGCCGAATGATGGGCAGGAGATGAATGAAACTTTCTTTTCTTAGGGAAAGAAGGTTTGGTAGGACATTTCCTACTCTTTGAAGAAGGAGGTGGCTTAGAATGGTTTCTAGTGGAAGAAGAGTCAGTGGAGCATTGAGCAACCTGACGTAAAGCCTCCTTATTGAAGAGAGCTTCTCCTGTACAAGGAGAATGAGCTAGTATAGTTTGTGCCCGTTTGCTCAAGTCTGAAGCCTCAAGCCAGGCTCTGCGACATGCTGCAATGGCAATAGCAGAGGATCTGCTAACGGACTCAAAAGAGTCTATAGAAGCACGAGACAGGAACCAGGATATATTCCGGCTGTGATTTATGAGCAAGGAATAATCAGTAGCCTTGGGCTCTGGTAAAAAAGGGGTCAAAAGAGACAATTTCTCTGTGACTTCCTGGAGTGTTAGACTCATGTGAAAAATATATGAGAGAACTCTGGAGGCCAGCATAGAGTTTTGGAAGGCCTGACGGCCAAAAGCATCGAGAGTTCTTGAAGAACGACTCGGTGGATAAGAAGAATGCTTCTTCTTGCTCTTAACTTTCCTCAGTGCCGATTCCACTACAAGGGAACGATGAGAAAGTTGAGGCTTTTGGAACCCTGGAGAGGGTGGTACTCGGTAGCGAACCTCAATGTCTGTAGTAACTGGAGGAAGTCGTAAGGGCGATTTCCAAACCCTGAGAAGGAGATCCTGCAGAGCAGGATGTAAAGGAAGCTTTATATTTTGCATTTGTGCCGGTGAGCCATGGGTAGGATCACAACCAGGGATAGAAATATTAAGAAAGGTTGCCATATCCAGGAGAAAAGCCTGAAAAGACTGATCTCCTATGGGAACCATCCCTGGTAAGGCTAAAGGAAGAGCCTGAGCACCAGAGGACTTACAGTGTACTGCACCAATGCCAGGTATCGGTTCCAAAGTAGGCATCGGTGCAAGAACAGGCGTCGACATCGACACTGATACAGGATTAGCAGGTGAAGTCGCCATCAGGAACTGCTGCAGTGGTACCGAGATCATGAAGGAGTTATGGCTAGGATCTTCGGAACTGCCTATCTGGAAACGACAGGAGTCGGTTCCGGGACGCGTCGATACGCAGTCCTCGAGACTAGATATCGGCTCAAGACTCGGCATCGGAGGAAGCGAGGCTATTGACGCATGTCGCGAGGGTTCTGACGCCAGTGGCAGTATCGGCGATGCCGATACCACCAAGGCAGCCTGGGTTACATCGATCGATACCGACGGTACCGAGGATACCCAATGAGCATCTCTTGCAAAGGCGGTCCATCTCGATGCCGATGCCAGGGTATCGGAACCGATCGACGCCAGTACCGACCCGGAGCATGGCTGAGATTGAGGGAAGTCAATGCGGTGCGTATCGATCGGTCCCGAAGGTACCGAGGATGCCCGATGACGATCCCTGGTGAAGAGTGGAATACTCGACACCGGTGCCGATGCCAGAGGCTCGGTACCGCTCGAAGCGGATACCACCCCCGCGCATGGCTCAGGCATGTTCTGTGAGGGGTGAGCCCCAGGAACATCCTGAAACCCCTTTAACGCTTTGGAGCCCGAAGACTCCCGCAGGGGTAATGCCAATGGATTCTTGAGGGTAAGGCCGGAGCCGTCACCATGCTGGGCATGGGACATACCACTCAAGCATTGACTAGTCTTAACAGACTGTTTTTGGGTTACCTGATCCTGTGAACTAGAGGAACCGGGTACCCTCACTGCCGAGGAGAAAACGGTATCGAGGGAAACTCTAAAGACTGAAGGTTTCTTCACAAAATTATCTCCTGACAAGTCAGGGGAAAAAGGGTCAGGACCCACACAGTTGAGACACCAACTATGGGTGTCTAAAAAGAAACAGGTGTTTCCACATCAAATGCACTTCTTAGGAAAAGAAGGCTCCATGATGAAAAGGCCTAGTAGGCCCAAGTAGTTAAGGCAAAAAAACTGAAGAAAAGGTTTCTCAGAATTTAGTCAAAAATCCACCGGCGATACCGGTGGCAGCGGGAAATACAGCCGCGACCACAAGAAAACAAAAAACTAAAGTAATTAAAGTAATTAAAAAGAAAAGTTTCTGCGGTGACAGGAGGACGTCCTGCCGGCTCCGCGGAAAAACGAAAACTGAAGAGAGGCTGTGGAGAAGGCGGGAAGTCACTGCGCAGGCGCAAGGGATGCTGCCAAAAGCTTTCTGATTGGAAGCTGGGCAGCATTCCCGTGCAGGCTCCGTCGGTACCGACGTACCCATATGTGAAGACTCATTCCTGCTTGTTCCTGGAGATATAGATATGTTCTGTGAGAAACAGAACTCTTTACAAATCTGTGAAAAAATAAGTGATAGCAGTATTTGGCATTAGAAAGTCCCCATCAATTCTTTTACTTTGTTATTTAACAGTCTACATAGTGCATTCATAGATTATTTTTAAAAGAATAGGTGTGATAAGTATAACGGAGCCTGGTCTGACTTGAGAGACCTATACTGTAATAATAATTTTGTGGCCTATTAGGGTTATTCCGAGGCACGAATAGCAGGGATGGACGTCCCCTCGCTATTCGGGCCCTCTTCCAACCCTAACTTCCCTGCACATTGTATGGGGAAGTTTGATGAGAGCAGGAAAAGGGCAGAGCAGGGGTGGCGTTAGGGCAGACAGTGGGCAGTCGGCAACCCCAGACGTACAGGGCTGATTCCAATGTCGGCCCTGTACAGTCGGGGCCGGTGGCCTGAAAGGGGAACTTATTCCACAGCTGAGGTAGAATAAGTTCCCCTAGGTGGGTGGATCGGGCAGGCCCGGGACCCAAAAGAGGTGGCAGGGTGCAGAGGAAATTCCCCGCAGCCTGATCCTAGCATTGGGAGGCCAGATTGGGGGTCGGGCTGTGGGGAATGTACTTTTTGGTCCGGCGGCCAGAAATCGCATCTTTTAAATGGAGCCACAGTGCCATGGCAACTGGACACCATGGTTCCACGGCTCCATTCAAAAGCCCTGACTGAGTTATCCGGGTAAGGCCTGTACGTGCAGGCCATCCTGAATCAGGGTCCCAGCCTGCACGTACAGGCCTGGACGCGATTCTGATGCTGCGGGGCTAGACGTGCCTCATGGAATCAGAATCCCGGCTAATTCTGTGCGTTCGATTCTGGATGAACAGGACTGAATTGGCCACTATGTGATTATACACATGGAGGGTGATTCAGAGCAGGGAACATCTGGGCCGTCTGGATGGCCAAAAGTTAGACAGGGCCATTTATGTACCTGATTCTGCAACCGCAGGAGCTATACATTCCAGTGGTTTCAGAATCAGGGCACTTGGATGGCTCGGTAAGCCCCCATTCTGTCGCTGCAGATGTCCAGTACTGTGCCCGTCCCAACCTCACGGCACTTCTGCTGGTGTGCCAGTGCCATGGCATCCCGTAGCCATGGCACCAGCATGTCCTGCATGAGCAACCACTGTCCGACCACACAGCATTCCCTTTCTGCCGCAGCCCGACCCCCTGCGGTTGTCCCCAAGGCAGAGATTAGGTGGCAGGGGCTCTCCCGCAGCGGCCCTAATAGTTGGGGGACCCTACATGGGCCAATTGCACCAGCGCCTGGCACTTGTGGAATAAGCCAGGTGTTCACATTAAGACCGCCGGATGTACAGAGGCCTGACCTGAATGGCCTCTGTAAATCTGGGTGCTGCAGCCTGCTTCTGCTCCACGTCTGTGCCGTCCACTATCACCCCTGTCCAGTGCTTCCCGCACATCAGCCATGTACATTCAGGGAGAACACAGGGCAGAATCGAGAGCAGAAGCTGAGCGCAGATTGTACGTCCAAGCCGGATGTACAACCCCGCTATTCACAGAGCGGAATCCACCCCCAAGGGCCTAGTTTATTAAGGTTATTCAGTGCTTATAGAAAAAAAGAAATCTTCATGACTGATATTCAAAAATGACCACCATGGTACTTAAATTTCAGTGGTTTATTCAGTGGCAGTAAGTCCAAGGAGAGCAGACCCTCACGCAGGTCGAACAACAGTACACAAAAGAGTAGAGAGGGTATTGAAGTAGGTTCAAATTCAATTATTGCTTTATTGGTATGCAACCCCAACATGTTTCTACATGCGCCTTGTTCAGGGTTTGTTGCCTCTTAAGAGATAATAACATAATCAAACATTTTTTTATGCCGTCAAGTCAGTGATGACTTCTGGCAACCCAGCTGCCTCTGGGTTTTCTTGGCAAATTATCATCAGAAGTAGATTGCCAGGCCTTTTCTTCTGAGGCAATGGAGGGTTAAGTAACTTGCCAAAGGTCACAAAGAGTGCCAGTGGGAATCAAACCCTTGCTTTTCTGGGAAGTAGGCAGTTGTTCCAACCACTCGGCTACTTCTCCACTCTGTAATCAATCATAAATACATTAAAAACAGTTACATGAAAATATAAGAACAAAAAAATATTAATAAAAGTTAAAAGAATAAATAACTAAAAAGTTAAAATGAATAAAAACATAAGGCTGATAAAACAGGTGCATATATGACCCTAAAATCAAAAGTAATCATAAACATACGAGTACACATTTTAAAAGCAAAGATAGTGTTTATGAAAAGTACATGACATAAAAAGAACAGACATTGCAGATATTGCTGTGGCAAAGTGCAATCAATGAATAAGTCCAGGAGTCGATTGACAGGGTCCAAGTCAGTTTATTGTGCACAAGGCCCAGTTAGTCAAAGCTTCAAAAAGGACTGAGCAAAAGTTTATACAGAGACATAACCATTTATACCTCTTTTTCAGTTTGATACATGAGAATTTTCTATTGGTTCCAACTTGATACATGCAAACTTTTCATTGGTTATACATTCCCTGCACCTGTCCAATTAGAAATCCCTCCGGAGCCTAGCAACCGGCCCCCTCCTTTAGGATTGCTTGAACAATGGTATAGTTCTTAATTCCGTTACTTTTCTACTGCAAGGTTAACTTTGGCTTCTGGAATGCATATACTGAAACATTTCTGTTCTTTCACACACAAGAGAATAATAGAAGACTTATGAATTCATGAAAACTTCTTATTAAGCATTTTAAAACAGTTTTCTCATTTTCCACAGATTTTTGGTTCTTTTCTAGCTATAATGGGAGTTAGGATCCAGGCCTAACTTACAGGCCTTTCATAGTAGCAGGCCATGCTAGGCCATAGCCTACCACAATACATGCTATATAGAGGACATCATAAGGGACACCATATTCATTATGTGTTGAATATATCTAAAAGTGACACAATTCCATAATAAAGGAGTGACAGTGAAATGAACGCTATATTCTAGTGTGGCAGGTGAAGGCCTGTGATCCACAGTGTCTGACAAAAACAGACAGGCCTAACTAGCTTGACCTGTAAATGAAGCCTGTGAAGAGGCCCATAGGAATTACACATCCCCCAACATGCTGCTATTGTAGAATTAGAACTCAGTAAAAGTATTGGATTAGTTTAGACAAGCAGAACTGAAAGTTGGAAAAATACAGAAAAATATGTTTAAAAGCCACTGATAAGAGAATACAGCTGTAAGGGATTTAATTAAAACTGCTGACAGAAAGGTTACAGAGCCCTGCTTCCCCGCACGTACTAACTAGCCCAATGGCCTTGGAAATAGGAAAGTAACAAGTTGGTGAACTGGCCATTGTAATTGGGACTAGAAGGGGGGTGAGCAGGTGCTGAGCCCACTCAAAGAACATAATTGGATAATCATATCAGTACCGGGACCAATAGAGGAGGTACGGGAGGTTACCGGGACCAATGAAATGTTTTCCTATACCTAGAATGGAGCAAAAGTCTATAAAAGTTGTTGTATTGCCAGAGAACATTGCTCAGCCATTTTGAATTTGATCTTGCTTGAGACTTGTGCAAAAATAAATGATTTGGACCTTCTGAACAGACTCCTGGTATCATTGGTTTGTCTGCGCTCTGCTGCGACATATTCTTGGTGCGTTGGCCGGGAAGGTGTGGTATTAGAGGGTATATAGGGCAATATACCACGACTTTCCGCCTCTACAGGTTTGGTCCTGCCGGGATCGCGCCCTTCCGACGGGGGCTCGCTCCCTGGCGCCACCGGTCCCTTGCATCGGAGGGAGCTGGCCGGACCTCGGCGGGTGCCGGGCCCGGCTGGAGCCAACACCTCGAACCCGAGTGAGGGGAGTCCGAGGTCCAACTCATGCGCTTGCTTGGGAACTTTGAGGACCGGATCTGGTGAGTAAAGTTTTGATTTGTTATGTCTAGACAGATAAGAAAGAGCAGTGCTGCCATTTGAATATTGAACTTGGAACTTGGAAATTGGTAAGAGAGCTCTCAAAGAGGGGCCAATTAACCCCGCATGGGTATTCGCAGGGCGAAACCCCCGTCTTCTTGTATTTTGGAATTTGAACAAGACTAGTCAGAATAGATAGAAATGAATGCATTCTGGGATACGTTGCTAGCATGATTGTGTGAATGAAGTGTGAATGAGAGGTCTGGCAGCACGGACCAAGCGAAGGCGGACCCCTGAGTAACGCAGTTCCTGACCGGGCGACCGCGTTCAGGTCGTAAAAAGGGGGAAGCGATTGTCGTCTTGTCTTGTTATTCGTTTTCCCTATATGTTTCTAGGGCCGTGAGGACCCCTTACCCACGGTCCGCCCTCCTTTTCCCTTTTGTCTGTTGTTTCGCGCACACATCGAAATGGGAGGGGCGGGGTCTACTAGGAACACTCCATTAGAATGTATGATCGCACATTTTAAAGAAGGATATTCCGGAGACTATGGTATTAAAATGACTGCAGCCCGTTTACAGATTTTGTGTACTAGGGAGTGGCCCGATCTAGACCCTACCTGGCCCCGAGAGGGAACCTTTAATGTAGGACTTATTCAGTTAGTGCACCGTAGAGTGCGAATAGCGCACCCCGATCAGTACCCCTATATAGATTCCTGGTTAAGTATTTGTGAAGATCCGCCCCCTTGGGCAAAGCGCTGTTATGAAGAACAGTGCAGAATAATGTTAGCAAAGACAGATTATAGTCAGAAAATAGAACAGCCTAGAAAGAAAGCGAAAGGTGAAAAGTCCAGGAAGAAACCCATCCTGGTAGATCCTGATTCCCCAGAAGTGATCACCCGACAGCCCCAAACCCAGTGCCCAGTGAGAGTAGCCCCATGTCCTGCCCCAGAGCCCCGGGGACAGCAGGAATGGGACCCAACCCCTGAGCCATTACCCAAAGAGCAGGTAGATGAGCTCCCTTTAATTGAAGAAGATGATTCTACCGAGACAGAAAAAGGAGAATCAGATACAGAAACAGAGAAGGAAGAAGCTGAAAATTCCCCGAGTGATACTGATAGTGTAAAAGTGGCTGCCAGTGTTAGTTCGCCAGTGAAAAGTAAATCTAAAGTAAAGCACGAAGAAAAGAAGAAAATAACCCCTGACAGGAAAGTTACGAGAATATCTCTCAGATCCCAAAAGACATCTACTGCCAAGATGACGCCTTTACGGCAAGTCCCGGGAATACCCATAAGAAATGAAGATAATGAGGTGGTGGCGGGACCCCTAAATTATGTGTATGTCCCCTTCTCTACCACTGATTTGTTAAATTGGAGGACACATTATGCCTCCTATACCAATAAGCCCCAAGAGCTTACAGAATTAGTGAATATTATTATGGAAACCCACCAACCAACATGGGCAGATTGCCGCCAGCTCCTGTCCACCTTATTCACTACAGAGGAGCGGACACGAATTAGAAAAGCAGCTATAGACTGGCTGGCAGATAACCCGGTAGCTCCAGGAGAAAGGGGGGAGGAAAGAATAGATAATCGGGAAGCGGCCCAAAGAGAATTCCCGAATGAAGACCCCCGATGGGATCCAAATACAGAAAGAGGAGCTAGAGCCCTAGCCCGTTTTCGCCAAGGCTTTATACAAGGCCTGAAAAGGGGGGGCCAGAAAGCTATGAATCTTTCCAAAGTTACTGAAGTTACCCAAGGCATAGATGAGAGCCCAGCAGTGTTTTATGAAAGATTAACTGAAGCATATAGAATGTATACTCCCTATGATCCCGATGCACCAGGAAGTTTATGCATGGTGAATTCTGCTTTTGTAAATCAGTCTCAACCAGACATTAGACGTAAATTACAGAAATTAGAAGGAATTGCGGGCATGAATGCAACTCAGTTATTGGAAGTCGCTCATAAAGTGTATGTGAATCGTGATAATGAAAGGCAGAGAGAATGTGATCGAAAGATGAAGAAGAAAGCGGATTTTTTGGCTGCGGCCATAGTTGAACAGAAAAGGGGAGGTATCCCTAGTTGACGGAGCAGAGGAAGGGGGCGGGGCCGAGGCGGAGGCCGGCCCCAGCTAGGCGTAAACCAATGCGCCTACTGCAGGGAGGAAGGACATTGGAGAGATGCATGCCCGCAACTCGAAGACGCCCATCAAGATGACGAAAACAATCATCAATGGAGAGAAGAAAGACGAGGCCGTCCCCGAAACCGCGGAGGAGCCAATCGAGAGCAATACCAGCGAGAAAGAGGAGAAGCCATACAAGCATTGGCTACGACAGCCCATGATGAAGATGACGTGGATTAGGACAGACCGGGCTCCGAATTTGCTTTAGGTCTCCAGAAGCCTATGGTCGGAATACAAATAGGAGACCAAGTTATGAACTTTATGGTTGATACTGGAGCAGAACATTCAGTAGTAGACAAGAAGATAGCCCCATTTTCCACAAAAGCAGTCACCATTGTAGGAGCAACTGGTGCCAAAGCTACAAAACCTTTTCTTCAGAATCGCATATGCAGTCTAGGAGGACAACAAATAACTCATCAATTCCTTTACATGCCTGAATGTCCAGTGCCACTACTGGGACGAGATATGTTAGCCAAGCTACAAGCCCAAATATCCTTTACTGAAAGAGGAGAAATGCAAATGACAGTAAATTCTCAAGCCAAACCAGCAGGAATAATGCTGCTTACAGTTCCCCGAGAAGAAGAATGGAGATATTACAGTGATGAATCTGCCCAAGACACCTATTTTGAACAAACTTTGAAAAGCATTGATGCACCACCTGGAGTATGGGCAGAAGGCAGTCCTCCAGGCCTAGCCAAACATATAGCTCCAATAATTGTAACTCTCAAGCCTAGTGCTACACCAGTACATGTCAAGCAGTACCCTCTCCCAAGAGCTGCAATTGAAGGCATCCACCGCCACTTGCAAAGATTACTAGAACATGGCCTACTAAAAGTATGTCAATCCCCATGGAACACTCCACTCTTGCCAGTGAAAAAGCCTGGAACAGATGACTACCGCCCAGTGCAAGATCTAAGAAGAGTGAATGAAGCAGTTGAGACTATACATCCAGTTGTACTGTGGCAGGTGCAGGCCTGTGACCCACAGTGTCCGAATATAAGCAGGCCAGCATGGCTAGCTTGACCTGTAAATGAGGCCTGTGGAGAGGCATATAGGATTGCACATCCCCCAATATGCTGCTATTGTAAGATAGAACTCAATAGAAGTATTGAATTAGCTTAGGTAAGCAGAACTGCAGTATTGAAAGATGGAAAAATACAGAAAATACATGTTTAAAAGTTACTGATAAGAAAAAGTACATCTGCAAAGAAATAATTGGGAGTGCTGACAGATGAGTTGCAGAGCCCAGCTCCTCTGCACGTACAAATTGGTTCTATGGCCTTGAGAGTGTGAAAGTAACAAGTTGATGAACTGACCATTGTAATTGGGACTAGAAGGGGGGTATGCAGGTGTCATGCCCACTGGAGGGACATAATTGGATAAACTTATCAGTACCGGGACCAATAGAAGAGGTACGGGAGGTACGGGAGGTTACCGGGACCAATGAAATGTTTTTCTATACCTAGAATGGAACAGAAGTCTATAAAAGTTGTTGTAATGCTTGAAAACTTTGCTCAGCCATTTTGAAATTGACTGGTTCGAGACTTGTGCACAAATAAATGATTTGGACCTTCTGAACAGACTCCTGGTATCATTGGTTTGTCTGCGCTTTGCTGCTACATATTCCTTGGTGCGTTGGCCGGGAAGTTGTGGAATCAAAGTGTATATAGGGCAATATACCACGACTTTCCGCCTCTATAGGCTTGGTCCTGCCGGGATCGCGCCCTTCCGACGAGGGCTGCTCCCTGGCGCCACCGGTCCCTTGTATCGGAGGGAGCTGGTCGGACCTCGGCGGGTGACGAGCCCGGCTGGAGTCAACGCCTCGAACCCGAGTGAGGGGAGTCCGAGGTCCAACTCATGCGCCTGCTTGGGAGGTTTGAGGACCGGATCCGGTGAGTATAGTTTTGATTTTGGGTCTAGACAGAAATAGAAAGCGCAGTACTGCCATTGGAACTTGGAACTTTGGAATTTGTAATCTCGAGATATTGGGAATTGGTAAGAGAGCATGATCAACTCTCAAGGAAGGGCCGAGTAACCCCGCATGGGAATTCGCCGGGTGAAACCCCCATCCTTTTTGTAATTGGGAAATTGGAAAAGACTAGTCAGAATAGATAGAAACGAATGCATTCTGGGATACGTTGCTAGCATGATTGTGTGAACGAAGTGTGAATGAGAGGTCTGGCAGCACGGACCAAGTGAAGGCGGACCCCTGAGTAGCGCATTTCCTGACCGGGCGACCGCGTTCAGGTCGCAAAAAGGGGGAAGCGATTGTCGTCTTGTCTTGTTATTTGTACTCCTTATACGTTTCCAGGGCCGTGAGGACCCCTTACCCACGGTCCGCCCTCCTTTTCCCTTCTGTCTGTTGTTGCGCGCACACATCGAAATGGGAGGGGCGGGGTCTACTAGAAACACTCCATTAGAATGTATGATCGCACATTTTAAAGAGGGATATTCAGGAGATTATGGTATTAAAATGACAGCAGCCCGTTTGCAGATTTTGTGTACTAGGGAGTGGCCCGATCTAGACCCCATCTGGCCCCGAGAGGGAACGTTCAATGTAGAGATTATTCAGTCAATACACCGTAGAGTGCGGATAGCGCACCCCGATCAGTACCCCTATATAGATTCTTGGTTAAGTATTTGTGAAGATCCGCCCTCCTGGGCGCAGCGCTGTTATGAGGAACAGTGCAGAATAATGTTAGCTAAAACAGATTCTAGACAGAAAACGGAACAGCCTAGAATGAAAGAGCAGGATAAGAAAGCCAGAAAGAAGCCCATCCTGGCAGATCCTGATTCCCCAGAAATAATTCTCAGGCAGCCCCGAACCCCAGGTCCAGTAAGAGTAGCCCGGCGTCCTGCCCCAGAACCCCAGAGACGGCCAGAGCCGAGGCGGGACCCAACCCCTGATCCCCCTCCCGGAGGAGAAAAAGAGGAAGAACTAGTGGAAAAAGAAGAGGAGGACATAAAAAGCGAGTCAGAAGTGGAGATAGAAGAAGGAGAAAGAGAGAATCCCCCAGATGAGGAGGACAATGTACAAATAATTGAGAAAGCTAGCGCTAGCACTAGCACGCCAGTGAGAGAGAAACCTAAAGCAAAACCTGTTGAGAAAAAGAAAGTGACTCCTGCAAAGGCAACGACGATAACCCTTAGATCCCAAAAGACACCTATGGCAGCCAAACTGTTTCCCTTACGGCAAGTCCCGGGAGTGCCCGTAAAGAATGATAATGATGAAGTGGTAGCGGGACCCCTAACTTATGTGTATATCCCTTTCTCTACAACTGATTTATTAAATTGGAGGTCGCATTACGCCTCCTATACTAGTAAGCCCCAGGAGCTGACAGAATTAGTAACTAGTATTATGGAAACTCACCAGCCCACTTGGCCAGATTGCCGTCAGCTCCTGACCACCCTATTCACGACAGAAGAGCGAGCAAGAATTAGAAAAGCAGCTATTGAATGGATGGCAGAGAACCCTGTAGCTCCGGCACAGGGGCAGAATATAATAGACCGTCGGGAAGCAGCTCAGAGAGAATTCCCGAATGAAGACCCCCAATGGGATCCAAATACAGATGAAGGATCCACAGCCCTAGCCCGTTTTCACCAAGGCTTCTTACAAGGCCTGAGAAGGGGGGGCCAAAAAGCTATGAACCTTTCCAAAGTTGCAGGAGTTATCCAAGGGATGGATGAGAGCCCAGCAGATTTTTATGAGAGATTAACTGAAGCATACAGAATGTATACTCCCTATGATCCCGAGGCACCAGGAAGTTTATGTATGGTGAATTCTGCTTTTGTAAACCAGTCTCAACCAGACATTAGACGCAAATTACAGAAGTTAGAAGGGTTTGCGGGCATGAATGCAACACAGTTATTGGAAGTCGCTCATAAGGTGTATGTGAATCGTGATACTGAAAGACAGAGAGAATGTGATAGAAAGATGAAGAAGAAAGCTGATTTTTTGGCTGCGGCCATAGTGGAACAGAAAAGGGGAGGTGTCCCTAGTCGAAGGAGTAGAGGAAGAGGGCGGGGTCAAGGCGGAGGCCGGACCCAGAGACTAGGCATGAACCAATGCGCCTATTGCAGAGAGGAAGGACATTGGAGAGATACGTGCCCGCAACTCGAAGACGCCCAGCATGATGACGACAGCAGCCATCAGTGGCGAGAAGAAAGACGAAGCTACCCCCGAAGCCGAGGAGGAGCCAATCGAGAACAATTCCAGCGAGAGAGAGGAGGAGCCATTCAAGCATTGGCCACACCAGCCCATGACGAGAATGACGTGGATTAGGACAGACCGGGCTCCAAGTTTGCTTTAGGTCTCCAGGAGCCTATGGTCGGAATACAAATAGGAGACCAAATTATGGACTTTATGGTTGATACTGGAGCACAACATTCAGTAATAGACAAAAAGATAGCCCCATTCACTACAAAAGCAGTCACCATCATAGGAGCAACTGGTGCCAAAGCCACAAAGTCTTTTCTTCAAAACCGAATATGCAGTCTGGGAGGACAGCAAGTAACTCATCAATTCCTTTACATGCCCGAATGTCCAGTGCCACTACTGGGACGAGATATGTTAGCCAAGCTTCAAGCACAGATATCTTTCTCTGAACAAGGAGAAATGCAAATGACAGTAAATCCCCAAACCAAACCAGCAGGAGTAATGCTGCTGACAGTTCCTCGAGAAGAAGAATGGAGGTATTACGTTGATGACTCCATTCAAGATACCTATTTTGAACAAACTATAAAGAACATCGATGCACCACCTGGAGTATGGGCAGAAGGCAGTCCCCCAGGCCTAGCCAAGCATATAGCTCCAGTAATTGTAACCCTCAAGCCTAGTGCTACACCAGTGCACGTCAAACAGTACCCACTCCCAAGAGCCGCAATTGAAGGCATTCATCGCCACCTACAAAGATTGCTTGAGTATGGCCTACTAAAAGTATGTCAATCCCCATGGAACACCCCACTTTTGCCAGTAAAGAAACCTGGGACAGATGATTATCGCCCAGTGCAAGATTTGAGAAGAGTAAATGATGCAGCTGAAACCATACATCCAGTCGTACCCAATCCTTACACCCTCCTAGGACTGATACCTGCTGAAGCTACCCATTTCACTGTACTGGATTTGAAAGATGCATTCTTTTGCATAAGATTAGCCCCTGTAAGCCAAATATTGTTTGCATTCGAATGGCAGGACCCCATCTCTGGAAGAGGGGGCCAACTTACCTGGACAAGATTACCCCAAGGATTCAAGAATTCACCTACCATCTTTAGTGCTGCACTGAATCAAGACCTTTCAAGCTATCCAGTAGCCCCGGGAAGAGAGTGCTTCTCCAATACGTGGATGATCTGTTGATAGCTGCCGTGTCAGAAGGTGAATGTATACTAGCCACCAAAGATCTCTTGCAGTTACTAGATGAAGCTGGATACAAAGTTTCCAGAGCCAAAGCACAGCTATGCCAAAAAGAAGTGAAATACTTGGGTTTTCGTATCACCCAAGGAAGCAGAAGATTAGGCAGAGAAAGAAAAGAAGCAGTATGTAGAATTCCAACTCCAACAACTAGAAAGCAAGTCAGAGCCTTTCTGGGTGCAGCAGGATATTGCCGAATCTGGATACCCAACTTTGCCCAAATTGCCAAACCACTGTATGAAGCCACGAAAGGAGAAGAAAAGTCACCGCTGGAGTGGGGACTTGAGCAGGATACAGCCTTCCAGAAGTTAAAAGAAGAATTGATGTCATCACCAGCACTTGGACTACCAGATGTCCACAAACCTTTCCACTTGTTTGTACATGAAGCACAGGGAAATGCCTTAGGCATGTTGACTCAGAAATTGGGAAATTGGGAGCGACCTGTAGCCTACCTATCGAAACAATTGGACCCTGTGGCCAAAGGATGGCCACCTTGCTTGAGAGCAGTTGCAGCTACAGCGCTACTAGTGAGTGAAGCAGACAAACTCACACTAGGACAGAACATACGAGTCACTGTGCCACATGCAGTCCTTGCCCTTATGGAACAGAAAGCAAATTATTGGCTCACCAATTCCCGAATGTTGAAGTACCAGAGCATGTTATGTGAAAACCCACAGATACAACTTGAAGTGAGCCATGCCCTGAATCCAGCCACCTTGATACCCATCAGTGAAGAACTCCCAGAACATGACTGTATCGAAGTCATGGAGACTGTGTTCTCCAGCCGACCTGACTTGACAGATGTGCCCATAGACAATCCTGACCAAATCTATTATGTTGATGGGAGCAGTCTCATCCTTGATGGACGACGCTGTGCCGGATATGCAGTCGTCACTCAACATGAAGTAGTTGAATCATCAGCCCTAGCCTCAGGCACATCAGCCCAGAAAGCCGAATTGATAGCACTTACCAGAGCATTGTTGTTAGGAGAAAAACTTGTGCTAAATGTATATACAGATTCCAAATATGCCTTCACTACCTTGCATGCCCATGGAGCTCTCTATAAAGAAAGAGGACTCATCACATCCGGAGGAAAATCAGTCAAATATGGTCCCGAAATATTGATGTTACTTGATGCAGTATGGGCCCCAACACGTGTAGCTGTCATGCATTGCAGAGGACATCAAGCAGGAAAAGGAGAAGTTGCCCGAGGGAATAGATTTGCAGATGCCTCAGCACGACAAGCAGCTATGACAGGACAAATTGCCCCACAAGCTATGCCAATGCAAGCAGCATTGTTTCCAGTACCCTTGAATTTATGGACACCACGATATACCACCAAAGAAATGGATTACTACTGTAACAGAGAAAATGGAGTACTGAAAGACGGATGGATTGAGCTGCCACCAGATGAGGGCAGTCAACCTCCGGGAAGAATAGTAATTCCTGAATTGTTAGGACCAGCCTTTGTCAAAGCTTTCCACGAAGCTACCCACTATGGAAAAAGTGCCATGGAAAAAGCACTCAGACCACATTTCTACATCCCTCTGATGACAACCATATCAGCTTCAGTAGCACGACAATGTCAAACTTGTGCCAAGAATAATGCCAAGCAAGGCCTTATTACAGCACCCCGAGTTCAGTCAAGAGGTGTGACCCCCATGCACAACCTCCAAGTTGATTTCACCGAAATGCCAAAAGCCAATGGGTACCATTACCTATTAGTATTAGTTTGTACTTTCTCTGGGTGGGTAGAAGCATTCCCAACCAGAACTGAGAAAGCCCGAGAAGTTACCAAAGTCTTAATGAGAGAGATTGTCCCCAGATTTGGAATCCCAGCAATAATAGGGTCAGACAATGGACCCTCATTTGTCTCCCAAGTTACTCAGCAGTTAGCAAAAGCCTTGCAGATACAATGGAAACTCCACACTGCATACAGACCCCAGAGTTCAGGGAAAGTTGAGCGAATGAATCGTACCTTGAAAGCCCAAATGTCCAAGCTTTGTCAGGAGACACAATTGAAGTGGCCCCAAGTGCTCCCCATAGCTTTATTC
Source organism: Ichthyophis bannanicus (assembly GCA_033557465.1). Classification (NCBI taxonomy): domain Eukaryota; kingdom Metazoa; phylum Chordata; class Amphibia; order Gymnophiona; family Ichthyophiidae; genus Ichthyophis; species Ichthyophis bannanicus. Next base: position 1,656,637,332 of record CM066032.1, read on the forward strand.
AGAATACGCTCAGCTCCTGTAAAGTCAACAGGATTTTCCCCTTTTGAAGTTTTGTATGGTAAACCCCCACCAATAGTGCAGGGAATCAAAGGAAGTCTAGCCCAAATTGGTTCAGAAATAACCAGACAAGAACTCCTAGCTCTTAGTTTTGTTCTGCAGACTCTCCATACGTGGATCCAAGACCAGTTGCCTATCAACTTGACGGAACCCTTGCATCCCTACCAGCCTGGTACCTCGGTGTGGATCAAAGATTGGAAGAGGACACCGTTGGAACCCCATTGGAAGGGACCGTACACCGTCATCCTGTCTACCCCAACTGCAGTAAAGGTAGCCGAGATCGACGCCTGGATCCACCACAGCAGAGTCAAGCCCGCCGCTGATCCTGAACCTGAGCAGTGGACAGCAGAACAGCATCTTGATGCACCCTTGCGAGTTACTTTGAGACGGCAACCAGCAGCTTAGACACTTCATCACAAGTGCTTTGCAGCAGCCAAGTCTTTCGAAGAGGATTGCTGTTTTCTACACAGCAACAGCTTTGTTTCAACGAACCCAATCTGCGTGCGATTTTGCGCACTACTTTGATACTATATTGAACCATACTTCAGAAACCAACTAGATTACCAAGTTGGTTGAGGTGTGATGGACAACTTGAGGATCTTCAATCAACACTCAGCACCCGTTAAATTGCTTCATTAGCAGACGGGACGAAGAATAAAAGACCGTCGTGATCAAGATCAGCAAGCTGAGGATTCAGAAGAACTCCAATCAACATCGACATGCATCTTTACTTTTGCTTTGCTTTGGTTGCCTTCTTTGGAGGTTTTGAACAGACTTATGCTTTACCTCCATGCACTGCCTGCATTACTTCTACTAGAACTGGACTGAAAGTAACTCAGACTTTGCTTTATCATTCTTACTATACCTGCAAGGGGACAGTAACCCGGTGCATCTATAACACCACTGAACTGAATGTTTGCACTCATGGGAAAATTAAAGCATGCTATAATCCGCATCAGAATCCATCCTATTACACGTTGGAAATAAGATGGAAGGATGCAGATGGACCTATATTAGCTGCTACGTCACCACTTAAGGACATTACTAAACCTGCTGTTTTGAATTTTGATGCATGTAATGCTATTAATAGAGATAGTTATTCCACCTGTGGTACATGGGAGAAAGCGTATCGAAATGACCATAAGTATATGTGTCCAGAAGGTGCCACGGGATGGAGAAAGTGTACAGGTAAAAAGGAGCCAGGCTATAGTACTGCCCCAGCAGCAGACTACTATTGCCCGTATTGGGGGTGTGTTTTTTATGCTACCTGGAACACTGGTATAACTGATGAGAAAATAGATAAACGGATGGCTACTCTAACCAAGCCAACCACAAATGATAAATGTCAGAAAGATGCTTGCAACCCCTTACACTTGCGTATACATAATCCCCATGCATGGAAACAAGGATACAAGTTTGGTTTACGTATTGCTGGAGGAGCAATAGATCCAGGACCATTGTGTATATCAGATTGAATACCCAAGCCCACAAGTCATCTAAATATCATATTCATAATACTTTCTATGAAGCCATGCATGTAAATAAGTTTGAGATCCCTCACCCCTCACAGAATTTATTTCTAGAATTAGCCGGAGCAGTAGTATCTAGTCTTAAGATCTCAGATTGTTATTTCTGTGGCGGAACCCAAATGGGAGATCAGTGGCCATGGGAAGCCCAAGAGTTGAATTATTCTATGATTTATAATCAGACTGAATTACACAAGACTACCAGTGAATGGGTGTTAGCGCACTCAATCGTTGGACGTCTTTGCTATGCCAGAACTGGACCCCAGTTCACCCAAAAGGTAGGACAGCTGGTCTGTCTTAGCCAGAAGTACTATAATGCCACGACCAAAAAGACAGCTTGGTGGTCAGGAATTAGACATCCTGAACCTCCTAACCCATTAGCCAGATTTCCTGAACTTGCTGGTTTATGGACTGACCTTGCCAAAGTCCAAGCCTGGCAAGCCCCACCTGGCCTATATTGGATCTGTGGAAACCGAGCATATGCACAACTCCCGCCACACTGGGGAGGAGCATGTGTCTTAGGAACCATCAGACCTTCTTTCTTTCTGTTAAACACTGAACATGGAGAACAATTAGGATACCCAGTATACACTACTCACAGACACAAAAGAGCATTGAGACAGAAAAGAGAAGCCTTACAGATAGGTAAGTGGGAGAAGTGGCAAGGTGATGATTGGCCACCAGAAAGAATTATTGAGTATTATGGACCTGCCACTTGGAATGATGATGGTATGTATGGTTATCGCACCCCAATTTATATGATCAATCGTATTATTCGCTTACAAGCAGTAGTTGAGATAATAACTAATGAGACTAGTCATGCACTTACACTTTTAGCTAGACAAAGTACTCAGATGCGCACTGCTATATATCAGAACCGCTTAGCACTTGATTATTTGTTAGCAGCTGAAGGAGGAGTATGTGGTAAACTGAACTTAACCAATTGCTGTTTGAAAATAGATGATAAAGGTCAAGTAGTTGAAGAAATTGCTAAAGATATGCAAAGACATGCTTACGTGCCAGTGCAGACTTGGCACTCATTGAAATTTCCTAATTGGTTTGCTAACCTCTTTTCATGGGTGGGAGGATTTAAGACTTTCATCGTATTGGTACTAATCCTTGTTGCTGTTATCTTCTTATTACCATGTTTAATCCCATGTTGTATGCGTTCCATTCATAACACTATTGATAGTACAGTAGAGTGGAAGACCGCAACAAAAATCATGGCTTTATATACAGCTAGTCCTGGTAGAAATCCTTTAATCAGGATGTGATTCTTCTAAAGTGATTTAATTCTCACAACACCTTATTAAGTAATAGGGTGAGATTAATCAAAGGGGGGAATGTGGCAGGTGCAGGCCTGTGACCCACAGTGTCCGAACATAAGCAGGCCAGCATGGCTAGCTTGACCTGTAAATGAGGCCTGTGGAGAGGCATATAGGATTGCACATCCCCCAATATGCTGCTATTGTAAGATAGAACTCAGTAGAAGTATTGAATTAGCTTAGGTAAGCAGAACTGCAGTATTGAAAGATGGAATAATACAGAAAAACATGTTTAAAAGTTACTGATAAGAAAAAGTACATCTGCAAAGAAATAATTGGGAGTGCTGACAGATGAGTTGCAGAGCCCTGCTCCTCTGCATGCACAAATTGGTTCTATGGCCTTGAGAGTGTGAAAGTAACAAGTTGATGAACTGACCATTGTAATTGGGACTAGAAGGGGGGTATGCAGGTGTCATGCCCACTGGAGGGACATAATTGGATAAACTTATCAGTACCGGGACCAATAGAAGAGGTACGGGAGGTACGGGAGGTTACCGGGACCAATGAAATGTTTTTTCTATACCTAGAATGGAACAGAAGTCTATAAAAGTTGTTGTAATGCTTGAAAACTTTGCTCAGCCATTTTGAAATTGACTGGTTCGAGACTTGTGCACAAATAAATGATTTGGACCTTCTGAACAGACTCCTGGTATCATTGGTTTGTCTGCGCTTTGCTGCTACATGCTTATGTCAGACACTATGGATCATAGGCCTTCGCCTACCACAGAAAGGGTAGTGGAAGAAAGGATTTTATTAGGAAAGATTACATGAATTGTTCATTTAGGGGAGGATCTAGTGAAATCTGATGTCTGTGGTAATTTTGGGGAATGGAAAGTTTACATTTATTATTTTTTTAACATAGGAAAATGATGACTCCCATAGAAAGTAATGGAGCACATTAAAGTCTATGGACGTTTTCCCTGGCAACAGCTGAAAATACCAAACATTCCATGATGGCCAATTGCAAAGTGACAAGGTAGAGGCGACTCTTTTTATTTACCGCCCCAATGGCTAATCCATGGCAACACCACAGAAACACCAATAGGAGCATATTGGAATTCCCCAGATAACAAGTGAATGACAGGGGAGATCACTAGAGGTTGTTAATGAGTGCAGACCTTTTTTAGAGCTCCTACAGCCTTGGCAAGGTAAAAGTGTCAAAAGTGTAAAAAGACGACTTGTTTGAGTGAGTGAGAGAATGTTTTAATAGTAATTATTGGCAACCTCGTACTAATAGCAAGCAAGGCAGAGCACAGACAAACCAATGATACCAGGAGTCTGTTCAGAAGGTCCAAATCATTTATTTGTGCACAAGTCTCAAGCAAGACAATTTCAAAATGGCTGAGCGAAGTTCTCTGGCAATACAACAACTTTTATAGAACTTTTTGCTCCTTTCTAGGTATAGAAAAACATTTCATTGGTCCCGGTAACCTCCCGTACCTCCCGTACCCCTTCTATTGGTTCCGGTACTGATATGATTATCCAATTATATTCTCGGAGTGGGCCTGGCACCTGCTACCCCCCTTCTAGTCCCCATTACAATGGTCAGTTCACCATCTTGTTACTTCCAAGGCCACTCAGCTAGTGTACGTGTAGGGAAGCAGGGCTCTAGTACTTCTCTGTCAGCAATTTTAAACATTACTTTCTGTATTTTTCCATTAGTTCTGCTTGTCTAAGCTAATTCAATACTTTCACTGAGTTCTTAATTCTACAGCAGCATATTGGGGGATGTGCAACTTATGGGCCTCTTCACAAGCTTCATTTACAGGTCAAGCTAGTTAGGCCTGCCTGCTCATGTCAGACACAGTGAATCACAGGCCTACACCTGCCACATTCCCCCCTTTGATTAATCTCACCCTATTAGTTAATAAGGTGTGAGAATTAAATCACTTCAAAATACTTATACAGTACTATAGTTAGAGGTTGTCGGCTATACACCGGAGGACTAAGTTGATGTAAAGCCATTATTTTAGTTGCGGTCTTCCGCTCTACTGTACTTTCAATAACATTGTGTATGGAACGCATACAGCAAGGAATTATGCAAGGTAATAGAAATACAATAAGAACAAGCAATAATACTAGTATTATAAAAGTCTTCAGTCCCCCTAGCCATGAGAAAAGGTTAGCAAACCAGTTAGGTAATCTTAATGGGTGCCAAGTCTGTACTGGCACATAAGCATGTTTACGCATATCTTCAGCAATTTCTTCAACTACTTGACCATTATTATCTATTTTCAAACAACAATGGTTAGGTTCAGCTTACCACATACTCCTCCTTCAGCTGCTAGCAAATAATCAAGTGCTAAACGATTCTGGCTATACTGGCAGTGCGCATCTGAGTACTTTGTCTAGCTAAAAGTGTGAGAGCATGGCTGGTTTCATTAGTTATTATTTCAACTACTGCTTGTAAGCGAATAATGCGATTAATCATATAGACTGGTGTTCGATATCCCCATGAACCATCTTCATTCCAAGTGGCAGGCCCATAATACTCAATGATTCTTTCTGGTGGCCAATCATCACCCTCCCATTTGCCTATCTGAAGGGGTGCTCTCTTTTGTCTCACTGCTCTTTTGTGTCTGTGGGTAGTGTACACTGGGTATCCTAATTGCTCTCCATGTTCTGTGGGTAGGAGAAAGAAAGAAGGTCTGATGGTCTCTAAGACACAGGCTCCTCCCCAATGTGATGGGAGTTGAGCATATGCTCGGTTTCCACAGATCCAATATAGGCCAGGTGGGGCTTGCCAAGCATGAGTTTTGGCAAGATTAGTCCATAAACTAGCAAGTTCTGGAAATCTGGCCAATGGGTTAGGAGGTTCAGGTCCTTTACTTCCTGACCACCATGACGTCTTTTTGGTAGTGGCATTATAAAACTTCTGGTTAAGACAGACCAGCTGTCCTACCTGTTGGGTGAACTGAGGTCCAGTTCTGCATAGCATAGACGTCCAACAATTGAGTGTGCTAACACCCATTCGCTAGTAGTCTTGTGTAATTCAATCTGATTGTAAGTCAAAGAATAATTCAATTCTTGGGCCTCCCATGGCCACTGATCACCCATTTGGGTTCCGCCACAAAAATAACAATCTGAGATCTTTAGACTGGATACTACTGCTCCAGCTAATTCTAAAAATAAATTCTGGGATGGATGGGGAATTTCAAACTTATTTACATGCATAGCTTCATAGAATGTGTTATGGATGTGGTATTTAGATGACTTGTAGGCTTCGGTATTCAACCTTATATACACAATGGTTCCTGGATCTACTGCTCCTCCTGCAATACGTAAACCAAACTTGTATCCTTGTTTCCATGCATTAGGATTACGAATCCATAATTGCAAAGGGTTACAATTATCTTTCTTACATTTGTTATCTGTCTTTGACTTAGTCCAGGGGTCTCAAACACGCGGCCCGCGAGAGCATCTTGTGCGGCCCGCGAAGCACCGGCGAGTAAAAAAAAAAAAATTCCAAACTTGCCGCCGCAGTATTAAGCGTCCCCGCGGGCCCCTCTGCCTTGGTCCTCTCCTCCCTGCAGTATCAGCTCCAAAAGCGGCGGCTTTCAGAGCCGCGAAGAGAGAGAGTTTCTCTCGCGCGGGTCTGAAGAGCAGCGAGAGAGTCGTCAGAACCGCGCGAGAGAAACACTCTCTCTTCGCGGCGCTGAAAGCCGCCGCTTTGTTGAAGCTGAATGCTGCAGGGAGGGAGAGGACCAGGCAGAGGGGCCCGCGGGACGCTTAATACTGCAGCAGCAGCAATATACATTTTTTTAAATCTAATTTGGCTGATGGGTGGGAGGGGGGGGTTAGGACTGGTAATGGGGGGGGGGGCTAGGACTGGTAATGGCCTATGAGGGGGGGTAACTGAAAATGGGTGATGGGGGTAACACTGAAAAATGAGGTGATGGGGGGGTTAGGACTGGTAATGGGCTATGAGGGGTAAGACTGGAAGTGGGCTATGGGGGGTTAGGACTGGTAATCGGCTATGGGGGGGCTAGGACTGATAATGGGCTGGGGGGTCTGCTAGGACTGGAAATGGGCTGAGTGGAAGGGGGCTTGACCTGCAAATGGCTGATGGGGAGGGGGGCTTGGAATGGAAATGGGCTGTGAGGGGAGGGAGCTAGCACTGGAAATGGGCTGATGGGGGGGAAGCTACGATTGGAAATGGGCTGACGGGCCCTAGGACTGAAAATGGGCTGATGCAGTGACTAGAAGGGAGGGGGTGCTGTGTGGGACTGGAAACTAGAAGGGAGCAGATGATGGGGGAGGATTAGACTGGGATGGTGCTGGGAGCGTGAAATGGAGAGGGGAAAATATTTTGTGTGGGAGGGAAGACAAATCTACAATTGGCCAGGTAAGTGGGGATTGAGGATGGATGGGTAAAATTTGAGTGGATGAAAATAGGAATGAGGAAAGATCAAAAGGAGAAAGATTAATATGTTAAAGCAGATGTAGAGGGAGAATGGAAAAAGCTAGAAGAGAGAAGGACAAATGGACAGCAGACGATGGAGAGTTAGCAGAAGGCACGAAGAAACCAGAAGAAAGTGGCTGGAACTGAAAAAAAATGCACAAAAGGTAGAAAAAATATCTTTATTTTGAATTTATTAACTGGAATATGTCAGTTCTGGGAAATGTGCATCAATAACGTCTGCGCTTTGTTTAGTACAAGAGGAAATTAATTTATAGTTTTATTTCTACAGTGTTGTACATTCCAAGTTTGGCTTTTTGGGGGTCCCAGTTTAATTGTCTTGTTTCTAAATTTTGATTCCTTGTTTGGTGATGGTGTATTCTGCATGTGTAACTGAGCTGAGGTATTCTGTTTATGTAATTCCTATTTGACATTGCCACTTGTTCTCTTTCCCCAGTAGGTCATGTATTGTTATTCTCTGAAATGTATTGATTTAATATTTGCAGTGTTGCCTTTTGATAGTTAGGGTATGGTGCTTTGTGAGTCCTGGTAGTGCTGTTAGGATATGGCAGGTTTGCTATGGGTTCTAAATGGGTAGTGTTTGTAGTAGTTCCTAATGTGCTTGGCGGTTGGCACTGGTTTATAGTAATGTAGAAATCTTTTAGTCTTTATCCATACACTCATTAAGAGGCATGTTTACTAAAAGTTAGTGTATGGTAACATTATGCAAATATTTATGCAAATGATGCCCCTTATGCAAATGAGGCCCACGCCTTGTGCGGCCCCCGGGTTACTCTACAAGTCCTCATTTGGCCCTCAAAGCAATTTGAGTTTGAGACCCCTGACTTAGTCAAAGTGGCAACTCGAGTATCTCTCTGCTCATCTGTAATACCAGCATTCCATGTAGCATAGAAAACACAACCCCAATTTGGGCAATAGTAATCTGCCGCTGGGGCAGTACTATATGACTCTTTCTTACCAGTACACTTTTCCATCCCGTAGCACCTTCTGGGCACATATACTTATGATCATTGCGATATGCTTTCTCCCAAGTACCACATGTAGAACGACTGTCTCTGTTTATAACATTACATGCATCAAAATATAAAGCAGCAGGCTTGCTAGCATCTTTAAGCGGTTTTGTAGCATTAATTAAAAGTCCATCTACATCAGGGGTCTCAAACTCAAATTGCTTTGAGGGCCGAATGAGGACTTGTAAAGTAACCCGGGGGCCGCATAAGACACGGGCCTCATTTGCATAAGGGGCCTCATTTGCATAAATATTTGCATAATGTTGCATAATGAGTGCATGGATAAAGAAAGACTAGAAAATTTCTATATTACTATAATCCAGTGCCAATCGCCAGGCACATTAGGAACTACTACTAACACTGCCCATTTGGAACCCATAGCAAACCCCCCGTATCATAACAGCACTACCAGGACTCACAAAGCACCAGACCCTACCTATCAAAAGGCAACACTGCAAATATTAAATCAATACATTTCAGAGAACAATACATGACCTACTGGGAAAAGAGAACAAGTAGCAATGTCAAATAGGAATTACACAGAATACCTCAGCACTGTAGAAATAAAACTATAAATAATTTCTTGTACCAAAGCACAGACATTAATGATGCACATTTCCCAGAGCTGACATATTCCAGTTAATAAATTCAAAATAAAGAGATATTTTTCTACCTTTTGTGCATTTTTTTTCAGTTGCAATTGCTCCAGCCACTTCTGGTTTCTTCGTGTCTTCTGCTATCTCCATCGTCTGCTGTCCATTTGTCCTTTCTTCTCTCTTCTAGTTTTTTTCCATTCTCTCTCTCTACATCTGCTTTAACATACTAATCTTTCTCCTTTTGCTCTTTCCTCATTCCTATTTCATCCACTCAAATTTTACCCCTCCATCCTCAATCCCCACTTACTCTCCCAATACCTGGCCAATTGTAGATTTGTCTTCTCTTCCAGACAAAATATTTTTCCCCTCTCCATTTCACTTTCCCAGCTCCATCCCATTCTAATCCTCCCCCAACATCAGCTCCCTTCTAGTTCCAGCCCCACCCAGCATCTGCTCCTTTCTAGTCCCTGCATCAGTCCATTTCCAGTCCTATCCTAGCCTCACCATCAGCCCATTTCCAATCCTAGCCCCCCATCAGCCCATTTCCAATCCTAGCTCCCTCCCCTCACAGCCCATTTCCATTCCAAGCCCCCCTCCCCATCAGCCATTTGCAGTTCAAGCCCCCCTTTCACTCAGCCCATTTCCAGTCCTAGCAACCCCCCCAGCCCATTACCAGTCCTAGACCCCCCATAGCCCATAACCAGTCCTAACCTCCCCATAGCGCACTTCCAGTCTTACCCCCCCATCACCCCATTTTCAGTCTTACCCCCCCATAGCCCATTACCAGTCCTAGTCCCCCCCATAGCCCACTTGCAGTCGTATCCCCCATCACCCCATTTTCAGTCCTAGCCCCCACCATAGCCCATTACCAGTCATAACCCCCCCCTGCCAATAGCCCACTTCCAGTCCTAACCCCCATCTGCCCATTTCCAGTCCTAGCCCCCACCATAGCCCATTACTAGTTATAACCCCCCCAGCCCATTACCAGTCATAACCCCCCCTGCCAATAGACCTCTTCCAGTCCTAACCCCCATCTGCCCATTTCCAGTCCTAGCCCCCACCATAGCCCATTACTAGTTATAACCCCCCCCAGCCCATTACCAGTCATAACCCCCCCTGCCAATAGCCCACTTCCAGTCCTAACCCCCATCTGCCCATTTCCAGTCCTAGGCCCCACCATCGCCCATTACCAGTTATAACCCCCCCCCAGCCCATTACCAGTCATAACCCCCCCCCTCACCCCTCTGCCAATAGCCCACTTCCAGTTCAGTCAGCCCCTCCATAGCTCATTACCGGCCAACAAAAAAAACCCCCAAAACCCTGGTTTCTGCTGCTGCCGTTGCCGCCGTGGCAGCAGCAGAATCAATTGTCAAATTTAAAAAAAAAAACTGACTTCTGCTGCTCAAGCAGCTGTCCTGCGGCCCCTTTCCCTCTGCCCGGAGATCCGACTCTGCTCTCAGCGGCGTGCTTTTCAAGCCGCGACGAGAGTATTCCCCTCTCGCGCGGTTTTTTCAAGCCGCGCGAGAGGGGAATACTCTCTTCGCGGCTTGAAAAAGCACGCCGCTGAGAGCAGAGTCGGATCTCCGGGCAGAGGGAAAGGGGCCGCAGGACAGCTGCTTGAGCAGCAGAAGTCAGTTTTTTTTTAAATTTAACAATTGATTCTGCTGCTGCCACGGCGGCAACGGCAGCAGCAGAAGCCAGGGTTTTGGGGGATTTTTGGTTTTCCGCCGTCGCGGGCCGCACAAAGTTGTCTCGCGGGCCGCATGCGGCCCGCGGGCCGCGTGTTTGAGACCCCTGATCTACATCATTCCATCGTATTTCCAATGTATAATAAGATGGGTTCTGATGCGGGTTATAGCATACTCTGGAGTTACCTTTAATGCAAACATTCAGTTCAGTGGTGTTATAAACACACCGAGTCACTTTACCCGTGCAGGTATAGTGAGAATGGTAAACCAAAGTCTGAGTTACTTTTAGTCCGGTTCGAGTAGAAGTGATGCAAGCAGTGCATGGAGGTAAAGCATGAGTTTGTTCAAAACCTCCAAGATAGGCAACCAGGGCAAAGCAAAGGTAAAGATACATGTTGATTGGAGTTCTTCTGAATCCTCAGCTTGCAGATCTTGACCACGACGTTCTTTTCTTCGTCCCGTGCGCTAATGAAGCAATTTCAACGGGCGCTGAGTGTTGATTGAAGATCCTCAAGTTGTCCATCACACAATAACCAACTTAGCAATTTTAGTTGGCTTTTGAAGTATGGTCAATCAATGTAGCATCAAAGTAGTGTGTAAAATCACACGCAGATTGGGTTCGTTGAAACAAAACTTTTGCTGCATGGAAAACAGCAATCCTCTTCGAAAGACTTGGCTACTGCAAGACTCTGTGACAAAGTGTCTAAGCTGCTGGTTGCCGTCTCAGAGTAACTCGCAAGGGTGCATCAGGATGTTGCTCTGCGGTCCACTGCTCGGGTTCTGGAGCTGCTGCAGGCTTGACTCTGCTGTGGTGGATCCAGGTGTCGATCTCCGCTACCTTTACTGCAGTTGGGGTAGACAGGATGACGATATATGGTCCCTTCCAATGGGGTTCCAGTGGTGTCTTCTTCCAATCTTTGATCCACACCGAGGTACCAGGCTGGTAGGGATGCAGGGGTTCAGTCAAGTTGACAGGCAACTGGTCTTGGATCCACGTATGGAGAGTCTGCAGAACAAAACTAAGAGCTAGGAGTTCTTGCCTGGTTATTTCTGAACCAATTTGGGCTAGACTTCCTTTAATTCCCTGCACTATTGGTGGGGGTTTACCATACAGAACTTCAAAAGGGGAAAATCCTGTTGACTTCACAGGAGCTGAACGTATTCTGAGTAAAGCTATTGGGAGCACTTGGGGCCACTTCAAGTGTGTCTCTTGGCAAAGCTTAGACATTTGGGCTTTTAGGGTTCGATTCATACGCTCAACTTTCCCTGAACTCTGGGGTCTGTATGCAGTGTGGAGCTTCCATTGTATCTGTAGGGCTTTTGCTAACTGTTGTGTAACCTGAGAAACAAATGAGGGTCCATTGTCTGACCCTATTACTGCGGGAATTCCAAATCTAGGGACAATCTCTCTCATTAGAACTTTGGTGACTTCTCTAGCTTTTTCAGTTCTGGTTGGGAAGGCTTCCACCCACCCAGAGAAAGTGCAAACTAGTACTAACAAGTAGTGATATCCATTGGCTTTTGGCATGTCAGTAAAGTCAATCTGCAAGTGGTGCATGGGGGTTACACCTCCTGACTGAACTCGAGGTGGTGGCGTGGGACCTTGCTTGGCATTATTTTGGCACAAACTAGACACTGGCGTGCTACTGAGGCTGATAGGGCTGGTAACATGGCTATGTAGAAATGTGGTCTAAGTGCTTTTTCCATAGCAGTTTTTCCATAGTGGGTAGCTTCGTGGAAAGCTTTGACAAAGGATGATCCTAACAGTTCGGGAATTACTATTCGTCCTGGGGGTTGACTGTCCTCTGCTGGTGGCAGTTCAATCCACCCATCTTTAAGTATTCCATCTTCTCTGTTACAGTAGTAATCTAATTCTTTGGTGGTATATCGTGGTGTCCATGAGTTCAAGGGTACTGGAAACAATGCTGCCTGCATTGGCATGGCTTGTGGTGAAATTTGTCCTGTCATAGCTGCTTGTCGTGCTGAGGCATCTGCAAATCTGTTCCCTCGGGCAACTTCTCCTTTTCCTGCTTGATGTCCTCTGCAATGCATGACAGCTACACGAGTTGGGGCCCATACTGCATCAAGTAGCATCAGTATCTCGGGGCCATACTTGACTGATTTTTCCTCCGGATGTGATGAGTCCTCTTTCTTTGTAGAGAGCTCCATGGGCATGTAAGGTGGTGAAGGCATATTTAGAGTCTGTATATACATTCAACACAAGTTTTGCACCTAGTAGTAGTGCTCGAGTAAGTGCTATCAATTCTGCTTTCTGGGCTGATGTGCCTGAGGCTAGGGCTGATGATTCAACAACTTCATGTTGAGTGACTACTGCATATCCGGCACAGCGTCGTCCATTTATGATGAGACTGCTTCCATCAACATAGTAGATTTGGTCTGGATTGTCTATGGGCACATCTGTCAAATCAGGTCGGCTCGAGAATACAGTGTCCATGACTTCTATACAGTCATGCTCTGGGAGTTCTTCACTAATAGGTATCAGTGTGGCTGGATTCAAGGCATGGCTTACTTCCAGTTGTATCTGTGGGTTTTCACATAGCATGCTCTGATATTTCAACATTCGGGAATTGGTGAGCCAATGATTTGCTTTCTGTTCCATAAGGGCAAGAACTGCATGTGGCACAGTGACTCGTATACTCTGTCCTAGTGTGAGCTTGTCTGCTTCACTCACCAACAATGCTGTAGCCGCAGCTGCTCTCAGGCAAGGTGGCCATCCTTTGGCCACAGTGTCCAATTGTTTCGATAGATATGCTACAGGTCGTTCCCAATTTCCCAATTTCTGAGTCAACATGCCTAAGGCATTTCCTTGTGCTTCATGTACAAACAAGTGGAAAGGTTTCTGAACATCTGGTAGTCCAAGGGCTGGTGATGACATCAATTCTTCCTTTAACATTTTAAAGGCTGTATCCTGCTCAGGTCCCCACTCCAGTGGCGACTTTTCTTCTCCTTTTGTAGCTTCATACAGTGGTTTAGCAATTTGGGCAAAATTAGGAATCCAGATTCGGCAATATCCTGCTGCTCCCAGAAAGGCTCTGACTTGCTTTCTGGTTGTTGGGGTTGGAATTCTGCATACTGCTTCTTTTCTTTCTCTGCCCAATTTTCGGCTTCCTTGGGTTATGCGAAAGCCCAAGTATTTCACTTCTTTTTGACACAGTTGTGCTTTGGCTCTGGAAACTTTGTATCCAGCTTCATCTAGTAACTGCAAGAGATCTTTTGTGGCTAGTATACATTCACTTTCTGATACAGCAGCTATCAGCAGATCGTCCACGTATTGGAGAAGCACTCTCTTCCCCGGGGCCACTGGATAGCTGGAAAGGTCTTGATTCAGTGCAGCACTAAAGATGGTAGGCGAATTCTTGAATCCTTGGGGTAATCGTGTCCAGGTGAGTTGGCCCCCTCTTCCAGTGATGGGGTCTTGCCATTCAAATGCAAACAATATCTGACTCACAGGGGCCAATCTTATGCAAAAGAATGCATCTTTTAAATCTAGAACAGTGAAATGGGTGGCTTCAGCAGGAATTAGTCCTAGAAGAGTGTAAGGATTGGGTACAACTGGATGTATGGTCTCAACTGCTTTATTTACTCTTCTTAGATCTTGCACTGGGCGATAGTCATCTGTTCCAGGCTTTTTTACTGGCAGAAGTGGGGTGTTCCATGGAGATTGACATACTTTCAGTAGGCCATGTTCTAGTAGTCTTTGCAAGTGACGGTGGATACCTTCAATTGCAGCTCTTGGGAGAGGGTATTGTTTGACATGTACTGGTGTAGCACTAGGCTTGAGGGTTACAATTACTGGAGCTATATGTTTGGCTAGGCCTGGAGGACTGCCTTCTGCCCATACTCCAGGTGGGGCATCAATACTTTTCAAGGTTTGTTCAAAATAGGTGTCTTTGACAGAATCATCACTGTAGTATCTCCATTCTTCTTCTCGGGGAACTGTGAGCAGCATTATTCCTGCTGGTCTGGCTTGCGAATTTACTGTCATTTGCATTTCTCCTCTTTCGGTAAAGGATATTTGGGCTTGTAGCTTGGCTAACATATCTCGTCCTAGTAGTGGCACTGGACATTCAGGCATGTAAAGGAATTGATGAGTTATTTGCTGTCCTTCTAGACTGCATATGCGATTCTGAAGAAAAGGTTTTGTAGCTTTGGCACCAGTTGCTCCCACAATGGTGACTGCTTTTGTAGAAAATGGGGCTATTTTTCTGTCTACTACTGAATGTTCTGCTCCAGTATCAACCATAAAGTTCATAACTTGGTCTCCTATTTGTATTCCGACCATAGGCTCCTGGAGACCTAAAGCAAATTCGGAGCCCGGTCTGTCCTAATCCACGTCATCTTCATCATAGGCTGTTGCCGCCAATGCTTGCACGGCTTCTCCTCTTGCACGCTGATGTTGCTCTCGATTGGCTCCTCCGCGATGTCGGGGACGGCCTCGTCTTTCTTCTCTCCATTGATGATCGTTTTCGTCATCTTCATGGGCGTCTTCAAGTTGTGGGCATGCATCTCTCCAATGTCCTTCCTCCTTGCAGTAGGCGCATTGGTTCACGCCTAGTTGGGGCCGGCTTCCACCTCGGCCCCGCCTCCTTCCTCTGCTCCTTCGACTAGGGACACCTCCCCTTTTCTGTTCAACTATGGCCGCGGCCAAAAAATCAGCTTTCTTCTTCATCTTTCGATCACATTCTTTCTGTCTTTCATTATCACGATTCACATACACTTTATGAGCAATTTCCAATAACTGTGTTGCAGTCATGCCCGCAAACCCTTCTAATTTCTGTAATTTACGTCTAATGTCTGGTTGAGACTGATTTACAAAAGCAGAATTCACCATGCATAAACTTCCTGGTGCATCGGGATCATAGGGAGTATACATTCTGTATGCTTCAGTTAATCTTTCGTAAAACACTGCTGGACTCTCATCTATGCCTTGGTTAACTTCAGTAACTTTGGAAAGGTTCATAGCTTTCTGGCCCCCCCTTTTCAGGCCTTGTAAAAAACCTTGGCGAAAACGGGCTAGGGCTCTGGATCCTCTTTCAGTATTTGGATCCCATCGGGGGTCTTCATTCGGGAATTCTCTTTGGGCTGCTTCTCGATTATCTATTCTTGCATTCTCCCCATCCTCGGGAGCTACAGGGTTTTCTGCCAGCCAGTCTATAGCTGCTTTTCTAATTCGTGTCCACTCCTCCGTAGTAAATAAAGTGGACAGGAGCTGACGGCAATCTGCCCATGTGGGCTGATGGGTCTCCATGATAGTATTCACTAGTTCTGTAAGCTCTAGGGGTTTATTGGTATAGGAGGCATAATGCGTTCTCCAATTCAACAAATCAGTTGTAGAGAAAGGGACGTACACATAACTCGGGGGTCCCGCTACCACCTCATCATTTTCATTCCTTACAGGCACTCCCGGGACTTGCCGTAAAGGCATCATCTTGGCAGTGGAGGTCTTTTGGGATCTAAGCGATATTTTCGTAACTACTTTCCTATCAGGGCTCTTTTTCTTCTTTTCTACAGGTTTGACAGGGACTACTTTCTTTTCTATATGCTTTGTCTTGGATTTACTTTTTACTGGCAGACTAACACTGGCGGTCGCTTCTACGCTGTCAGTCTCACTTGGGGAAATCTCAGTTTCTTCCTTCTCTGTCTCGGTATCTGACTCGTCTTTCTCTGTCTCTGTCTCAGTAGAATCACCTTCCTCAACTACGGGAGGTTCATCTTCCTGTTCTTCGGGAGGTGGCTCGGGGGTTGGGTCCCGCTCCCGCTGTCTCCGGGGCTCTGGGGCTGGACGCCGGGCTATTCTTACTGGGCCCAGGGTTCTAGGCTGTCGGGGAACTACTTCTGGGGAGTCAGGATCTACCAGGATGGGTTTCTTCCTGGATTTCTCATCTTTCCCTTTCTTGCTAGACTTTTCTTTTTCTATTTTCTTTTCCGTTTTCTGACTCTGATCTGTTTTCGCTAACATTATTCTGCACTGCTCTTCATAGCAGCGCTGCGCCCAAGGAGGCGGATCTTCACAAATACTTAACCAAGAATCTATATATGGGTACTGCTCAGGGTGCGTTAAGCGCACCTTATGGTGAACTAACTGAATAATTCCTACATTAAAGGTTCCCTCTCGGGGCCAATTAGGGTCTAGATCGGGCCACTCCCTAGTACACCAAATCTGCAAACGGGCTACATCCATTTTAATACCATAACCTTTAGAATATCCTTCTTTAAAATGTGTGATCATACATTCTAATGGAGTGTTCCTAGTAGACCCCGCCCCTCCCATTTCGATGTGTGCGCGCAACAACAGACAGAAGGGAAAAGGAGGGCGGACCGTGGGTAAGGGGTCCTCACGGCCCTAGAAACGTATAGGGGAAACAAATAAGACAGGACGACAATCGCTTCCCCCTTTTTGCGACCTGAACGCGGTCGCCCGGTCAGGAAATGCGCTACTCAGGGGTCCGCCTTCACTTGGTCCGTGATGCCAGACCTCTCATACACACCGCATTCACACAATCATGCTAGCAACGTATTCCAGAATGCATTCAATTCTATCTATTCTGACTAGTCTTGTTCAAGTTCCAAGTTACAAGAAGACGGGAGTTTCGCCCTGCGAATACTCATGCGGGGGTACTCGGTCCGTCTTTGAGAGGTGATCAAGCTCTCTTACCAAATTCCAAGTTCCAAGTTCAAGCGGCAGCACTGCTCTTTCTTATCTGTCTAGACATAACAAGTCAAAACTCTACTCACCGGATCCGGTCCTCAACTTCCCAAGCAGGCGCATGAGTTGGACCTCGGACTCCCCTCGCTCGGGTTCGAGGCGTTGGCCCCAGCCGGGCCCGGCACCCGCCGAGGTCCGACCAACTCCCTCCGATACAAGGGACCGGCGGCGCCTGGGAGCAGCCCCCGTCGGAAGGGCGCGATCCCGGCAGGACCAAGCCTATAGAGGCGGAAAGTCGTGGTATACTGCCCTATATACCCTCTATTACCACACCTTCCCGGCCAACGCACCAAGAATATGTAGCAGCAGAGCGCAGACAAACCAATGATACCAGGAGTCTGTTCAGAAGGTCCAAATCATTTATTTGTGCACAAGTCTCAAGCAAAGTCAAATTCAAAATGGCTGAGCGATGTTCTCTGGCAATACAACAACTTTTATAGACTTTTGCTCCATTCTAGGTATAGAAAAACATTTCATTGGTCCCGGTAACCTCCCGTACCTCTTCTATTGGTCCCGGTACTGATATGATTATCCAATTATGTTCTTTGAGTGGGCTCAGCACCTGCTTACCCCCCTTCTAGTCCCAATTACAATGGCCAGTTCACCAACTTGTTACTTTCCTCCTTTCAAGGCCATTGAGCTAGTTTGTACGTGTAGGGAAGCAGGGCTCTGTAACTTCTCTGTCAGCAGTTTTAAACATATTTTTCTGTATTTTTCCATCTGTTCTGCTTGTCTAAGCTAATTCAATACTTTTACTGAGTTCTAATTCTACAGCAGCATATTGGGGGATGTGCAATTCCTATGGGCCTCTCCACAGACTTCATTTACAGGTCAAGCTAGTTAGGCCTGCTTGCTTATGTCAGACACTGTGGATCACAGGCCTCCACCTGCCACAATACTGCCATAGGAGACAGTGTAATAGTAGAGAGTGTGATGGTTGCAAAGTAAGAAAAAGGTTCTGGTGCAGCTGTGATGCTACACAACTGCTCTTATTGACTAACTATAACCAGAAGGCATTGGGGAGTTAGAAGCAAATATTTATGTCAGAGATCTCATGAAGAGATTCTTGAATAAAACCAGAGAAGGCTTAAGAGAGAAAAAGGTCCTGACTGTTTCTGATTAGACTCACCTTGTGGTAGGCGAAGGCCTGTGCTCCATGCTAATTGAACTAAACAGACAGGCCTAATTAGCTTGACCTGTAAATGAAGCATGTGGAGAGGCCCAAAGGAATTGCACATCCCCCAACATGCTGCTATTGTAGAATTAGAACTCAGTAAAGTATTGAATTAGCTTAGACAAGTAGAATTGAAACCTGGAAAAATACAGAAAAATATGTTTAAAAGCCACTGATAAGAAAAGTACAGCTGCAAGGGATTTAATTGAAACTGCTGACAGAAAGGTTACAGAGCCCTGCTTCCCCGCACGTACTAACTAGCCCAATGGCCTTGGAAGTAGGAAAGTAACAAGTTAGTGAACTGGCCATTGTAATTGGGACTAGAAGGGGGTAAGCAGGTGCCAAGCCCACTCAAAGAACATAATTGGATAATCATATCAGTACCGGGACCAATAGAAGGGGTACGGGAGGTACGGGAGGTTACCGGGACCAATGAAATGTTTTTCTATACCTAGAATGGAGCAAAAGTCTATAAAAGTTGTTGTTTTGCCCAGAACAGGGCTCAGTCATTTTGAATTTGATTCTGCTTGAGTCTTGTTCACAAATAAATGATTTGGACCTTCTGAACAGACTCCTGGTATTATTGGTTTGTCTGCGCTCTGCTGCTACAACCTGAGACCTATGATTGATGACAATGAAGAGGAGTGAGCAATGAGGAATGCGAGGGGTGTGGTCAGGGAAAGTTATAGGTAGATGCAGTAAAAATGAAGACTGAGAGCTGGTTTGTAGGAAGGAGGAGTGAAACCTGGATAGTGAAGCAGATGAATGGAAGAAAGCTGAAAGGAAGAGATCAATATCAGAGATTAATAAACGGGAGGAAGTGAAGACAGGAGGCGAGAGAATGACAAATGGACAGGAGATCCTGAAAAGAGTTAAGAGAAGACAGAAGAAAGCTGAAACCAGTGCCTGGGACCAACATAATAAGCAAAATAAAATGGTCAGACAACAAAGGTAGAAATATAGCTTTATTTTCTATTAAGTGACTGGAATATGTCAGTTTTTGCAATGTGCATATCTGCCAGGAGTGGAGTATTCTGTTAGCATGGAGTTTATATGTAAGAATGTGTAGTTATTTCAGTTTTCTTAACAGGTATACTGATCTAGGGCTCACTGAAATATTTACAGTAGTGTCTTGTCCTAGGCAGTGTCCTTGTTCTTTGTGAGTTTTGGAAATTAGTGCTGGCATGCTAAATTTTGGTAGATCGTGTGACTTTTTTTTAGAAAGTTTTGTATTACTTCATAGTAGCCTTGGTACTGAAAAGATCTATATTGCTGTTGGTGGGATGACAATAGAATTGGGACATTTTTTATTTGGTATGTTCAATGGTGAAAGCATAGTTGCTTAACTGTAAAGGGGGTTCTCCGTATACAGCAGGTGTATGCAGCCACACTCCGTGGTGCTGTCCACTGAGAGCGCAAGTGAGCTGATACCTGGTATGGTATTTGGACTAGAAAGGGCTAGACAGTGGGAAAGGAAGGGGACTGGAAAGGAATGGACACCAGTAGCAGTGCTGGGGATGCAAGGGGGTTGTCATCGGAAGGTTCTGGGAGGGGAGGACTGCAAAGGGCACTGACACTGGGGAGGGTTACTGAAACCGGAAATAGGCTGATGGAAGGAGGTGAAGAAAACAAAAGAGGAGACAAGAAATGGCAGATGGACCATAGACCACAGAAAGAGAGCTAAGAGAAGACAGGAAAGCAGAAGCCTCAGATCGGGACCAGCATGATCAGAGAATAAACTGGTCAGACAGCAAAGGTAGAAAAAATAATTTTATTTTCATTTTAGTGATTGGACTTTGTGCTGTCTTTATATTTCACACAGTATGGAGAACTGCATCTCTTATTTATCTGGTGTTGCACCGCATGTGGAGTCTGGCTTCTTGGGGTTTCAGTTTAATTTTTGTTTACATATTTTTATTTTCACTTTTCGGTTGTGGTCACTTATTCTGTACTTCGTGAGAGTCTGTTTTCTGATTGTGCGACCGAGGCCAGGCATTCTATTAACATGGCGTTTGTATGTAGGGATCTATATTGTAGTAATTTCACTTGTTCAGCTTTTCAAATAGGTGTTTGTTTGTTTATTTATTTATTTAACCGGTTTTATATTACCACCTTTTCCTTCAATCAAAGTGGTTTACATGTAGCTAAGTTGTGTACATTTGTGGGGTTAGGGGAGGATAGGTGAGGATAGGTAATTGGGAGGAATGGGTATTAGGGGAGGTAGAATGTAATATGGATGATTTGCCATAACTTATAAAAGTTGTTGCTTGGTTGCGATCTTGCTCATATGTTGATTTGTAGGTTCTGGGAGGGTCCATAGTATTGTACAAATAGTGTGGTTTTGAGCATACTTTTGAAGTCCTTTATGTCGCTCATGGATCTCATGCTGTCAGGCAGGGTGTCCCATAATTCTGGTACGTAGAGAGATGGTGCCCTTCTGGATATTGCCTGAGTAGTTCTTTGGTATTCAGGTGAGGTAGCTATCTTATTGTCCATGCTGCTTCTCGGTGGTCTTGCACTGGTGTGTCTGGTTATTAAGTTCTGGAGGACATTCGCTGACATCTTGTTGATGATTTTGAAAATGTTTAATGTCACCTTGAATCTTGCACGAGCTTGTATGGGCAGCCAGTGGAGGTTCTGGAGTACTGGCGTGATGTGTTTGTTTCTTGGTGTATTTGTGATGATCCTAGCTGCTGTATTCTGCACCACTTGAAGAGGGTGCATGGTTTGTTTAGGGAGTCCAATATATAATGAGTTACCATAGTCTAGTATAGGTGTGATGATTGCCTGACAGACTGTTCTGAAGTGGTCTTGGCTTAGGTGTTAGATGTTCTAGGGCTCGCTGCAGTATTTATAGTGCTGCTCTTTTCTGGGTAGGCTCCCTTGTATGAGTTTTGGAAGTTTATTCTGGTATGTTATGGTAGATTTGGCCTTGTAGATTTTCGGTGACTTTTGTAGGGTTTTATATTAGTTCCCAGCATGCCTGGGACTGGAGAATGCCTGTTAGAGAGATGACCAGAATTAGATTTTTTTAATATATATATTGAGTTCTCTGGTTGGTTGAATGTCCTACTTCTGAGCTGCACCCATTGTCGAGGGAGAGGTTTTTGTGGATGCAAAATTATATATTCAAAAAGAAAAAGAAAGAACCATAATGTAGTTTATAACAGAATAAAATGAGTTATAATTTGGTCTTATAAACTGTGCAGTGGTCCTCACTTTTTCTTTTATTTCCTTGGTGTGGGAACATCTTGCATTTGCATATCCTTTGTTGTTTATGGAATATATATGTATGTTAACACCATGCTGAAGAAGGTGCATGGTTTGTTTAGGGAGTCCGATATATGAGTTACCACGTCATCTTCAAACCTTGTTCCACGTAGGCCATCCTTTAGTGGTCCAAACAGATGAAAATCTGCTGTTGCCATATCAGGACTATATGGTGGGTGGAGGAGCACTGTCCAACCAAATTTGGCGATTGCCTCTTGGGTTCAGAGGCTTGTGTGAGGGCGAGCATTATCGTGTTGAAGCAACATGTCTTCTGGATTACTATTAGGTTGCACTCGCAAGTAACGCTGTTTCCATTTATGAAGGGTTTTGATGTACTTGTCTGAATTGATTGCTTCACCTCTCTAAAGCTCATCTACCAGAATTACGCCATCAATATCCCAAAAGACAGTAATCATTACTTTTCCAGCGGAAGGACTGGTCTTGAACTTCTTTTTTCTTGGTGAGTGAGCATGATGCCATTCCATGGACTACCTTTTAGTCTCTGATTCATAGTGGTGAGCCCAGGTTTCGTCACCTGTGACGATCCGGGACAAAAAGGCCTCCCCCTCAGCTTCAAAACGCTCCAACAAATCAGAGCAGATGTCTTTCCTTTGGCGTTTGTGTTCTGTTGTGAAACTTCATGGAACCCATCTTGCACACACCTTTGAATATCCCAAAAAGTCAATAATTGCCATTGCACTACCTCTACTGATGGAAAGCTGTACGGACAAGTCCCAACTCGTGATGCACCGATCCGCATGAATAATGTTATCAGCACTCTGCAACTTGTCTGGACTGGTGGTTGAGGCAGGATGCCCACACCGTGGCCAATCTTCCAGTTCCATTTTACCACTTCCTGAAGCCTTTACTCTCTTCATCCATTGTCCAACGGTGCTCCTATCTACTGTAGAACTTCCATACACAGCACACAACCGTTTCTGAATGTTTCTGACACTTTCTTTCTCCTCCACCAAGAATTCAATTACAACTCGTTGACTCACAGACACCATTTAAAGGATCACTTCCGCCTCGCTATTTGTCAGACGACTATAAAATTACACACGTGTCCTTTGAAGTTCCAAGTTACTACCCTTTCAATTTCACACCTCTATCTTCATTCTGGACTGGGAAAAAACATGTGGGGCATTACTTTCTGAGCAACCCTTGTAATTGGCTTTTTTGGTTTGACACAGTCCCTGACTGGAGTTTTGAGAAAGTCCTTTCCCCCCCCCCCCCCCTCCAGCAGGGGGCACCAATTCATCCCTTGCCTCAGGCAGCATATTTCATTGAGCCGCCCCTGCACTGAATGCCACTATCATTCAGCAGCAGGGTGTGTCTGCATATTAATATGCGGATGACATCCTGCTGCTGGTTTACACACACCCTATCTCACCTGATTTAACTTGTATCAATAACTGCCTCTCCACTGTGGCCGACTCATTTCATGACAATTGCTTAATGCTATATCCATCCAAAATCCCTGCCTTGTGGTTAACCTGCTTTTTATCTGCTCCCCCTCTATCCCCTTTTGTCAGAAACATGCCCATCCCTTTGGTCCCCATCCTCAAACACCTGGTATAATTTCTAGACTAGTCCCTCTCCTTTCATGATCACATTGGTATGGTGGTGAAATGCTCCTTTTATACTTTGCATCAGATATGCTCAATCCGTTCATTCCTTCTAGACACAGCTATCTGTACCCTGTTTGTTACTCTAGTCATGTCATGCCTTGACTACGTCAATATTATCTATGACGGTCTTTGTCAATTCCAAATGAAACGTCTCCAGGCTGTGCAACATACTACCCTTTGCCTTTGTCACCATGCCACTAAGCTTGATCATGTCACCCCCCCCCCCCTCTTTATTAAGTCTGGTTACTTCTTAGCTACTGGATACAGTTGAAGATCATTATCCTCACACATAAAATCCTTCATTCCAGGACTCCACTCTACCTGTCATCTTTCCTGATCCTTGGGTGCCTCTCCCTGGGTGCTCTACTCTATTCACGGGAATTGTTTCACCTTCCTACCTCCTCACAAACCCACCTAGAATTGACACACCATGCTGCCTTCTACTTTCTAGGTCTGCACCTCTGGAACTCTCTTCCCCTGGACATCCGTCTGGAACACTCATAGCCCAGATTTAAATCTGTACTTGATATGCAACTTTTTAAGCTAATAGTCGACCCACCCTCTTAGACACCACAGGCTTCTGCAATTCCCCAGACCAGTCCTTAATTTAGTGTTACCCTACTTAGCTTCTTATTTAGCTAGGTTTATATATTGCTTTTCTACGAGTCAAAGTGGTGTACATTCAGGTACTGTATATATAAATATATTTATTTCCCTTGTCCCTGAGGCAATAGATGGTTAAGTGTCTTCTGCAGTTCCCCAGACCAGTCCTTATGTTAGTGTTACCCTTACACTGACCCAGTGAAAGGCGGTAAATAAATAAATAAATCTTTTTTTTTTTAATTTAGCTAGGTTTATATACTGCTTTTCTACGAGTCAATGTGGTGTACATTCAGGTGCTGTATATATAAATATATATATTCCTTATCATCCCTCCAGTCTAGTCCCGAACCTCTGGGTTTTGCTCCTCCTCCAGCAGCTTGGAGACTGAGAAATGTCATCCTTCTGATGACACTGGTATATAACCACAGGAACCGCCTCCTCGCTCCAGTTATCTCGGTCTCCAAGCAGCTGAAAGGTTGGTGAGCCTGGAAGTTCGGGGATCACTTGAGGAACAATTAAGGAGAGTTAGTGTAGGAAAATTTTTTCTAGTTTGTAGTTTCTTTAAAAGATTTTAAAGATTTTTTATTTGGAAAGATAGCTATTTCCCCTTTAAAATTGGAGTGCTGTAGGTGCCTCCCCCCTTCTCTCTTCCCCCCCCCCTCCGGGGTTGTAGGTTCTTTACCAGGAGAGCAGGTATGTGGAGGAGAAAGGCTCTGGTTTCCGATCCCACAATATCGGGTGAGGAACTGGCAGCATAGCCACACCAGCGCATGCAGACGGCTTGCCTGTTAGTGCTCGGAGGCCGAAGAAGGGGGGGGGGCTCAGCCTCAGCTGGATCACGGCAGCAGTTTCTGTGGCTCTGTCTCCTCCCGATGCTGACACAGTCATTCTGAGTTTGAGCGCAGAGGGACAGTGCGAGACAAATTGACTCGGCAGATCAATCACCTCAAAGGTAAGGGGGCTCCAGATAAGCAGACAGCGTTTTTTAAAACTGTGAGTCGCGCCGGAAGGCAAAGCAGGCCGCGCCGCGTGCAGCCGTGTGGGAAACGCTGTTCTGCTTTGTCAGACTCCTGAGGCTCTTATGTCGATCGAGAAGCTTCGTTTTCAGATTTCCTCTTCATAAATAGTATTGGGAAGATTCAGTGAAGGTTCCACATTGGTTTAAAAAAAAAAAAAAAGCCGTGAGGGTTCCTTCGGCTACGCTTTGACAGTTTCAATCCAGAACTCCTTTGGGTGGCTAATACTGTGCTCAGCTAGGGATCCCATTTGGGCTACAGGGCATAACCGTTTAGACGGGATGCCTTCTAGACCGCAGTACTAGAAGGGGAGTGGTGCTTGAGACAGGTGTGAGCAGGGGCTGCATTCAGGAGGCCGCTTCAATGGAGCAAGCAATAGAGACAGGAGTTGAGAGTTACAAGAGTGTTCCTGTAGTTTTGACGGAGCCGGTTTCTCCCACATTGTCACCTCTGCAGCCAGTGGCAGGGACTTCTTCCAATCCAGATCTTCCTATCTCACAGCCGTCTTTGCCAGGAGGGCTGGTGGCAATTTTTTCTCCAGATTTCATTGCTCTTATACAACATGTTTTCGGAGGCTCTCATGGACGGCTTACAGCTACGTCAGCAGAAGGGGAACTAGGAGAGAAGGGACCCGGCACATCTTTGAACGCTGGAATGACAGAAATTCTGGCAAAGAAGCCCAGGGTCCATAAGGATCGATCAGAGCAGTCGGTGGTCTCGAAGGGGCTACTCTCCAAAGAGGTAGATCCTGACTTGGAGTTAGATGACGAGTTGGAGGAAGGAGAAATAACGGAACAGGAGGATCAAGCGAGAGTGGTCCGCGGGTTTCGCAGAGAGGAGTTACCAGCGCTCATTGCAGAGACACTTAAGGCGCTTAATATGCCAGTGGTGGAATGGGGGAGGATTTGACCTTGGAAGACCCATTGTTGCAGGCTTTTAGGAAGACTCAAAGAGCCTTTCCGGTACACAGAGTCGTTAGAGAGATGATTCAGGAAGAATGGGACATGCCCGAGGCGGCTTTTAAAGGATCCAGAGTTATGGCCCATCTTTACCCACTGGTAGACCAGGAGCGAGAGTTGTTTAAGTCCCCCAGAGTAGATGCAGCCGTCTCGGCGGTTACCAAAAAGACTACCATTCCGGTAGAGGGGAGCACGGCCCTCAAGGATGCTCAGAACCGGAAGCTCGACACCTTGTCGAAGCAGGTGTTCAAAGTGAATGTGCTGTCCTTACAAGCTTCTATTTGTGGAGCGTGGATGGCGAGAGCCTGTCTTCGCTGGTCACAGCGGATTCAAGGTAAACCGGTGGAAGAGGCGACTGGAGAATATTTTTCTGAGATACTACATTTGCAGAATGCTTTGGAAGTTGTTCACGTCTACTCGTTTACTCCTGCAGCTGCAGCGTCTCACCAGGTTGGGGCGACCACCCCTCCTGCTGAGTCTGTCGCTCAGGATCTTACAGCTTTTTTTGAGGATACGTTGGATCTTATACCCAAACGTTGCACTGTTGTTGCAACGTTTGGCTCTGAGTCCAGCAAATTATCTGTCCTTAGGGCTTATTTCAAGCATAAGGACTCTTTATTTTGTGGTTATAAACTCCAAATTTTACTGGATGTGGGGCGTGCTACTCAGCTTAGACGTAAGCAGTTTCTGGAGTTGAAATCTAGAGTTGTTACCCTGGGGGCGTCTTTTTTTTTTTAATTTCCTTGTCGCTGCTTGATAACTTATCAGGGGCAAAGTTATGTGTATACTGATGTGATGCAGTTACAGAAATTTTTGTTAAATAATGAAATGGCTAAGAAGTAGGTTGGTGGTCTTGTTTTTGCTTAGCTCCCTTGTGTGGAGTATTAATTACTCCTTATTGCTTATTTGTTTATGTAAGTTTTTTATTTTTGCTGATTGTCTCTCCTTGACGTGATTTATTATGTGCTAATTTTTTATTCTTGAATGTCTTACTATTCTGTAAGTTTGCCTTATTTTCTGATTTGTATTTAAGAAAAGCATTAAATAAAAATTAAAAAAAAAAAAAAAAAGATTCTCCAGGACCAAGCAGGAAGTCAGTCCTCACATATGGGTGTCATCGGCACCGATGAAGCCCCAGCGGAGCATTTCCCCAGCTTTCCATGAAAGCCTTTGGGAATGCTGGCACGCATGCGCGGTTCCCTTCCCGCCTAAAGGTGCCATCTTACCTCAGTCTCTTTTTTTCCGAGAAGCACACCGGACGTGTGTCCTGTTCTCCCTGATAAAAGTGATTTTTTCTTCGGCGATTTTTCGCTATTTTTCTCCGGTTCCCCTCCCGCCGGGTTCGGTACACTGGTATCGAGTCCGTTTATTTCTTTTTCGGTTTTTGCCCTTCGTGGCTGGCGTTCGCGCCCTTTTTGAATTTTTTCCCAGGAAGGCCGGTCTTTTGACCTCGCATGGGCTCTTTTTTCCCCCAATGGCTTCCAGTGGTTTCAAAAAGTGTGATCGGTGTAAGAAACTTATGTCTCTCACCGACACACACGACTGCTGCCTTCGGTGCCTCGGCCCTGACCACGACCCCAAGTCGTGTGGGCCATGTGGGAAGATGTCTTCCAAGGCACTCAGAAGTCGACAGCATCAGACAGAAAGGTTTTTCCTCGGACTCTGCCTCCGGCCGGGCCCGGACCTCGTCTGAGGCCTCGACATCTCGGGATTCCGATCCCGAGCGCCGTCAAAGCTCCTCGGACAGGGGGTCCCCCGACTAGGAACGCAAGAGGAAGAAGCGGCTCGCGAGGGCAGCATCGGAGGAGGTCCCTGGTCCCTCGAGGACCAGGTCTAAGACCCCCAACCGCCGTCCCGGGCCCGTGGACCAAGAGAAGCCTGCCAAAGTTCCTCGCATGGAGCCGGAGTCTGCTGGACATGTAAGCCCCGTTGTCCTCGTGGACTCTCCTCCCAGAGAGCCGCCACCGGGGCCTGAATCGGTGGCTGCTGCGTCTCCCGAGCTGAGTCTCAGGATGACAGCCTTGGAGTGCAGATTGTCTGCCTTCATGGAGCCAAAAATTTGATGGGTTTGTTGGAGCAATATAAATCACAATCGCAAAGATTTGCTCCACTCTCTAACCACAGCAAAAGTACCATAAAGTAATTAGGAAAAGGGTCTCAGACTTAGTTAGGGAAGATGCCTGGGAGGAACTGCGCCTCTATGGCTATCTAACCCCTATATTGCATCAAGGACCCAATAAATTTCCCATATAAATGTAAAAAGTATTTTCAAACAGGCTTTAGAAATATTGCAAAAAGTCTTTTCAAACAGGCTTGTCAAAAAACGTTCCATTGTGCTTAAATCACTACAAATTTCAGAAAATGGCTGAATGCTTATCTGTAAAGTCCATAAGGACTGTTGTCTCATCCCAACGCAAATGAACAGCGCCAGTGCGTTTCACCGCTTCCACGGTTTCATCGGGGAAGTATTCAACAGATTTACACGCCTGATATGAACATGCGAAGCACTTGTCCCAGTGGGCTCTAAAAAAAGCAAAAGGTTCAATCAGTACATCATGCTGAAGCAAAAAATACTTTCATATTTAATTCTTCTACTCTACCAGTCTCACGCAGAAGACATCCAACAGCAGGCAGCCATGGAGCAGCAGCGGGCACTAATGGCCAGCCTGTCTGGTGCATCTGCCCCGACCACCGGGACGTCGACTTCGAAGTCAACCCCGGAGACCGAGCCGATACTGGAGACCCTCGTGGCTCGAAGTCATCCTCGGTCGAGGTCTCCCTCGACCTCCCGTTCGGGACCAAGGGTGTCGACGCCGGTGCCCCCGGCATCGGGGCGGGTGCCTCGGGGCCCTGCGGGGTCGGACCCTGACTCCTCCTCGGATGAGTCCGCCTGGGAGACGGAGGACGAGGAGTTTCCCGATACTTTTAAGACTCGGTGCGTCCCGTCGGACTCACCGCAGTCTGAGCCCCGGAGTAGATCCCCTCCGGAGGATATTAGGTTCTCGGAGTTCGTTCGGGATATGGCCGCTGCCTTGGCTATCCCTGCCGATCCCAAGGAAGAGCCTCGAGCCGAGGAGCTCGACGCTCTACAGTATGACTCTCCTCCGAAGGAGGCCTTTACTGTCCCAGTTCCTCCGATGCTGGAACGGCTCCTCTTCCGGATGTGGGAGGCACTGGCCTCAGCGCCAGTTCTGAGCAAGCGAGTCGATTCCATCTATCGGCTCCGCAAGAGTCCTGGTTTCCAGAAAGCACAGCTACCACACCATTCCATGGTTGTGGAATCGGCCATGCATCGTCTGAAGAGCCAGAAGATGCACTCTGCGGTGCCCCCCCGGCAGGGAGGCCCGCAACCTCGATGGCGTCGGTAGGAAGTGCATCCAGCGGTCTATGCTTGCTTGCCGTGTCCAGTCTTACCAGCTGTACATGGGCATGTACTTGCGAGACCTGGCCAAGGAATTGGCCGGATTCTCTGCTGGTCTCTCCGGGGAACCCTTGCAGAGATTTAAGACCTTGTCCTCGGGGATTCGGGAATGCTCCAAGTTCATTTCCCGTGCCGCCTACGATGGCTTCGGCCCGAGTTGCGGCTGCCGGCATCGCGGCTCGATGCCAGGCATGGCTGCAGTCATCGGACCTCGAGCCATGGGTTCAGGACAAGTTGGTCGATGTCCCCTGCCGAGGTGAGAACCTTTTTGGCAAACCCTTGACCGAGAAGGCCGCTCAGCTCGAGACCGAGCACTTTACCCGGACAAGGCTGTCGAGGAAGACCTCTGCCCCTTCACATAAGAAGAAGGGCTCGGGTAAAAAGTCTTTTTACCCGAGGAAGGGCACTGCCTACAAACAGTACCCTCAGTATCAGGCTGCCCAAGCTGCCCAGGGTCAGCAAGCCAAGGGCCAGGGTAATGGGCCCCGTAGGCAGAGAATCCCCAAGCCTCAGGCCCCTGCTACCACTCAGCAGGGTGGGGGTTTTTGACTCCTTGAGTGTAGCCACTCCATCCCTGCTTTCCCAGCCCTGCACAGGCGGTCTCCTTGTACTCTTTGCCCACCAGTGGCCTCTCATTACCACCGACAGTTGTGTGCTGGACATAGTCCAAAAGGGCTATGCTCTGCATTTTCATCAACTGCCTCCTCCTTACTTCCCAGGGGAGCCCTTGAGGCCTCCCCTGCACATAGACCTTCTCCTTCAAGAGCTCCAAGGTCTGTTGGTGGACAGGGCAGTGCAGCCTGTGCCTCCCCACTTGCAAGGTCACGGATTCTACTCCAGGTATTTCCTGGTACCCAAAAGGACCGGTGGCCTTCGGCCCATTCTGGACCTCAGGAACCTCAACAAGTTCCTAGAGAAAGAAAAGTTCAAGATGCTTACTCTTGGAACACTTCTGCCCTACCTCCAGCAGGGAGATTGGCTATGCTCCTTAGATCTAAAAGATGCGTACACTCACATCCTCATACATCCAGACCACAGAAAGTACCTCAGGTTCATTGTGGGAGGAAACCATTATCAGTACAGGGTACTACCTTTTGGCCTGACCTCCGCTCCCAGGGTCTTTACCCAAGTGCCTGGCAGTGGTTGCGGCCTACCTGAGAAATCAAGGCATCTTTGTCTTTCCCTATCTGGACGACTGGCTCATCAGGGGTCAGACGTCCCTGGAGGCCAGACAAGCCACCCTCAGAACTATTGCTCTGCTTCAAAACGTGGGCTTTGTCATAAACTTCGCAAAGTCCACTTTGCCTCCCCTCCCAGAACTTGGAGTTCATAGGGGCAAGATTGGATTCTCAACTGGCAAAGGCATTCTTGCCAGAAGACAGGGCTCAAAGACTGATGGATGTGGCCAAACAGTTCCTAAACAGGTCCTTGGTCTCCGCCAGACTCTGCCTCAGACTTCTGGGTCACATGGCTTCAACAGTGCATGTGACTCCCATTGCCAGGCTCCATATGAGGCCTGCACAGTGGTGCCTTCGGACTCAGTGGTCTCAAGCCACAGGCCGCCTAAGAGACAGGATAAAGGTATCCAGACCCCTTTTGACCTCCCTCAGCTGGTGGCTACATCCACCCAATCTGCTGAAGGGGATGCCCTTCCAAATGCCAGAATACTCGGTGGTCCTCACCACCGATGCCTCTGAAGGGCTGGGGTGCTCATTGTCTAGACAAGTGCACTCAGGGCCTCTGATCTCCCTGGGAGGCAGCCCAACAAATCAATCTCCTGGAACTTCGAGCTATCCGCTTAGCTCTTAAGGCTTTTTCTCCGCCCCTGCCTCACCGCTCAGTCTTGATTCAAACAGACAACCAGGTAGCCATGTTTTATGTGAACAAACAGGGTGGGACTGGGTCCAAGCTCCTTTGTCTAGAGACTCAGGACCTTTGTTCCTTTGCCCTGAAGCATAACATGCTTCTCAAGGCGATGTACATTCCAGGCCAGTAGAACTGCCTGGCCGACCGGTTGAGCAGAATTCTGCAGCCCCACGAGTGGCAGCTGCATCCCTTGGTCGTTCAGAAGATCTTCCTGAAGTGGGGTCTCCCTTGGATAGATCTCTTTGCCAGTCCACTGAACAAGCAACTGCCCAAGTTCTGCTCCAGGCAACTGCATCCTTTGAGGATAGCACCAGATGCTTTTCTGATGTCCTGGTCTCAGGACCTCCTGTATGCATTTCCTCCCACGCCCTTGGTGGCCCGAACTCTTTTCAAGACTCTTCAGGACAAGGCCTCGGTCCTGCTGGTAGCTCCCAGGTGGCCGAGGCAGCCTTGGTTTCCACTTCTGCTTCAGCTAGCAGTGGATTCCCCATTACCTCTGGGGTTACAACCCGACCTTCTCTCACAGGAGCAGGGTTCCCTTCTGCACCCCAATCTCAAAGCTCTCAATTTGATGGCCTGGAGGCTGCAAGGGTAGTTTTGGCTCCCTGGGGCCTACCTCAGGAAGTTGAGGAGGTTGTCCTAGCCTCTAGGAAACAGTCCACTAGGAAAACCTATGCCCTCAAATGGAAGAGGTTTTCTGTGTGGTGTCAGCTACGTACAGAGGATCCTTTCTCCTGTACTGTGCCAGTAGTGCTTCAGTACTTACTGCACTTGTCCAATCAGGGACTTAAGTCCAATTCTGTTCGAGTCCACCTCTCAGCTCTAGCAGCTCACCACTCACTGGTGGAGGGACATTCTCTGTCTGGTCACCCTTTGGTGTCCCACTTTCTCAGGGGCTTGCTTTTGCTCAAGCCTCCCATCCGTCCTCCTGCTCCTGAGTGGGAGCTCAATGTGGTCTTGCAGCAACTGACTCGCCCACCCTTTGAGCCAATGGCTACTTGCCCTCTACGCTTCCTCTCCTGGAAGACTCTCTTCCTGATAGCCCTCACCTCGGCTAGGCGAGTGAGTGAGCTTCAGGCCCTGGTCTGTGATAGACCTTATACCAGGATTTATAGGAACAGGGTGGTCCTCTGGACTCATCCCAAGTTCCTTCCTAAGGTTGTCTCCTCTTTCCACCTCAATCAGGAGGTGGTTCTTCCAACATTCTTCCCTAGGCCTCATGCTAGCCAGGCTGAAGCAGTCCTGCATAGCCTGGACTGTAGGAGGGCCTTATCCTTCTACCTTGACCGTACGCAGGGGCATAGAAGGGCTACTCAGCTCTTCGTCTCCTTTGACCCCAATAAGTTGGGGTTGGCTGTGTCCAAGTGTACCTTGTCCATCTGGGTGGCTGACTGTATCACCTGGGCTTACAAGGTGGCTGACCTTCCTTTGCAGGGTAGGGTCATGGCCCATCGTGTCAGGGCAATGGCTGCCTCAGTAGCTCATCTCCGCTCTGTGCCCTTGATGGACATCTGCAGGGCTGCAACTTGGTCTTCAAGCCAGACCTTTGCGGCCCATTACTGTCTGGAGAGGGAGTCCCGTAGGGACAGTGCTTTTGGCCAAGCAGTACTCCGGAATCTCTTTGAGGTTTAGGCAACTCCTGCCCTCTGTTGGGCTACCGATAGAGGTGGTGTCCTTGAAAAGCCTCTCTTTGATGCTGTGACTAGAGGGAGTTCTCTTGTTCAGCCTGGGTTCCTGGTAACCCAGAGCTAGGGAGTCACCCATATTGTGAGGACTGACTTCCTGCTTGGTCCTGGAGAAAGAGTAGTTACTCGCCTGTAACAGGTGTTCTCCAGGAGCAGCAGGAATCAATCCTCACAACCCTCCCTCCTCCCCTTGGAGTTGCAGCTGTACATAGTTAGTTTTTACATTTTTGTGTGCTGTTCTTAGCTATGTCATTTGACTGAGGTAAGATGGCACCTTTAGGCGGAAGGGAACCGCGCATGCGTGCCAGTATTCCCAAAGGCTTTCATGGAAAGCTGGGGAAATGCTCCGCTGGGGCTTCATTGGCGCCGATGACACCCATATGTGAGGACTGATTCCTGCTGCTCCTGGAGAACACCTGTTACAGGTGAGTAACTACTCTATCAGACAAAGGGCAGATCCCTGGGCCACACCACTGGTAACTTCCTTCTCCTCAAAATGAGCTCCATTTACCTGTACTCTTTGTCGCCTCCCTCTCAACCAATTTCTAACCCAAGCAGTAACTTTAGGGTCCATCCCTAGGGTGCTCAGTTTATTTATAAGTCGCCTGTGAGGAACGGTGTCAAAGGCTTTACTGAAATCTAAATTCACCACATCTAGGGCTCTCCCTCTGTCTAACTCCCTGGTCACCCAATCAAAGAAATCAATCAAATTTGTCTGACAAGACCTGCCTCTGGTGAATCCATGCTGCCTCGGATCCTGTAATTCGCTGGACTCCAGAAACCTCCCTATTTTCTCTTTCAGCAGCGTTTCCAATAATTTACTCACCACCAAAGTTAAACTAACCGGCCTGTAGTTTTCAACCACATCCTTACTTCCGCTTTTGTGTAAAGGCACCACATGAGCCTCTCTTCAGTCTTTGGCACCACTCCTGACTCCAACGAGGCACTGAAAAGGTCAGTCAGTGGAGCTGCTAGAACGTCCCCAAGTTCCCTCAGTATTCTAGGGTGTATCCCATCGCTTTGTCTACTTTTAAGTTGAGCAAGTTTCTCATGAACACAGTCTTCTGAAAATTGTTCAAGATGCCCCTTGCTTCTGTTCCTGTTTGTGGGTGTTTTCTGAGGTCCTGTTCCTGGTTCTTCATCTGTGAACACAGAACAGAAATATTTGTTAAGCAATTCCGCTTTATCCTCATCAGCTTCTACATATTCCTCCCCTTCACCCATGAGTCTGACAATACCACTTTTGCCCTTCCTCTTCTCACTAAGATATCTGAAAAATGTCTTATCCCCCCCCCCCCCCCATTTTATTGCATTGGCTATTTCCTCCTCTTTTTGAATCTTTGCTAGCTTCTCTAAGTTTTTCCAAATACAGATGCCTGTCTTCCTCTCTCTGTGATCTCTTGTATTTCATGAAGGCCTCCCTCTTTATCTTCACCTTTTCAGCTACTTCTTTCAAAAGCCATAGCGGTCTCCTTTTCCTTTTAACTTTATCATTTTAACAAAAAGATTGGTTGCCCTTAAAATATCCCCTTTCAGTTTTGCCCACTGTTTTTCTTCATCCCCCAGCTGTTCCCATCCCATTAATTAATTAATTTATTTATTTACAGTCTCTTATATACCGCACTATTCAGCATCAGCGCGGTTTACATGGAACAAAAATGCTCAGTACAATTAACACGTATGAGTTTACAGATAACAGGGCAAATAACTTGGATAACAGGGGTAAACTATTAATGACTCCCTGAGGTATTGGCCCATCTTGGCAAAGCTAGTTTTCCTAAAGTCTAAGTCCCTCGCTGTTCAAAGGATTCTAACAGCCCTGGTCCTAATACTGAACCACACCATCTGGTGATCACTGGATGCAAAATGATCTCTCACTATAACATCAGAAACACTTTTACCATTGGTAAGCACCAAGTCCAGTATGGCCCCTTCACGTGAGGTATCCGTTTATTATTTTGGTTGCTCTCCTCTGTACCTTTTCTAATTCTGATATATCCTTTCAAAATATGGCTACCAGAAGTGCACACAATATTCAAAGTGCTGTCGCACAATGGAATGACAACATATAAAAATAACCTCCGCAGTGTAACTTGAAAGTTAATTAGTAATAAAACAGTATTATCAAATATATATAGAAAACACTTTAACTGGTAGCAATAGGTCTCAGCACAGACGGGCTGCCAATAGATTGTTTGTTTATCATCTAGTGGACTCACAACCCTTGTAACATCAATGACCTATATATTGAATTAGTAACGGCTACCAGAATTTTTTAGTGATTTGAAAAGTAATTCAACTGTAGTAGTGCTTGAAAAAAACAAGTGCTTAGCTTAATATTGAAGAAAAACTTCAGCTTTAAATTTCCTAACGCTGACAGACGCGCCAAAAAGTGCGTTTCTCCTTGCCCAGGTTTCATCAGGGGAATCTTGTAGAGCACTAGAAAATATATATTTAAAACAAGTTCATTAGTTATAACAGTCTTAAGTCGTAAAAGGTTATAATTAACTTTCAAGTTACACTGCGGAGGTTATTTTTATATGTTGGCATTGTTCCTCTAGCAAGAGAGACCAATATAGTGTTGTGCACAATGGAATGATACAGAGGCGTTATAATATCCTTGGTTTTATTCTCCATTCCTTTCCTTATGATTCATAGCATTTTATTTGCTTTCTTGGCTGCCACTGCACACTGGGCAGAGGGTTTCAACGTATTATCCATGATGATGCCCAGATCCTTTACCTGGGTGGTGATTCCTAATGTGGAACCTTACATCATGGAACCATAGTTTAGATTGTTCTTCCCTAAGTGTATAATTTTGCACATGACAATATTAAATTTCATCTGCCATTTGTATACCTAATCTCCCTTTTTGTCAATGTCCTCTTGTAATTTTTCATAGTTGTCTTTGAACTTTGAATAAATTTGTGTCATCTGTAAATTTGATCACCTCACTCATTCCCATTTCCAGGTCATTTATGAATATATTAAAAAGCAGCAGGCCCAGCAGAGATCCCTGGGGTACTCTACTCACCTTTCTCCATTGAGAAAACTGGCCATATAGCTCTAATCTCTGTTTTCTGTTAACCAGTTCCCAATCTACAATAGTACACTGTCTCCTATTCCATGACTTATTAATTTGCTCGATTATCTCATGTGGGATCTTAGCAAAGCCTTTTTGAAAATCCAGATAAACTCTATCACCTGGCTCAACTTTATCTACCCATTTATTCACACTTTCAAAAAAAGATAGCAGATTAGTGAGACAATGTTGTTGTTGTTGTTAAGTGCCGTCGAGTCGGTGTCAACTCATGGTGACCCTCTGGACAGTTGTCCTAAACTGTGTTCAGTCTTCAGTCAGCCGGCTCATTGTTGACAGACTGGCACCCGTAGCTGCTGTTATTGTATCGATCCATCTCATTGCTGGCCTTCCTCTTTTGCATTGACCTTCTATCTTGCCAAGCATGATGTCTTTCTCTAATGATCTCTCTCTTTGCATGATGTGTCCAAAGTATGAAAGTCTAAGTCTTGTCATCTGAGTTTCTAAAGAAAGCTTAGGTTTGATCTCCTCTAGTATGGACTGGGTTTGTTCTTCGGGCAGTCCATGGTATACACAGTAGTTGTCGCCAGCACCATAATTCAAAGGCATCAATATTCTTCCTATCTAACTTTTTCATTGTCTAACTTTCGCATCCATGATGTTATTGAAAATGCCAAGGCTTGAACTAGTTGAATCTTTGTATGGAGAGAGACATCTCTGCTCTTTAGAATCTTGTCTACGTCTTTCATAGCCATTCAGCCAAGAGCAATGTGTCATCGGATTTCTTGACTGCTTGTTGCTTCTTTATTGATAGTCGATCCAAGTAGGTTAAAGTTGTCCATTATTTCAATTTCTTCTCCATCAATGATGAACATATTGATTTTGCCAGTTGTCATGATCTTTGCTTTCTTTACATTAAGATGCAGGCCCAATAGTCAGTGCCAGCAGCTAGGGCTGCTAAAGCGGCCAGCCGCTGGCGGCGAATGTTAAATCTGGCACTGAGCAATGTTTCCTTTAACCTGTTCATTCTATTAACCCAGTTCCATGTAAACCGTTTTGACTTGTAGAAAAACAGTATATCAAAATTTGTTACATAAATAAATAAATCACTCTGGGTTGACGGCATTTGCCAATTGCCAACCAGACAGCTGTCCAGCTACACAATTCAATATAAGCTCTACTATTCACCGTTAATTATATGACTAACTTCTAAATAATAGCGATCAGGTCTCAGATTGGACTAATCACTGAATCTGCTTAATGGATACAGTGGAGGAAGTCTTCAACACATCAACGACCTGTTTAGTATCGTTGTATTTGCTCTTTTTTTCTTTGTTTTTTTTTTATTTTTCTCTTAATTCTCATATATTCATTACTTTGAACTGGCTGCCCTTAACTGCAAATGAGCCTCAAATGCATGAAGATGGAAAGATCATCAAATGAAGGAAAATAACAAAAATGGTAACTATAAAAATACTTAGCTTTGCATGTAGCACATCTTTTAACAGGGATTTGCCATATCCTTAACTCAGAGGCAAAAGCTGTAGTTCATAGTAAACTCCTTCGTGTTGCTTCAAAAACTAAAACTCATTTGATGATCTTTCCATCTTCATGCATTTGAGGCTCATTTGCAGTTAAGGGCAGCCAGTTCAAAGTAATGAATATATGAGAATTAAGAGAAAAATACAAAAAAACAAAGAAAAAAGAGCAAATACAGCGATACTAAACAGGTCATTGATGTGTTGCAGACTTCCTCCACTGTATCCATTAAGCAGATTCCGTGATTAGTCCAATCTGAGACCTGATCGCTATTATTTAGAAGTTATTCATATGATTAACGGTGAATAGTAGAGCTTATATTGAATTGTGTAGCTGGACAGCATAAAGCTCTGAAAAGTGACGTCAAATTAATTTGTTGTCAACCAGACAGCTGTGCCACTGAGCCGCCATCTGGTCAGCAACATGTGGCAATAGCCAGGCCAGGGTTTCCTGCATCCAGCCTTTGCCATGCATCACCAACCAGTCAGCGGCTCAATGTCGCTGCTGCCTGGTCAGCAATAAGTGCTGCCTTGACTCTGCCCTGAAATACCCCCAACATGCTCCAGTGCCAACTGGTTAGTATCAGGGTGTGTAGCGGCAGCATCCATGGGTATTCAGTCACACCAATTGTGTTAGTGCCCACTGAACATCCATTGGCATTTACACAGTTTGCAAGTCTGCAAACTCTGTAAATGACTTTGAATATCCCCCTCCCCAACTTTCCCTGTACGCAGTCTTACTTATTTTCTCACCAGTTATTGGGATCTACAGTTGTTTACCTTGCCCATTCAGACTACAAAATGTGTTCATTTATCTGGGGTGTGTAAGAGTAGTTACTCACCTGTAACAGGTGTTCTCCAGGAGCAGCAGGAATCAGTCCTCACATATGGGTGACGTCGGTGCCGACGGAGCCCTCATGCGGAGCATTTCCCCAGCTTTCAAAGAAAGCCTTTGGGAATGCAGTGCGCATGCACGGTCCCCTTCCCGCCCAAGGGTGCCATCTTGCTCAGTCTGATGACATAGCTAAAAGACAGCAAAAAACTAAATGAATCATATGACTGCAACTCCAAGGGGAGGAGGGAGGGTCGTGAGGACTGATTCCTGCTGCTCCTGGAGAACACCTGTTACAGGTGAGTAACTACTCTTTCTCCAGGACCAAGCAGGGAGTCAGTCCTCACATATGGGACTCCCCAGCTTCAGGCTACCGGGAACCCAAGCTGAAAAATAAGCTCCCTCTAGAGCGTCAGCATCCGTGAAAGTATCCTCTCTGAGAACGCCCCCGTACGGTAGCCCAACACAAGGGCCGGAGGGTAGGAGTTGCCTAAACCTCAAAGAAATTATGGAGTACCGCCTGTCCGAAAGCACTGTCCATACGGGACTCCCTCTCGAGGCAGTAGTGGGCCGCAAAAGTCTGGCTTGAAGACCAAGTAGCGGCCCAGCAGATGTCTGCCAACGGAACAGAGCGGAGATGAGCTACTGATAAGAACATAACATAAGAACATAAGATATGCCATACTGGGTCAGACCAAGGTCCATCAAGCCCAGTATTCTGTTTCCAACAGTGGCCAAACTAGGTCATATGTACCTAGCAGTTTCCCCAAGAGACACAAGTTCCACAATACTTGTACTGGGTCAAGCATTGATATCTTCGGTCACTTCTTAATAATGGTTTATGGACCTTTCCTCCAGGAACTTGTCCAAACCTTTTTTAAACCCAGCTACACTAACAGCCTTTACTACATCCTCCGGTAACAAATTCCAGAGTTTGATTACACGTTGAGTGAAAAAATATTTTCTTTTATTGGTCTTAAATAGTTTACCCTGTAGCTTCATTGCATGTCCCCTAGTCTTTCTATATTCTGATAACGTAAACAATCGATCTACGTTTACCCGTTCCATTCCGTTCATTCATTAATTTATAGACTTCTATCATATCTCCCCTCAGCCGTCTCTTTTCCAGTTTAAAGAGCCCTAACCTTTTTAGCCTTTCTTCATAGGAGTATCCTTCCATCCCCTTTACCATTTTGGTGGCTCTTCTCTGAACCTTTTCTAAAATCGCTATATCCTTTTTAAGATACGGCGACCAGAATTGCACACAATATTCAAGGTGCGGTCTCACCATGGAACGATATAGAGGCATTATAATATCTTTTGTTCTCCAGGACCAAGCAGGAAGTCAGTCCTCACATATGGGTGACGTCGGCGCCGACGGAGCCCTCGCGGAGCAATTTTCCCCAGCTTGCAAAGAAAGCCTTTGGGAATTGCAGCGCGCATGCGCGGTCCCCTTCCCGCCCAAGGGTGCCATCTTAGCCAGTCTTCTTTTTTCCGCAGAGCCCTACAGACGTTGTCTCACAGTACCCGCTGAAAAGTTGATTTTCTTCAATTATTTTACGTTTTTCTTCGGTTTGACGCCGGTCTCTTTCCTGCCCGGACTCGCGACGCCGGTTGCGAGTCCTTTTCCTTGTTTTTTCGGTTTTTCTGACTTTTCTGTCAGTTTCGTTTTTTCTTCGATTTTTTCGCTGGCAGCCCGGTCCTTTGACCTCGCAGGGGCCCTTTTTCCCCCGATGGCTGCCAGTGGCTTCAAACGGTGTGTTCAGTGTGACAGGAATATGTCTCTAACTGACACACA
Source organism: Ichthyophis bannanicus (assembly GCA_033557465.1). NCBI lineage: Eukaryota > Metazoa > Chordata > Amphibia > Gymnophiona > Ichthyophiidae > Ichthyophis > Ichthyophis bannanicus. The sequence goes on from CM066032.1 coordinate 1,656,677,514, forward strand.
TGATCATTGTCTACGCTGCCTAGGCCCAGATCACGAAGAACTGATCTGTGGGGCCTGCAGCAAGATGTCCTCCAAAGCTTTAAGGAGTCGGCGGCATCAGCGGGAAAGAATCTTCACAGATCCCACCCGTACCCGGACCTCGTCGGAGGCTTCGGCGTCCAGAGGCTCCAGCTCTGAGCACCGTCGAAGTTCCTCAGACAGAGGTTCTCCCTCAGGGGATCATCATCGGAGGACGAAACCCGCGAGGGCGGCGTCGGTGGACGCTCCTGGTTCCGTGAGGGCCAGGTCGCATAGCCCCGATAGCCGTCCCGGGTCTTTGGAGATGGAGCGTCTCGCAAAGCGGCCTCGTCTAGAGAAGGACTCGTCTCCTCCGGTAAGTCCTGTTGTCCTCGTGGACTCGCCTCCGAGGGGTCCGCTGTCGGGGCCCGAGTCGGGGGCTGCTGGGTCTCCTGAGTTCGGACTCAGGTTGACGGCCCTGGAGAGCAGTCTGACTGCCTTCATGGACCAGCAGCGGGCACTGATCGCTAGCCTCGCTGGCGTCTCTGCCCTGACCACCGGGACGTCGACGTCTAAGTCGACCCCGGAGACCGAGCTGATCCTCGAGTCCATGCGGGCTCGAGTCGATCCTCGGTCGAGGTCGCCCTTGGCCTCCCGTTCGGGACCGAGGTCGTCGACGCCGACTCCCTCGGCGTCAGGGCAGCCGGCGTCTACGCCCGCCCGACCTGACCCCATCGATTCCTCCTCGGAGTCGGCCTGGGAATCTGAGGTGGAAGAGTCACCTGATTCTTTTCGGACTCGGTGTGTCCCATCGGACTCCCCTGAGTCCGAACCTCGGAAACAGTCCCCCCCGGAGGATGCCAGGTTCTCGGACTTCGTAAAGGATATGGCCAAGGCCTTGGCCTTCCCTGCGGATCCCGAGGAGGAGCCTCGAGCCGAAGAGCTCGATGCCCTCCAGTACGACTCTCCTGCAAAGGAGCACTTTACTGTACCGGTTCCTCCCATGCTGGAACGACTGCTCTTCCGCATGTGGGAGAGTCCGGCGTCGTCGCCGGTTTTAAGCAAGCGGGTCGATTCCATCTATCGAGTCCGCAAGAGCCCTGGCTTCCAGAAGGCACAACTACCGCACCATTCCATGGTGGTGGAATCGGCCATGCATAGGCTCAAGAGCCAGAAGATGCACTCCTCGGTGCCTCCCGGCAGGGAGGCCCGCAACCTGGATGGCCTCGGTAAGAAGTGTTTCCAAGGTTCTATGCTTGCTTGTCGGGTCCAGACCTACCAGCTCTAATTGGGCATGTACCTTAGAGACCTGGCTAAAGAGATAGCCGGCTTCTCTGCTGGACTTTCCGAGGAACCTTTGCAGAGGTTCCTGGCCTTGTCTACTGGAATACGAGAATGCTCCAAGTTCATTTCTCGAGCAGCCTATGATGGCTTTGAAGCATCGGCTCGTGTGGCCGCAGCCGGCATCGGTGCCCGCCGACAGGCTTGGCTTCAGTCGTCTGACCTTGAACCCTGGGTGCAGGACAAGTTGGTCGATGTCCCCTGCCGAGGTGAGAACCTATTTGGCAAGCCCATGGCGGAGAAGGCTGCGCAAATCGAGACGGAAACTCTCACCAGAACAAGGCTCTCTAGAAAGACCTCTGCCCCTTCCCAAAAGAAGAAGGGCTCGGGAAAAAAGTCCTTTTACCCGAGAAAGGCGGCTGCCTATAAACACTACCCTCAATATCAGGCCTCCGCAGCTCCCCAACAGGGTCAGCAGGCCAAGGGACGGGGTAACGGATCCCGTAGGCAGCAAGCCCCCAAGCCTGAACCACCGGCCCCTGCTCAGCAGGGTGGGGGTTTTTGACTTCATCGACATAGCCTCTCCCCCCTCAGCTGGTTTCTCCCAGCACAGGAGGCCGCCTGGTCCACTTTGCCCACAGGTGGTCCAACATCACATCAGATGCCTGGGTGCTTCATGTAGTGCGAGAAGGCTATCTTCTCCACTTCCACCAAGTCCCTCCCTCCTATTTTCCGGGAGAGCCTCCACGACTCCCTCTGCACAGGGACTTACTCCTTCAGGAGTTAGCAAGTCTTCTTCAGGAACAGGCTGTGGAACCGGTGCCCCACCACCTGAGAGGTCAAGGCTTTTATTCCAGGTATTTCCTAATACCAAAAAGAACAGGAGGCCTCAGACCCATCCTGGACTTGCGCAACCTCAACAAGTTCCTCGAGAGGGAGAAGTTCAAGATGCTTACCCTTGGAATCCTTCTGCCCTACCTCCAGCAGGGAGATTGGCTATGCTCCTTGGATCTAAAGGATGCCTACACGCACATCCTCATCCACCCAAGCCACCGACAATACCTAAGGTTTGTGGTGGCAGGAAATCATTACCAGTACAGAGTACTGCCCTTTGGCCTATCCTCCGCACCACGAGTCTTCACAAAATGTCTCGCGGTGGTGGCAGCTTATCTCCGGCTTCAGGGCCTCTATGTCTTTCCTTACCTAGACGACTGGCTCATCAGAGCATCGTCCTCTCAAGAAGTCACACAAGCCACGCACCGCACTGTGACTCTTCTCCAGTACTTGGGCTTTGTCGTAAACTTCGCAAAGTCCACTTTGCTCCCCTCGCAGGACCTCGAGTTCATCGGCGCAAGATTGCACACTCTTCAGGCGCGAGCTTTCCTGCCTCTCGACAGAGCTCAGCGGCTCATGGACCTAGCCAGCCGTTTTCGCAGCCAGTCCCTGGTCTCGGCCAGGCTCTTTCTGAGACTGCTCGGCCATATGGCTTCCACCGTCCACGTGACCCCCAACGCCCGCCTGAACATGCGGCCTGCTCAGTGGTGCCTTCGCAAGCAGTGGCAACAGGCCACGGGCGGCCTCGCCGACTTAGTGCAGATCTCCAGCCCGCTGGCCTCTTCCCTACAGTGGTGGCTTCATCAGCCAAACCTAGTACTCGGAATGCCTTTTCAGTCTCCTCCGCCTGCTCAAGTGCTGACGACCGATGCTTCTCTCCTGGGATGGGGAGCGCATTGCCAAGGGGCCTGCACTCAAGGTCTCTGGACCTCGTGGGAGTCTGCACAGCAGATCAACTTCCTGGAGCTCAGAGCGATCCGTCTGGCTCTCAAGGCTTTCTCCCACCTGACATCTCACCGGTCCGTCCTTGTCCAGACGGACAATCAGGTTGCCATGTTCTACGTGAACAAACAGGGGGGCACGGGCTCCTTCCTTCTCTGTCGGGAAGCGCAGAAGCTCTGCTCTTGGGCCGTCAGCCGGGGCATTCTTCTCAAAGCAGTTTATCTCCCAGGCCAAGAAAATTACCTGGCGGACAAACTCAGCAGAATCCTCCAGCCGCACGAGTGGCGCCTGGATCCCTTGGTAGTTCAGAAACTTTTTCTCAAGTGGGGCCTCCCCACGCTGGATCTCTTTGCCAGTTCTCTCAACCGGCAACTTCCTCGTTTCTGCTCTCGCCAACCGCATCCCCTCCGAGTAGCGGCAGATGCTTTTCTGCTCTCCTGGTCGAAGGACCTTCTGTATGCCTTTCCTCCCATACCGCTAGTCTCTCGAACTCTTTTCAAGGTTCTCTACGACAAAGCTTCCATGATCCTGATAGCTCCTCGCTGGCCCAGGCAGCCGTGGTTCCCACTCCTGCTGCAACTGGCGGTGGATGCTCCGTTCCCTCTGGGATTTCAACCAGATCTCCTAACCCAAGAACAGGGATCTCTGCTACACCCCAACCTCAGATCTCTCCATCTGATGGCCTGGCTGCTGAACGGGTAGTCCTTGCTCCCCTTCTCCTGCCTGCAGAGGTGGAGGAGGTCGTCCTGGCTTCCCGACGACCTTCCACCCGCAAATGCTACGCACTCAAATGGCGTCGCTTCTCCGTTTGGTGTACTACACAGGCTCAGGATCCCTTCTCCTGCTCGGTGTCGGTGGTCTTGCAATACTTGCTCCACCTCTCTAATCTTGGACTTAAGTCCAACTCCGTAAAGGTTCACCTCAGTGTTCTTGCGGCACATCATGTGCCGGTGGACGGCAGACCTCTTTCCAACCACCCTCTCGTGGCACGGTTCCTCCGAGGTCTCCTTCTCCTTAAACCGCCTCTGCGCCCGCCAGCGCCGGACTGGGATCTGAATGTGGTTTTACAGCGGATCACCTGTCCGCCTTTTGAACCTATGGCTACCTGTCCTCTCCATTTTCTTTCGTGGAAAACCTTATTCTTGATAGCCCTCACTTCCGCTAGGCGTGTAAGTGAACTGCAGGCCCTCGTGTCTGATCCCCCTTACACTCGGTTCTACAAAAATAGGGTAGTCCTGCGGACTCACCCTAAATTTCTTCCAAAGGTTGTCTCCCCTTTTCACATCAATCAGGAGGTGGTACTTCCGACCTTCTTTCCCAGGCCAACCTCCAGCCGGGCTGAAATGGTCCTGCATACCCTGGACTGTAGAAGGGCGTTGACCTTCTACCTTGACCGTACGCGAGAGCACAGAAGGGCTGCTCAGCTCTTCGTGTCTTTTGACCCCAATAAATTGGGGCTTCCTGTCTCCAAGCGTACTTTGTCCCCTTGGGTTGCTGACTGTATCGCTTGGGCTTATGGAGCGGCCGGACTCTCGTTAGAAAGTCGGGTCACGGCTCATTGTGTTCGGGCGAAAGCTACGTCAGTGGCTTACCTCCGCTCTGTTCCGTTGGCAGACATCTGCCGGGCCGCTACTTGGTCTTCGAGCCAGACTTTTGCGGTCCATTACTGCCTCGAGAGGGAGTCCCGCAGGGACAGTGCTTTCGGACAGGCAGTCCTCTGCAATCTCTTCGAGGTTTGAGCAACTCCTACCCTCCATCCCGGATGTTGGGCTACCGGTGGGATATAATTCAGTGAAGATTCCTTCCTTCTGTGCTTCTGAGCTTGAGGGAGCTCATTTTTGTGCTTAGGGTCTCCAGTAGCCTTAAGCTTGGGAGTCCCATATGTGAGGACTGACTTCCTGCTTGGTCCTGGAGAAAGCGTAGTTACTCACCTGTAACAGGTGTTCTCCAGGAGCAGCAGGAATCAGTCCTCACAACCCTCCCTCCTCCCCTTGGAGTTGCAATCATATCATTAGTTTTTTTGCAAATTTTTATGCTGTCTTTTAGCTATGTCATTAGACTGGCTAAGATGGCACCCTTGGGCGGGAAGGGGACCGCGCATGCGCGCTGCAATTCCCAAAGGCTTTCTTTGAAAGCTGGGGAAAATTGCTCCGCGAGGGCTCCGTCGGCGCCGACGTCACCCATATGTGAGGACTGATTCCTGCTGCTCCTGGAGAACACCTGTTACAGGTGAGTAACTACGCTTTTTATTTTCCATTCCTTTCCTTATCATACCTAGCATTCTATTTGCTCTCTTGGCCGCCGCTGCACACTGGGCCGAGGGTTTTAACATGGTATCCACAATGACGCCTAAATCTTTTTCCTGGGTGGTGGTTCCTAATGTGGAACCTTGCATCGTGTAACCATAGTTTGGGTTGTTCTTCCCTAGGTGCATAACCTTGCACTTGTCCACATTAAATTTCATCTGCCATTTTGATGCCCAGTCTTCCAATTTATCAAGATCCTCTTGCAATTTTTCACAATCCTCTTCGGTTTTAACAACTTTAAATAGTTTTGTGTCATCTGCAAATTTGATAACCTTACTCGTTATTCCACTCTCCAGGTCATTTATGAATATGTCAAAAAGCAGCGGACCCAGCACAGATCCCTGGGGTACACCACTATTCACCTTTCTCCATTGGGAAAATTGGCCATTTAGCCCTACCCTCTGCTTTCTATCTTTTAACCAGCTCATGATCCACAATAGTACACTGCCTCCTATCCCATGACTCTTTAGTTTTGCCAAAAGTCTCTGATGAGGGACCTTGTCAAAGGCTTTCTGAAAGTCCAGATACACAATATCAACCGACTCACCTTTGTCCACCTGTTTATTCACTCCTTCAAAAAAACATAACAGATTAGTAAGACAAGATCTTCCTTGTCTAAAGCCATGTTGGCTGTCTCCCATTAGGTTGTGACTATCTACATGCTGAGTAATTTTATTCTTTATGATGGTTTCTACCATTTTTTTCCCCGGTACTGACGTCAGGCTCACCGGTCTGTAGTTTCCCGGATCACCCCTGGAACCCTTTTTAAAAATTGGTGTTACATTGGCGATCCTCCAATCTTCAGGTATTAGAGATGATTTTAATGATAGTTCACAGATTACTGATAGCAGGTCTGCAATCTCATATTTCAGTTCTTTCAACACCCTTGGATGTATACCATCCGGCCCAGGTGATTTGCTACTCTTCAGTTTATCTAATAGTTGTAAGACATCTTCCGATGTATCGATATTTCCTTCAATTCTTCCACACCTTTAAATACCACTTCCGTCATGGGTAACATCCCTACATCTTCCTCAGTAAAGACCGAAGCAAAGAATTCATTCAGTCTCTCCGCTATCGCCTTGTCGCCTCTTAGTGCTCCTTTAACCCCTTAATCATCTAATGGACCAACTGACTCTCTCACAGGTTTTTTGCTACGAATGTACTTGAAAAGGTCTTTATTTCGCGTTTTTGCTTCCGCAGCAAGCTTCTTCTCAAATTCTCTCTTTGCCTGCTTTATCAATGCCTTGCATTTGACTTGCCAGTGCTTGTGCTGTTTCCAGGTTTCGTCGTTTGGCTCTTTTTTTCCATTTCCTGAAAGTTGCTTTTTTGGCAACAACAGCCTCTCGGACCTCACCTTTAAACCATGCTGGCAGTTTTTTGGACTTCCTTCCACTTTTCTTAAAGCGTGGAATACAGCTGGTCTGGGCTTCCAAGATAGTATTTTTCAACAACATCCAAGCTTGATGTACGTCTTTAACCTTTGCAACTGCTCCTTTTAGTTTTTTCTTAACTGTTTTCCTCATTTTATCATAGTCTCCCTTTCGAAAGTTAAAAGGTAGTACTGTGGATTTCCTTTCTATCCCTCCTCCACTAATTAAATCAAAGGCGATCATGCTATGATCACTATTGCCAAGTGGCCCCAACACCCTTATCTCTTGCACTAGATCTGGTGTTCCACTAAGGACTAGGTCTAATATGGCTTCCCCTCTGGTCGGTTCATGAACCAGCTGCTCCAAGAAGCAGTCATTTATTTCATCCAGGAACTTTATCTCCCTAGCATGTCCTGACGTGACACTGACCCAGTCGATACCAGGGTAATTGAAATCACCCATTATTCTTACTGCACTGTAACGTTTGTTAGCTTCCTTGATTTCTTTGAGCATTTCATCATCCATTTGGTCATTCTGGCCAGGCGCTCGATAGTACAACCCCCCTGCCATTGCCTTCCCCCTTTTATATGGAATTTCAATCCATACAGATTCTACAGCAGATTTTGTTTCCTGCAAAACTTTAATCCTTTCTGAGTCAATGCCCTCTCTAACAGAGCGCAACCCCTCCACCAATTTGATCAGCTCTATCATTACGATATAGTTTGTACCCAGGTATCACAGTGTCCCACTAGTTGTCCTCCTTCCACCATGTCTCTGATATTCCAATCATATCTAACATTTCATTTAGTGCTATATATTCTAACTCTCCCATCTTATTGTTTAGACTTCTAGCATTTGCATACAAGCATTTTAGAGAATGTATTTTGTTCATGTTAATTTGGCTATTGTTAGACATGGGTAAATTGGGATCTTTAAGCTCTGTCTGCTCCATACTTGAGGGCATTTGGGCTACTTTACTCTTTTGTGGAACCTCTCTGCTTTTGGTAGTATCCTTCAAGGATACATTCTTCCGAACCATCTGCTCTTGGGCGACTGTCGGCTTTCCCCTAATATCTAGTTTAAAAGCTGCTCTATCACCTTTTTAAAGGTTAATGCCAGCAGCCTGGTTCCATCCCGGTTAAGGTGAAGCCCATCCCTTCGGAAGAGCCCCTCCTTTCCCCAGAATGTTCCCCAGTTCCTAACAAATGCAAAACCCTCCTCTCTGCACCATTGTCTCATCCACGCATTGAGACTCCGGAGCTCTGCCTGCCTTTTGGGTCCTGCGCGCGGAACAGGAAGCATTTCGGAGAATGCTACCCTGGAAGTTCTGGATTTCAACTTCCTACCTAAAAGTCTAAATTTTGCCTCCAGAACCTCCCTACCACATTTTCCTATGTCATTGGTACCGACATGTACCAAGACAGCAGACTCCTCTCCAGCACTATCTAAGACCTTATCTACGTGGCGCGTGAGGTCCGCTACCTTCGCACCAGGCAGGCATGTTACCAGGCGATCCTCACGTCCACCAGCCACCCAGCTATCTACATGTCTAATGATCGAATCACCAACTATAACGGCTGTGCTAACCCTTCCCTCATGGGCACATGGCCCTGGAGAAACTTCCTCGGTGCGAGAGGGTTTTACATCACCTGGAGGACAGGTCCTAGTTACAGGATCACTTCCTGCTGCACCAGGGTGATGCTCTCCTGTCACGTGACCTCTCTCCTCCATGGCAACAGGGGTGCTGCCAGACTGGAGGTGGGACTTCAGGACTATATCCCTGTAGGTCTCGTCTATGTACCTCTCTGTCTGTCTTATGTTTTCCAAGTCTGCTACTTTAGCCTCTAGAGAACGGACTTGTTCCCTGAGAGCGAAGAGCTCCTTGCACCTAGTGCACACGTAAGACCTCTCACCAACTGGGAGAAAATCATACATGTGACACTCAATGCAAAAGACTGGAAAGCCCCCATCCCGCTGCTGGACTGCTGTCTGCATCTTAGTTTTAAGTTTGTGTCTAGATCTTTAAGTTCTTACTTACTAGGGGTTGCTATGGGTATTTATACCAATAAAACTGTACCTAATACGTTTAATATACCTTGTTCACCTGAAGCTAAATTAATCTCAGGTCCTTAGTGATGCGGCCTTCGCCCTGACACGGTGTGCCGTGACTCGACCCTGCAAGGAGAGGCCGGCTGCCCTGTAAGCCCAGGCGATACAATCCGCTACCCAGAGAGACAATGTACGCTTGTAGACAGGCAACCCCATTTTATTAGGGCCAAAAGATACGAAGAGCTGAGGAGCCCTTCGATGTCCCTGCATACAGTCTATGTAAAAGGACAACGCCCTTTTACAGTCCAGGGTATGCAGGACTGTTTCAGCCCGGTTGGCATGCGGTCTGGGGAAGAATATTGGAAGAACCACCTCCTGATTGAGGTGGAAGGAGGAGACAACCTTCGGAAGGAACTTAGGGTGAGTCCGTAAGACCACCCTGTTCTTATAGAACCGTGTGTACAGTCTATCAGAAACCAGAGCTTGTAGTTCACTCATACGCCTGGCCAAGGTAAGACCCACTAAGAACAACGCCTTCCAGGAAAGGAAGCATGACAGGTAGCCATCGGCTCAAATGGTGGGCAAGTAAGTTGGTGCAAGACCACATTCAAATCCTACTCAGTGGCTGGTGGGCGGATCGGAGGCTTGAGCAAAAGCAGGTCTCTGAGGAAGCGGGACACCAAGGGGTGGCCCAACAGAGATTGGCCCTCTACCTGTGAGTGGTGCACCGATAGAGCAATGAGGTGGACCTGAACAGAGTTGGATTTAAGGTCTAGGTCCGACAGGTGAAGCAGATACTGCAGCACCACTGGCACCAGGCATGAAAAAGGATCCTCTGGCGCTGAGCACACCAGGTGGAGAACCTACGCCACTTGAGGGCATAAGATTTCTGGGTGGATTGCCTCCTAGAAGCCAAAACCACCTCTTCCACTTCCTTAGTTAGACATAAGAGGGCTAGAACTACCCTTTCAGCAGCCAGGCCATCAGATTAAGGGACTGGAGGTTGGGGTGCAGTATAGATCCCTGATCCTGAGATAGGAGATCGGGTTGCACCCCCAGAGGGAGTGGAGTGTCCACTGCCAACTGCAGGAGGAGTGGAAACCATGGTTGCCTCGGCCATCTGGGGGCTACCAGAATCACCGAGGCCTTGTCCTGAAGAACCTTGAACAAGGTGCGAGCCACTAGAGGCGTGGGAGGAAACGCATACAGTAGGGCCGTAGACCAAGAGATTAGAAACGCATCTGCTGCTATTCGCAGAGGATGCGGTTGCCTGGAACAGAACCTGCGTACACTGTCAGCCGGCCTCCTGTGCTGAGAGGAGCTAGCTGAGGAGGAGAGGCTATGCAGTGGGAGTCAAAACCCTGCTCCCTGCTGTGCAGGAGCCGGAGCTGATGGCTTGGATGTTTTCTGCCTATGGGGCCCATGTCCCTGCCCCTTGGCCTGCTGACCCTGATGGGGAGCTGTAGAGGCCTGAAACTGAGGGTAGGATTTGTAGGCAGTAGCCTTCCTCGGGTAAAAGGGCTTTTTCCCTGAGCCCTTCTTCTGAGAAGGGGCAGAAGTTTTTCTGGATAGCCTTGTCCTGGTGAGAGTCTCAGACTCGAGTTCTGCAGCCTTTTCAGCCATGGGTTTGCCAAAATGTTTCTCACCTCGGCAAGGGACATCGACCAACTTGACCTGTACCCATGGCTCGAGGTCCGATGACTGTAGCCAGGCCGATTCCACAACCATGGAGTGGTGCGGTAGCTGTGCCTTCTGGAACCCAGGGCCTCTTACAAACTCGATAAATGGAATCGACCCATCTGCTGAGAACCGGCGCCAAGGCCAGTGCCTCTCACTTGTGGAAGAGCAGCCGTTCCAGCATTGGAGGAACCGGTACAGTAAAGGCCTCCTTAGGCGGAGAGTCATACTGGAGGGCCTCGAGCTCCTCGGCTCGAGGCTCCTCCTCGGGATCCGCGGGGAAGGCCGAGAACTGGGTATCCTCCGGTGGGGACTGTCTCCGAGGCTCGGACTCCGGTGAGTCTGATGGGACGCACCGGGTCCGGAAAGTGCCCGGGGACTCCTCGTCCTCCGTCTCCCACTCAGACCCCTCCGAGGAGGAATCGAGCGGCTCCGACTGGGAGGGCATCGATGCCATCTGCCCCGACGCCGAGGGCACCGGCGTCGATGACCTCGGCCCCGAGCGGGAGGCCAAGGGGGACCTTGGCCGAGGATTGACTCGGCCTCCGGGGTTGACTTGGACGTCGAGGTCCCAGTGGTCGGGGCAGATGCACCGGTGAAACCGGCGATCAGTACCCGCTGCTGCTCCCTGAAGGCAGCCAAGCTGTTCTCCAAGGCCGTCAACCTGAGACTCAGCTCAAGAGACTCAGCAGCCCCGACTCGGGCCCCGATGGCGTCAGGCCCGACGTCGGCTCCCCCGGAGGGGAGTCTACGAGGACAACAGCACTCACGTGACTTGGGGACTCTGGCTCCACTAGAGGCAACTTGGCAGGCCTCTCCGACTCCGAGGACCCCGGACGGCGGTCGGGGCTATGCGACCTGGCCCTCGAGGGGCCAAGAGCATCCACCGACGCTGCCCTCCCGGGTTTCTTCTTCCTTCTTTGTTCCCGAGAAGGAGACCCCCTTTCAGAGGAGCCCCGACAGTGCTCGTGGTCGGACTCCCGAGATGTCGAGGCCTCTGACGAGGTCTGGGCCCGGCCAGACGCGGAGTCAGAAAAAGGTCTTTCACGCTGATGCTGACGGCTCCTCAGCACCTTAGAGGACATTTTGCCGCACGGGACACAGACCACCGGGTCATGGTCAGGCCCGAGGCACCGGAGGCAGCAGTCATGTGTGTCGGTGAGAGACATCAGCTTCTTACACCGATCACACTTCTTGAACCCGCTGGCAGCCATCGGGGGAAAAAGGGCCCCTGCAAGGTCAAAAGCCCAGGCTGCCAGTGAAAAAGAGAAAAAAAGCGGGAACGCTAGTCACGAAGGACAAAAACCGAAAAACTAGCTCCGGGCTCAATATCAGTGTACCAGGCCCAGGCGGGAAGGGGAACCGGCATCAAACCGGGCAAAAAACACAAATCCAATGCAGGAAAAAACAACTTTTTACCGGGTGACAAGGGTGACATACGTCCGTCGGGCTCCGCGGAAAAAAGAAGACTGAGCAAGATGCACCCTTGGGCGGGAAGGGGACCGCGCATGCGCGCTGCATTCCCAAAGGCTTTCTTTGAAAGCTGGGGAAATGCTCCGCATGAGGGCTCCGTCGGCGCCGACGTCACCCATATGTGAGGACTGACTTCCTGCTTGGTCCTGGAGAAGTATACTGTGCTCCCTTTGTAGAAATACCTCAAGGATTTATTAAGATATTACCAATCAAAGACCCCTGAAAGCAAAGTTGCTCACCTATAGCAGGTGTTCTCCGGGGACAGCAGGAATCCATATGAGTGATGATGGCGCCGATGGAGCCCATGAAAAAGCATCTCCCCAGCTTTCAAAGAAAGCCTTTGGGAGATGCACCATGCATGCATGGTCCCCTTCCTGCCAAGGGTGCCATCTTGCCTCAGTCCAATGACATAGCTAAGACAGGCAAAAAATTTAAATACAGTAAAGAAGCAACTCCAAGGGGAGGAGGGAGGTTGTGAGGACTGATTCCTGCTGTCCGTGGACAGCACCTGTTACAGGTGAGTACATAAGAACATAAGATATGCCATACTGGGTCAGACCAAGGTCCATCAAGCCCAGTATTCTGTTTCCAACAGTGGCCAATCTAGGTCATACGTACGTAGCAGTTTCCTCAAGGGACACAGTTTCCACAATGCTTGTATTGGTTCAAGCATTGATATCCTGGGTCCCTTCTTAATAATGGTTTATGGACCTTTCCTCCAGGAACTTGTCCAAACCTTTTTTTAAACCCAGCTACACTAACAGCTCATACTACATCCTCCGGTAACAAATTCCAGAATTTGATTACACGTTGAGTGAAAAAATATTTTCTTTTATTAGTCTTAAATAGTTTACCCTGTAGCTTCATTGCATGTCCTCTAGTCTTTCTATATTCTGATAAGGTAAACAATCGATCTACGTTTACCCGTTCCACTCTGTTCATTAATTTATAGACTTCTATCATATCTCCCCTCAGCCGTCTCTTTTCCAGGTTAAAGAGCCCCAACCTTTTTAGCCTTTCTTCATAGGAGTATCCTTCCATCCCCTTTACCATTTTGGTGGCTCTTCTCTGAACCTTTTCTAAAATCGCTATATCCTTTTTATGTTTAAATCTGTTTTATTCAAACAACGAAAAAGAAACAACATACACAACACCATAAACGTAGTCATATCTCCATGAACGAAAATACAGAAGTCTACCACAGAGCTTGAAGGCCCCCGTAGGGGAACAGAACAGGCACAAAAGGATTTATAACAAGAAAGTTTTTCGTTATGACAGTAGTTAGAACCATAACAACAACAAGAGCAATGTTAACAGTAGTACTGTTGAGGTTACTATGGATAATTATACAATGTGCCATGATAATAAAAGATTGTAAAGAAAAAAACAGAAAAATAAAGGAAAAATAGTGGACCCCCCCACCCCTTCCCCCCTAGACAGATCAAACCAACCAACCCACTAAGCCCAGCTAGGCCACCATAGCAAAAAAAAAGAAAAGAGGAAAAAGAACATGGGTAGGCCCAGGGTGTGTTCTTCTCCCAGGCCCAACCCCACTCCCAAGGCGGCCATTACACTAAGGAAATGCCCCCTCCCTACCCCTGCCCCTTCCCCCCCCCCCCCCCGTTCCACTCAACCAGGAAGCCACCGTCCCAAGTGGAGGACTGCCCTCCCCAGGGATAGGAGGTGGGAAGCAGACAAAACTAGACATGCAAGCATTCATGGTCCACTCAGAATTCGACTACGAGTCCCCCAAGGCAGCATACGCAGGTGAGGTCCCCAGACCTCCAGAAAACACTGCCAAGCCCTCTCCTTCCCACAGACACACATCCTCTCCATAAGCAGAATCTTGTGCAATTGTATCCTCCAGACACCATAGGTAGGTCCCCGAGCATCTAGCCATTGCTGCAAGACCAGCATGCGGGCAGTTATCAGGACTATCCGGACCCAGTGCAGGCCCCTATGCCCCAATCGTTCCTCCCATGCATCTTCCCACAAGTCTAGCACCGCATTCTTGGCGGTCAAAAGGATAGGCTGCTGCAGGCAGGCGGCCAGATACGACGAAACCCGCCCCCAATACAACTGAGCGCTCGAGCAATGCCAAAACATATGGCCCAATGTGACCCGGGGCACGCCACAACGTGGGCAACCATGGCTGTCCCCCACCCCTGCACGCCATGCCCGGAGGGGGGCAAAATACAGGCGGCGCAGGATCTTATACTGGGTATCTCTATGAAGCACATACACGCTAAGAGAAGGAATAGCATTCAAACCACCAATGAGTTCCTCACCACTAAGCCCGTCACCCAAGTCCGCAGTCCAGGCCGCAGCCAACTCTTCCACACCAAGAGGCAAAACCCCTTCCCACAACATTTTATATAGCCCCGACACGCGCGCCCCTGACTCCCCCCCCCAGAAGCGCAAGTTCAATCGTCGAACAGACCTCCCCATTGAGGGCCCCCACAGGGATCCCCCAGATGTAATTGCAGAGTTGCGCGTACTGAAAGATGTCCGTGCCCCGCAAGGGGTATTGCTGACATAGCACAGGAAATGCCATCATCTCCCCGTCTGAGGTTAGCACGTGTTCCAGATTGACCAGACCCAACTCCTCCCAGCCGTCAAAGTGTGACCTCCCCAGGCCCGGCGCAAACTCAGCGTTCCCCCGGATAGGAAGGTAGGGCGTATAAGCCGTCGAAATCGTACGGCCGGAACAAAAGTACCACACGCCTTCCGTACGGGATCCAGGATAATCTTTCGAAAAGCCACAGGCAGCCCCCGAACACAGCTGGCATGCAAAAGGTAACGAACGTGTAGGGGGCGTACTACAGCACCAAGCAACCCTAGGGGGGAACAATCTTCCAAATCCCATATCCAATCCCGAGCCCACCGCAACAAACAAGCAACATTGTATTTCTGTACATCCGGGAAGTCTACACCACCCAGAGCCCAAGGTTACTGAAGAACCGCCAACCGCACCCGTGGCCTACGACCGGCCCACAGGAACCAATTGAATAGGCACGTCAGCTGGCGAAGATCCGAGCGTGTTAAGAACAATGGAAGAATCTGAAGTGGGTATAAAATCTTGGGAAAAATGGCCATCTTGCAAAGAGCCACCTGGCCCCCTAATGATAACGGCAAGTCACGCCACTTATCCACACTGACCGTCACTGCCCGGAGAATTTTGGAAACATTAAGACGGTAAAGGTCCCCCAAGTTCGCCGGTAAGTGGATGCCCAAATACTTAAAGTGACCCTCCGCCCACTTCAAGGGAAATTCCCCCGGCCATCCTGATTGCCCCTCTGGCCTCACAAGCAGTGCTTCCAACTTATCAAGATTGAGACGAAATCCGGACGGTAGCCCATAGTCTCGAATAAGTTGCAGCAGCCTAGGCAGCCCAAGAAAAGGATCCCCCAAATGTACCAGTAAATCGTCAGCGAAAGCTGCCACCCTGAACTCCTCACGCCCCATCCGAATACCACAGAATTGGGAGGAGGTCCGAATGCAAGTCCGGAGGGGCTCCAGGGTCAGAACAAAAAGCAATGGGGACAACGGGCAACCCTGGCGGGTCCCTTTCTGGATACTAAAGTCTGCGGACATACTCCCATTCACCAACACCGCCCCAATGGGGTTGGTATATAGTAGTCGGACCACATCCACGAAGAAACCCGTAATCCCCATCGCCGCCAGCACTTGATACATGAAGCCCCAGGAGATGTGGTCAAATGCTTTTTCGGCGTCGAAACTGATAAGCAGAGAGGAGCCCCCCGCCAACCGCCCCGCACTAATCGAAAGTAAAATGCGCTGTAGACTATACGCCGCATGTCGCCCCCGCACGAAGCCCACCTGATCCCTATGAACCAGGCTTGGTAAGTAAGGTGCTAGCCGATCTGCCATTATCTTAGCGAGAAGTTTAATGTCAACATTGAGAAGCGAGATAGGATGGTAGGAATCCGGCAACAGCGGGTCCTTTCCTGGCTTAGGTAAGATGGTGACCAAAGCCTTGTTGGCCTCGAACGGGAACTGTCCCCGCTGCACCAGGTCTTCAAAGTACCCCACCAGAGGTGCCACGAGGGAGTCCCCCAGTACCTTATAAAATTCACCGCGGAACCCATCCACCCCAGGTGCCTGCCCATTCTTCAACGCCTTGATCCCAAGCTGGACCTCCCGCCCCGAAATAGGCCGGTTGAGGACCTCCAGGTGTTCCGCGCAAAGGACAGCCACCAAGGAAATCTTGGCCCTCTTGCTCCTTATCCCCATCACTCGAATAGAGTGCCCTAAAAAATTCAGTGAAGACGTCTTCTATATCCGTCACTTCCCGTCGGATAGACCCGTCCGCGTGCCTGATAGCCCCAATCTGCCGAGAACCCCCTGCGGGCCTCAGTAAAGAGGACAGCAACTTCCCCGCCTTATTGCCATGCTGATACAGCTTATATCTATAGTAGAGCATAGATTTTTGAGCTCTCCGATGGAGAAGCATCTACAGCTCCGCCTGTAACTCCCGCAGCCTACGTTGGTTAGTGGCCGAGTTACACCCCGCTACCACCCTTCTCACCTTGCCCAGAGCCCTTTCTAAGAAAAGAATACGCTGGTTCAGACGCTTCCGCCGAAGGCTATAGTAGCTGATAATGTCTCCACGCAGGACCGCCTTACCCGCTTCCCAAAGCAAAGCAGGAGATACTCCAGGCTGATCATTAAAGGCCAGATATTCCTTCCAACGGTCCCGCAAATGAGCTTCAAAGTGCACATCGCCACAGAGATCCAAGGGATATCTCCAAAGCCGACTCCTATTGGGACTGCGACTGCGCAACTCAAGCAACACCATTGCATGGTCCGAAAGAATGGGCAACCCAATCTCTGCCGTCGCGACGCAGCTGAACAGCGAGTCCGAGATCAAGAAATAGTCGATGCGGGACCACGTCCCATGAGCTCTGGACAAATGGGTGTAATCCCGATCCCCCGGGTGGAGGAGTCGCCAAATATCCAGGAACTTATGCACCTCACAGAGCCCCCACAAGCGCCGGCGACCCCGCTTGCTCCCGCTCGCAGCCAAACCCGAACGATCCAGCCCGGTGTCCAACACTTCATTAAAGTCCCCACCCAAGATGACCTGATAACTGCTAGTGTCCTCCAGGAGCCATGTGAGAGCCTGGTAGAAGCGGGCCTCATAGCCATTAGGCCCATACACCGAGACCAGGACAACTTTCCGCCCTTCTAACCACCCCCAGACACACACATATCTCCCATCCGCGTCGGAGATCACACACTCCTCCTTCCAATCCACCGAGTTGGCAATTAGAATGACCACACCCCGCTTCTTACCGACTGCAGGGGCCCCGTACACATGAGCAATATGGCCCCTGCCCAGTTTGGCATGCTCCGCTGCCGTCTGGTGAGTTTCCTGCAACATTATGATTCCAAGACGCTGATGCTTCAGGTGCTGAAGTACTTTAAAGTGCTTCACCGGGGACCCCAGGCCACATACATTCCAGGATGCTAAACGAAGTCCACTACTCATGACACAGTAGGAGAGAAAAGTGCCCACACACAGAAATCCAGAACTCTACCAAGCGTAGACCCCCCCAGCCAAGGGCCCCGCACCACACCTCCAGCCTCCGAGCATGCCAGAGCAGCCAAACCCCCACACACAAGCATATGCCTCCAGCCAGCTTCCCAGATAAACCCAACCAACAACAGACATTCCAATCCCCCCCCTGCCTCCCCAGCCCTCCCCACTACCAAACTACCCCCCACCCCCCTTTTCCCCACCCACGCACCCCCCACTCCCCCTCCCATACTATCCCTTGCTCCCCCCTCACACCACCCCCTCCCCACTCTCAACGAGCCCACCAGCCTACCGTGGGCTGGTGACTTCCTATGACTGTCGGGCCCACCCTTCAAATGGTTCCCAACCGTCCCCCCCGTCTCCCCATTCCTACCCCGGTCCCACATCACTCCTCAACATTCCGCACCTGGGGTCCCCCACGCCCCACCCCATGCCAAGCTACCGCCACCAAGAGTGGGAAGAAAAGGCTACCTGCTCCCGGTTCCAGCCCCACACTCAGGCCGCCCCTCCCCGGTCCCCAGGTGTCAAACGAAAGGGGCGTGCGTGTAAGGCCCCGCGGGCAGAGGGGGGGCAAAGTGGAGCAGGTCAGAAGCATCCGGGAGATGGAGAAGAAGGCGCCAAGGCCTCCCTCACCTGCCCCCCCAGCTGCCAGTCAGGCGCAGGATGAAGCTGCACATAGCTCCCACCCGCCCAACCGCGAACAGTCTACCCCCCCCCGCACCGAGGCCATTGAGAGTGCCAGAAGAAATTGACAGGCCCAACTGAGCCAATAAAGAAAGAAAAAAAAAAGAAAACAAAAAAAAAAAAAGGGAGAGGGAGAGGATCCCACGTGAAAAATATTAACATTAGACATGTCACACCAACCATCGGGCGTCCTTGGAGACTGGAATTCAGGAGAAAAGGGACTGCAGGCAGGTGGGATTTCTCTAGAAGAATTTCTGTGGGGGTCTTCATTGTACCCTACACCGGGGCAATCAGATGTCTATCAGGGCTCCCTGTCCCAAACACAAGGCATCTTCACCCCCCGGCAGCAAACCCACAGCTTACCAACAATTTAAAGCCCTGCAGTCCCGGGTCCAGCTACCGCGACTCCCACTGGAGCCGAGACCACAGAGGGAGCATACATACCCCTAGGGGTCTCTAGTACATTAAGCGTCGTGTACCCAGCTCCAACTAACCTCCCGCCCTTCCAGGCCACATACCCCCTCCCCCCCCCATCCCTGCACCCCCATTCCAGTCCGGCATTCTGTCCATCCCCCATCCCCCCACAACCGTCAAAAATCAGAAATCAAAAAAAAAAGAGAAAGGTGAGGAAAAACTAACCGGGGAAAATAATAAATAAAATAATAAAGAAAGAAAGTAGTAACAATTGACAAATAAATAAAGAAGTAACAACTGACAGAGGGGGAGCAGAGAGCAAAAACAGACACTCAATAAAATTTAATATACTCCAATGTCCGATACAACAACCCCAGAGAAGGGGCATTCTGCCGCAAAAAAATTTTCAAGCTCCCTAGCCCCCTTCCTAGGGCGCGGCAACAAAGGTCCAAATCAGTATACAACTTCAGGTGCAGAGAGTCCAGAGCGCATTGTCCCGCCATGCAAGCCTAGCAGGAGCAACTCACCAGTCACCTGGCCTGCGGAGCACAAGCAAAGCCACAGTCTCGCTGCTAACATCAACGGCGTCAAGGCGCTGCCGCGGAAGACTCATCCAGCTGGCCCAGCCACTTGCGCGCCTCCTCCGGGGTCCCCAGGTACGTCGTTCATCCCCGATGCTCCACTTTGAGTTTTGCAGGATAGAGCAAGGAGAACCGTATGTCCCGGTTACCCAGCTGAGCACAGGTTGCCGAAAAGGCGCGGCGCTGTTGGTTCACGAGCTGGGAGTAGTCTTGAAACACTAAAAGCTGCGCCCCTCCGTCCACGTGTCTCCACCGAGCGCGGGCCACCCGCAGCACTGTTTCCTTCTGGCGATAGTCCAGAAAGCGGGCGATCACAACACGGGGCTTTTGTGCATCCTCCCGGCGCGGGCCCAACCGATGCACGGGCTCAAGATATATAGGGCGCTCCGCCGCCCCCTCCACGAGCTGTGCCATCCACTCAGTGAGGTACCTATTTAAAGCATTGTCTGCAACAGACTCAGGGACCCCAACAAAGCGTAGATTTTTTCTGCGCCCCCTGTTCTCCAGATCTTCAAGTTTAGCGCCTTGTTGTTTCACTAAAGTTTCCAGCGCTAGCACCTTAGCAGTGAGGGAGTGCTGGGCGTCCTCCATGCCGGAGATTCGTTCCTCTGCGAGCTCCATCCTGCCAGTAAAGTCCGCGATTTTTTGAGCTACCGTGCTCAACTGGCCCCCCAGCTCACTGAAGCGCTCGTCCAGCGCTTTAACAACGGCCGCACTCACCTCCGCCACCATATTATGTTCCCCATCCGAAGAAGGGCTCTTTGGCGCGCCTTCGGCCATCTTGGAGTCAGGGCCCCGAGTGCGCTCTCGCTTTGTAATTTTCGTGGCCATCGGGTTGCTCCCAGATGATGGAAACGGCTCTACTCAGGTCTCGTCCCTCCCAGCACCGTTTGCAAGCCAGCCGGGGGTCTTCGGTATTCAATTAGTAAATTAGAGTGCTATGTGGCAGGGTGGGTACCCGGAGCTGACCAACTCGCGTCCGATCAGCTCAGCATCATACCGGAAGTCCCTATATCCTTTTTAAGTTACGGCGACCAGAATTGCACACAATATTCAAGGTGCGGTCTCACCATGGAACGATATAGAGGCATTATAATATCTTTTGTTTTATTTTCCATTCCTTTCCTTATCATACCTAGCATTCTATTTGCTCTCTTGGCAGCCGCTGCACACTGGGCCGAGGGTTTTAACATGGTATCCACAATGACGCCTAAATCTTTTTCCTGGGTGGTTGTTCCTAATGTGGAACCTTGCATAGTGTAACCATAGTTTGGGTTGTTCTTCCCTAGGTGCATAACCTTGCACTTGTCCACATTAAATTTCATCTGCCATTTTGATGCCCAGTCTTCCAATTTATCAAGATCCTCTTGCAATTTTCCACAATTCTCTTGGGTTTTAACAACTTTAAATAGTTTTGTGTCATCTGCAAATTTGATAACCTCACTCGTTATTCCACTTTCCAGGTCATTTATGAATATGTCAAAAAGCAGCGGACCCAGCACAGATCCCTGGGATACACCACTATTCACCTTTCTCCATTGGGAAAATTGGCCATTTAGCCCTACCCTCTGCTTTCTATCTTTTAACCAGTTCCTGATCCACAATAGTACACTGCCTCCTATCCCATGACTCTTTAGTTTTGCCAAAAGTCTCTGATGAGGGACCTTGTCAAAGGCTTTCTGAAAGTCCAGATACACAATATCAACCGACTCACCTTTCTCCACCTGATTATTCACTCCTTCAAAAAAACATAACAGATTAGTAAGACAAGATCTTCCTTGTCTAAAGCCATGTTGGCTGTCTCTCATTAGGTCATGACTATCTACATGCTGAGTAATTTTATTCTTTATGATGGTTTCTACCATTTTTCCCGGTACTGATGTCAGGCTCACCAGTCTGTAGTTCCCCGGATCACCCCTGGAACCCTTTTTAAAAATTGGTGTTACATTGGCAATCCTCCAATCTTCAGGTATTAGAGATGATTTTAATGATAGTTCACAGATTACTAATAGCAGGTCTGCAATCTCGTATTTCAGTTCTTTCAACACCCTTGGATGTATACCATCTGGCCCAGGTGATTTGCTACTCTTCAGTTTATCTAATAGTTGTAATACATCTTCCCGATGTATCGATATTTCCTTCAATTCTTCCGCACCTTTAAATACCACCACTTCAGTCATGGGTAACATCCCTACATCTTCCTCAGTAAAGACCGAAGCAAAGAATTCATTCAATCTCTCCGCTATCGCCTTGTCGCCTCTTAGTGCTCCTTTAACCCCTTTATCATCTAATGGACCAACTGACTCTCTCACAGGTTTTTTGCTACGAATGTACTTGAAAAGGTCTTTACTTCGCGTTTTTGCTTCCGCAGCAAGCTTCTTCTCAAATTCTCCCTTTGCCTGCCTTATCAATGCCTTGCATTTGACTTGCCAGTGCTTGTGCTGTTTCCAGGTTTCGTCGTTTGGCTCTTTTTTCCATTTCCTGAAAGTTGCTTTTTTGGCAACAACAGCCTCTCGGACCTCACCTTTAAACCATGCTGGCAGTTTTTTGGACTTCCTTCCACTTTTCTTAAAGTGTGGAATACAGCTGGTCTGGGCTTCCAAGATAGTATTTTTCAACAACAGCTAAGCCTGATGTACGTCTTTAACCTTTGCAACTGCTCCTTTTAGTTTTTTCTTAACTGTTTTCCTCATTTTATCATAGTTTCCCTTTCGAAAGTTAAAAGGTAGTACTGTGGATTTCCTTACTCTCCCTCCTCCACTAATTAAATCAAAGGCGATCATGCTATGATCACTGTGGCCAAGTGGCCCCAACACCCTTATCTCTTGCACTAGATCTGGTGTTCCACTAAGGACTAGGTCTAATATGGCTTCCCCTCTGGTCGGTTCATGAACCAGCTGCTCCAAGAAGCAGTCATTTATTTCATCTAGGAACTTTATCTCCCTAGCATGTCCTGACGTGACACTGACCCAGTCGATACCGGGGTAGTTGAAATCACCCATTATTATTACTGCGCTGTAACTTTTGTTAGCTTCCTTGATTTCTTTGAGCATTTCATCATCCATTTGGTCATTCTGGCAAGGCGCTCGATAGTACACCCCCACTGCCATTGCTTTCCCCCTTTTACATGGAATTTCAATCCATATAGATTCTACAGCAGATTTTGTTTCCTGCAAAACTTTAATGCTTTCTGACTCAATGCCCTCTCTAACATAGAGAGCAACCCCTCCACCAATTTGATCAGCTCTATCATTACGATATAGTTTGTACCCAGGTATCACAGTGTCCCACTGGTTGTCCTCCTTCCACCATGTCTCTGATATTCCAATCATATCTAACCTTTCATTTAGTGCTATATATTCTAACTCTCCCATCATATTTTTTAGACTTCTAGCATTTGCATCCAAGCATTTTAGAGAATGTATTTTACTCATATTAATTTGGCTATTGTTAGACATGGGTAATTTGGGATCTTTAAGCTCAGTCTGCTCCATACTTGAGGGCATTTGGGCTACTTTACTCTTTTGTGGAACCTCTCTGCTTTTGGTAGTATCCTTCAAAGATACATTCTTCCGAACCATCCGCTCTTGGGCGACTGTCGGCTTTCCCCTAATATCTAGTTTAAAAGCTGCTCTATCTCCTTTTTAAAGGTTAATGCCAGCAGCCTGGTTCCATCCCGGTTAAGGTGAAGCCCATCCCTTCGGAAGAGCCCCTCCTTTCCCCAGAATGTTCCCCAGTTCCTAACAAATCTAAAACCCTCATCTCTGCACCATTGTCTCATCCACGCATTGAGACTCCGGAGCTCTGCCTGCCTTTTGGGTCCTGCGCGTGGAACAGGAAGCATTTCGGAGAATGCTACCCTGGAAGTTCTGGATTTCAACTTCCTACCTAAAAGCCTAAATTTAGCCTCCACAACCTCCCTACCACATTTTCCTATGTCATTGGTACCGACATGTACCAAGACAGCAGACTCCTCCCCAGCACTATCTAAGAACTTATCTAGGTGGCGCGTGAGGTCTGCTACCTTCGCACCAGGCAGGCATGTTACCAGGCGATCCTCACGTCCACCAGCCACCCAGCTATCTACATGCCTAATGATCGAATCACCAACTATAACGGCTGTCCTAACCCTTCCCTCATGGGCACATGGCCCTGGAGAAACTTTCTCGGTGCGAGAGGGTTTTACATCACCTGGAGGACAGGTCCTAGTTACAGGATCACTTCCTGCCACACCAGGGTGATGCTCTCCTGTCACGTGACCTCTCTCCTCCATGGCAACAGGGATGCTGCCAGACTGGAGGTGGGACTTCAGGACTATATCCCTGTAGGTCTCGTCTATGTACCTCTCTGTCTGTCTTATGCTTTCCAAGTCTGCTACTTTAGCCTCTAGAGAACGGACTCGTTCCCTGAGAGCAAAGAGCTCCTTGCACCTAGTGCACACGTAAGACCTCTCACCAACTGGGAGAAAATCATACGTGACACTCAATGCAAAAGACTGTAAAGCCTCCATCCCGCTGCTGGACTGCTGTCTGCATCTTAGTTTTAAGTTTGTGTTTAGATCTAAGTTCTTTACTTACTAAGGGTTGCTATTGATATTTATACTAATAAAACTGTACCTAATACGTGTAATATACCTTGTTCACCTGAAGCTTAACTAATCTCAGGTCCTTAGTGTATGACTGATTTGGGTAATAAGCTTCACCTGAGAGCACCTCCTGTCTTTTAAGATGTGTAAGTACCTATAAAGCTACGATTATCCCAGGGGAGGGAGGGAAATAACACTTATTAAAAGAGTGCTGCTACACAGTACCCTGTCTTGTGCTGCTGATTTAAGCTAAATTCTGATTTGATTTAAATTATCTCTCTTAGCTGCTGCTAGGCTCTAACTTCTTATGAATTTTAAACTACAAGCTCTCTGCTGGGTTCTAAATTTAACCAGAAAGCTCTCTTCTGTGTTTTAAATTTAAGCTAAAAGTACTTTGCTGATGCCAAGCCCTGAGTGACTATTACATTTAGACTACAAGCTCTCTGCTGGGTTCCAAATGTAACCAGAAAGCTCTCTTCTGTGTTTTAAATTTAAACTAAAAGTACTTTGCTGTTACTAGGCCCTGAGTGACTATTACATTTAAACTACAAGCTCTCTGCTGGGTATGAAATGTAACCAGAAAGTTCTCCTCTGTGTTTTATATTTAAACTTAAACTGCTGCTACTAGGCCCTGACTGATTTAACAAAAAATAGTGGGTTCACAGATTAATTAGCTTTAATACAAAGAATTCCTTTTAGAAAATTACCAGTAGTATATACTCACAGTTGCAGATCTCTCTTCAGAAGTAACAGTCCCTTTTTCTAGTCCTTCTAGTAACTACGCTTTCTCCAGGAACAAACAGGAAGCCAGTCCTCACATATGTGACAGGTGAAGTAGGTACTGGAGTGGCACCTGTATCGAGCAGGAAAATGGGTTCACCCATCTCTCGGTACACCACACCAAGAAATGACACCACTTGAAGGTGTACGCCCTTCTCGTGGAAGCCTTGTGGGAGGCCAGAACCTCTTCCATATCCCATGGGAGGTTGAAGGAAGCTAGAGTTACCCTTTCATCAGCAAAGACATGAGTGACAGGGACCCCAGGTTGGGGTGCAGGAGAGAACCCTGCTCCTGTGAGATTATTCCTGGGGCTCGGCCCAGGAGAAGCAGCGATGCCACCGACAGGAAGAAGAGCAGCAGAAACCAGGGTTGCCTGGGCCACTGGGGGCTATCAGTATCAATGATGCCTTGTTGCGCTGGACCTTGAAGAGGGTCTTGGTGACCAGTGGTGTCAGTGGAAAGGCAATCCCAGGAACAACCACCCATCCTCACATCCTACACCCTACTCCACCCCACCCAAAATCCAACACCATAAAGAAAATGACTAGCTCTACTACCATATCCCCTCTGATCACACATCTTATTGATTAAACCTCTTAAAAATATGTTGAAACCAAGCTATATTATATGTATAATTTCTCACCATACTCCATGAATAATTACTCTGTAATGAGTTACCCCTGTTACCTCCAGGTTATCTCGTCCTTGTTCAATGTAAAAACTCAATTGTCGTGTGACATTGCAGTATGTTTTTGTTCAATTGTAAACCGCACTGATTTTAATAGCGCGGTATATAAGAGAAGTAAATAAATAAAATAAATAAATAAAGGTGGCCTTATGATCATGGAATGAGGAACACGTCTGCTGCCACCCGGGACAGGTGCACTAGTGGAAGCAGAAGCACGGCACCTGCATGTTGTCCAGGCTGGTGAACAGGTCCACTAGGGGGACACCCCAGAGTCGAAATAGCCAGGAGGTCACTTTGGGATCCAGGTACCACTCGTGCGGCTGGAGGACTCTGCTCAGCTTGTCTGCCAGGGCATTGTCTTGGTCCGGGAGGTAGACCGCTCTAGGCGAGAAGGCTAGGCCGAAGGGGAGTACCCTGTATTGATAGTAGTCTCCCCCTACCATGAATCTCAGATATTGCCGGTGAGAAGGGTGGACCAGGATATGAGTAAGGCATCCTTTAGGTCCAAGGAGCAAAGCCAATCTCCCTGGTGGACGTATGGCAGCAGTGTCCCAAGGGAGAGCATCTTGAACTTCTTTCACTAAGAACCTGTTCAGGTTTCAGAGGTCTAGGATGGGCCCAAGACCTCTGGTTCTTTTAGGGACAAGAAAGTACCTTGAGTAGAAGCCCTTGCCCCAGAGGTGCTAGAGGACAGGTTCTACTGACCTGTCTCTTAGTAGGCCTGCTAGCTCTGCGAGTAAGAGGGCCTGGTGAAAGAGAGGATGTACCGGCTCTCCTGGAAAATACCCCAGGGGTGGCAGCTGGAAGTGGAGGCAGTAACACTCTTTCACCAATTGGAGCGCCCACTGGTCTGAGGTGACCTCGGGCCGCTTGTGGGCAAAGAGTGCTAGGAGGCCCCCTGTGGGCTGGAGAGGATCTCCCAGGGGGAGGGAGGCCCTACCCTGGGAGTCAAAAGCCCCCACCAGGTTGCCAATTGCAGGTTGGGCTGGAGCTGGTATCTGAGGCTTGGGGGCCTTTGGCTTCTTGGGATTGAATCTCTGACCTTTGGGCTGGGATTCCTGCTGCTGCTGGGTCTGGAAGGTTTGCTAGTGGTGACTCTGGTGGAAGAGGACCTTCTTCCTTGAGAAAATTGGCCTTTTCCCCAAGATGGGGAAAGGTAGATGTCTTCTTATAAAGCCTCTGCCTGGTCACCACCTCACCTCAATCTAGGCCACCTTATCGGCCATAGGCTTACCAAACAAATTCTCCCTGGTGCAGGGGTCATCCAGCAGCTTTTCCTGGACCCATTGCTTGAGGTCCGAAGTCTACAGCCAGGCCTGGCACTGAGCACCAATGCCTGTAGCTGCTGCCCAGGCTGCAGCCTCAAAACCATTGTAGGTGGCAGGGACAGGAACTTAGAGCAGTCCCAGATGATCATCTCCAAGGTCTGGAAGCATTGCAGGGGTTCCCCAAGTCCTGCAGAGAAGATGGCGAGTTCCTGGATAAGGCTCTTAAGGTACATCCCTATGTAGGGCTCATAGGTTTGTATCTGACAGCTCAGCATGGCCCCCTTTGAAGCACTTGCGCCGTAAGGTGTCGCGGCTCTGGCTTCTCTACCCGGGGGTACAGAAGAGTAAGTCTTCTGACTCTTGAGCTTCTACATCAAGGATTCCACCACCATGGACTTGTGGGGCAGTTGAGACTTCTGAAAGCCTGGAATCCTCTTGACACAGTAAATGGCGTCGGCTACCCTCAGGCACCGAGGCCAGGGTTTCCCACATCCTGAGGAGCAGACACTTCAGAATGGGTTGCACCGGCACCAAGAGAGCTTCCTTTGGCAGGGACTCATATTGGAGAATTTCTAGTTCCTCAGTGTATGGATCTTCCTCGGATTCGGTGGGGACAGAGAGTGCTCGGGCCATGCCCCGGACAAAGTCATGGAACGCCATGTCCTCGGGGGTGGGGGGAATGCTGCCGAGGTTCCAGAGCAGAAAGCTTAGATGAGATGTCCCGGTGTCTCAAGGTCTTGGGAGAGGCCTCAATGTTGGTCTCCCAGTCTGACCCTAAAGACATCGAGGAGTCCGAGGCTCGGAGCTCCCATGCTATGAGGCCTGCATCGGGGAATCAAGATCCCCTGAGGGGTCTCAGGTCAGACTCCCGGAAACTAGCTGGGGAGGACTGGACACCCGAGGATTGGGACCAGGACCTCGATCAGTGCCGAGGGCTGGCCCAAGGCCAATAGTACTCGGGGCCTTGCTCAACACCCAGGGATGCCACCGCTGTCGGGGGGGCTCAGTTGTCAGGGCAGATGATGCGGACAAACCTGACATCATTGCCTGCTGCTTGGCCAGGATGGCAGAGATACTCTGTTCCATGGCCACCATTCTAGCCTTGATGCCGGAAGGCTCCGCAGCTGTTGGCGTGGGTACCGAGGGTCTCAGACCCGGTGCCGGCACTCTTGCGAGTTAGTCATCGATAAGGACAACAGCCTCGGGGAGCCTCACATGGTCGCCACCGCCAAGGACACCTTCCTAGAGACCTTAGGAGGGCGCTGCTTGGAGTCGCCCGAATCCCACCACGGAACCTTACTGGGTTTCCCCAGTGGAACCTCGCCCAGCTTCGAGGATTTTTTCTTTTTCTTGCCGGGGTCCAGCATCTTCCTGGAGGGGCTGCTGCTGCAAAACTCCAAAGATGCCCAGACTTCACAGGAGGTGCTCGACCTTGGGCTCAGTGTCAGCGACACTGGCGCAGAGCCGGCCTGCAGGAACATCTTCTCCTGCAACTCTGACCTTTTCTTTTTGGTTCGCAGAGTCATGGCCTGGCACAGGTCACAGGAGGTGCTGTCATGGTCCGGACTTAGGCAATGCAAGCAGCAGTCGTGGGTGTCTGTGACAAACATGGTTGGACCACAGCGATCACATTTCTTGAAGCCACCGGGAGACATGGTGGCTCACACCCGGGCGAGGTCGAAGACCCCCAGGCAAAAAAAGGCAGAAACACCAGTCGAGGCAAGCCTTGGTGAAAAAAAAGGGGATAGGAGCTGAGAACAGCGCCAGAGGCGCCGGCTCAAGGTGGGAAGAGGAACCGGTACATAAACAGGGAGAAACTCAACTAGAAGGTAAATTCTGAAGGAGTTTTTTCAGGGACACAGGACGTGTGTCCATTGGGCTCCGTGGAAAAAAGGAGACTGAGCAAGATGGCATCCTTGGGCAGGAAGGGGGCCACACATGTGTGGTAGCATTCCCAAAGGTTTTCTTTGAAAGCTGGGGAAATGCTCCAAACAGGCTCCATCGGCGCCAACATCACCCATATGTGAGGACTGACTTCCTGTTTGTTCCTGGAGAAAAATGAAAACAAGGGAACAAACCCGAGGAGTGATGCCAAAGCAAGCTGGCTCGGGGGCGGGAAAGGAACCAATATGCATACTGGATAAAACAATAAAGAACCCCACACTTTTTCCAGGAGAAACTGGATAGACATCTGGAGGGCTCTGCGGAAAAAAGGAGACTGAAGCAAGGGCATCCTTGGGCAGGAAGGGGACCATGCATGTGTGGTGCATCTCCCAAAGGCTCTCTTTGAAAGCTGGGGAGATGCTTTCGCGCGGGCTCCGTCAGCGCAGACATCACCCATATATGAGGACTGACTTCCTGCTTGTTTCTGGAGAAATAGACTTTATTGTTCTATTTCCACAGCAAAACTAAAGTTGGCCTGTTTCCTTAACTTCTTAATTTGCCCACCCAAAAATAAAACTATTTAATCTAGCCCTTTAATCAGGAGAATTTGGTTTCTATACGAATATTCAACACGGGTGGGAAGGGATTTAACACATCAGCAGTGCAGTAGCTTCAAGAGTATTTTCTGCCTTCCCTATACGTACTGTACACCATTAGTATTCGGAGCCATATACATATAGCTTATATGCAGAAACCCCAATGTTCAGCACTTCTACAACTTAGTATATGCATAGTTATATGTACAATTTATACTAATATACTCGGTGATACTAGCTATACATGTAATGCCTTTGAATAAAGGAATAATTTGAAACGTCTGGATTAGACATTTCAAATTATTCCCTTTTATCACATGTTGACCCATATATATTTTATGTATGATTGTATTTTAGTCATGAGTCACTTTGAATAACTGTTACCAAGCAAGCGGTCTATAAATATTTTATAAACAATTCAATAAATCTGCTTCTATATGCCATTGGCCATGCTGGGCCCAACACAAAATGCTGCCCAACACAGCTAATGGGCTGAGTGATTGCTGGTAGACAATTTCTCCATCATTTTCTCATGAAATGGAAGATTTTGACTTGGATGAGAGTTTACCAAAATGTAGGATCTCTTCCTTTCTTCAATGATGATCTAGCAGGTATTTCCTTCAACACCTCAGATAGAGTGCCCTGCTCTGGTGAGTGATTCCTAATACCAACCATGGAAAATATTCCAGCCCCGGGGCACGGGCTCAAAGCAGTAAGTCATGGGCTTAATACCCTAGATGACTTTCCTTACAAGCACCATGCTGCCTTTTTTGTCTTCATTAAATTGTTCAGCAGTACTAACCAGTTTAACTCCCTTACATCTTCGTTTTGAGTAACAGAGTACAAGCAGATATAAGGAAAATATTTATGAGGATACTCAAGTTGTAAGTCATCTAACACCCTTCTAATTTTAATAAGATAAAAAGTTAATAATCAACCCTTTGGCTAATCAAAGGAAAAGCATAGTTACTCACCTGTAACAGGTGTTCTCCAGGGACAGTAGGAATCAGTCCTCACATATGGGTGACATCAGCGCTGACGGAGCCCTCGTGCGGAGCAAATCCCCAGCTTTCTAAGAAAGCCTTTGGGAATTGCATCACGCATGTGCAGTCCCCTTCCCACCCAAGGGTGCCATCTTGCTCAGTCAAATGACATAGCTAAAAAGACGGCAAAAAGAACAAAAATAATAATAGGACTGCAATTCCAAGGGGAGGAGGGAGGGTCGTGAGGACTGATTCCTGCTGTCCCTGGAGAACACCTGTTACAGGTGAGTAACTATGCTTTCTCCAAGAACAAGAAGGAAGTCAGTCCTCACACATGGCACTCCCCAGCTATAGGCTACCGAGAACCCACAGCTGAAAAATAGGTTCCCTCTACGAGAGCTGCAAGCAACTACAATAGGAATCTAACTGAGAGAGTAGCACTCCGGTAGCCTGACACAGAAGGGTCGGAGGGCAGGAGTTGCCTAGACCTCGAAACGGTTACGGAGTACAGCCTGGCCGAAAGCACTGTCCCGTTGGGACTCCCTATCCAGGCAGTAATGGGTTGCGAAAGTCTGACCCGAAGACCAGGTGGCGGCCCGGCAGATGTCTGCCAGCAGAACAGAGCATAAGTGAGCCACTGATGCTGCCATAGCCCTGACCCAGTGGGCCGTAATACAACCCTGCAACGGAAACTCGGCTGCCCTATGTGCCCAGTCAATACAGTCCGCTATCCAGGTGGACAGTGTATGCTTGGAAACGGTCATCCCCAGCTTACTGAGGTCATAGGATACGAAGAGCTGAGAAGCCCTTCTATGGCCTTGCGTACGCTGAATGTAGAAGGCCAAAGTCTTCTTACAGTCCAGGATATGCAGAACTGTCTCTCCCCTCTGCGGCCTGGGAAAGAAGGAAGGTAGTACTACCTCCTGGTTGAGGTGGAACGAAGAGACCACTTTTGGAAGGAACTTGGGGTGTGTGCGGAGCACCACCCGGTTCCTATAGAACCTTGTATAAGGCCTATCGGACACCAGGGCCTGAAGCTCACTCACTCGCCGAGCCGACGTGAGTGCCACCAAGAAAACTACCTTCCAAGAAAGATAGCGTAGATGGCAGATTGCCATCGGCTCGAATGGTGGACGAGTAAGCTGCCCTAAGACCACATTCAAATCCCACTCGGTTGCCGGAGGGCGAACCACGGGCTTCAGCAGAAGTAGGCCTCTCAGGAACCTGGACACCAAAGGATGTGCAGAAAGAGGCTTTCCTTCCACTGGGAAGTGGTGTGCAGCCAAGGCACTGAGGTGAACTCTGATGGAGTGGGACCTAAGGCCCAAATCCGAAAAGTGGAGAAGATACTGTAGTACCACAGGAACCTAGCAGGAGAAAGGATTCACTTTCTGCTTTTCGCACTATACCCCAAACTTATGCCACTTAAAGGTATAGGTCTGTCTAGTTGACTGCCTTCTTGAGGCCAGCAAAACTTCTTCCATATTTTTTGGAAGGAAGAGAGGTGCGAGAACTACCTTTTCAGCAGCCATGCCATCAGGTTGAGTGAACTGAGGTTGGAGTGCAGAAGAGTGCCCGCCTCCTGAGACAGGAGGTTTAGATAGGATCCCAGAGGGATTGGGGCCTCCACCGCTAGTTGAAGCAGAAGTGGAAACCAGGGTTGCCTCAGCCACCTGGGGGCTACCAGGATGACCGAGGCCTTGTCTCGGAGGATCTTGAATACAGTCTTGGCCACCAGAAGCGTCGGAGGAAACACATACAGAAGGCCCACAGACCATGAGATGAGAAAGGCATCAGCAGCCACCCTGTTTGGATGTGGCTGTCTGGAGCAAAAGCGGGACAACTGGTGATTGTGTGCGCTCGCAAACAGATCCAGTGTCGGCTGTCCTCAAGTCTGAAAAAGCCATTGGACCATACACTTGTCCAGCTGCCATTCGTGGGGCTGGAGAATCCTGCTTAGTCTGTCGGCTAAGTAATTTTCCTGGCCTGGCAGATAAACTGCTTTCAGATGCATGCCATGCCGGACTGCAAAGGAGCATAGGCCCAGAGTTTCCTGGTACAGCAGGCAGGACCCCGTGCCTTCCTGCTTGTTCACATAGAACATCGCTACTTGGTTGTCTGTTTGTACCAAAACAGGCTGATGAGCCAAGGTTTGACAGAAGGCTCGTAGAGCCAGGCGAATGGCACGAAGTTCCAGAAAATTGATCTGCTGTGTGCTCTCATTCGGAGACCACACACCCTGAGTGCAAAGTCCCTGGCAATGGTCTCCCCAGCCCAGCAAGGATGCATCCGTAGTTAGGATCCTCGTGTGTTGAGGAGCCTGAAAGGTCACCCCCGCTTCCAAGTGTTTTGGTTGAAGCCACCAGTCCAAGGACTGTACCAGTCTTTTAGACACTTTGACTCTGTCTCGGAGTCCGCCTGTGGCTTGTGTCCACTGGTCCCTGAGGCACCACTGAGCTGTTCGCATGTGGAGGCGGGCATCCGGTGTCACGTGTACTGGGGAGGCCATGTGGCCGAGGAGGCGCAGGAAATGTCTTGCTGATATTTGGGACCTGCGACTCACTTGACGTGCTAGGGCCAGAAGTCTCTGTGCCCTGTCTACTGGCAGGTAAGCCCTTGCCTGAAGGGTATCTAATCTGGCCGCAATGAACTCTAGTTGTTCAGTGGGGACTAGGGTAGACTTGGGGTAATTGATTACAAACCCTAAATGCTGAAGCACCTGAATGGTGCGAGATGTGGCCTGTTGGACCTCCATGGCCGTGGCTCTGATGAGCCAATCGTCTAGGTAGGGGAAGACAAAAACTCCCTGTATTCTGAGGAAGGCAGCCACCACTGCCAGGCACTCTGTGAATACCCTGGGGGGCGGAGGCCAGGCCAAAGGGAAGTACTCTGTACTGATAATGGTTTCCCCCCACCACAAAGCGTAGATATTGTCTGTGGTCTGGATGAATTAGGATGTGTGTATACACATCCTTTAGGTCTAAGGAGCATAGCCAGTCTCCCTGGCAGAGGTAAGGCAGCAATATTCCAAGGGAAAGCATCTTGAATTTCTCCCTCAAAAGGAATTTAAGTTGCGCAGGTCGAGGATGGGTCTTAGGCCTCCTGTCCTTTTTGGTACCAGAAAGTACCTGGAGTAAAAACCCTTGCCCTGTAGGTAGTGGGGCACCGGTTCTATCGCCTGATCCTCAAGAAGACCTGCTAACTCCTTCAGAAGAAGGTCCCGGTGAAGAGGAGGCCTGAGAGGCTCTCCTGGAAAGTAAGGAGGAAGTACCTGGGTCAAATGGAGTAGATAGTCCTGATGAACTATCTGTAGGACCCAGGCATCTGTGGTGATGGCTGGCCACCTGTGGGCATACAGGGCAAGCCTTCCTCCTGTGCATTGCCCTTCTCCTATGATGAGAGGGGCTATGCCTTGAGAGTCAAAAGCCACTCCCAGGCCGAGCCGAAGACGGTGCCTGGGGTTTGGGGGCTTTCTGCTTAAGCGGGCCATGCCCCTGTCCCTTGTACTGCTGCCCCTGTTGTAGAGTCTGGGAGGCCTGAAATGGGGGGTAGTTTCGGTAAGCAGCACCCTTCCTCGGAAAAAAGGGCTGCTTACCCAAGCCCTTCTTTTTAGAAGGGGCAGAGGTCTTCTCTGAGAGCCATGTCCTGGTCATGTACTGGTCTCGAGCTCAGAAGCCTTTTTGGTCATGGGTTTACCGAAGAGGTTCTCTCCCCGGCATGGGACCTCAACCAACTTGTCCTGAACCCATTGCTCGAGGTCTGACGACTGTAGCCATGCCTGGCGGCATGCACCGATGCCCACCACCAGAGAAGAGGGAGGAGTGGCCTAGTGGTTAGGGCAGGGTACCACAGGCTGGAAGGTCGGTGATTCAAATCCCACTAGAGGACAGCAATCTTGGGCCGGAAGGACTGGGCTTTCTAGTCCCACAGGTGCTCCTTGTGGTCTTGGGCAAGCCACTTAACCCTCCATTGCCCATGTTCCCAGTAAGTATTAGTGTATGTGTCTCATATCCCCTCGTGTTAAATGTATCCCCCAATTGTGTTGTGACCACTTTGATTGAAGGATAAGGTGGTATACAAAACTGTCTATATAAATAAATAAATACTCGAGCCGCCGACTCTAACCCGTCACAGGCAGCTCGAGTCATGAACTTTGAGCACTCACGGACTCCAGTGGACAGGCTCTTGAAGCGCTGCAAAGGTCCCTCGGAGAGACCAGCTGAGAACCCAGCGATCTCCTAAGCCAGATCTCGCAGGTACATGCCCATGTACAGCTAGTATGCCTGGATCTGACATGTCAGCATAGAACCCTGGTAGCACTTCCTGCCGAGGGCGTCCAAGTTGCAGGCCTCCCTGCCAGGAGGCACCGAGGAGTGCATCTTCTGGCTCTTGAGCTGGCGCATGGCCGATTCCATAGCCATGGAGTTGTGCGGCATTTGTGCCTTTTGGAACCCAGGACTCTTGCGGACCCGATATATCGAGTCAATCCGCCTGCTGATCACCGGAGCCGACGCCAGTGTCTCCCACATGTGGAGCATCATTCGTTCCAGGATCGGAGGCACTGGTATAGTAAGGGCCTCCCAAGGGGGAGAGTCATACTGGAGGATCTCGAGCTCTTCGGCTCAAGGATCCTCCTTGGACTCCGCAGGGAATGCCAAAGCTTTTGACATGTCCTTCACGAAGTCCAAGAACCTAGTGTCCTCCGGTGGGGACCTTCTCCGAGGCTCGCACACCAGGGAATCAGACGAGATGTCCCTGTGCCAGCAAGGTGTCTGGGAACTCTTCTTCCTCAGTCTGCCAGTCCGATGCCTCCGAAGAGGAATCAAGTGGCTCCGGCCTCGAGGGCTTTGGCTTCGACCGCCCCGATGCCAGTAGAACCGGTGGCGACGACCTCAGTCCCAAACGGGAGTTTGAGGGAGACCTCGGCCGAGGATCGACTCAAGTACACATCGTCTCGAGGATCGGCTTGGCCTCCGGGGTCAACTTGGACATCGGTGGCCCGGTGGTTGGGGCAGAAGGACCGGTGAGACCAGCTATCAGCACCCGCTGCTGCTCCATGAAGGCAGACATGCTGCACTCCAGGGCCAGCATTCTGAGACCGAACTCAGAAGGCTCCGCAGCCACCGGGTCGGGTCCTGACGCCAGTTTTCCCGGACGAGAGTCCTCAACGAGGACAGTTGTTACCTGCCTCGGCTGCTCTGTATGCCATCGAGGTACCAATGACATAGGAAAATGTGATAAGGAAGTTTTGGAGGCTAAATTTAAGCTTTTAGGTAGGAAGTTGAAATCCAGAACTTCCAGGATAGCATTCTCCGAAATGTTTCCTGTTCCAGGTGCAGAACCCAAAAGGCAGGCAGAGCTCCAGAGTCTCAATGCGTGGATGAGACGATGGTGCAAGGATGAGGGTTTTGGATTTGTTAGGAACTGGGGAACATTCTGGGGAAAGGAGGGGCTCTTCCAAAGGGATGGGCTTCACCTTAATCAGGATGGAACCAGACTGCTGGCATTAACCTTTAAAAAGGAGATAGAGAAGCTTTTAAAATAGAAAATAGGGGAAAGCCGACAGTCGCCCAAGAGCGGATGGTTCGGAAGAAGGTATCCTTGAAGGATACTACCAAAAGCAGTGAGGTTCCAAAAAAAGAGTATAGTAGCCCAAATGCCCTTGAGTACGGTGCAGACAGAGCGTAAGGATTCCAAATAATCCATGCCTACCAATAGCCAGATTAATATTAATAAAATACAGTCTCTAAAACGCTTGTATGCAAATGCTAGAAGTCTAAAAAATAAGATGGGAGAGTTAGAATATATAGCACTAAATGAGAGGTTAGATATCATTGCAATCTCAGAGACATGGTGGAAGGAGGATAACCAGTGGGACACTGTGATACCTGGAAACAAATTATATCATAATGATAGAACTGATCAAATTGGTGGAGGAGTTGCGCTCTATGTTAGAGAGGGCATTGAGTCAGAAAGGATTAAAGTTTTGCAGGAAACAAAATTTGCTGTAGAATCTCTATGGATTGAAATTCCATGTATGAAGGGGAAGGTGATGGCAGTGGGGGTGTACTATCGACCGCCTGGCCAGAATGAACAAATGGATGATGAAATGCTCAAAGAAATCAAGGAAGCTAACAAAAGTCACAGCAGAGTAGTAATAATGGGTGATTTCAATTACCCGGGTATCGACTGGGTCAGTGTCACAGCAGGACATACTAGGGAGATAAAGTTTCTAGATGAAATAAATGACTGCTTCTTGGAACAGCTGGTTCATGAACCAACCAGAGGGGAAGCCATACTGGACCTAGTCCTTGGGAACACCAGATCTGGTGCAAGAAATAAGGGTGTTGGGACCACTTGGAAATAGTGATGATAGCATGATCGTGTTTGATTTAAATTAGTGGAGGGATAGTAAAGAAATCCACAGTACTACCTTTTAACTTTCGAAAGGGAGACTATGATAAAATGAGGAATATAGTTAAGAAAAAACTAAAAGGAGCGGTTGCAAAGGTTAAAGACTTACAGCAAGCTTGGGTGTTATTTAAAAATACTATCCTCGAAGCCCAGACCAGCTGTATTCAACGCATTAAGAAAAGTGGAAAAAAGTCCAAAAAACTGCCAGCATGGTTTAAAGGTGAGATCAGAGAGGCTGTTGCTGCCAAAAAAGCATCTTTCAGGAAATGGAAAAAAGAGACAAATGACGAAAACTGGAAACAGCAGAAGCACTGGCAAGTTAAATGCAAAGCATTGATAAGGCAGGCAAAGCGAGAATTTGAGAAGGAACTTGCTACGGAAGCAAAAACACGAAATAAAGACTTTTTCAAGTACATTCGTAGCAAAAGGCCTGTGAGAGAGTCAATTGGACCGTTAGATGATAGAGGGGTAAAAGGGGCAGTAAGAGGAGACAGGGCTATAGCGGAGAGACTGAATGAATTCTTTGCTTCAGTCTTTACTGAGGAAGATGTAGGGATGTTACCCAAGACTGAAGTGGTATTTAAAGGTGATACTGCAGAGGAATTGAGAGAAATATCACTACACCGGGAAGATGTATTACAACTATTTGATAAACTGAATAGTAGCAAATCACCTGGACTGGATGGTACACATCCAAGAGTGTTGAAAGAACTGAAATATGAGATTGCAGACCTGCTATTGGTAATCTGTGAATGTTCATTAAAATCATCTATAATACCTGAAGATTGGAGGGTCGCCAATGTAACGCCAATTTTTAAAAAGGGTTCCACGGGTGACCCGGGAAATTACAGACCGGTGAGCCTGACGTCAGTACCGGGGGAAAATGGTAGAAACCATCATAAAGAACAAAATTACAGAGCATGTAGATAGTCATGGCCTAATGGGAGACAGCCAACATGGCTTTAGACAAGGAAGACCTTATCTTACTAATCTGATATGTTTTTTTGAAGGTGTGAATAAACAGGTAGACAAAGGTGAGTCGGTTGATATAGTGTAACTGGACTTTCAGAAAGCCTTTGACAAGGTCCCTCATCAGAGACTTTTGGCAAA
Source organism: Ichthyophis bannanicus (assembly GCA_033557465.1). NCBI lineage: Eukaryota > Metazoa > Chordata > Amphibia > Gymnophiona > Ichthyophiidae > Ichthyophis > Ichthyophis bannanicus. The sequence continues at coordinate 1,656,714,993 of CM066032.1, forward strand.
ACTAAAAAATCATTGGATAGGAGGCAGTGTACTATTGTGGATCGGGAACTGGTTAAAAGATAGAAAGCAGAGGGTAGGGCTAAATGGGCAATTTTCCCAATGGAGAAAGGTGAATAGTGGTGTACCCCAGGGATCTGTGCTGGGTCCGCTGCTTTTTGACATATTCATAAATGACCTGGAAAGTGGAATAACGAGTGAGGTTATCAAATTTGCAGACGATACAAAACTGTTTAAAGTTGTTAAAACCCAAGAGGACTGTGGAAAACTGCAGGAGGATCTGGATAAATTGGAAGACTGTGCATCCAAATGGCAGATGAAATTTAATGTGGACAAGTGCAAAGTTATGCACCTAGGAAAGAACAACCCACACTATGGTTACACGATGCAAGGTTCACATTGGGAACCACCACCCAGGGAAAAGATTTAGGAGTCATCGTGGATAACATGTTAAAACCCTCTGCCCAGTGTGCAGCGGCGGCCAAGAAAGCAAATAGAATGCTAGGTATCATAAGGAAAGGAATGGAGAACAAAACAAAGGATATTATAATGCCTCTGTATCGTTCCATGGTACGACCGCACCTTGAATATTGTGTGCAATTCTGGTCGCCGTATCTTAAAAAGGATATAGCGTTATTAGAAAAAGTACAGAGAAGTGCCACCAAAATGGTAAAGGGATGGAAGGCTACTCCTATGAAGAGAGGCTACAAAGGTTAGGGCTCTTTAACCTGGAAAAGAGACGGCTGAGGGGAGATATGATAGAGGTCTATAAATTAATGAATGGAGTGGAACGGGTAAACGTAGATCGATTGTTTACGCTATCAGAATATAGAAAGACTAGGGGACATGTAATGAAGCTACAGGGTAAACTATTAAAGACAAATAAGAGAAAATATTTTTTCACTCAACGTGTAATCAAATTCTGGAATTTGTTACCGGAGGATGTAGTATGAGCTGTTAGTGTAGCTGGGTTTAAAAAAGGTTTGGACAAGTTCCTGGAGGAAAGGTCCATAAACCATTATTAAAAAGGGACCCAGGAAAATCAATGCTTGACCCAGTACAAGCATTGTGGAACCTGTGTCTTTTGGGGATACTGCTAGGTACGTATGACCTAGATTGGCCACTGTTGGAAACAGGATACTGGGCTTGATGGACCTCGGTCTGACCCAGTATGGCATATCTTATGTTCTTATGAGGAACCTTCGCTAGATGCTCCATCTCCGAGGATCCGGGCTGGCTCTCGGGACTCCGCGACCGGTCCTGTGAGGAACCAGGCCGTTCAGAGCTATCCAATGACACCGCCTTCGAGGATTTTTTCTTCCTTCGATGTTCCCGCGAGGGAGACCCCCTCTCTGAGGAACCTCGATGATGCTCAGGCTCAGAATGGTCCCGAGACGTTGAGGCCTCAGAAGAGGTCCGGGCCCATGGTACGGACTCAGCAAAAATCCTATCATGCTGCTGCTGGCGGCTTCTCAGGGCCTTTGAGGACATTGGGCCTGACCACAACCCGCAGGTCTGTGGCCCATGCAGGAAAAACTCGGAGCAGCTTAAGGAGAACAGTGGCTGCGGGGTGTGTTAGACCCAACAACTCTACTGTTGGGTCTAACACACACCGCAGCCAATGTTCTCTTTAAGCCGCGCCTGGTCCTCTGTCGGCATTCCCGCCGGTGGGAAGAGGGGCAGAGCATCAATCGTGCTGCATCCCCCCCCCCCAGCAGGAATGCCAGCGGAGGACCCAGCGCAGCTTAGAAGGAACATTGGTCAGGTCCGAGGCAGCGGAGACAGCAGCCATGTGTGTCGGTGAGGGACATTAATTTTGTACATCGATCACATTTCTTAAACCCGCTGGCAGCCATCGGGGGAAAAAGGGCCCCTGTGAGGTCGAAGACCCGGGCTGTCAGTGAAAAAAGAAAAAGAGCGTGAACGCTAGTCACGAAGGATAAAAACCGAAACATCTACTGGACTCGATACCGGTGTACCGAGCCGAAGGAGGGAAGGGGAACCTGTGTCGAACCGGAACAAAAGAATAAACTTTTAAGTATTTTAACTTCTTTTTCCATGCTAACTACTGGACTACATCTGAAGGGTTCCGCGGAAAAAAGGACACTGAGCAAGATGGCAAGGGGACCGCTGATGCGCAATGCAATTCCCACAAGCTTTCTTAGAAAGCTGGGGATTTGCTCTGCACGAGGGCTCCGTCGGCGCCAACGTCACCCATATGTGAGGACTGACTTTCTGCTTTTTCCTGGAGAAATAATTTTCTGCTGATCTTTTTGTCAACAACCTGGACTTCTCACCCAGTGGTTCTGTGGATTTCTGTTTGCTTCAGACTTCTGCCTTGGATTCAGTGCCTTTTGCCTGGACATCTTGCTTGGGGGTACTCCTGGATTCCCAAATCTCATTTGAAGTGCATCTCTCTTCAGACCTTCTACTGGATTGCTAGATCTCACCCTGATCAGAAGCACATGGAAAAGCAACCTGGACCAGGTAATTACTGCTTCTGCAAGACCAGGATCTCAGGCATGTAATGACTGCTTGGGTAACCTTATAGATCATAGATGGCCCAGTGTGTGCCCTAACAGACCATCCTGGCCAAAAGACTTTATAGGATGGAGAACATAGACCATTGTGACAAAGTGGGAATTGTTCTTCCTTTTCAATCTAGAGCAGGGTTTCTCAACCCAGTCCTTGGGACACATCTAGCCGGTCAGGTTTTCAGGATAATTATAAAGCATAGTTACTTACCTGTAACAGGTGATCTCCAGGAACAAGCAGGAATGTAGTCTTCACATATGGGTATTGTCGGTTTCAACGGAGCCTGTGCGGGAACGCTCCCCAGCATCCAATAGGAAAGCTTTTGGAAGCATCCCACAGCACCTGCATGCTTCCTTCCTGCCTTTCCAACTCTCCCTATTCAGTTATTCGTTTTCCGTGCAGCCAACAGGACACACACCCTTGTCACCACAGAAAATCTGTTCTTACTTTTTTTTTTTTTGTGGTCGCGTCTGCCTTCATTTGACGCTTACCGGTACCGCCGGTTCTTCTTTTCTTCTTTTTTAAAAAAAAACTATCTTTCTGAAGGATTTCTTTCTTCAGGGGCCCTTCCCCTCTCGGTGCTAGGTGCCATTTTGGGCTCTAGGCCCTTTTCTTTAAACATGGAGAAACCATCTAGTGGTTTCAAGAAATGTTCTAAGTGTGGCGGTACAATATCCGTCACCGACACCCATGATTGGTGTCTTAAATGTTTAGGTCCTGACAATTCTCCATCGGAGTGTAGAGCAGAATAGAGCTGCAAAACTCGGTACCCTTTTTGCCGCAGATACGATGTCCATTGATCGACGTCTTCCAGGGCTTCATCTTCCTCCCATGGATCTCAGGTAACTAAACCTAAGTCTTCTAAGACTGGCCAGTCCTCAAAGGGTAGATCTCCTTCCAGGTATCGAGGTGCTATTGGCGTTGCCCTCAAGGAAAGTTCACCGGCAAAACAGCCCCAGCGGGAGGCTTCGGCTTCCAAAGTATTAACGGAGCTCTAGAATGTTCCAGAGGCTTCCACCTCTGCAGAACTATTGGTGCCATGTTCTGGGGTCGTGGCTGCTTCCACCGGTACCAACACCCAAACATCAGCAGGAGTGATGGATCAAAGAATCCTCGTTATCGAACGCAGTCTAGCGGCTCTCTTAGCAGCTTCGGTACCACTAAGACCACTACAGACGGTTCCACAGGTACCGGTACCGACAGCGGTGCCGGTACCAACTGCACCTGCCTCGGCCGGTATGCTTCCCCCCTTGCCAAGCCTTGAGTCTCTCTCTGGTATCGAAAGACCGGTACCGAGACAACCCGATACCAACTTCGAACGGTACTGGTACAGTGCGTTGCAGGAACTCCCAGCACACAGATACTTCGAATCCTCCGATTCTGAATACTCTGCCGGTACTAGGGCAATCCTACCGGAGGATCCATCTCCTTCTCCTCAACATAGAATGTCTCCTCCAGAAGACATGTCCTTCCAGGATTTCATATGTGATTTAGCTTGAGGACTTAAAATCACGGTGACTCCTGAAAAGGAACCCAGAGCAGAAGAATTAGAAATTCTTCAATATCCTAAGGCTACTAAAGAGGCAGCTAGTCTGCCCATTCATAGGATCTTGCATGACCTTATGCTAAGAATGTGGGAAACTCCCTTAACGGTGTCTCCACAGTCTCGACGACTTGATACCATGTATCGAGTTCCAAGCTGTCCTGGTTTTCAAAAGACTCAGTTACCACACCATTCAATGGTAGTGGAATCAGCGATGTGTAGGATTAAGAGTACTAAATCGCATTCTTCCAATCCTCCAGGCCATGAATCAAGAACACTCAATGCCTTTGGGCGTCGATGCTTCCAATCTTCTATGTTGTCAGCCAGGATCAACTCTTACATTCTCTATATGGGAATGTTCCTCAAGGAGGTTGCAGGAGACTTGGAGCTCATGAGCCCTCTTCTTCCTGAGGACAAAAGAGGGGAATTCCTTACTCTGGTCAAGCATGCCCAGGATGTATCCAAGTTTGTAAACCGTGCAACCTTTGCTTTGAATGCACCAGCAGAACTTCTGCTCTCTCTATCGGTGCACATCATATTGCCTGGCTTCAGGCATCAGACTTGGAAATATGGGTGCAAGATAAACTGGGAAACATTCCTTGCACAGGAGAAAATCTCTTCGGCAAGGATTGGCAAGACACGACTAATCAGATAGAATCTGACAATACCACTTTGAACAGGATTTCAAAGTCTACAGCCAACCCAGCAAAAGAAAAAGTCAACCAAGAAACCCTTTTTCAACAAGAAAATATGTTTTACCCATCTTACACCCATCAGGGTTACTGTCCAGTTCATATTCCTCAAAAGGGGCAACAACAGAACAGACAGCAGAGGAGGCCACAAGTGTCAAGAGCTCAGCCAGCTCAGCCTCCTCAGGGGCTTTGACTCCTTCCTAGAGAACTTAGTCTTTTTGCCCCTGCAAGGTCCAGAACCCTCCACCTTCCCTGGCAGGTTATGCCATTTTGACAAAAGATGGCAACAAATAACATCAGAAAATTGGACTCTGTCCATTGTACTAGAGGGGTACAGACTTCATTTTCACAGCATGCCCCCCTCCTACAATCATAAGACATTTCAATTCCCTGCCATCAATCTCTTGGGTCAAGAGGTCCCACCACTTCTTGCTCAGGGAGCAATAGAGGAAGTGCCCATACCCCAACAGAGTATGGGGTTCTACTCCCCCTATTTTCTCATTCCAAAGAAAACAGGAGGACACAGATCCATACTGGACCTCAGAGAATTGAACAAATATCTGTTCTGAGAAAAATTCAAAATGACCTCCCTCGGAAAACTTCTGCCATACCTTCAGGAGCAGGACCTCAGAAAACACCCACAAACAGGAACAGAAGCGAGGGACATCTTGAACAATTTTCAGAAGACTGTGTTCGTGAGAAACTAGCTCAACTTAGATAGTAGATAAAGTAGATAAAGCGATGGGACCGGATGGAATACACCTAGAATACTGAGGGAACTTGGGGACGTTCTAGCAGCTCCACTGACTGACCTTTTCAATGCCTCGGAGTCGGAAGTGGTGCCAAAGGACTGGAGAGAGGCTCATGTGGTGCCTTTACACAAAAGCAGAAGGAGGATGTGGTTGAAAACTACAGGCCAGTTAGTTTAACTTCGGTGGTGAGTAAATTATTGGAAACGCTGCTGAAAGAGAAAATAGTGAGGTTTCTGGAGTCCAGTGGATTACAGGACCCGAGGCAGCATGGATTCACCAGAGGCAGGTCTTGTCAGACAAATCTGATTGATTTCTTTGACTGGGTGACCAGGGATTTGGACCGAGGGAGAGCCCTAGATGTGGTGTATTTGGATTTCAGTAAAGCCTTTGACACTGTTCCTCACAGGCAACTTATAAACAAACTGAGCACCCTAGGGATGGACCCTAAAGTTACTACTTGGGTTAGAAATTGGTTGCATGGGAGGCAACAAAGAGTACAGGTAAATGAAGTTCACTCTGAGGAGAAGAATGTTACCAGTGGTGTGCCCCAGGTATCTGTCCTTGGTCAGATTCTTTTTAACATCTTTCTTAGTGATATAGCGGAAGGGCTGTCGGGTAAGGTTTGCCTCTTTGCGAATGATACCAAAATCTGCAATAGAGTAGACACCCAGGAAGGTGTAGATAACATGAGGAGGGATCTAGCTAAGCTTGGTCTAGAATTTGGCAGCTGGGATTTAATGTTAAAAAATGTAAGGTCATGCATTTGGGCTGCAGCAATCCAAGGGAGCAATATAGTATAGGGGGTGAAGTACTTTTGTCCACTAAAGAAGAGCGGGACTTAGGCGTGGTTGTGTCTGATGACCTTAAAGTAGCTAAACAGGTAGAAAAGGCAACGGCAAAAGCTAGAAGGATGCTTGGGTGCATACGGCGAGGAACGGCTAGCAGAAAAAAAGAGATGATAATGCCTCTCTATAAGTCTTTGGTGCGACCTCATTTGGAGTATAGTGTGCAAATCTGGAGACCGCACCTTCAAAAGGATGTGAACAGGATGGAGCCGGTGTAGAGGGTGGCTACTAAAATGATTAGTGGTCTTCATTATAAAGCATATGAGGACAGACTTAAGGATCTTAATATGTACACCTTAGAGGAAAGGTGAGATAGAGGTGATATGATTGAGATGTTTAAATACCTCCGTGGCATAAATGTTCAGGGAGAGAGCCTCTTTCAATTGAAAGCAAGTTCTGCTACGAGGGGACATGGGATGAGGGTGAAGGGAGATAGATTCAGGATATGCGGAAATATTTCTTTACGGAAAGAGTAGTGGATCTGTGGAATAGTCTCCCAGTGGAGGTGGTAGAGATGAGGACAGTATCTGAATTCAAAAAAGCATGGGACAAACACAGAGGATCTCTAAAGGTAAAAAGAGGACTGTTGTAGTTGTTGATATGGAAGGACAGACTAGACAGGCCATGTGGTCTTTTTCTGTTGTCATATTTCTATGTTTCTATTGGCTATGTTCTCTAGATCTAAAGGATGCATATATGCATATTCTCATCCATTCAGATCATAGAAAATTCCTTCGATTCCTTTTCCAGGGAAGACACTTCCAATACAAGGTTCTTCTTTTCGGTCTGGCTTCTGCCCCAAGAGTCTTCACAAAATGCATGGCAGTAGTAGCAGCATTTCTGAGAACTCTAGGAATATTTGTCTTCCCCTACTTAGACGACTGGCTCATTCGAGCATCGACAGCTCCAGAAGCCAACTTCGCTCTTTCTCGCATGATGCGAATTCTTCGCTACTTGAGACTGGTCATAAACCTCCCAAAATCTCAGCTCACCCCTTCTCAATCCCTGGAGTTCATAGGGGCTCATCTAGATACCAGACAGTCAAGGGCTTTCCTACCACAGGCTCGCTGTCTTCGTATAGTGCAGCTGCCATCCCAAGCAGCTATGAAAGTCTTCCTGACTGCTGACTGCTCGGGAAATGCTTCAGCTTCTGGGCACATGGCATCCACTGTCCATGTGGTTCCTTATGCTCTCCTTCAGATGCGAGCAGCCCAGTGGACCCTCTCCTCTCAGTGGACACAGGCCTTGGGTCGCCTGTCGGACAAAATCAGAAACTCCACATGTCTCATTTCATCCCTTCAATGGTGGTAATCACTGGAAAACCTTCTGGTAGGCTCTCCTTTCCAGCAGCCTCTATTCCAGGCCACCCTAACGACGGATGCGTCCAAGTTGGGTTGGGAAGCTCACTTGCATGATCTCTCGACTCAGGGTCAATGGACCCCACAGGAGGCTTGTCTTCACATAAACCTCCTAGAACTCAGAGCCATTTTCCATGCTCTTCGAGTGTTCCAGGCCCAGCTCAGCTACAAGACAGTTCGAGCCCAGACCGACAATTAGGTAGCCATGTTCTATGTGAACAAGCAGGGCGGAACAGACTCTCTGTTGTTATGCAATGAAGCTTTGCGACTGTGGGCCCTCGCCAGAGAGCATCAAATCCACCTCCTAGTGGTATATCTTCCGGGCATTCAAAATCTTTGGGCAGACAAACTCAATTGAATACTGCTGCCACACAAATGGTCTCTTCACTCAGACCAGATTGCTCGAGTGTTTCGAATCTGGGGGACCCCAGATATGGACCTTTTTGCAAGTCCACAGAATGCCAAACTTCCCCGATTCTGTTCCAGAATTCCAGCTCAAAATTGTCAGGCAAGAGATGCTTTCCTCCTTCACTGGGGGCAGGACTTCCTCTATGCCTTCCCACCCATTCCCCTCATTCACAAAACACTGTTCAAGCTTCAGAGAGACAGAGGACGTATGATACTCATAGCTCCACGTTGGCCATGGCAAACGTGGTATCCTCTGCTTCTACGTCTCTCTCAAGCCACTGGAGTTGGGACATGCTCCAGATCTTCTTTCCCAGGAGAACGGGACGCTATTGTATCCGAATCCCCAGTCCCTGCATCTCAGGGCCTGGTTGCTGAGGGCGTAGAGCTTCCAGATATGTTCCTTCCTCAACAGGTAAAGGATATCCTGGTGGCCTCCAGAAAACTCTCCACAAGACGATCATACGCCTTCAAGTGGAAAAGATTCTCTGTATGGTGTTCTCAAAGGGGGATACCTCTGGAATCACTACTGGAGTATCTCCTCCATTTATCAAATTCTGGTCTTAAAACCAATTCAGTAAGGGTCCATCTTAGTGCCATTGCAACTTCTTGCAAGCCTCGGGATGGACAACCTATTTCCTCTCATCCACTTGTAACGAGATTTATGAGAGGTCTACTCTTAACAAAACCTCACATTAAACCACCGCTGGTGGCATGGGATCTAAAACTTGTTCTCGGGCAGCTCATGAAACCACCCTTTGAGCCTTTAGCCACTACAGCTCTAAAGTTTCTTTCTTGGAAGGTCATCTTCCTAGTTGCTCTCACTTCTGCGAGACGCATCAGTGAGTTACAGGCTTTAGTGGCAGATCCTCCTTATACAAGATTTCACCATGATAAGGTAGTTCTTAGGACTCATCCCCACTTTATGCCAAAAGTGGTTTCGCCTTTTCATTTAAACCAAGCGGTTTACCTTCCTGTATTCTTTCCTAGGCCTCATGCCTCTAATGCAGAAAGGAACCTTCATACTTTAGATTGTAAAAGAACCCTGGCTTTTTACCTTCAAAGAAATAAGCAACACAGGAAATATTCTCAGCTTTTTGTTGCTTTTGATTCTAGTCATTTGGGACTTCCACTTTCCAAAAGAACTCTCTCTAGGTGGATTGCAAATTGCACATCCTCTGCATACGAGAGTAAGGGACTTTCTCTCGAAGGCCATATCACAGCTCACAATGTGAGAGCCATGGCAGCCTGTATGGCTAATCTTCGTTCTGTGTCCATTCACAACATCTGTAGAGCAGCCACTTGGGCTTCGGTACAGCCCATTCCTGTTTAGACAAGAACTCCCGTAGGGATGCTTCATTTGGCCAGGCTGTTCTCCAGCATCTCTTTCAGACTTAGTACAACTCCTACCCGCCGTCCCGGGATGCCAGAGATCCATGGGAGGAAGCATCACCTATCTCTCCATGGGATTGCAGCTTCCTGGGGTAATTCCCCTGGCATCTTTCAGCTGGGGAGTCCCCATATGTGAAGACTACATTCCTGCTTGTTCCTGGAGATAGCGTAGTTACTCACCTGTAACAGGTGATCTCTGGGAACAGCAGGAATTAAGTCTTCACAACCCACCTACCTCCGAGGAGTTGTCTCTCTTTCTCTCCTTTTATCTCAGCTATAAACTCAACTGAAGAGGGAGAGTTGGAAAGGTGGGAAGGCAGCACGCAGGCGCTGTGGGATGCTCCCAAAAGCTTTCCAATTGGACGCTGGGGAGCGTTCCTGCGCAGGCTCCGTTGGTACCGACGATACCCATATGTGAAGACTTAATTCCTGCTGTTCCCGGAGATCACCTGTTACAGGTGAGTAACTATGCTTTCTCCAGGGACAGCAGGAATCAGTCCTCACATATGGGTGACATTGGGGCCAACGGAGCCTGCACAGAAGCATCCCCCCAGCTTTCAAAGAAAGCCTTTGGGAAATGCCACCACACATGCGTGGTCCCCTTCCTGTCCAAGGGTGCCATCTTGGTCAGTCAGATGACATAGCTAGGAGGCGCAGATTCACCACCGAAATGGCCATTGCTCTCACGTGATGCGTTGTGATTCGGTGCTGCAGGAAGAGTCCAGCCCACTCAGGCGAGGGCAACACAGTCCGCCACTCAAGTGGACAGAGTTCTCTTAGTCACTGGAAGTCCCATTCTACTAGGGTCATATGAATCAAAAAGCTGAGAAGCTTTACGGTGGCCCTTAGTCTGTCAAATCCAAAGTATGGAGTGCGGTCTCCTCCTGGCCAGCATGGGGCTGTGGGAAGGTGGGGAGGACCACCTCCTGATTGAGATAGAAAGGGGATACTACCTTTGGGAGGAATTTGGGATGTGTGCGGAGCACCACTCTGTTCTTGTAGAACTCTGTATAAGGTGACTCTGCCACCAGAGCTTAGAGCTCGCTTACTCTGCGAGCGGACATAAAAGTCACTAGGAAGGCATCCTTCCAAGAGAGATACCGCAGGTGGGAAGTAGCCAGAGGCTCAAAAGGCGGTCTTGTGAGCTGTGAGAGCACCACATTGAGGTCCCACTCCTCCACCAGGAGGCGGTCGGGGGGTTTAGAAAGCAAGAGACCCTGAAGGAATCGAGAGATTAGGGGCTGAACCAAGACAGATTTTCCCCCGGTGGGGTGATGGTACGCCACAATTATGCTTAGGTGCACTCTAACTGATTTGGATTTCAGTCTGGCCTGCGACAAATGGAGCAGGTACTGGAGCACCACTTGCATGGCACAGGAGAAGGGGTTCTCCTGCCTCTCTGCGCACCACACAGAACCAACACCACTTAAAGGCGTAGGCTTGTCTTGTGGAGAGCTTGCGGGAGGCCAACGCCTCCTCTACCTCTCGTGGGAGGTTAAAGGAACCCAGAGCTACCCTTTCAGCAGTCATGCGGTTAATGCCTGGGACTCCAAGTTAGGGTGTAGGAGGGAGCCCTCCTCCTGAGACAGAAGGTCCAGTGCAAAGCCCAGCAGGACCGGAAGCGCCACCGATAATTCGAGCAGTAGTGAGAACCAGAGCTGCCTGGGCCATCTGGGGGCGATTAGTGTCAGTGATGCCCCCTCGCGTTGGACTTTGAAGAGGATCCTGGTGACCAGCAGGAAGGCGTAGAGGCGGCCTTCCGTCCATGGGATTAGGAATGCATCTGCTGCTACTCTTAACCGGTGCGGTTGCCATGAGAAAAAGCAGGGCAGCCAGAGGCACCGGCTAGCAAAGAGGTCCATCAGGAACAGCCCCAAGATGGAAGAACCGAGAGGCTACTCTGGGGTTCAAACGCCACTCACCGGGCTGAAGGACTCTGCTCAGCCTGTCTGCAGGGCATTGTCCTGGCCCGGAAGGTAGACTGCCCAGAGGAGCATGCCACTGTGAGTCACATAGGAGCAGAGGGCTATTGCCTCCTGGCAGCAGGAATATGACCCTGTGCACCCCCTGCTTGTTGATATAGAATATTGCGACCTGGTTGTCCGTCTGGACCAGTACCGTCTGGTGCCGCAACCGATAGTAGAATGCCCGAAGGACCAGAAAGATCACCCTGAGTTCCAGGAGATTGATCTGCAGCTGAGATTCTGCCTGGGACCAGCTGCCCTGTGTGCGAAGATCCCCGCAATGGGCTCTCCAACCGAGGAGTGAGGCATCAGACGTCAGGACCCTCTGTGGAGGGGGAGGGTGTCTGGAAGGGCATCTTGGCCTGGAAGTGGCAGGATAGCTGCCAACAATCAAGAGACTCTGCTAGCTGGTGGGTTAACCTGATCCTGTCCTGTAATCTGTCAGTGGCTTGGGTCCATTGGGAGTGGACGCACCACTGAGCTGCTCGCATGTGTAAGCACACTAGTGGAGTCACGTGGACCATGGAGGAGATGAGCCAGGACTGATTGCCGGCGCTGCACTTGAGCTGCTATTTCCTTGAGGCATTCTGTCCTTTCTCTGAGGAGAAAGGCCTTGGCATGCGGAGTGTCTAGCTGAGCCCCTATGAACTTCAGACTTTGGGCTGGAGTCAGATGAGACTTGGGGTGGTTGACGAACCCCAGGTGTTGCAGTAAGAGGGTAACGCGCCCTGTGGCCTGGAGTGTCTCTATGGCAGTGTCGCCTCTTATGAGCCAGTCATCCAAGTAGGGGAAAACAAAGGCCCCTTGTAGACAGAGAAGGACTGCAACCACTGCTAGGCATTGGTAAACACCCTTGTGAGGAGGCCAGCTCGAAAGGCAGCACTCTGTATTGGTAGTGCCCTCCTCCCACCATAAACCTTAGGTACTGCCTGTGGGAGGGATGGATTAGGATGTGTGTGTAAGCATCCTTTAGGTCCAAGGAGCAGAGACAATCTCCCTGGTGGAAGTAAGGCACCAGTGTTCCAAGGGTGAGCATCTTGAACTTCTCCCTCACCAGAAATGTGTTCAAGTTTCACAGGTCTAGGATGGGCCTGAGGCCTCCAGTCCTTTTTGGGACAAGAAAGTAACTGGAGTAGAAGCCCTTGCCCCAAAGGTGCTTGGGCACCAGCTCTACTGCCTTTTCCCTGAGAAGATTTGCGAGCTCTGCGAGGAGCAAAGTCTGGTGAAGGAGAGGGCTCAGTGGCTCTTCTGGGAAGAAATCTGGAGATGCCTGCTGTAGGTGGAGGAGGTAACCCTATCTGACCACCTGCGGTACCCAGAGGTCTGTGGTAACTGAGGCACACCTATGGGCAAAGAGTGCCAGGTGTCCCCCTGTGGGCTGAAGAAGGCCTCCTGGTGGAGCAGGGGCCATGCCCTGGGAGTCAAAAGCTCCCCCCTGACTGGGCCGGAGCCGGAGTCTGGGACTTAGGGGTTTTGGCCTTCTGGGTCCCGTGTCCTTGTTTTTTGGGCTGGGTACCCTGCAGAGGCCCTGAGTAGCCTTGGTATTGTTGGGTATGAGAGAAGGATCCCTTCTTTCTGGGGAAAAAAGGCTTTTTCCCTGGTGGTTTTCTGCAGGGAGGCCCCGAGGTCTACTTGGAGAGCTTTTGTCAAGTCACAAACTCTTTCTTCATCTCGGCAGCCTTGTTAGACATAGGCTGGCTGAAAAGATTCTCCTCGGTACAAGGGATATCGAGTAGTTTTTCTTGGACTGTTTGAGGTCGGATGATTGTAACCAGGCTTGGCATTGGGCCCCAATGCCAGCAACCGTGACTCGAGCAGACGACTCGAAGTCATCATAAGCTACTCGAGAAAGGAACTTTGAGCAGTCCTATACTGCCAAGGTCAGGGTTTTGAACTGCTTGAGGTGTTCCCAGTCGATGCCTGCTGAGAACCCAGCAAGCTCCTGGGCCAGTGCCTCAAGGTACATGCCAATGTAGAGCTCATAGGCCTGGAATGCACCCTAGCATTGAGCCCTGGAAACATTTGTACCCAAGGACATCGAGGGTTCGAGTCTCCCTCCCAGGGGGACAGAGGAGTGGGTGTTCTGGCTCTTTAGTTTGTGCGGGTCGACTCAACAATCATGGAGTTATGCGGTAAATGGAAATTACACTTACCTGGTAATTGTAGTTCCTGGAGGATCCAGTTTAGTCCTCCACATCCGGGTAGTGCACCTCCTGCTGCAGCTTGGAGACTGGACCAATCAGAATCTTCCCATGTCAGGCTACCTGCTGTTGGAGCTCCCATCAGCCCCCAGTGAACTAGTAACAAAGCAGACTCAAAGAAGCAACACATGAGATAAGTATAAATATCAATTAGAACAGAATTTAGTCCCCTTAAAGTGTTAAGCGACTCCCTCCCCAAACGAGGAAGCCAAAACTCTGCACAGCGCTGCTGACACCACTCGAAAAGAGAAGCAGTCAGAATCCCAGCCACCAAAACCGAATAGCTGGCAAGAAAAAAAGTAGAAGAAGTGAGCTCCGGATACGAAAAAACCCGAAGAGATATGCTGAGACACTCTAGCATGTGCACAGTAAGCGCGCCGCACCAAAGAAAACCGGACACATGGGAGGGAAGGAGGACTAAACTGGATCCTCCAGGAACTACAATTACCAGGTAAGTGTAATTTCCATTTCCTGAGCGGGTATCCAATTTAGTCCTCCACATCCGGGATGTAACAGAGCAGTGAACACCGGGCAGGACCTTGCCAACCGGCGCGCAACACCGCCGAGCCAAAACCAGAATCTTGAGCGGCGAGCACATCCAACCGGTAGTGTTTACTGAAAGTATGAAGAGACGACCAAGTAGTCGCCCTACAAATTTCCACCGGCGGGACAAGACTATGTTCCGCCCAGGACGTCGCCTGAGCTCTGGTAGAGTGGGCCCGCAAACCCACCGGAACTGGCCGATCCTGCAAAATGTAAGCCGATGCAATGGCCTCTTTAATCCACCGGGCAATGGACCCCTTCGCCGCCGCTTCACCTTTGTGGGCCCCGCCAAACAGCACGAACAATCGATCAGACTTACGGAACGGCTCGGACACCTTTAAATAGCGACGAAGGACGCACCGCACATCTAGGCAATGTAAGCCCCCATCCATGGAACTTCCTGCATCCGAGTGAAGGACTGGAAGAAAAACAGGTTGATTCAAATTAAAAGGCGAAACTACCTTAGGCAGAAAATAGAACACAGGTCGAAGAACCACCCGATCCTTGGAGATAGAGAGGAACGGTTCTCTACACAAAAGAGCCTGCAACTCAGAAATGCGCCTTGCCGAACAGATCGCTACCAGAAAAACCATCTTCAGGGTAAGATCCTTCACCGAAGCCTGCCGTAAAGGCTCAAAGGGTTTGCGAACCAAAGCGCGTAAGACAAGATTCAAATCCCACGACGGAACAGACACCCTGCGGGAAGGCCTCAACCTGAAGACCGCTCTAAGAAAACGTTGGATGTCCGAATGTGCCCCTAGGGGGATCCCCAGAACCTTGCCCCTGTAGCACGCCAGCGCCGCTAACTGCACCTTCAGAGAACTGGCAGCCAAACCCTTGTCAAATCCGTCCTGCAAAAAACTGAGAATCACCGATACCGAAGCCGCCGTCGCGCGAACCCCACACCGCGAACACCAATCCTCAAAAAACCTCCACACCCGCACATACGCGAGCGAGGTGGAAGGCCTTTGCGCCCGAAGGAGCGTGGCAATAACCTCAGAAGAATAACCTTTCTTCCTTAACTGAGCCCTTTCAAGGGCCAGACCGTAAGCGAGAATCGATCCACCTGAGGCATCTGCAGCGGACCCTAACGCAGCAGATCCGGAAGCAGAGGCAGTCTCCACGACACTCCATTGCGCAACCGAACCAGATCGACATACCACGGTCTCCTGGGCCAATCTGGGGCTACTAGTAAAACCTGCCCCCGGTGTGCTGCACGACGCGATCGATCAATGCCCAAGGGGGAAAGACATAAAGAAGGCCGTCCTCCGGCCACGGCTGAAGAAGCGCGTCGATGCCTTCGGACATGTGCTCTCTCCGCCTGCTGAAGAACCGCCCCGTCTTTGCCGACTGAAAGGTCGTCATGAGGTCCGTAATCGGAGGCCCCCATCTGCGAACTATCTGCGTGAACACCTGCGGATGCAGCTCCCACTCCCCTGGGTCGACCTGCACCCTGCTGAGAAAATCCGCCATGACATTGTCTTTTCCCATGATATGAGCCGCCGAGAGAGCTGGCAGACGGGTCTCCACCCAAGCGAACAAGGTTTCTGCCTCACTCTCCATGGCCACACTGCCGGTGCCCCCCTGTCGGTTGATGTAGGCCACCGTCGCCGAGTTGTCCGAGAGGACTCGCACTGCCCGCCCCTCCACAAAGGTCTCCAGGGCTTGCAGCGCGAGCCGCACCGCTCGCAGTTCGAGGCGGTTGATCGACCAAGAAGTCTCGAGAGGGGACCATGTCCCCTGTGCGTACCGCCCCTCGCAGTGGGCCCCCCAGCCCAACAAACTCGCATCCGTGATGACCGGGAGCCAAGAGGGCTGCTCCAAGGGAAGCCCCATCCATAGGCGCTCCGAGCACAGCCACCACCGGAGAGACAGATGAATCGATTTCGGGCAAGGTAAGCGCTTGTTCAACGAATCCGCCTGGTTCGACCACTGTCGTAACAGGGCTCTCTGAAGCGGTCGCATGTGAAACCTGGCCCACGGCACCACCTCCAACGTCGCTGCCATAGTGCCTAACAGCCGCAGGTACCACCAGGCTGACGGAGCGGGAATCCTCAAGAAGGAGCGCACGAGGCCCTGCAATGCCTGGACGCGGCGCTCCGGCAAGCACACCAAGCCTCTCGCCATGTCGAAACGAACCCCGAGGTATTCGAGGGATTGAGTGGGCACAAGATGACTCTTTTTCTCGTTCACCACCCAGCCGAGAGACCGCAGCAAAGCCACTACTCTGTCCGTCGCCTGTATGCTCTCTGCTTCGGACTTCGCACGAATCAACCAATCGTCGAGGTAGGGATGGACCAAGATACCTTCCCTCCGTAAGGCCGCCGCAACCACCACCATGACCTTTGTGAAGGTGCATGGAGCTGTGGCTAGACTGAACGGCAGGGCTCGAAAGTGACCCCACGGGAACGCGAACCTGAGGAACTGTTGATGCACGGCTCGGATGGGAATGTGTAAATAGGCCTCTGAGAGATCGAGAGCGGTCAAAAACTCCCCCTGATGAACCGCCACGATGACGGACCGTAAGGTCTCCATACGGAAATGCGGCACCCGGAGAAAACGATTCACCCCCTTGAGATCCAGAATCAGGCGAAGCGAACAGTCTTTCTTTGGCACCACGAAATAAATGGAGTAGCGACCCACGCCACGCTTGGAGAGCGGGATGGGAGTTACCGCCCCCAAATCGAGCAGTCGACGCAACGTCGTCCAAATGGCCCGCACCCGTTGCTCTCCTTTGCAGGGGGAAAGGACAAAAGCGTCTAGAATCGGAGAAGCAAATTCCAGCGCATAACCGTCTCTGATGATCTCGAGCACCCACTGATCTGACGTAATTTGGACCCAGGAAGGAAGAAAGTCCCGCAGGCAACCCCCGATGACTAACCCTCCCTCCTGAGCCCGCCTCGCTTCATTGTGGTTTTCGACCAAAGGAAGAGGACGCAGAAGAGGATGCCGCTGAGAAGCCTCTGCCCGCTCCTCGAAAACCGCGAAAGCCTTGGAACCTAGAGCTAACCCGGCCGTGCTGGGAACCCCATAGGCGGGAAGAACGGAATCTGCGAAAGTCTCGAAACTGACCCCGCGCCGGCGGCAGGTTCCTGCCCTGCTTAGGCTTATCTTCGGGCAGCCTACCGCCTTTGGACTCCCCGAGGTCCTTCACCAATTTATCCAGATCTTCCCCGAACAATTTACCCTTAAAGGGAAGCTTACTGAGTCGGGACTTGGAAGAGCCATCGGCCGCCCAATTCCGCAACCATAAAGATCTGCGCGCCGCCACCAAGGAGGCCATGCTATTCGCCAAAGTCCTAATCAAATCATAATGGACGTCCGCCAAATACGCCGAGCCATATTCCAGACGGGTCACTTCCAGCAAGCCCTGCTGATCCAAGCCAGAACCTTGCCTCAAATGCTGAGCAACGTAAGCAGGCCCTAGCCACCCAAGCTCCACATATGGAGGCCTGCAAGGAGAGAGCATTGGTCTCAAAGGCCTGTTTCAACAAGCCATCCGCCTTCTTGTCGTGTGCGTCCTTCAAGGCCGCACTGCCTTCAACCGGAATGGTGGTTTTCTTGGTGACCGCTGACACCGCAGCGTCCACTCTTGGCGACTTAAACCTCTCCTTGTTCTTATCCGCTAACGGATACAGGCGGTGCATAGTCCGAATCCCCTTAAGGCCGGACTCAGGCTGATCCCACTCAGTTTGAATCATCTGTTCCACCACACAGTGCACCGGAAACACCACCTGAGATTCGCGCACCGCTTGAATGAGAGGATCCTCCAACCCGTCCTCTTCCACCGGACGAGGCGCAGTGAGATTGAGAGCTTGAAGAGATTCCGTAATCAAAGGCACCAGCTCTTCTTTACGGAACACCCGAATGATCCGGGCTTGATCCTCGGGCTCCAGGATTTCACCGTCTTCCAACTCCTCAACCTCCGCATCAGGATCCACATCGGCATCAGTATCCGGCCAGCCCCCGTCATCGCGGTCGAGGTCCATGGACCGAAGGCGCTTGGCTGAAGGCTGGCCTTCCTGCCTGGACTCTCCACCCTGTAAAGAGGACAGGGGCGACGGCCAGGCATCTGGCAACTTACCCGTGCGACCCAAGCGAAAGGCCTGGTGCATAAGTAGAACAAAGTCGGGGGAAAAATCCGTGAAGGAAGACTCGGCCGCTGCTATCAGCCACGCACCCCCCTGCCCTTTAGGGGGGGCCGTAGAGCCAGACGCAATCGGGCTAGGAGAGGGATCCCCGTCCGCCTGAATCACCGGGCTCCCTGGACCTGAAAGCTCCTTATGCTCAATTTGCTGTTCTAAACTGGTGGAAGCTGAGGCGCAGCCCCTGCAAACCCCAGACTCGTCCACCGCCCCCCTGCGCGCTCCGCAGATAACACACTGCGGCCTGGCAGCCATACAGGCGAAGCAGCCCCACAGATAATGGAAAACGAAAAGAAATTAAAGAAATCAAAGAAAAACTCCGTTTTTTTTTTTTTTAATATGTTTTAAAAACGAACTAGCAACTGGGACCACAGAGGCTCCCCTCTCCCATCAAAAACGCCAAGTCAAAAACGCGAGAAACAGAAAGGAACTCTGGAAGCAGGGCTGGAAAAAAACGGAGCTAACAAAAAAAATGGCCGCCGGCACATTTCAGCCGGCGAAAAAAAAGGGCGTGAAAAGCAAGCAACGGCAAAAAAAAGGAAGAGAAAGTAAAGATAGAAAATTAAAGCAAACCAAACGGATGCCCGCAGCACGGAAGCATCCGAAACTCACCCCTTGTGCAAAATCGCTGTAGACGGCACGCCACTCGAAGCCATGAGCAGGAGCACGTTACTACAGCAGGCAGTCACTGAAAACAGACAAGTGAAGACCGGACCGCGAAAGGGAAACCAGCACGCCGTGCAGGCTTTCCCGATGCGGACAGAGGGCTGGCAAGGCAAGAGCTCTCCTCCGTATAGTCTAGGAGGAAGGAGCTAGCCTCGGACTGCAACAAGACCCCTCAGTAGCAAGTCAGCAGCACAGTGCAGACCCGGCTCCTCGATTGCAGCTGGCGTCCCCTGATTTGGTATTTCTTTTTTTTTTTTTTTTAAAGCTACAGCTACCAACAAAAGAAATGAAAGAAAAAATAGCAGTGCAAAGGAAATCTCCAAAAACCACTATCTCTAGTGTTGCCTCCAACTGTCCTATAGTGTGCCTAACCCCAGGCGCACACGTCCTCCAGCTGCAAGGAGACTGGACACACTGGGGGCTGATGGGAGCTCCAACAGCAGGTATCCTGACATGGGAAGATTCTGATTGGTCCAGTCTCCAAGCTGCAGGAGGAGGTGCACTACACGGATGTGGAGGACTAAACTGGATACCCGCTCAGGAAATGGGCTTTTGTGGATGCAGTATATCGCGTTGAGCCGATGGCTGACAATGGGCACCGATGCCGGTGTTTCCCACATTCGGAGGAGCCGCCGCATGAGGATCAATTGCACTGTGAGGGTCTCCCGGAGAGGGACCTCATACTGGAGGATCTCCAGTTCCTTGGTGTGCGTATCCTCCTCGGCCTCGGCCTGGATCGCCTTAATCATATCCCGTCCGAAGTGGTGTAAAGCCACGTCCTCGGGCAAAGACCAGCATCAAGGCGCCAGTGGAGACAGGCCCAAGGGGACATCTCAGTGGCTCCAGGTGTCCAGGGATGTCTTGTCCTCAGTCTCCCACACAGAATCGAGAGGTGATGAGGATTCCAAGGCCCTGTGACTCCTTTGGTCGAGGCCAATGCCCAGGAGCCAGAGGGCTGTTGAGGACTTGAGGTCCAAGTCGCAGACACTAGCTGGTGAGGACCAGATACCCGAGGAACGGGACCAGCACAGAGGGCTTACTTGAGACTGGCAGCACGCGATGCTCAGCTCGACTACTGGTGACCCCTTCATAGTCAAGGGGCTGGTCTTCGGGGTGGATGAGACGGGCGAACCAGCCATCATCACCTGCTGCAGGGCCAGGATAGCAGTGATGTTATTCTCCAAGGCCGCCATTCTGGTCTCCATGCCAGAAGGCTCCACAGCTTTTGTCATGGGCACCGACGGCTGCAGGCCCGATGCCGACACTCGATAATCACTATGGCTTTGAGCATCGTTGGCCGGTGTTCACCTACCAAAGGGTCCCTTTTGGAAAGTTTGGCCAGGCATTTCTCTGGTGCGATTTACCAGGTTTCTCTGGATAGACCTCCAGAATCTTCAAGGACTTCCTTTTCTTCCGCGCCTGCTATGGGGTACTCTCGGAGGATCCGTGGCTGCGGGACTCCGAGAACGCCTGGGGGTTGCGGGATGTGCTTGTCTAAGAGCTGGGCATCGGGGACGGGAGCGTGGAGTCGGACTTCGAATACATCTTTTCCTGCAATTCCAACCTCTTTTTGTTGGTTTTTGCTGACATGGCCTGGCAAAGGCCACAGCTGGAACTGTCATGGTCCAGTCCCAGGCAACACAGACAGCAGTCATGGGTGTCGGTGATGGACATTTTTTGAACCCACCGGGGGACGCACCTGGACGGGGTCAACAACCCCTTGGCAAAAAAGGGCATGAAGCACTGGTCAAGGGAGCCTCAAGGAAAAAAGTGGAAAAAGGATGGGCCAAGGATGGCATCAAAGATGTTGGCTCAGGGCAGGAAGAGGAACTGGTACACTTAACGGAAAGCTAAACTCAATTACTAGGTTTTAAAGAATTTTTTCCAGGACACTGGATGTGCGTCCATTGGGTTCCATGGAAAAAAGGAGACTGAGCAAGATGGCACCTTTGGGCGGGAAGGGGACCACACATGCATGGTGGCATCTCCCAAAGGCTTTCTTTGAAAGCTGGGGAGATGCTTCCACGCGGGCACCAACGTCACCCATATGTGAACTGACTTCGTGCTTGTTCCTGGAGAATGAATATGCATGAGACAGAGTTGCATAAAATGGAGGCAGTGCATGCAAATCTCTCTCATGCATTCACTGTGGTTATCCTGAAAACCTTACTAACTAGGAATGTCCCGAGCAACATTTAAGAGAGGAGAGATACCCTGCAGGGCCCAATCAAGGTACAACTGATTGTTACAAATTCTCCAGCCCGAATGTATATAACAGGGGTTCTCAACCCAGTCCCCCAGACACACCTAACCAGTCAGGGTTTCAAGATAACCACAATGAATATGCATGAGAAAGATCTGCATACAGTGGAGGCAAATTAATTTATGCATATTCATTGTGGTTATCTTGAAAACCTGATTGGCTAGGTGTGTCTGGAGGACTGGGTTGAGAATCACTGATTTAGAGAGCCAAACAGGTCTCTTCCTGCTAAACTTAGACAACATTCATAGACTTGTACATCAACGCAGTTTATTATGTTGCCTATAAACCTGGTATGATGAAGTGAACAACTCGCACAGTAAGAGCTGCCAAGAGAGACATTTTTACGATTTTCACTATGTGGCACAGCATACTTTCCCCCTGCTTTCATCCCTCCCAAAACATGCCTTATTTACACTGGTGAGAACACATAGTTACTCACCTGTTACAGGTGTTCTCCAGGGACAGCAGGAATCAGTCCTCACATATGGGTGACGTCGGCATAGATGGAGCATCGGAGCATTTCCCCAGCTTTCAAAGAAAGCTTTTGGGAATGCCACCACACATGTGGTCCCCTTCCTGCCCAAGGATGCCATCTTACTCAGTCAGGTACCTTAGCTAGAGCCCCACCAAAAAGATGGCAAAAATGGACAGCAACTCCAAGGGGAGGAGGGAGGGTTGTGAGGACTGATTCCTACTCTCCCTGGAGAACACCTGTTACAGTTGAGTAACTACACTTTCTCAAGGAACAAGCAGGAAGTCAGTCCTCACATATGGGACTCCCTAGCTACAGGCTACTGAGAACCTGCAGGAAAAAGCACGGATGAGCCATGAGCAGCCGCAAGCGAATCTGAAGACAGACCCAATGACCCCAAGTCCATGGAGAGTGGCATCTCCGGTAGCCTGAACAAGAAGGGTCGGAGGGCAGGAGTTGCTTAAACCCTGAACAGATTATGGAATACCGCCTGATCAAAGGCACTGTCCCGACTGGACTCCCTCTCCAGGCAGTAATGGGTTGTGAAGGTATGAGCGGAGGACCAGGTGAAAGTCTGGCAGATGTCCACCAAAGGCACCGAGCGGAGGCTCACGATAAATGTCGCCATCGCTCGGACATTGTGAGCCATGACCCAGCAGTCCAGTGGCAGCCCAGCCTGGGCCCGAGCGAAAGTGATGCAGTCTGCCACCCAAATAGGCAAGATCTGCTTGGTGACCACCTGTCCTAGATGGCTGGGATCGTAGGAGACAAAATGCTGTCCAGCTTTGCGGTGGCTTTGAATCCGCTGCAAGTAGAAGGACAGAACCCTCTTGCAGTCCAGGGTATGGAGAATGGCCGACACTGGGTCGGCATGGGGCCTTGGAAAGAAAGTAGGAATGAGATGGAAATCCTAGACAACCTTCGGGAGGAACTTGGAGCGAGTGCAAAGAACCACCATTTTCTTGTAGAACCTGGTGTATGGTGCGCCTCTGCCATCAGGGCTTGAAGCTTGCTGACTCTATGGGCGGAGGTGAGCGCCACCAGGAAGGCCACCTTCCAGGATAAGTGCCACAAGGAGCAAGTAGCCAGGGGCTCAAAAGGCAGCTTGGTCAGCTGCATGAGCACCACACTGAGGTCCCATTCCGCCGGGGGAGTGCGGATAGGGGGCTTGGAGAGGACCAAGCCCCACATGAAACAAGAGACGAGGGGTTGTCCCGAGAGGGGTTTTCCCTTGATGGGATGATGGTTCACCGAGATCATGCTCAGGTGAACCCTGACCAAATTAGATTTTAGCCCAGACTGTGAGAAATGAAGCTAGTATTGCAGGACCAAGTGTATTGGGCAGGAGAATAGGTTCACACGGTTCTCTGAACACCACACCAAAAATCTGTGCCACTTGAAGGTGTAAGCCTGTCTCGTCGAGTCCTTACGAGAGGCCAGTAGGATGTCCTCGACCTCCCTGGAGAGAGGAAGGGGAACTAACGTGACCCGTTCAGCAGCCAAGCTGTAAGGGACAGGGACCCCAGATTGGGGTGGAGGAGCAAGCCACCCTCCTGAGTTAGGAGCCCCAGTGACCTCCCGAAAAGGACCAGGGATTCCGTCGAGAGACGGAGCAGCAGGGGGACCATGGCTGTCCTGGCCACCTCGGGGCCACGATGATCATTAAAGCCCTGTCCCACTGGACCTTGAGACGGGTCCGTGCTATCAGCAGCGTGGGAGGAAAGGCGTATAGCAGGCCCATCGCCCACGAGAGGAAGAAGGCATCTGGAGCCACCTGGCCCGGGTGCGGATAGGGACCGCAAAACCGGAGAAGCTGGGCATTGGCTGGACTGGCAAAGAGGTCCAGTTCCGGAGTGCCCCAGAGCTGCAATAGCCGCTGTGCTGTCGCGGGGCTCAGGCACCTCTCGTGTGACTGGAGGACTCTGCTCAGTCGGTCCGCCAAGGCATTGTCTTGGCCCAGGAGATAGACACTCTGAGGATAATGTCCTGGCTCATCACATACGAGCACAGGGTCACCGCCTCCTGGCAGAGGCTTTAGGAGCCTGGTACCACCTTGCTCGTTCAAGTATAACAGAGTGACCTGATTGTCCATCTGCACAAGCACCACCTGGTGTCGCAGCAGATGCCGAAATGCCTTCAGTGCGAGGAGGACGGCTCGACGCTCCAGCAGTTTGATCTGCTGCTGACTCTTCTCGGGGGACCAGGTCCCCTGGGTATGTACCTCCTCACAATGGGTCCCCCAACCCGAGAGGGAGGCATCCATCATCAGGACTGTCTGAGGGGTCAGAGTCTGGAAGGGCATGCCCTGAAGCAGGTGTTGTGCATCCTGCCACCAGACCAAGGACTCCACCATCTGAGGTGAGATCGAGATGGGGTCCGGGAGTTGGCCCGTCACCTGGACTCACTATGCACGGAGGCACCACTGCACTGCCTGCATGTTAAGTTGGGCGTTAGGCAGAATGTGGACTGTGGAGGCCATGTGGCTGAGAAGGTGAAACATCGTCCGAGCCGAGATTGTGCGGTGACTCCTCACATCAGACGCCAAGGATACGAGGCGGTCTGCTCTGGGAGGAAGGCCTTAGCCTGGAGTGTATCCAGGCAAGTTCCTATGAACTCCAGGGATTGGACTGGAGTAAGGTGGGAATTTGGGTGGTTGACCACGAAGCCCAAGTGCTGTAGAAGCCGGATGGTGCGGCCTGTGCCCTGCAGGGCCTCCAAGGCAGCTCCCTTTATGAGCCAGTCACCTAGTTAAGGGTAGACGAAGGCGCCTTGGCGATGGAGGTGGGCCGCCACCACCGCAAGACACTAGGTGAAGACCTGTGGTGCAGGGGCGAGGCCGAAGGGGAACACCCTGTACCGGTAGTGATTGCCACCTACCACAAACCGCAGGTACTGTCTGTGGTTGGGTTGGATGAGGATGTAGGTGTAAGCATTCTTTAAATCCAAGGAGCATAGCCATTCGCCCTGCTGGAGTTAGGGCGGCAATGTTCCAATGGAGGGCATTTTGAACTTCTCCCGCACCAGGAATCTGTTCAGGTTCTTCAGGTTCCTCAGGTTCCTCAGGTTGAGGATGGGCCTGAGACCTCCCATTCTTTACGAGACGAGGAAGTATCTGGAGTAGAACCCTCTTCCTTTTAGATCAGATGGTACGGGCTCCACCATCCCATCTTTGAGGAGGCCTGTGAGCTCCTGAATTAGTAAGGTCTGGTGCAGGGGAAGCTGCTGGTGCTCCCCGGGGAAGTAGGGGGGAAACGGCTGGTCCAGATGGAGGAAATAACCCTCCCGGACGACCTGAAGAACCCACGTGTCAGTGGTGATGTAGTCCCACCTGTGGGCAAAGTGGACCAGCCTCCCCCCCCATTAGCAGCTGGTCATCCAGTGGTCTACAGGCTATGCTGGGGGCATCAAAACCTCGAGCCCAGCTGTGTTGGAACCAGCGGCTGGGTCTTCAATACTGTAGGCTTGCGAGGCTCCTGCTCAGAGCCCTTACCCTGACTGCCCTGCAGCAGGATCTGCATGGTTGGGTACTGGGAGTATCCCCTGTAGGGCTGGCCCTTCCTGAGGAAGAAGGGTTTCTTCCCTTGCAGCTTTTTCCTAGGAAGGGTAGGGGTCTTCCTGGAGAGCCGAGTATGGGTGACGATTTCGGCTGCTTTGTCTTCCATAGGCTTACAAAGAGCTGCTCCGCGAGTCAAGGGATGTTGAGGAGCTCCTCCTGGACCCACTGCTCCAAGTCAGAGGACTGGAGCCAAGCCTGCCGGTGGACACCGATGCCGGCCGCCGCCACTCGTGAGGAGGACTTGAAGCCATCATAGGCAGCTCGGGAAAGGTATTTGGAGCACTCACTGACTGACTTTGAGAGCGCCTGGAAATGTTGGAAGTGGTCCCTATCGAGACTGGCCACAAATTCCCCGAGTTCTTTGGTGAGGACTCGGAGGAACATACCAATGTAGAGTTGGTAAACTTGGATTTGGCATGCTATCATGGAGTCCTGGTGACATTTGCACCCGAGGGTGTCGAGGGCACAAGACTCCTTGCCCGGAGGGATTGAAGAGTGAGTCTTCGGGCTTTTCTGCTTGCGCATGGCCAACTCTGTGACCATGAAGGTGTAGAGAAGCTGTGCTTTCCAAAACCCCGGTCCCCGCTGGACCCTGTACATGGCGTCCAGGCATTGGCTGACGATTGGGACAGAAGCTTGGGGTCTCCCACATGCGGAAGAGGAGCCGGTTAAGGAAGGAGAGGACCGAACTGTGAGCGTTTCCTCGGTGGTGCCTCATATTGGAGGATATCAAGTTCCTCCATCTGAGGCTCCTTCTCAGACTTGGTGGTAAGCATGAGGGCCCACACCATATAACGGATAAACTCAAGGGAAGAGGTGTCCTCAGGGTCAGCGGGGATGGGTCCAAGGGGAGGTCTCAGTGAGTCTGAGTCTCTGGTGAACTGTCCCCATCAGATTCCCATGCCGAATAGTCCGTGGAGGACTCCAGCTTGGGTGGTTCAAGGTACGTTGATGACCCACGCCGGGCTCCCTAGGCCAGAGTATGTCCGTAGCTGGAGGCGCTTGCCCGAGATGATCTTGCACCCGAGGAATGGGAAGGAGATCAAGACCCTCACCAAGGATCCTCACAAGGCATCTGGCTCTCAGGGATCACTGCAGCAGCCCGGGGAGACCTTAAGGTCGAGGTCCCTGTGGTCTCATGGCACATGTCAGCAAGGCCAGGCATCTGTGCCTGTTGGGCAGCGAGGAACGCAGAAACACTGCGTTCCAAGGCCAGAATTTGGGCCTTCCACTCATGAGTGGGGCCCTGCAACACTGACGCCGGGGTGATCAGGTCAGGTGTTGAAGAGGAGAGGGGGTCCTCGCTGGGACGACGCTCGAGAGACCGGACACCATCGCCGGAGGCCTCTGAGTTAGTCTGAGGTACCTTTCTCGGCCGCTCCCTCTCCGACTCTTTGGACTGTCGTAGGGGGCTGAGGGACCGGGCGCATGACTTCTCATGCTTGTCCAATCCCCCAAATGACGTCCGCGCGGCCTTCTTCTTCTTCTTCTTCCGCTCACGCTTGGAGGACCCCTGGTCGGAGTGCCTGCGTGCTTGTGGGGGAACCTTGGGCAGCTCTGAGGGTTACAGGGCCTTGGAGCGCAAGGCTACCAGGGATACTGGGGTCGAGTCTGCCTTCTGGAAGATATTGTCTAGTTTCTGGCGGCAATTCTGGATGGCCTCGGAGGACATTTTTTTGCTTAAGAAGCACTGCCCCGGGTCGTGATTGGTGCCCAGACCCAGGAGACAGCAGTCACAGGTGTCTGCATGACATGTTTTTGGAACACTGATCACATTTTCTGAAACCGGAGGCCACTGGAGCAAAAAGAGCCTCTGCGAAGTTGAAGACCCTTGATGTGGCTAGCAATTACAAAGGGCACAAAAGCACTAAGGTAGAAAAGAAGGGAAAAACAGATCCCGAGAGAACCATCAAAGAAGTGGTGCTCGAGAGGTGGGAGGGGGAACTGGCGCTAGCTGGAAAGCACAAAAATGTATTTAGTGAAGAAAAAAACTTTTTCTGGAGACAAGACGCATGTCCGAAGGGTTCCATGGAAAAAGGGAGACTGAGTAAGATGGCACCCTTGGGCAGGAAAGCTGGGGAAATGCTCCGAGCGGGCTTTGTCGGTGCCGACGTCACCCAGATGTGAGGACTGACTTCCTGCTTGTTCCTGGAGAACGGGGATGAATAAGGAGAGATAACAGTCTTTCCCTTACCTCTGAGAACCTCTTGCCTTAGGCTACTTACATACGAAAAAAAAACCACAGGCAGGAAATTCTAGTCAAAATTAAAATAAAGAATTTTACAATCCACAGATTGGCAATTTGACTTCTATACTTTTATCTCTGCTTGTTCTCCAGCTTTCCTTTATTCTATCTCTTCATCTTTATCTCTGGTTTCCTTCTCCCTTTTTCTTTTCTGTTTGTTCTCTCTCTTCCTTCTTTGTCTCTCCCTCAGAGTAGATACTTGAATACGTTCTCTCCTTCTCTCATTCTGCATTCTTCTACTGCTTCTCTTCTTTCTTATGTTTTTTGTTTTCTCCCTTTCTCTTAGGTTCATTTCCTCCATTTTTGATTCCCTTTTTCTGCATCTTCCCAAATTCTTTCCTTTCACGTTCAGCAATAGGATCTTCCCTTTCTTATCTCCAATCTCGGGCCCTCTTCTTATCCCCTCTGCTAAATCATAAGTCCTTTTTACCTCTCTCTCTCTCTCCATCCCGGAAGGCAGTATGTATGCATATAACAACATAAAATCACATCTCTGGTATCCTGTGCCTTCCCTTCCTATTTCTCTTCTCGGTTTCTTTTTTTGTTATCATTTCATCTCACATCTTTCAACTCTCTACCTCCCCGCTCCATGTTCCTAATCTCCTACACTTCCATTTCTTTGCTTTCTCATTCTTTCCATCTCTTCCTTCTGTTCCTCTCTCCACACATAACCATCCCTCATCTCTGTAATTTTCCTTTCTCAGTCTCTCCTGAATGTTTGGTCAAGTTCCAGGATAGAGAATGAAGGAGGACATTCACTTTAGTACTTCAGAATTTTTTGGGTGCTTGTTTTGGTGATGCTGTTAAGTATGCCTATGATAATTGCTCTGCATGGACAAACCTCTCTCTCTAAGACTCATTTCTCCTTCAGCTCTTGGGATGTACAATCTCAGCATACACTGATTCTTATAAATTAATTGATAGGTCTAAAGGTGTTTCCTTGTTCTTAAATCAAGTTGGTTGAGGTCTTTCTGAGGGTAGCCTATTATTGCAAAACTTTATAAAAGTGCCATGGTATTTTCAATAGTATCATATGGATGTGAAATTTGGACAGTGAAAAAAAGAGACAGGAAGAAAATCAATGCCTTTGAATTATGGTGCTGGCGAAGAATACTATGTATACCATGGACTGCCCAAAAAAACCCAAATCAATCAGTACTAGAGAAGATAAAACCTAAACTTTCCTTAGAAGCTTAGATGACAAGACTTCGACTTTCATACTCTGGACACATCATGTGATGAGAGAGATCATTCGAGAAAGACATCATCTTTGGCAGGTCAATGCAAAAGAGGAAGGCCAGCAATGAGATGGATCGATACAATAACAGCAGCTATGGATGCCACTCTATCAACAATGAGTCGCCTGATTGAAGACCAAATACATTTTAGGACAACTATCCAGAGGGTCACCATGAGTCAGCACCGACTTGACGTTACTTAACAACATGAAAGTGCACGGATTGTAAACTAGACAATGGCAGTTGAAACACTTTTATACTGTACAATATATTACACATTTCTTTTTAACTTGTACATAATGAAAACAAGAACGGTACAAGGTTAATGCAAATTTTACATAATGCATGTTGTTAGCACACACAGTAACAGAGCGTTTCCAGTACATCTTTACAATTTCAAAATTTTGTTCTAAGTCTGTCAAAGCTTAATGCACTTACTTACACAACCACCCTTAATATATACTGCCATTCATTTAGGGGCGAGATTCAGGATATCCAGCAGTCAATCTGCCTTTCGCAGGGCCCTTAACTCTTTCTGCTTTTGGATAATCCCATAATGAGGCACAGCAGGAACCAGCGCAAGACAGGTCATCTAAATTTATTTCACTGATACATACCAGCAAAAATATAGTTGGGTTTAATGAGATTCTAACCTTAAAGACAGACTACAGTACTTAGTTTTCTTATGGCCACCCTTTGGAAAAAAAATAAAACCATTAAGTTGATTTACAATACTAAAGGTATAAAAAAAGAGGATTAAACAATACCCCTCGTATCTTTTCTCTCGGTGATTTGTGCTCATTTGTTTCTCATTTCTCTACTCTTAGATATTTATATACAGCTTCCTGTTCAAATTCCTTTATGTCACAATCAGTAGTCAAAGAAATGTTTTAAGTTTTATTTAGTTGCTCTCAAAGGAAGGTTGTCATAACACAATTGTCTAGGCCAAACAGAGCAGTTCTTATTTTCTTATGTTCAAATGTCATCCCCATGTCATCTGAGCAACTCTCCATTATTCAAGGGGGCTAGATACTAGGATGTGCTAAAATTAATGTGTGTTAATTCAGTTAACACACGTTGTTGGTAACTAGAGCCCACCAAATAACATGTTCTAAAATAACGTGCATAATATATGCACCTTAGCCCCTCTCGGTGTTCTTTAGCTAAATGATGATCACACAAGCGATGGCCAGGGATTAAAATTAAATCCATAGCCCAATGAATTAATATGAGTACTTGGTGGATTCAGTGCCAGAAAAAACTAAGAACGGCGATAGGGAATTTCAGCAAAGTATTCCTCATAGATCTTGACGTTGGTAGACACTGGTGGACAGTTTAGAAGGCTTGAATGGTATTTGCATGTGTAAATAGTGATTTGCATACGGAGATCGGCAGCATTCACAGTTTTGAAGGAGGCATGGTTTAGACAGTACTAAAAACACGCATGTATTTCCTATTTTGCAACAGCAATATACACATACTTTAGGAAACCTAGATACTATTATTTACACCCGTCCTGATGCAGGCAGGTCAGCTAACTGGACTTTGGGCTTGCAAAAGTAATTATGTTTACCCCTTTTGTATTTACAACTAATCTCAAAAATTTTAAAAAGTACATATAAATATATACATTTTTTTTCTAGATCAGCCCCTTAATTGGCACTTCCTGGACATGCTACTTGGAAAAATTTGGCACTTACACAATCAAAGTTCTAAGTGATGCTGCTCTTTTTTCTGAAAATGCTGCTTTGAAAGATGGCTGTTCGGGGTGAATCTTTTATAAAAATACTCAAGAAATTGTGCACATCCTGACTTCCATGCCCATTTTCTGATCTAGGCGACCTTCTAAGTCCATTGTACAACCCTGCTGACGAGTTTTAACACAAGTGTTGGCCTGGAGTAGCCTAATGATTAGAACAGCATTCTGGATAATGGCAGAGTGAGTAACTATCTGTCAAAGACAGCAAAAGGTTGTCCTAAATGGCTATTCAGATAAACCGTCTGTATTGCCATGGCTGGCTCCATCCCTATAGGGACTAGGCAGCCACCTAGGGTGGCAGGATTTGGAAGGGTGGCAGTGGGCTCCCACACAGCATGAAAGCAGCCCTTTAAGTGCAGGCCCATACTTAAGCACTATTGTGCCTCGCCCCTCTCTAACAGGAAGTCTACATTAGAGGGAGGGCAGGACACACCAGCACTTGAACGTGGAACCAGGCTCAAGGCCCCACACCATGCTGCCTTTGATTTCGCTAAGACTCAGCAGGACAGAGGTAAGGCGGTTGCAATGGGAAGGGAAGAAAAGTAAGATTTGTCATGAGCAGGAGGACAGAAAGAGGAGCAGATGCTGGACATCTTAGGGTTAGGCAAGGTAATGGACTATGGGTGGAGGCTTAAGCAAGGGAAGGGGAGATGCTGGACTATGGAGGATGGGTTTAGGCAAGATAAAGGGAAGGGAAGATGCTGGATGTCTGGAAGGATATAGAAGGGAATGGGATATTGTGGATTATGAGGAGAGTAGGGCCTATCGTCATTCGGGGAATACATATGTCGATTTTTGGCCTGCCCAAGCCACGCCTCCTTAAAATCTCTATGTGATGAGAATCTCCACATGTAAAACAGCAGTTTTCTGAAATGTGAATGTGATCAAACACATTTAAATGTCTTTATTTACACATGGAAGTACTTTTCCAATAACCTCCATGATCTCCCTTTTACCCCTATTAATGTTTCATTAGCTGCTGTGGTTTGTGCAGCGAGTCTGTGAATTGATTCACCATAGTCTAACGTTGCACATCACTACCACCATCCTTAATCCTAGTACTGAAGTAAAGGTTGGGTCCATTTGTTTCCTGGGCAATGTGCAGCCAGTATGAATTATTCTTTTTTCCTTCCTCCCATCCTTCAGTAGTCACAGCTGCTTTGTTGAGATTCAGTCCAGACATTATACAAAATTGGTCACTATGTGAAAGTACTCATTAAGTCTCAACAAGAAAATTATTCAATTACTCTCTGCCTTGCCTCTCGAGCCCCCACTCTTTCCCAGGTGGACTTTTTGGTGTTCTCTTAGATGTGTTTTGCGACTAAAGTTTTTACCACACTCTGTGCAATTGAATGGTTTCTCGCCAGTGTGAATCTTTTTATGCCGCCTCAGCTGTGACTTATCACTGAACTGTTTATCACATTCCGTACATGCAAATGGTTTCTCACCCGTATGGATTCTTTCATGCCTTCTGAGATGTGATTTATCAATGAACAACTTCTCACATTCTGTACATTTAAATACTTTCTCTTGTGTATGGATTTTTATATGCCTACTGAGTCCTGATTTATCATGAAATAATTTATCACACTCTGTACATTTAAACTGTTTCACTCCCGTATGAGTCATTTGATGTTTTTTGAGATATGCTTTATCACGGAACAATTTATCACACTCAGTACATGAAAATGGTTTCTCCCCAGTGTGTATTCTCTCATGAATTCTCAGATTTGATTTATCACTGAATGATTTACCACATTCAGCACATGAAAATGGCTTTTCTCCCGTGTGGGTCCTCTGGTGAATTTTCAGATATGCTTTATCACGGAAAACTTTATCACACCCGGTACATGTATATGGTTTCTCTCCCGTATGGATTCTTTCATGCCGCTTTAGCTGAGATTTGAAATTGAATAATTTACCACACTCTGAACATGGAAATCTTTTCTCTTGAGGTTGTACCACACCCATGTGAAACCTTTGATGTTTCCTTAACTGTGAGTTATCACCAAATGATTTAGAACACTCATTACATTTAAATGGTCTCTCTCCTGTATGTATCCTTTGGTGACTCCTCAGGTTTGATTTGTCACGAAACAATTTATCGCACTTATTACACGAAAATGGTTTCCATCCAGCATGGACCTTTTGGTGTCTTCTCAGATATGTCTTTAGAATGAAGCTTTTATCACAATCAGTACATGCATATGGTTTCTCCTTCAGGTGGTTTCTTTGGTGATTTGATAGTTGTGATTTATCAGTGAATGATCTATCACACTCAGTACAAAAAAAAGGTTTCCATCTGGAATGGATCCTCTTGTGTTTTCTCAGATATGTTCTGTGACTGAAGCTTTTATGACAGTCGCTGCATGTAAAACGTTTCTCTCGGTTGTGAGTCATTTCATGCTCTTTCATCTGGGATCTATCACTGAATAATTTATCGCATTCACTACAAGAAAATGGTTTTTCTCCTGTGTGGATTCTATAATGCCTTCTCAGGTATGTCCTGCGACTGAAGCTCTTTTCACATTCAATACATTTAAATGGTCTTTCTCCTGAATGGATTCTTTGGTGCAATATGAAATGATTTTTCCTATAAAATATTTTTCCACAAGTGTCACACAGAAAGCATTTCCTCCCTTCCCCATCTCTCTCATAAAGTTTCTTTCTGGCATGAGCCTTCTGATGCTCTGTTAGCCGCGATCGATCGCTAAATGATTTCTCACACTCCATACATGGAAATGGTTTGACTCCCATGTGGATCCCCTGGTGCCTTCTGAGATATGTTTTACGACTGAAGCTTTTATCACATTCAGGGCATTTATATGGTCTCTCTCCAGAGTGGATCCTTTGGTGCAATAATAAATGGTGTTTCCTCCTAAAGAACTTTCCACAGATATCACACAAGAAGGTAATCTTCTCACTCTCATAGAGGAATGAAGTAATTTCCTCATCGTTATCCGTTTGGCAGGACATCTCTGCTCTCTGATATCTCTGAAGCTCAGTAATGTTTATGAGCTCCGTGCCACTTATCTTCCATCTCGTGATGCCATCTGCTGGTTCTTCTGGCTTTTCATCAAATTCCTGAGGACTTCTCTTGATGTCTTCCCAGTCTGTCAACTCAGAAAGCGCTTCACAGCCATTTTCTGATGGTCTCTGGGTCGGATCCAGTTCCCCTGAATATTCCTCTTCATTCTCTTCCTTTATTTCGTCTTTCACTTTTTCTAATTTGACTTCATTATCTGCTAGACATTAAAACAAATAATTATTAATCATGTATTAGTGGATATGGAAAGCTACCAGTGACCCACAGATCAGTTTATTTAAAAAAAAAAAAAAAAAAAAGATATTCCGCACTAAATACTAGGCAGATTACAACAAAAACAAACATAAAATAAAACAACTCACATAACATAAAACAACACTCAACTCAAAGACACAACATCCTGGCTTTGTTATTCAGTATATATTTAAATACCTAGCTTACATAATCTGCTAGTTTAGTTTATTCACAAACCTGATATATCACTTTTTAGCCAAAAGGATATTTCAAAGACATTTACATTAAAATCCTTCAGTAGAAAAAAGAAAAGAAATTACAAAAATTAAAATTGAAAGAGATGGAAGAAAAAAGGAGGGAAATGGGGAGCAAAGACTCGGGTCTCATTCCGGGCAGATTCAGGGGACTTGCTATAAACAAGGAGGAAAGAGCAGGGCCACACAAATGGCTGTGTGAGCGGTGCGGCCGCACAGGCCACAAGCACAGAAAAGGGCACCGATATCATCACTGGGCTTCCAGGCGGCTCAATAAGTGCATTATTACACGTGGCTAGGGTAGAGGGGAGCATCAGATTTGTTAGTCGCAGAGGGTGCATTTCTAGCTTGGTACGATCCTAGAAAAGAATGTGTCTTCAAAGCCACTTTAAAGTAAGAGCAATTGGGTTTGCCTTGTAGCTGGTGGGGGAGGCGTTCCAAAACAGGGGATCACAGCACGAGATGGCAGTGTCTGAGGTAAAGCACAGTTACTTACCTGTAACAGGTGATCTCTGGAAACAGCAGGAATAAGTCTTCACATATGGGTACGTCGGTACCGACGGAGTCTGCGCGGGAACGCTTCCCAGCGTCCAATCAAAGATCTTTTGGAAGCATCCCACCACGCCTGCGTGCTGCCTTCCCGCCTTTCCCAACTGCCTCTCCTCAGTTAAGTTTTAAAGCTGAGACAAAGAGAGAGCGAGGAAAGGAAAGATAGATAGAGATACAACTCCTAGGGGAGGTGGGTGGGTTGTGAAGACTTATTCCTGCTGTTCCCAGAGATCACCTGTTACAGGTAAGTAACTGTGCTATCTCCAGGAACAAGCAGGAATGAGTCTTCACATATGGGGACTCCCAAGCTAAGATGCCTGGAGTCCCAGCATGTTATAGATTGGAACATGCTATACCTAATAACACCAGGCATCCTGAGGATGGAGGGTAGGAGTTGAAAAGAGAAGGGTGCTGTGGAGAACAGCTTAACCTAGCATAGGACTGCAGACAAGAAATCCATGTGGGGATGGTAACTGTCATCAATGATACTGAAATGAAATATTGCAATATGGACCTCCCCTAATAGGATTTCACAAAAGTATGGAGGTTCATGGGATCTACTGGGGAACCCAGTATAGGAACCTCGAAGAGGACCTCACTGTAGGAAAAAACAGTGGAGGTCAGAATCCTGAAAGGTAACAGGTAACCCCACTAAGAGAAACTGGGGTAGTACAAAAACGGTGGGCCTTCAGCGGAAGGCTTTAAGACAAAAACCGAACTCTTTTGGCGGCAGAGTGGCTCACTCTTAGGAGCAAAAAGAGAGGCTAACCAGATTTGGACAAACAGGCACAGTCCTTATGGGGAGAAAGGGTATGGGAACCCCTTGTATCCCAAAAAGAGAGGACAAATGCCTGAGGCGTTAAGCCTGTGAGTAAAGGAAGATCCGCAATATCTCTCTGAACTGGGGTAAGCTAGGAGAGATATTGGAGCATGGAGAGCTTCAGAGGTACCTAAACCCTAAGGTTATGGTATAAAAGTTGTTGACTACCACAGGAGTGGTTGTGTGTGTAGAACCCCAAACCTGCTGGATAGCATAGGTATGGGTAAGCCCATCTGTGGGAATCATATAGCTATATGAGCATAGACAGTCAGATAGATAGTTATGTGGAGACATGTTGTTGTTGTCGTTGTTAAGTGCCGTCGAGTCGGAGTCGACTCATGGCGACCCTCTGGATAGCTATCCTAAATTGTGTTCGGTCTTCAGTCAGGCGACTCATTGTTGACAGACTGGTACCCGTAGCTGCTGTTATTGGAGACATATCTATCTGTAATAAAATATCTTGACAGATATATATATATATATACATATAGATATGTAGATAGACATATAAGAATATATCTATAGTGAGATATGGAAGGGCATAAAAAACACACAAAATATAGATATGAATATGTAGGCTTATATATGGGTGTTTGCAATTAAAACAGACAGAGATATGCCTACAGCACGGTATTCACATAGGATATGTGGAGAGGAAAGATTCATCTAACAACAAGGAGGTGGAACCTACTTGAGAAGATATATAGAGAATCTATTCCTCCTGGTTATGATCTGCAAGGATGCTAGCTAGTGAAATAACAAGGACAGGTACGTGAAAAACAGAGGATAATATGAGTCTGCAGCCAGCAAGTCCAGAGTCTTCCAGAACTCTAGCATGGTAAGTGGACAGAAGACGCATAGAGATGAGATACCATGTTGACCTGCTTAAGGGCAAAAGTATCATGCGTTCTTACCATGAGGACAAGCTGCAAGGAGAAAGAGCATATCCCCGATTGGGAATACTATGGACCAAAGCAGGGAATTGGCAACTCCTTAAGTTTTCACGTAAGAGAAGGCCTATGTCCTTTATATCAAAAAGAAGATAGGAAGAGAAGGGAGAACCCTTCTAGTCATGGGAGACATGACTGAAAAGCCTTTTCCAACCATCTAGGATAGCTGTTGGAGAAAAAAACCCCATGCTCTCTCGCAAGGGCCCATAGTGGAACGCTTCTCTGTAGAATTGCAGAGAGCATGATGCAGGAGAATGAGGAGATAGAAACTGGCTGCTGGAAAGTCAGTATCTCTGTCAACTATGCTGCCAAACCCAGGAGAAAGGAGATGGCAGAAATAGAAGACAATCCAGAAAGCTTGTA
Organism: Ichthyophis bannanicus; assembly: GCA_033557465.1. Classification (NCBI taxonomy): domain Eukaryota; kingdom Metazoa; phylum Chordata; class Amphibia; order Gymnophiona; family Ichthyophiidae; genus Ichthyophis; species Ichthyophis bannanicus. Next base: position 1,656,751,780 of record CM066032.1, read on the forward strand.
GTGAGATAATCTCCAAGATAGAGGAAAACACTGACTTGGAGCCACTACTAAGATTAGACAGAAAGTTAGTGGAGGACAAATCTGGTTATTTGTGGACAAGAACCAGTGGTCCAAACATTAAGGCTCCTGCATAGGCAGCTGCTAGCAAGACAGCAGAAAGAATCTTACTGTTTAAAAACAGAAAGGACAGACAGAACAGGAGTAGGAAACTCTGGACATGTCTGATAAGCTGCCCCAAAGCAAGATTGAAACAGAGGAGGTAACTCAGAGAGGAAAACTCCGCACTAGAAAGTGAGAAAACTAGAGAGGCTGAAGAGAAAGCCTCCCAGTAAGTAATTCCGCTCTTACAGGGGAAAAACTTGGTAAGAGGGTGAAGGGAATGGAGCTGAAGAAGACTTACCAAGTAGTAAGTCTATAGAAGGAAAAAGACATGCTGGCACAGGAAACTATCATTTGATAGTGGTTAGACCTCTTTCCCTAGCAGGAAGAAGAGGAGAAGCCTGTGACCTATAGGCATGAACATTCTGACAGCTCATAGAAATATAGAAAAAATGGAGGTCTTTGGAAAGAGATCCATGTCTAGGGGTTAGAATGAAGCGGTGGATTGCCTCTATTGCGAAGAAGCAAACTGCAGATTCTAAACCCCAAGAGATACAAGCATCTGATGATGATTGATCAGAAACCCTGCGGTTGCTAGGTTTGCTGAGTCTGGGGAGAGGTTGGATTCTTCAGACCAGGACGATGCCTCCCCTGTTTGGGAACATCTGTATGATGGGCAAGTGATGAATAAAACCTTCTTCTCCTGTGGGAAGAAAGTTTGTTAGGACATCTTCTACCTACTGGGACCGAAGAAGGTGTGGAAAACCCCTAGGAACAGGTAAATCAGTGGACAACTGAGTAACCTGACGTAAAGACTCCTTGTTGAAGAGATTTTCTCCAGTGCAAGGTGTATGTCCCAGTCTTTGTTGTGCCCATTTGTCCAAGTCTGAAGCTTGGAGCCAGGCTCTACGTCGTGCCCCTATAGCTATAGCAGACGTCATGCTAACAGACTCAAAAGAGTCCAGGGAAGCATGAGAAAGAAACCAAGAGATATTCTGGATATGCATAAGCAGTGAGGAATAGTGTGCACTCTTGGAATCTGGAAGGAAAGGAGTCAAAAGATGTAATTGCTTTGTGACCTCCTCAAGAGATAGACTCATATAAAAAATATATGAGAGAATTCTTGCAGAAAGCATAGATGTCTGGAAGGTTTGACGTCCAAAGGCATCTAGTGTCTTAGACTCACGACCTGGCAGATAAGAAGAATGCTTTTTCTTACTCTTCACCCACCTCATTGCTGATTCCACAACTATGGAATGATGAGGAAGTTGAGTCTTTTGAAACCCTGGAGAAGGGGGCACCTGATATAAGAGATCAGTTGCTCTGGAAGGTGGGGGTACCCTTAAAGGTGTTTCCCACATTCCTAGAAGGAGATCCTGCAAGGAATGATGCAAAGGAAGCATTATGTTCTCCTTTGCTTTGGTAGAAAAAGAGCCCTGTGCAGGATCATGTCCTGGGATAGGAATGGCAAGAGATCTTGCTATATCCAGGAGGAAACTCTGAAAAGAGGGTTCCCCAACAGGAATCTCCCTTGGACAGGTTAGATCTGAAGAACTAGCCTGAGCACCGACAGAGCTATCCAAATATATAGGAATAGAAGATCCTGCACAGTGCATTGTGGAATGCTTAAGGGATGGCCGCCGGTACTGACTGTCAGGAGCAGCGACCGTCATTACCACATTGTCCATGCCAGGTATCGACTCCAAGCTTGGCATAGAAGGGAGCGATCCTGTTGAAAAAAGCATGGCAGGCGTTGGCCACAATGGTACTGTGGATACCGGTACCGATGCCAATATCGGTACCGATGTCGGAGTCGAGCCCGAAAGAGACATCGGAGCAGTCATTGGTGACAGGTCAATCGGAACCGAGGTAACCGAAAACCTCCGGCCGCTATCCTCGGTACCGAGCCACCGGTATCGATCGGTGTCTGTACGAAAGCGTATTTGTACCGAGTCTTCCAGACTAGAGAGCGATTCTAAACTCGGCATCGATAAGCGAAGCATGGAAGGCACCGACCGTAAGGGTAATGAGGACCTCGGCACCGACTTTGGAACCGTGTCTGATACCGGTGAACGAAGGTCAACCAGTGGCAACCCAATGGGCCTCGGGGGAACCGAGAGTTGCAGATCCGAATCATTGGAACCGAGCCTTCGGTAAAGCCGAGAGCCAGTACCAAGGCAAGTCGGTACCCAGTCCTCCAGACTGGAGATCGATTCCAGACTCGGCATCGAAGGAAGTGAGGCTATCGATGCACGTCTGGAGGGTACCGACGTCGGTGGTAGTATTGGTGCTGGTACCGATAATGGAAGGTCAGTCTGGAGTGTATCCACCGGTCCCGAAGGCACCGAGGACGCCAGATGACCATCCCTGGTGAGGAGTGTTTCATCCAACACCAGTGCCGATGTCGGGGTATCGGAACCGCTCGAAGCGGATGCCACCACCGGACACGGCTCAGGTATGTTCTGTGAGGGTGAACCCCAGGAACAACCTGAAACGCTTTTGAGACCGAAGACTCCCGCCGGGGTTTTGAAGCCAGAAGGCCCACAAGGGCAAGGCCGGAGCCGTCTACATGCTGTGCATAAGACCTACCACTCGAGGGCTGGCTAGTCTTAACAGACTGTTTGTGGGTTACCTGATCCTGTGTAGAAGAAGGGGACAGTGCCCCGAAGTTGGAGGGAAACAGTGTATCGAGAGAACCTCGATATTGAAGACCTCTTCTCACTAAACTGGTGTCAGGACCCAAGCAGGTTAGACACCGACTTCGAGGGTCTAAAAATAAAGTTGTACCGCCACAGTTTGAACATTTCTTGGAGAAAGTGGCTGGCGGTTCCATGAAGGAAAAAGAAAAGGCCTAAAAGGCCTAAGACACTATGAAGAAAAAATATTCCCTGAAAAAGGAAGATTTTACAAGAAAAGAAAAGAAAACACCGGTGGTACCGGTGGCGTCGGGAAGACAGCCGCGACCACAAGAAAACTAAAGAAATAAAAGAAGAATTTTCTGCGGTGACAGGAGGACGTCCTGCCGGCTCTGTGGGAAACGAAAACTGAGGAGAGGCAGTTGGGAAAGGCGGGAAGGCAGCACGCAGGCGTGGTGGGATGCTTCCAAAAGCTCTTTGATTGGACACTGGGAAGCGTTCCCGCGCAGACTCCGTCGGTACCGACGTACCCATATGTGAAGACTCATTCCTGCTTGTTCCTGGAGATTAGCAAGATAACGATGATAGGCTGTTGGAAGGAAAAGCTGATTGCTATTATGAGAACAGGTAGGTTGAGTAAAATACAATGTAACAGATGAACATAAATAATCTGGTGCCATACCCTGTAAAATTTAAAAAAAAATTAATTTATTTTAAAAATTGTATAGGGTATGGTTCCAGTTGTACCTAGCCGTTCACTTCGATCAGGGAAGGAAATTAGGTGGGGGTTTACCATGAGGAAAGTTAAAATTAATCAATTATGGACCCGAGTCCTATTATATGGAGCGCACTTCCTTTAGATTTGTGTGAATTGACCTCTTATCTGCAATTTTGCCGAGCTTTAAAAACTTGAATGTTTCAGAATGATTTGGCCAGTTAATATTAGTACATAACTTTAAGTTACATTTTTGCTAACATCTTCTACTACTATATTTTTCAATGGTGCTCCTTGAATTGATAATGTAATTGTTATCAAGGTCTAGACAGTTCATATTTTATGTTACTATTTTGTAGATATTTCTAATCTGGAATCTGCCTTAGGCTGTAAGGCTGAAGCGGAATACAAATGTCCATATTAAATTAAATATGAGGAATCAATAGGTTCAATAGGTGGGCAGGAGTCCCTGTGTCCAAGATAGCGTAGTTACTCACCTGTAACAGGTGTTCTCCAGGGACAGCAGGAATCATACCTCACATATGGATGACGTCGGCGCCGATGGAGCCCTCGTGCGGAGCAATTCCCCAGCTTTCAAAGAAAGCCTTTGGGATTGCATCGCGCATGCGCGGTCCCCTTCCTGCCCAAGGGTGCCATCTTGCTCAGTCTAATGACATAGCTAAAAAGACGGCAAAAAGAATAAAATCAATAATAGGATTGCAACTCCAGGGGAGGAGGGAGGGTCGTGAGGACTGATTCCTGCTGTCCCGGGAGAACACCTGTTACAGGTGAGAAACTACGCTTTCTCCAGGAACAAGCAAGAAGTCAGTCCTCACATATGGGACTCCCTAGCTATAGGCTACCGAGAACCCATAGCTGAAAAATGGCTCCCTCTAGAAGAGCCGCAGCAGCTGTGATAGGAATCCAGCAGAGACACAATACCCCCGGAAGTCTGACACCAGAGGGCCGGAGGGTAGGAGTTGCGGAGTCCTAAATAAGTTGCAGAGTACCGCCTGGCCGAAAGCACTATTTCATCGGGACTCTCCATCCAAGCAGTAATGGGCTGCAAAAGTCTGGCTTGAAGACCAGATGGCGACCCAGCAGATGTCTGCTAGCAGAACAGAGCGGAAGTAAGCCACTGATGCGGCTTTAGCCCTGACACGGTGGGCCGTGACTCGACCCTGCAATGGGACGTCAGCCACCCTGTATGCTCAGGCAATGCAGTCTGCCACCCAGGTGGACAACGTGCGCTTGGAGACAGGTAGCCCCAGTTACTGGAGTCAAATGAGATGAATAGCTGAGGAGCCCTTTGATGCCCTGCGTATGCTCCAACTAGAAGGCTAATGCCCTCTTACAATCAAGGGTATGCAGAACCGCCTCTGCCCGGCTAGCATGCAGTCTGGGAAAGAATGTCGGAAGAACCACCTCTTGGCTGAGGTGGAACAGAGAGACCACTTTCGGGAGAAACTTGGGGTGGGTGAGTAGGACCACCCTGTTCCTATAAAACCGTGTGTATGGTTTTTCTGAAACCAGAGCTTGTAGCTCACTCACTCGCCTGGCGGATGCGAGTGCCACCAGGAAGAGTACCTTCCAGGAGAGGAAGCGCTGATGGCAAGCGGACATCTGCTCAAAAGGTGGGCGAGTAAGCTGTTGTAAGACCACATTCAGATCCCACCTCGGTCGCCGGAGGATGAACCGGGGGTTTTAGTAGAAGTAGACCTCTGAGGAATCTGGACACCAAGGGGTGAACCGAAAGAGGTTGTCCTTCCACTGGTGAGTGATGTGCTGACAGAGCACTCAGGTGGACCCTGACAGAGTTAGACTTGAGGCCTAAGTCAGAGAGGTGAAGCAGGTACTGCAACATCACAGGTACAAGGCAAGAGAAAGGGTTTTCATTGTGTTGGTTACACCACACCTCAAACCTCCGCCACTTGAAGGCATAGGTTTTCCTAGTGGACTGCCTTCTTGAGGCCAGTAACACTTCTACATTCTTAGGTAGGAGGAGAGGAGCCAACACTACCCTTTCAGCAGCCATGCCATCAGGTTGAGAGACCTGAGGTTGGGATGCAAGATAGAGCCCTGCTCCTGGGACAGGAAGTTGGGCCTCGTCGCTAGAGGGAGTGGGGTCTCCACTGCCAGCTGGAGGAGAAACGGGAACCAGGTTGTCTTGGCCATCTGGGGGCTACCAGGATGACCGAGGCCTTGTCCCGCAGGATTTTGAACAGAGTTTGGGCAACCAGAGGTGTGGGAGAAAACACATACAGGAGGCCCACAGACCAAGAGATCAGAAAAGCATCGGCAGCCATCCTTTGGGGATCTGGCTGTCTGGAGCAAAAGTTGGGCAACTGATGATTCTGTGGACTGGTGAAGAGATCTATGGACAGATGTCCCCAGCAGAGGAAGATCTGCTGGGCCACTTCCGGATTCAGTTGCCATTCGTGAGGTTGAAGAATTCTGCTTAGTTTGTCTGCTAGGCCATTCTCTTGACCTGGCAGGTAAACCGCCTTGAGAGACATGCCCTGTCTGATGGCAACGGAGCAGAGGTCCAGTGTCTCCTAGCAGAGGATACGGGACCCTGCCCCTCCCTGCTTGTTCATGTAGAACATAGCCACCTGATTGTCTGTCTGCACCAAGACAGACTGATGTGAGAGAACATGGCAGAAGGCTCGAAGAGCTAGGTGTATCGCTCGTAGCTCTAAGAGGCTGATTTGTTGTGTCCTCTCTTGAGGAGACCACAACCCTTGAGTGCATGAGTCCTAGCAATGGGCTCCCCAGCCCAGCAGGGATGCATCTGTCGTCAGCTCTATTGTGTATGAGGGAGGCTGGAAAGGCACTCCTCCCAGCAGGTTGGGTGGCTGAAGCCACCAGGCCAACGACTTCGGTAATTGTTTGGACACCCTTATCCTGTCCCGGAGTCGCCCTGTGGCTTGCGTCCACTGATCCCGGAGGCACAACTGAGCTGTTCTCATGTTGAGATGGGCGTTTGGGGTCACATGCACCGTGGAGGCCATGTGTCCTAGAAGGCGCAGAAAATGCCTTGCTGATATCTGAGACTTGTGGCTGATTTGGTGTACTAGCTCCAAAAGCCTCTGTGCCCTGTCCTCTGGCAGGTAAGCCTTTGCTTGAATGGTGTCCAGCCTCGCCCCTATGAACTCTAAGTTCTGTGTGGGGAGCAAGGTGGACTTTGCCTGATTTATGACAAAGCCTAGATGCTGCAGTATGTTGATAGTGCGAGCTGTGGCCTGTTGGGCCTCTTGAGGTGACGGGGCCCTGACGAGCCAGTCATCCAGGTACGGGAAGACAAAGATTTCCTGGTTCCTGAGAAAGGTCGCAACCACCTCCAGACACTTGGTGAACACTCTGGGGGAGGAGGCTAGGCCAAATGGAAGTACTCTGTACTGAAAATGGTTTCCTCCCACTACAAATCTGAGATATTATCTGTGGTCTGGATGTATAAGGATGTGAGTGTAGGTATCCTTCAGGTCTAAGGAGCATAGCCAATCTCCTTGTTGGAGGTAAGACAGCAATATTCCAAGGGAAAGCATCTTGAACTTTTCCCTCACCAGGAACTTGTTTAAGTTTCACAGGTTGAGGATGGGCCTGAGGCCTCCTGTTCTCTTTGGTATCAGAAAATACCTGGAGTAGAAGCCTTGCCCTTGTAGGCTGTGGGGCACCGGCTCCACCGCCTGATCCTCTAGAAGACCAGCCAACTCCTGCAAGAGGAGGTTCCTGTGTAGAGGGGGTCTGAGAGGCTCCCCTGGGAAGTAGGAGGTACCTGGTTGAAGTGGAGCAAATAGCCCTTCTGGACTATTTGTAAGACCCAGGTATCTGTAGTGATTGCTGGCCACCTGTGGGCGTACAGGGCCAGCCTTCCTCCTGTGCCAAGTCTCACCCCTGGCTGGAGAGAGACTATGCTGTGGCTGTCAAAAACCCCCTAGTGGCTGGGAAGGAGCTGGTGCCTGGGGGTCTTCTGCTTACACGGGCCATGCCCCTGTCCCTTGGCCTGCTGCCCCTGGTGGGGAGCCGGGGAGGCCTGGTGAGTGGGGTAGTTGCGGTAAGCAGCACCCTTCCTCGGGAAAAAGGGCTTTTTACCTAAGCCCTTCTTTTTAGAAGGGGCAGAAGTCTTTTTGGAGAGTCTTGTCCGGGTCAAGTACTCGGACTCGATTTCGGCAGCCTTTTCAGTCATCGGTTTGCTGAAAAGGTTGTCACCTCGGCATGGGACATCAACCAACTTGTCCTGTACCCATGGCTCTAGGTCCGACGACAATAGCCATGCCTGGCGTCGGCCCCCGATGCTGGCTGTGGCTACTCGGGTCGAAGCCTCGAAGCCGTCATAGGCTGCCCGAGACATAAACTTCGAGCACTCTCGAATATGCATGGACAAGGCCTTGAATCGCTCCAAGGGTTCCCCTGAGAGGCCAGCTGAGAACCCGGCAATCTCCTTTGCCAGGTCCCGCAAGTACATGCCCATGTACAGCTGGTATGTTTGGACACGGCAGGACAGCATCAAGCCCTGGTAGAATTTTCTGCCGAGGGCGTCCAGATTCTGGGCTTCCCTGCCAGGAGGCACCAAGGAGTGTGTTTTTTGGCTCTTGAGCCTGTGCATGGCCGATTCCACAACCATGGAGTTGTGCAGCAGCTGTGCCTTCTGGAACCCAGGGCTCTTGCGGACTCGATAGATGGAATCGACCCGCCTGCTGAGAACCGGCATCGAGGCTGGTGACCCCCACATATGGAACATTAGCCGTTCCAACATCAGAGGAACCGGTACCGTAAGGGCTTCCCAAGGGGGAAAATCATACTGGAGGGCCTCGAGCTCCTCAGCTCGGGGCTCCTCCTCGGTGTCTGCTGGGAATGCCAAAGCCTTGGCCATGTCCCTGACGAACTCCAAGAACCGGGTGTTCTCCAGGGGAGGAGGGGACCTTCTCCGAGGCTCAGACCCTGACGAGCCGATGGGACACACCGGGTCTGGTGGGTGTCCAGGGACTCTTCATCCTCCGTTTCCCATGCCGAGTCCTCCGAGGAGGAATCGATGGGCTCCGGCCATGAGGGCTTCGGTCTCGACCGCCCCGACGCTGATGGCACTGGTGTCGACGACCTCAGTACCGAACGGGAGGTCGAGGGAGACCTCAGCCGAGGATCGACCCGAGTCCGAAGAGTCTCAAGGATCGGCTCGGCCTCCGGGGTCGACTTGGACATCGAGGTCACGGTGGTCGGAGCGGATGGACCGGTGAGACCGGCCATAAGCGCCCACTGCTGCTCCATGAAGGCAGATATGGGGCGCTCCAAGGCTGCCATTCTGAGACCGAGCTCAGAGGGCTCCGCAGCCTCCGGCTCGGGTTTCGACGCCGTCGGGCCTGATGCCAGTTCTCCCGGAGGAGAGTCAACGAGGACAACAGCAGTTACCTTCCTCTGTGTCTCCGGCTCCATGCGAGGTACCTTTGCAGGCCGCTCTGACTCCGAGGGCCCAGGGCGGCGGTCGGGACTCCGCGACCTGGCCCACAAGGCCCAGGCCTATCAGAGGAATCCAACGACGCTGCCCTCATGAGCTTCTTCTTCCTCTGGTGTTCCCTCGAGGGAGACCCCCGTTCAGAAGACCCCCGACGATGCTCGGAGTCAGACAGCTCCCGAGACGTTGAGGTTTCTGACGAGGTCCGGACCCAGGTGGATGCGGACTCAAAAAAAATCCTTTCATGCTGCTGCTGCCTACTTCTGAGTGCTTTAGAAAACATCTTGATGCACGGGCCACAGGCCATCGGGTCATGGTTGGCCCCGAGGCAGCGGAGACAGCAGTCATGTGTGCCGGTTAGGGACATTAACTTTTTACACCGATCACACTTCTTAAACCTGCTGGCAGCCATCGGGGGAAAAAGGGCCGCTGTGAGGTCAAATGACCGGGCTGCCAGTGAAAAAGAAAAAAACAAAAAATACTGACCGGACTCGATACCGGTATAACGAACCGAGGCAGGAAGGGGAACCAGCGTCGAACCGGCCGAAGAAAAGAATCTTCAGGAGATTTGATGCACTTTTTCCACGAGGGAATTTAGACCACGTCTGTTGGGCTCTGCGGAAAAAGGGAGACTGAGCAAGATGGCACCCTTGGGCGTGAAGGGGACCGCGCATGTGCGATGCAATCCCAAAGGCTTTCTTTGAAAGCTAGGGAATTGCTCCGCACGAGTGCTCCGTCGGCACCGACGTCACCCATATGCGAGGACTGACTTCCTGCTTGTTCCTGGAGAATATGGATATTCATACATGCTTTAAAATGGATTCTGAAGTGGTATGGAGTCCAAGGAAGTTTCTTTTAAAACTGGGGAAATATGATCACATTTCATAGTGTTCGTCAATAACCTTGCTACCGAGTTTTGGAGAAGATGGATCTGTTTCAGAGTGGATTGATTTAAGCCATAATAAACTGTAATCAATGCAGTTTAATAGAAGGGCAAACGTGATGGTTTTCAGGCTGGTTATTGAAAGTAAGCTTGTCTGTACAGGGTGGTGTACACAACCAGACTGTCTAAGAAAACCTGAGAAAGAGTTAATTTTGTTCAGAACTTTGCTTAGAAATAAACTTCATATATTTGCTTACTAAGTAGGTGAAGAGGTACAAGTCCTGTAAATAAGAAAAGGGGCAGGCTGTCCTCTAGCCGTTCAGTCTCAGGGTTACTAGATATCAAGCAGTCAGCGGTAAACAGTTATGTCTTGGAATACATGTATGTCTCCTCATACTGACCTATGCTGATTAGAAATTGACCTATGATGTGATAAATACGTAATACCTGACGTGGAATAATAAAGTGAAATTATGCTGTATCCTCCAAAAGAGCCTTATAAATAAAGTAAACCATAGCTAATAGTTAAAGTAAACAAAGATAACTTGTTTCTATTTGTTTCTCTCCGCAAAGCTTTGGTGTATCTATATAGAAGTGTGTGGTATTTTATTGCTGTCTTTAGATTCCCTTCTCATTGCTTTCAATGTAGTTTTCTGTGACTCCAAGAGCCCTGCAGGTTGCTGGTGAGGGGGGGGGGGGGGGGCGCTAACAGAAGCCCACAGTTATATGTAGGAATGGTTGGATGGAACATATTTCCTGGAGAAAGAAGGAGGTCTTAAGAAGCATGGAAATTTGTGGTTTAAAGGTTAGAAAGGCATCAACTCTGCTTCCAGTATTGTAGTGCAGTTATAGAGAACGACTGATTTGAGATTTACTAAGAGGGAAAATGGAGGGAAGAGGTGGATGTCAAGCGACGCACAAGGCCTTTGATTTTTAAGGATTTAATTTCATTGCGTGGTTCTCCAGCCAAAGGGCAATAGTGTCTAGTCCAGAATTCAGTAGGGTAAGGTTGGAGTTGGAAGAGTCAGTATGATGAATAATTTGCATGCCATCAATGAAGATGAAAACATGGAGGCCAATGCTTTGAATGTTGGATGCCAAGTGGGTCAGAAAAAGATTAAAAAGAGTAGATGTAAAGATGATACCTTGAGGAACAGCACAAGGAAAAAAAGGCCAATAGTGGATACGAAGTTCTTAAACCAGAGCTCTATGATTCTCAGTCTTGAAGAACTACAAAAAAAGGACTGCTACTTCTGGAGAGAGATCTGCAATTGTTAAGTACTTACTTCTGGGACTTTTTCTAAATCTTGGTGAAAAACTAATTATTTTGATTAAAGCTGATTAATCTGTGAATCCAGTATCTTCGTTAAATCAGTCAGGGCCTAGCAACAGCAAAGAGATTTCAGTTTAAATTTAAAACACAGCAGAGAGCTTTCTGGTTAAATTTAGAACCCAAGACTCCCTCTATCCAAGCAAGGGCTGTGTGAATCACCCAGGAAATTGGTCACAGATTACCTTAGAAGCACAGGACACGGTATTGTGTAGCAGCTAACTTTTAGTAAGACTTCTTTCCCTCCCCGACACCCACCCACCCCTGGGACAATCGTAGCTTTATAGATGCTTAAACCTCTTAAAGGAAAGGAGATGCCATATTCACTCTCAGGTGCAGCTGTTTATCCTCATCAGGCATACATTAAGGACCTGAGATTAATTGAACTTCAGGTGAACAAAGTTCATTAAACATATTAGGTATAGTTTTATTAGTATAAGTATCCCCGCAACCCTTAGTAAGTAAAGAACTTAAATAACTAAACACAACCTTAAAACTAAGATGCAGACAGCAGTCCAGCAGTGAGATGGCGGTTTTCCAGTCGTTTGCACTGAGTGTCACATGTATGATTTTCTCCCAGCTGGTGAGGGGTCTTAAGTGTGCACTAGGTGCAAGGAGCTCTTTGCTCTCAGAGAACAAGTCTGATCTCTGGAGGCTAGAGTAGCAGACTTGGAGGACATAAGGAAGACAGAGAAGTACATAGACGAGACCTACAGGGATACAGTACTGAAGTCCCACCTCTAGTCTGGCAGCATCCCTGCTGCCATGGAGGAGAGAGGTCACGTGACAGGACAGCATCACCCTGGTGTGACAGGAAGTGATCCTGTAGCTAGGATCTGTCCTCCAGGTGATATAAAACCCTCTTGCACCAAGGAGGTTTCTCTAGGGCCATGTGCCCATGAGGGAAGGGTTAGGATAGCCATTGTAGTTGGTGATTCAATCATTAGGCATATAGATAGCTGGGTGGCTAAATTTAGACTTTTCAGTAGGAAGTTGAAATGCAGAACTTCCAGGGTAGCATGCTTCCTGTTCCACGCACAGGGTAGGGTTAATAACAAATGCCTGCTGCAATAAGGTGTCCAACTTCCTATCCTAGACATCCTTGAGAGCTGTACTGCCTTCCATCAGGATCACAGTCTTCTTGGGAACTACCAACACCGCTGTGTCCACCCTGGAAAATTGAAAGAGCTCTCGCTCTTGCCTAGGGAGCGGGTACAGGCGCGACATGGTTCGCACCCCTTTCAAACCGGCTTCTGGTAGGTTTCTACTCTTCTTGGATCATCTGCTGGACCACTGTATGTACTGGATAAACTGCCTGAGACTTCCACACAGCCTGTGTAGTGGGTCCTCCAGTACCTCATCCTCGGCCGGGGAGTTAGTGGGCCTAGTCAGAGCCCTCAAGGACTCCAAAATGAGCACCGGCAGTTCCTCCTGGTGGAACCCTAACCATCCGGGTCTGATCCTCCTCCTCCGGAAGATCAAGGATCCAGATCCTCTACATCCAGGCCCTCCGATGATGGCAAGTCCTGACACTCTTCTGAGCCTCTGGGCCTCTTGGCCCCCAACTGCTCTTCCTCCCTTGAATCTGACATTCTCTTGGTCCCGCGTTCTGGCACCAAGGAGCTGCTCGCCAACCGCTGTTGACATAAGCAAAACGCCTTGAGCAAGAGAAAGACAAGCTCCGGTAAAAATTCCCTGGAAGCCCTGCCACTCCCAGATCTGAGAGATGGAAAGTCCAGGCATCGTGAAAGGGCCGGAGGCCGGCTCCCGGCTCCGGTGAAGGAAACACTAACTCCCTTCCTCGTGAGCCTCCTGTGCTAGGGTGGCACTCTCCACCCGTGTCTTGCCCTGCAGATTCTGCTCCAAAGTAGTAGCCTCTGAATGCAGCCAAGGCAAACATCTGCCTCGGAGACCGCTCCTTGCCAGGTCCCGCACACCAGGCCCTGCGGTCTGGCCGTCATGGCAGGAAGGGAGATTGGCTCTCCGCAAGGCCCTCCATCCCCAAAACTGCAGTCGGAGGGGCAAAGGACCCCCCTCCAGTGCCTCCTCTGACAGGCCCCAGACCGCCAGGACCTGAAACCAGTTAAGCTCTCTAGAGCCGGATAGAAAAAAATGGCTTTTTTTTTTTTTTAACGATCAGAGGCTGGTCTCAAACCAGTGACTTTGGGATTAGAAGGCAGGCAACTTGCAGATAGTGCTACTACATTCCTATTAAGTAAATAAACTACAAGAAAAGTAAAGCACAGTTACTTACCTGTAACAGGTGATCTCTGGGAACAGCAGGAATTAGTCCTCACATATGGGTACGTCGGAACCGACGGAGCCTGCGCGGGAAAGCTCCCCAGCTTTTCAGATGAAAAGCTTTTGGGGCTTCCCACAGCGCATGCGCGCTGCCTTCCCGCCTTCCTGACCAGCTCTCTTCAGTTCGAGTTTATAGCTGAGACAATAGAGAGAGGAAAGGAAGGTAGATAGATAGAAGATACAACTCCTAGGCGAGGTGGGTGGGTTGTGAGGACTAATTCCTGCTGTTCCCAGAGATCACCTGTTACAGGTAAGTAACTGTGCTATCTCCAGGAACAAGCAGGAATGAGTCCTCACATATGGGGACTCCCTAGCTAAGATGCCTGGGAGATCCCCCTCCAAAGGTAACCATCTTCGTATGGATCTCAGGCATCCAACCAGGGAAGGTGGGCAGGAGTTGTTTAAGTATGGAACAGGTGTTTGAGGACAGCCTGACCAAACAAGGCATCCCGGCGGGAGTCCTTGTCCAAACAGTAATGGGCTGTGAAGGTATGAACCGAGGCCCAAGTGGCTGCTCGACAGATCTGATCTATGGAAACAGAGTGAAGATGAGCCATAGAGGTGGCCATGGCTCTCACATTGTGAGCTGTGACATGGCCTTCCAGAGAAATGTTTTTACTCTGGTAAGCAAAAGAAATACACTGAGCAATCCAATTGGAAAGTGTACGCTTGGAGACTAGAAGTCCCAAATGAGAAGGATCAAAAGCCACAAAAAGTTGGGAAGACTTTCGATGTGGCTCAGTCCTGTTGAGGTAAAAGGCGAGAGCTCTTTTACAATCAAGGGTATGAAGGTTCCTCTCTGCAGTGGATGCATGAGGAGCCGGGAAAAAAACAGGTAGATATACCTCTTGATTAAGATGAAAAGGCGAGACCACTTTGGGCATAAAGTGGGGGTTCGTCCTAAGGACCACCTTATCATGATGAAACCTAGTATAAGGTGGATTAGCCACTAAAGCCTGCAGTTCACTGATGCGGCGAGCCGAAGTGACTGCAATAAGGAAAACTACCTTCCATGAAAGAAATTTCAAGGAGGTGGAGTCCAAAGGCTCAAAAGGTGGCTTCATAAGCTGACCTAAAACTAGGTTCAAATCCCATGCTACCGGCGGAGGTCGGATGGGAGGTTTAGTTAAGGTCAGGCCTCTCATGAACCTTGCAACAAGAGGATGAGAGGAGACAGGTTGTCCATTTATAGGTTTTAAGGATGCTGCAATAGCACTTAAATGGACTCGTACTGAATTCGTCTTGAGGCCTGCATTGGAGAGATGCAGGAGATAGTCTAGTAGAGAATTCAAAGGAAGTGCCAGAGGGTCAAGACCCCGTTGAGCACACCAAATAGAAAAACGTTTCCATTTGAAAGCATAGGAACGCCTGGTAGAGGGTTTCCTAGAGGCATGAAGGATATCTTTCACTGGTTGAGAAAGATTAAACTCATGAAGGCTTAAGCCTTCAGTAACCAAGCTCGGAGATGTAGGGATTTGGGGTTTGGATGCCACAAAGTCCCCTTCTCCTGAGACAGAAGGTCTGGCGCAGCTCCCAGGTCCAGTGAGGAGCCCTGGGAGAGCTGTAAAAGTAGAGGGAACCACACTTGGCGTGGCCAGCGTGGAGCTATGAGGATCATCGACCCGTGATCCCTCTGAAGTTTGAACAGAGTCTTGGGAATCAAAGGAATGGGTGGAAAAGCATACAGGAATTCCTGACCCCAATGCAGGAGAAAGGCGTCGTTGGCCTGAGCTCCCTGACACGGAGTCCTGGAACAGAACCGGGGAAGTTTGGCATTCCATGGACTTGCAAAGAGGTCTATGTCCGGGGTCCCCCATTCCTGAAAGATTCTGCGTATCTGGTCCATATGCAGGGACCATTCGTGTGGAAGCAGAACTCGACTGAGTCTGTCTGCCCGAGAGTTTTGAACTCCTGGAAGGTATACTGCCAGAAGATGAATTTGATGCTCTCTGGCGAAGGCCCATAATCTGAGAGCTTCGTTGCAAAGCGACAGAGAGCCCGTCCCTCCTTGTTTGTTGACATAGAACATGGCTACCTGATTGTCTGTCTGGACTAGGACAGTCAGGTTGACAAGGAGGGTGTGGAAGACTGTGAGGGCAAGGAAGATTGCTCGCAGTTCCAGAAGGTTGATGTGAAGGGTGGTCTCCTGGGGAGACCAGGTGCCCTGAGTGGAGAGGTGTTGGAGATGAGCTCCCCACCCTGTTTGGGAGGCATCTGTTGTGAGGGTTGCTTGGGGCAACGAAGGTTGGAAGGGGGTCCCCAACAACAGATTTTTGGAGGATGTCCACCACTGGAGAGACCAAAACAGACGTTTTGAGGTGAGTACTTGGTCTGAGAGCGCTCCTGATGCTTGAGACCACTGGGTGGCCAAAGTCCATTGAGCTGCCCTCATATGAAGACGAGCGTAGGGCACCACATGGACCGTGGAGGCCATGTGGCCCAGAAGTTGCAGCATTTCTCTGGCTGACAAGTGACTTCTGGACTGAGCCTGGGAGGCCAAGCTGATTAGCCGTTGGCCTCGGACCAGAGGGAGGTAGGCCCTTGCAGTGGTGGAGTCCAAGTGGGCCCCTATGAATTCCAGGGACTGAGTAGGGATGAGTTGGGACTTGGGAATGTTTACCACAAGTCCCAGATATTGAAGAATACGCCTTGTGCGGTCCAAGGAAATCTGGGCTTCTGCCTGAGATGGAGCTCGGATGAGCCAGTCGTCCAGATATGGGAACACGAAGATTCCCATGCCTCTTAGAAATGCGGCTACGACTGCCATGCATTTTGTGAATACTCTTGGAGCAGAGGCGAGACCGAAGGGAAGTACTCTGTATTGGAAATGTTTTCCCTGGAACAGAAATCGAAGATGTTTTCTGTGGGATGGATGGATGAGTATCTGAGTGTACGCATCCTTGAGATCTAGAGAACAAAGCCAATCCTGACTCTGAAGGTATGGAAGGAGAATGCCCAGAGAGAGCATTTTGAATTTCTCCTTGAATAGAAACTTGTTCAATTCTCTCAGATCTAGGATAGGTCTGAAGCCCCCTGTCTTCTTTGTTATGAGAAAATAAGGGGAGTAGAACCCTAACCCCTGTTGAGGAAGAGGAACCTCCTCTATTGCCCCTTGGGCAAGGAGAGAGGAGACTTCCTGACCCAACAGGGTCAGAAGAGATGGGGGAGAACTGAATTGTCTCACCATGGTATGGGGAGGAAGGCTGGAGAAATGAAGTTTGTAGCCCTCTCTGATGATAGAGAGGGTCCATTGCTCTGATGTTATTTGCTCCCATCTGGGAGCAAAGTGAGCTAACCTTCCGGGAATGGTGAGGGGCTCTGGTTGTTCTAGAGCCAGAAATGGTAAGTTCTCTAGGGGCAAGTCAAAACCCCTGAGGGGGTTGAGCCTGCTGGGGTGTAGCAGACACTGCAGGCCTTGACTTTACTTGTTTAGATTGCTGACGTTTAGCAGCAAAGCGAGGCTGAGCAGATTGTTGGCCAGTATTTGTGGAAAATCTGGCCTTCTTGTAGTAAGGCCTCTTAAAAGGCATCTTTTTGGCAGGAGTAGAAGTAGACTTAGAAAGTCTATCTAGAGTGTCATTTTCTGCGTCCATTTGAGCAGCTTTAATTTGCCAGTCCTCACCAAATAAGTTCTCACCTGTACAGGGCAGATTCCTTAAGCCATCGACGACCCAGGGTTCTAGGTCAGAAGCCTGGAGCCAAGCAAGACGTCGGGCTGCAATAGCAATTCCCGAAGCCCTGCCTGCAACCTCAAAGGAATCAAAGGCTGCCCTGTTGGAAAACTTGGAGACCTCTGAAAGGTGTGTCACCACAGAAGTGAAGTCCTCCTTTCTATCCTCAGGGATAAAGGGGGCAAAATGCCGCACCTTTAGGGCAAGTTCTCTGAGAAACATACCCATGTAAAGACTGTAGGAATTGATCCTGGCTATAAGCATACTAGCCTGGAAGATCTTTCTACCGAAAGAGTCAAGGGTCTTACATTCTCGCCCTGCCTTTTAGGACTCTTTATCTTTTTCATGGCAGACTTCACCACAATGGAGTGGTGAGGCAGTTGAGTCTTTCGAAACCCAGGAGAAGGAGGGACCCGGTACATGGTGTCCAACCTACGGGAATGAGGAGACAGTGTTAGAGGAGTCTCCCACAAATCCATCAAGTGTTCTTGAAGGATTTCATGGATAGGCAGGGTAACTGCCTCTTTAGGAGCTTTGGAGTATCCTAAAATATCCAATTTCTTTGATCTTGGTTCCTTTTCAGAAGATGTAGCAATAGAAAGCCCTTTAGCTACATCAACAATGAACTCCTGAAAGGATAAATCCTCTGGAGGAGACATCCTCCTCTTTGGAGAAGAGGGCTCCTCAGGAAGATCAAGCTCAGCAGAGTCATCAGAGGAATTGAACTCATCAGAAGAATCTGAGTATTCTCTCTGTGCTTCCAATGCACGATACGCGTACCGACCGATATCGACATCGGGTGTATCGGGCATGGGATCGGTATCGGGCAAAAGCCTGAATCCGGCATGCGGAACCGATCGACACTTGGAAGTCGATGGTCTCGGTTCCGGTGTGGATACCGGAACCGGAGTCGGTACCGATGGAATCGGTACCGAGGGCGTCGCAGCCTTAATGAAAGCCAGAACGGCCTGCTGCATGGTCTGGACAGTATTGCCCATGGACACCACTACTGCCTGGATGTCGGTACCGGTATCGACCGGTACCCCAGAGCTGTCTAACAGGTGATCGGTCGAGGCCGTGCCATCGATGTCAACCTGTAACCCCATAGGTGATGCTTTGGAGGCCGGAGTCTCCCGCCGGGGTTTTTTGGTCTGGGCAGAATCCTCGAACTCAAGATTGAGAGCCTCTCGATCTTTTGAAAGAGATTTGCTTTTAGAGGATTTGCCCACAGAAAGTTTGGTTACCTGAGATCCATCCGGAGAGGAAGACCTGGATGACTGTGATGCTGGATTATCTGAAGCAAACAGCACATGGAACTTGTTGGCCCGGTTCTGCAAACCACGTTTAGACATCTGGGAGCAGAATGGGCAGTCCGGTATGGAGCGGTCAGGTCCCAAACATTTAAGACACCATTCATGGGTGTCTGTGACAGAAATAACAGCACTACAGTTGGTACACTTTTTAAAACCAGAAGCTGGCTTCTCCATGAGGAGAATTTGTGTAGGCCTGAAGGCCTAGCAAAAGTTACCACGTTGTGCTGAAAATAAAAAAAGATTTTTTATTTTTTTTTTTTTTTTTTAGAAAGAAAGAAAGAGAGACCGGCAGTACCGGTTTTGGTATGGGGAAGGCAGGTACGCGGTCAAAAGAAACAAATTAAAATAACAATTTCTTCAGCGGTGACAGGAACACGACCTGCTGGCTCCGCGGAAAAAGAGAAACTGAAGAGAGCTGGTCAGGAAGGCGGGAAGGCAGCGCGCATGCGCTGTGGGAAGCCCCAAAAGCTTTTCATCTGAAAAGCTGGGGAGCTTTCCCGCGCAGGTTCCGTCGGTTCCGACGTACCCATATGTGAGGACTCATTCCTGCTTGTTCCTGGAGATAGGCAAAATACTCAAATTAAATCAAAATAAACTCAAACCTCATTATTGCAAAAAACGACATAAGCAAACAAAAGAAGAAACCCCGCTGAGTTCCCCCAGGCGCCAAAACATCCCAGCAGGAAACCACAGAGGAGAACACACCGGTCTGGGCAAAAAAAGGCACACGCTGGGTCCCCCCCCTAAGTGGTAGGCCTCGATCTGCTGCTGCATTCTCCAGCTCCTACTGTTCTCTCCCCACCTTACCTCAGGGAAGCAGAACACCATGCGACTCTCAGTCCCCTCGTGCTCAGCCTGCCAGTCAGCTTCGGCACGGGGGGGGGATCCGGGGCTGCCAGCCTTCACTTCCTGCTCACGTGGCGGCTCCTCACCCGTTAACGGGTTTGGGAGCCGTATGAGTACTCAGGCTGCGGGAGGTCTCCTCAGTCAAACACCCCCCGACACACACACTCGAAAAAGGGGGAGGGGGGAGAATCCATCTTCCTTCTGGCTGCTTCAGCTTTTCTGTGCTCAGCTGCTTCTGCTTTTTTTTTAATCTAACTTTAACCTAACATAAAGCAAATAACCTGCAGTTTACAGGAAAAGCAAAATTTAAACCTTTCCTAACACAAGCCTATGTCCCGTCTGTGAGTCCAGCACCCTGGTACACTGGTGTCATCAAAAAAGATGACAAGCTCAGTCTCCAAGCTGTTGGAAGAGGTACACTACCCAGAGGTGCGGGACTGGTCTGGAGGGATGATAAAGAAGTAGAATTATCTTGAGGAATAGAGAATACCCCATATCTAATGTAAAAATTCCAGAAGCCATTTTGCGTATCTGTGTTAAAAAGCATTCCTGAATTCATGCCTCTGCATGCTTGTCCTGCTTGTTTTCTATGGGTGTGAGTGCTGGGATTTTCCCCATTGACTTTATACAATGAAAGAGTTCAGAGAGTAGGGGATGAGATGGTGATAGAAGACGCAAGGGGCAGGTGCCTTTGGTTTCTCGCCTTGTCCTGCACTGCCATCACAACCTCTTCTAATACTGTTGTTAGGGAGGTGGCGAAGACAATCTATAAAAACATGACAGGAGATGAAAATAAATGGTGAGGCCCATCTGGTGTCTGCACATTTTCCCTTCCTGATACAATCCTAGAGAGCGTCCTTGATCTCAGGCTAAACCTTTACTTCTGCACAGCTGAGAATCCTCTGCTAATTCCATATTTATTTTTGTAGTGCCAATGGAGATATGCAGAACCTATACAGTGGGGAAAGCTACTCATGTAGAATACGTCCCTTTCTCAAAGAGCTTACAATCTATTGTCCTTTGGCAATGGAGGGTTAAGACACTTGCACAAGATCACGCAAAGTGTTCGTGCCAGAAGCTGAATTTGAACCCTGGCTTCCCCTAGTTCTTCGGCCATTGCTTTAACATTAGGCCATGTCCCCTCCAGGATCTCTTCTAGAACATTCCACTGAAAAGTGTTTGATTATTCACATACCTCAAAGGAAAAGTAATGCATAAGAACCAAACAAATCTTTTCTCCCCTCCACCACAAAGACAACCAAAATGATGCAGGACCTATAGTAGAAGACATATGAGAAGAGCCCTAGAGGAGAGGAGGGACAAGGGAGACATAATTCAATTGCACCAGCAATCCCTGATCAGCATCGGGGTGAAAGGCAGGAGCCTGCAACTGTCCCTGCCTCCCACTGCAAGGCCAATCGGGCCCCGACCACGTGAACCAGCAGCACAGCTTAAATCAAGCGCAACCAGGCATGCCCGCACCTAAGGGCCACGCCAAAAGGCCCTTTGGCGGGGACCAGAGGCAGAAGTGCAATTGAACTGTTCAACTCTCCCAAAGACTTACATGCAAACAGACACGACTCTCTCAAACAGCAGGGTTAAACCTATCCGGATTTCCAACAGAGCTGAACATCATGAACACACCTGGACAGCCTCTACCCCTACCATGACAAAATGAGAAGAAGTCTGACCAAAGCTCTACAAGCCCCCCCTCCCCCCAGCCTCTTCCCTCAGCCCTCTCCCTACGACGCCACTACAGGAACAACTACTCCACAGGCCTACAAGGAAGACTTCAAACAGTAAATAGTGCACATTAAACATGTTGCACACTGACATAGATAGCGCATCAATACCTTCCCAGGCCACTGCAAAGAAGCACAGATCCATCCCAAATCAACAACACCACAACTCGCCTACTGCCAATAAAATTAGGGTCCTCATCATTCTCAGTGTACTATGCCAACCCACTAAAGCTACCTATATCTCAACTATATCCACAACAGCCCTTTAAGCTCCTCCACTTTACATACAATTCCACCCACCAATATGGCAACCTACCTATAGACAACCAATCAGGAAAACTTCCAGACTAATAAGAATTCAATCATCTCTACACGCTACATTCCATCATGTCCAATCCATGGCTAAGCTCCCCTATCAACATAGGTCTTATTAATGCTAGCTCCATTTGAAATAAGATAAATACAATTATAGACCACATGCAGTTCCACCAATATGATATTCTATGCATCATAGAATTGTGGCTTAAGAGCACAGACCAAGTTATTCTTAATCAAATTACTCCACCCACTCACACGGCATATAACTGTCCTCGCACCCACAAGAGAGGAGGAGTACTAATCCTTGACCTCAAATTTAAGACCTCAAGGTCCTCAAACTCCAAGAACTGCGATATAATCACCATCGAAAACAAACACATAGTTATCTGTCTAACATACAGATTGCCCAGTGCGGTGGCTGAAGAAACATCAGTCATACTTGAATCAATATGTGCAGCCAATTCTCCCCACAAGCCACTGATTTTACTAGGGGATCTAAACCTCACCTCAGCATCCAGCAAGGATGAAACAGCTTTTCACCAAGCTATGGAATCTCTTCAACTCCACCTAATACCAATGCAACCTATGCACTGCTCAGGATCCATCCCAGACCTTGTATTTGCCACTAAAAACCTCTTAGACCAGGATAGCATAGCTCCTCCTCTAGTCACGCCAATACCCTGGGCAGACCACCATGCCATACATTTTAAAATCCGTCTCCCACCCACACATGAACCACAGAAGACATCCAGCTCAAGAAGATACAAAGGATTCGACAAAGACCAATTCCTCAAGGACACCTTACACAACCTCCCCCAGGACTGCAATGTTCTTGACAAAACAATCAACATATGGAACACCACCATCAGCACAGCCGCTAGGGCACCAGACCGAATCAACCCAAAACACAAGAATCCCAGAGCAATTTCAGCCTCATGCTACTCTGAAGCAGTAAGAGTGACTAAAAGAAAATTACACCAGAAGACGCGGCAATGGAGGCGTGACTACTCGGAAAACACATTAAAAGAATACCAAATAATGTAACATAGCTACAACAGCCTTATCAACAGCCACAAACAACAATATCATACCAACCTCATCTTAAAGGCCAGCAACAAGCCTAAAGAACTCTTCAAGATAGTCCGGTTCCTTACAAAAGATCCAACACAAAAGGAGGAAGATAAGATTCACCCTTAAGCATTTGCTGACTTCCTTCTTGCCAAGAGCAACCCCCCCTTGAGAATCCTACAGCCCACTAACATTGCCACCCCTTCAACGAACACAAGGCCTATCTCCTCAAACAGGTGGAGTGAATTCTACATCCCACAACTGAGCAAGTTACCCGCACAATCACTCAGCTAAACTCCAGTACAGCACCATCAGACCCCTGTCCGGTGGCATGGATTAAATCAACAAAGGAAGAACTGAGCAAATGTATCCACAAGATATTAAGCACCTCCCTAGCTCAAGGCTACATGCCCGCCGCACTCAAAGAAGCCACTATCCGACCGATCCTGAAGACCACATCACTGGATCCTACAGACCACTCAGCCTACAGACCTATTTCTAACCTTCCCTTTCTAACCAAAATTATTGAGAAGACAGTACAAAGACAGCTCCAGGGCCACTTGGACACACATGCCCCTCTGGACCCTCAACAACATGGCTTTCACCCTAACCACAGTGTCGAGACTCTACTCATCTACCTATTTAACACCCTACTCAGAGGAATCAACAACATTAAGGCCAGTTTCCTGCTTGTGTTCATTGACATCTCCTCTGCTTTTGACACAGTATCCCATAGCATCCTCTTGAAAAGACTAGCAGACATTGGCCTATACAACACCACACATAAATGGTTTCAATCTTACCTCAGCGACAGACAACAGAAGGTCAAAGTAGGATCACACACCTCAACTCCTTTTCATAAAACACAGGGGGTTCCCCAAGGATCCTCCCTGTCCGCCCTTCTTTTTAACATATACATACAGCCAGTTTTCAATATCTTCAAAAAGTACAAGATACAATATGCTATCTACGCGGATGACATCATGGCGTACACCCAAATCTGCCTAGACTCTCCAGACTATACTATCATGTCCAAATGTCTCCAGGAGATAACCATCTGGCTTTCCAACAACAACTTATATATAAAGATGAAAAAAATCAGAGGCACTAATCATCACTTGGAATACCTCCTCCATTCTCCCTACTTCAATCAATGTGGCAGACACTGCCATCCTAATACAGGAAGAAGTTCGATATCTTGGAGTAACCCTCGACTGCCACTTAAGCTTACAACCACACATCAATAGAACCACTAGCAATGCCTTATAAACTCAAACCCCCTCCTCAACCAAGACCATTTCTGATCACTCTGTCAAGCCATTATAAAGCCAATACTAGACTACTGCAACTCCCTTTATCAAGGACTACCAAAGCAAGCTACACAACCTCTACAACTGGTCCAAAATACAGCCACTAGAATCATCACTGGATCAAATAAGTAAGATCATATAATGCCCCTCTTACACCAGCTCCATTGGCTTCCAATTACCGCCCGTGCCAGATACATATCTGCTCTGACCATTTTCAAAATGAGAAATATCATGTCAGCTGGAGTTCTAGAGAAGATGTTTTGCACCAAACCCAACAACAGACCAAGGAGACAGAGCATCATTGATACTATTCCAATACCCTGCTCATACATAAAGACCAACGGATCTACCACGAGAAGAGCATTTTCTCTTGTCAAACCTGCCATCTGGAACTCTCTCCCTGAAAAAGCACAGTTACTTACCTGTAACAGGTGATCTCTGGGAACAGCAGGAATAAGTCTTCACATATGGGTACGTCGGTACCGACGGAGCCTGTGCGGGAACGCTCCCCAGCTTCCCAAAAAGGAAAGCTTTTGGGAGCATCCCACAGCATCTGCGCGCTGCCTTCCCGCCTTTCCTAACCGCCTCTCTTCAGTTCGAGTTTTAAAGCTGAGACAAAGAGAGAGGGGAAAGGAAAGAAAGATAGAGAGATACAACTCCTAGGGGAGGTGGGTGGGTTGTGAAGACTTATTCCTGCTGTTCCCAGAGATCACCTGTTACAGGTAAGTAACTGTGCTATCTCCAGGAACAAGCAGGAATGAGTCTTCACATATGGGGACTCCCCAGCTAGAGATGCCCGGGAGATCCCCAAGGTTGTGAGACGCTGAGAAGGGCTCTACCTCCAACCAGGGATGGAGGGTAGGAGTTGATTAAGCATGGAACAGGTGTTTGAGAACAGCCTGACCAAACAAGGCATCCCGGCGGGAGTCCTTGTCCAAACAGTAATGGGCTGTGAAGGTATGAACCGAGGCCCAGGTGGCTGCTCGACAGATCTGGTCGATAGACACAGAATTTAGATGAGCCATAGAGGTGGCCATGGCCCTCACATTATGAGCTGTGACATGGCCCTCCAGAGAAAGGTTCTTACTCTGGTAGGCGAAAGAAATACACTGAGCAATCTAATTGGACAGTGTCCTCTTAGAGACTGGAAGTCCCAAATGAGAGGGATCAAAAGCAACAAAGAGTTGAGATGACTTTCTATGTTGCTGTATCCTTTGTAAGTAAAAAGCAAGAGCTCTCTTACAATCCAGGGTATGAAGATTCCTCTCTGCACTTGATGCATGAGGACCTGGAAAAAAGACAGGTAAATACACCTCTTGATTAAGATGAAAAGGTGAGACCACTTTAGGCATAAAGTGTGGATTGGTCCTAAGCACTACCTTATCATGATGGAACCTTGTATAAGGTGGATTAGCCACTAAGGCCTGCAGTTCACTGATGCGGCGAGCTGAGGTGACTGCAATAAGAAAGATAACCTTCCAGGAAAGAAATTTCAAGGAGGTAGTGGCTAAGGGTTCAAAGGGTGGCTTCATGAGCTGACCAAGAACCAGATTCAAGTCCCATGCCACTGGAGGTGGTCTAATGGGAGGTTTAGTTAAAAGAAGGCCTCTCATGAATCTTGCAATAAGAGGATGAGAGGAGACAGGTTGTCCATTGAGAGGCTTGAGGGATGCCGCAATAGCACTCATATGGGCCCTTACTGAATTTGTCTTGAGGCCTGCATGGGAAAGATGCAGGAGATACTCTAGTAAAGAATTCAAAGGTATTGCTAGAGGGTTAATACCCTTCTCAGCACACCAAATGGTAAACCTTTTCCATTTAAAAGCATAGGAACGTCTAGTAGAAGGCTTTCTGGAAGTATGAAGGATATCTCTTATTTGCTGAGAAAGATGCCAATCTTGAAGGTCTAAGCCTTCAGCAACCAAGCCCTGAGATGGAGAGATTTGGGGCTTGGGTGCTGTAGGGCTGGTACCCCTGCAATTCTACATGCAAATCTCTGGCCTGCTCTGCAACTCAGGCCTGAACCAAACTGCACAAACAAGATGGATTCTTCACTTCACTTTTGCTGTGTTCAGCTATACGCCTGACTGCCAAGCAAATGCTGGATCAGCGTTTCTAAGTGTGCATGCATACAGAGGCTATTGTCCGTGGCTGGCCTTGGACACTTGTACATGCCCAGAAGTTACATACTGTTGCTTCTGCCTGACTTTTACCACGGCTCCTTTGTTTGCAAGAAGCTGCTCATCATCGACCTTCTGATTCGCTGAGAATACCTCAGACTGCCTGGTGCCCACCAATCATCGGACCTATGACGGAGGATTCTAACACAGAATTATGCATTCTGCGCTGGAAACTTTAGTTAGTTACGTTGTAAGTTGGAGAGTAAGAGAAGGAGTTGGGGGACTTTCCCCACCTGGACATATAGACTTCTGCACCGGTCCTGCTGCTGTGCACTGCATACCTGATTCCTGAGCCCTGAGCCTTCCGCCAGATGGCCCCTACGTGTGGGCTAGGCCGTCCTTCACAGGTCTGAGATAAGACTTTCACAGATACCTCCGGTTCGGACTTACTGCGGCTCGCCTGACGAGGCTAGAGCCCGCACCAGCTAGAAGCTGCTTCTGAGTGCCAACGGAGCTAAGGTACTGGCTTATCTCTCCTCTCCTGGATGGGCAAAGGGGTTAGCAATATATTTCTTGCTTTTCCTCAGTGCAGAGCGAATCAGTGACGTCTGGTTTACTAATCTGTGATTTATTGCGTTGTCCAAGTGTACATCTGTACCATAACAAATGTCTACCTCATTTTTCTAATTAGCTATATATGTGTGTGTATATTTTTCTATTTGGTTGCCTATAATAAAGTCTAATATATATCTGCAGACCAGAATTCTTTCGTGGCTCATTGCCAGAATAACTCCCGAACCTTGGGCTGTATATTAGTAGCTATCTCCCCTAGACAACAACAGAGAGTCTAACTTATTTTTGTGCTACGAATATACCCTACATATGGGGTCTCTTCCAAGGGATGAGTCTTTCTGAATGTGCTACGCGTTTCAGAATTTGTGTAATATTTCTGCATTGTCCTATTGTGGTCAGAGCAGCTGTTTATGCTACGGTTTTTGAAGCCAGACAGCATTGTCTGTGAGACGGCTTTGGAACCCAGATTACAGGTTCTCTGCCTTAGAGAATTCTCTAGCAGTGCCCTGTGTTTGTTTTTAGAGACAGTCTCCGCTACTGATTTATGATGGCTCATGCAGATAAGGTTGATTTGGCATTCCAGAAATTAGCTTCCCTGTGTTGGTCGAAAGATACCACTGCCTTACAACAGATACGCGAGAGCTTGTTAGGGCTGATAGCTTTTTCAGTGAGTTCCTAGACCGGCTTCTTGCTCATAAGGCTAAATTGCCGGTGGATATGGTAGCCGAACATGCCTGTGTGCTGCATATTTTTACTGACAAACTGCAGAAGGCATTATGTCACCTGCAAACTAAATCTGAATCGCTAGAGTCTGATCTACGGACAGCTCACAGCTAGATACAGTGTGCTAAGGAGACAGCTAACGAGTGTGAAAAGCAGAGTGCTGAGTTACGTCATCAAGTTGACGAACTTCAGGCTGAGGCGACCAGACGGGCTAGCAATAGCCTCTTTTCACCAGGCACTACTAGCCTGTGGTGTCTGCGATGCCAAGAGTTAGTGGCTCAGGTTTCCGCGCTTAAAAAGCGGGGTGAACAGGTTCAAAAGGAGTTACAGTTTCTAGCAGTTTGTAGGTCTGAGATGGCTACTCAGACAAAGAAATTAAAAGCAGACGCGGCTCTTTTTGAGCAGCGAGAAAGTGCTCTGATGGCTGAACTGGAAGCCACAGAGTCTGCTCTCAGTGCAGAGAGACGGCGTACAGCCGATCTGCAAAGACAGCTAGTTGTTGCACGTCAGGAATGTGGGCAGGAAATACAGAGAGTTAACCTCGAAATCCAGCAGTTAAGAGCTGACTGTTTTGAATTAGCGTGCATGTCCACTTCTCAAAGTAATGAGACAGAGTACAGGGAGAATTTCAGCCCTCTCGGCTTCTCGAAGTACCAGAGGGTAGATGACGACAGGTTGCCACTGGAAACCCTGCCCAGTGTAGAACGGCAGCTTTTCCAGAACAGAGTCAGTTCTCTCCCATCAGCGCATGAGCACAGGAGTGAAACACCCTACTCTCGACCCCTCCCCATACAGGGAGCGGTGGAGGGGGGGGGTGAGAAGTCTCCCTGGTGATGGCACACTGTACCAGCAGCGACCACCAGAGGGAGCTGAAGGGACGAAAAATTCCTTATGCTCCCGTGTCCTGCAAGGGAAACACACAAATGAAGGTGCATCTGTCGCACAATTACAAATTATCAAGACCTTGCGGAGCATGGTCACTCCTTTTGAGAAAACTGGTCATGCCACCATAAATGAACATTTAGCTGCTGTCAAAGATGCCTTTCGGGCACTGAACATTACCAGGGGGGAGGACATGGTTTTGTATCTTCCATGGTCTTTTGATGTGCCTTGCCAGCAATTTATTCGGGCCATGGCAGATGATGAAAAGAAGGACATTGTCATTTTTGAACAGGCACTAAAGAAACATTATGGGCCATACCCTGATGATATTGCTGCAAAGCAGGCAGCATTTAGTATGACTCATAGGGAAAATGAAACTCCCCGAGAGTTTGCTTACAGACTTAGGCAGACTTTCTTCCAGAGTGACCCTTCTTGGGAAACAATAGAACACCATCAGGAGTTTCGTAATCTTTACTGTCAGTTGCTCCTTCCATCTATCAAGCCTTATATGTCTGACAAGCGTCACGAACCCCTGTCACGTGTGATAGAACATGCTGAGTGGATTTGGGAAGCTGTTCCCAGCATGAGAGCAACCAATACTGGCAGCACAGTAAGGGCTCCCAGCAAGGCCAGAGAGCCAAAACAGTGTGTTAGTGCTGTAAAATCCACTCTTTCGTTAGAAAATAACTCTTCTCCTTCTGTTCCACAGAATCCTCCCAGGCCACCCCAGAATAACCAGTCATCTGGGTCTAAGCAGCGCTCTGGGAATCAGCGCTTCACTCCGCAGAGTCGGAACTGGAAGAGAAAGCCTGGTTTTGACAAATTCCAGGAGCTGGAGAAGAGAATAAGCGAGCTGACAGATATGATGAAGGCTAGCATTGCATTCAGCTCCTCACAGGAGGCTCCTGCTAGTAGTGCGCCTCCTAAGCCCCGAGCAAAGCATCAGACGCCAGAGGAGGAACTGGTTGACTCCTCTTCCCCTTCTAAGGCAACTGAATGACTAACCGACTTTGTTTCTGTCCCACAGGTCACTATTGCACAGGTGCAGCCAGCCGTGGATGCCACCCCATGGACACAGAGTGACAGTCCTGCCCTGGACAGCGCGGGTCCAGCCTTTGACACCATCAGGAAGCACAAGTACTTTCTGGGTAAACTCAAGCCAAAAGGACAGAGGTATACTGTTCCTGTTACAATTCAGCAGGCTTTTCTCTGTGAGGGCCTGATAGATTCCGCCTCTGAGGCTACCCTGATTACCTCGAGTCTCTTTGATAGACTCACTGCTTCCTTGGGGAGTCAGAGGACCCTACACGTCACACCCAGTGATTTGTCACTCGCAGCTTATGGGAATCAGCCCATAGAGTCTATGGGGCAGGTCTGGCTTAACCTCCAAATTGGAAAATTACAGGTGAAACATCCTGTAATCATTACTAAGTGCCCTGGGGAAGAATTCTTGATTGGCAATGAGCTCCTGAAACGGTTACGCCCCATTCTGGACTACGTCCAGGAAGTGATCTGGACACAGGTCACACATCCCATACCTTATGCTAGGGTAAAACATGACAGCAGAGTCAGTGGTCCTTGTTCGGTGGAACGCACAAACAAGTCCATCAGGATTAATTTCCAGAGGTCAGCTGATCCCCAAATCCTTCAGCTCCAGTATGAAAGGGCTGGAGATGAGGATCAGGGCATCAGCGACGTGGTTGCAATTGCAGTCGGTTCAGTGGCTAACATTGTCCTTGATACTGACTGCCTGCAGATATTCCTGAAGGAACCTGTGGACATATTCTCGGCTGAGAAAGGTCCCTTTATATATGTGCAGGTGGGCAGGTCCCAAAAGGAAAGGGCCTACCTATTACCCCACTGTGACCACTCCCTCATCAGTGAGACTCTTTTCCATCGGCTCAAACAACAGCTTACCCTTGATTGGGTAATGGGAGCGAAGACTTCGTTCCAAGTGCCTGGGGAAGGGCTCAAGACATTAATGGGCTACTGCAATCTCCCCTTGCAAGTTGGGGTCAAAGGTTTTCGGCACACCTTCTCCATCATCAGAGGACTTGAGGTGCCCCTCTCCTTAGGCTCAGATTGCCTTGTTCGACTGGGAACTTATGTGGATTTCGTGAACAACATCCTCTGGAGTAGGATGGAAGGAGATCCGGTAGATTTCTCTGGTGCCCGCCCATCCCTACGGGCTGGTCAGACTATTCCTCATGTCTGTGAAGTGGTCTGTGCAGAAGACACCCACATACCTGGGAGGGTACAGGATTGTCCCCTGCCGATACAGGTGACCCGAGGACATGTGGTCTCAGACAACTTGGTCTTCTTCAGTCCAAATTCACGTTTTGAGGAGCTGGGCCTAGCCATGGGTCCCATACCCTGCATGGAGGCTACAGCTCCCTCCTTACACTTATTGCTCACCAATCCAAATCCAGATCGCATTCACCTTGTGAAAGGCGAACCCCTGGGATTCCTAGTGGGAGAATCGTTCCCAAGTGTGGAATTGAGTCTCCAGCTTATTGGGGAAGCCCCTGTTTCCTGGAACATCTGTGAAGGGGGGGGAACCCCTGCGTGTGTTCGATCCTCACCCCGAGGCCTCCTCACCTTACAGTTTGTCTGGCCACATAGTGCTGTGACCTCACAGGTGGACCTCGAGTCTGACCATCTGATTTTGTCAAGTACCCTCGATGAGGCTGTTAGTTCCCTCACCCACCAGGGGGGGGAGCCCCATGCTGTCCAAGCCATCCAGGTCTCCTCTCTCCAAGATGAGATTGAGGAGAAGGTGGAAATACCCTCAAACAAACCTGTTCTGGGATTTGCTGAAATGGTTGCGGGAAAACTTGCTGAAGCAGACGCCTGCACTGATGAGTCAGAAAAGGCACAATTAAAAGAACTGCTGTACCGTCACAAGGACCTGTTTGCCACTGACACCTATGACTGTGGTCTCACCGACCTACATGTCACCCGTATTCCTACGGATCCAAACAGTAAACCTGTCTTTGTGAGGCAGTATAAAATCCCATTGGCCTCCTATGAATCCGTTCAGGAAATCATTAATTCCCTGGAACAAAAGGGAATTATACGTCAATGCAACAGTACTTACAATGCCCCACTGTGGCCTGTCATCAAGAAGGACTCTAGCTGGCGCTTAGCTTTGGACTATCGCCAGCTTAATAAAAAGGTACCTCTATCCAGATGGCCTATGGCACATCTGGAACAGAACTTAGCCACCATCAAGGGTGCAAGGTACTTTACAAGCCTGGATCTGGCCTCCGGATTTTGGACTATACCTGTCCATCCAGAAGATCAGCATAAGCTGGCTTTTACCTTCGGTAGGCGACAATATACTTGGAATCGGACACCGTTTGGTTATTTGAATGCCCCAGCAGACTTCAATATTTTCCTGCATAAGGCTTTGCCTGATGCTGAGACTAGAGGCACCCTCGTCTATGTAGACGACATTCTGGTGAAGAGCACCAGTTTCACTGACCATTTGCAAGAAATAGAGCATGTTTTCCAGCAACTGAAAGCTGCGGGAGCAAAGCTGTCCTTGTCAAAGGGCCAATGGTGCCGGAAATCCCTCAATTATTTGGGTTACGAAGTTTCTGCTGAGGGACTGCGGCCTCAAAGGAAGAGAATTGCGGCCTTGCAACAACTCAAACGTCCAACCAACGTGAGTGAGCTACGCTCATTCTTGGGCATTTGCAATTATTCACGCCAATTTGTGGATCAATATGCAGAGATTTCCCGACCCCTGGTCAAACTCCTCAAAAGAGATGAACCTTGGGTATGGAATCCAGACCAAGAGGCAGCTCTAGAAGAGCTGAAGGCAGCTTTGAGTCGAGCTCCCTGTCTTGCCTATCCAGAGAGTGGCAGAGAATTCTTCGTGGAACTAGGTTTCACCGATCACTCTATGAGTGCTGTTCTGTACCAGATGCATGACACAGATAGGAAAGTTATTGCCTATGCCAGCAAAGCTTTAACGGAAGTGGAGAAGAAATACTCTGACTGTGAGAAATCCTTGTTGTCCACAGTCTGGGCCCTCCAATATTTCCGCAGTTATATCCAAGGTGAGAGGTTGGTTGTTGAGACTCATCACCAACCCATCAAGTTCCTAGGCAGTGATCGGATTAAATCGGGACAAGTGTCAAACAGTCGCATTGTCTCCTGGACCTTAGCACTTCAGGGCTGGCCCCTGGAGGTCAGGTATGCTCAAAACCGC
Source organism: Ichthyophis bannanicus (assembly GCA_033557465.1). Lineage (NCBI taxonomy): Eukaryota > Metazoa > Chordata > Amphibia > Gymnophiona > Ichthyophiidae > Ichthyophis > Ichthyophis bannanicus. The sequence goes on from CM066032.1 coordinate 1,656,783,975, forward strand.
AAGGATGCCGCCGCACAGGGCCTGGCTGAATTGCACGATTGCACTGCCAGAGAACCTTTAGTGGGTAATTTAGACACCGAAATGGAGTCATGTACGCCTGAGCCTTCTCGTCATCGTCCTTATGATGAGAACCTCTGTAAAGGCTACCCCAAGGTGTATGTGGACGGTTGTGCTTACCGTCGAGAGCCTGACCATGAACTGGTAGCAGGTATAGGTGTAGTTTGGAACCAGAACCACCCTTGTGAACCCTTCAAGTACCGTCTGGGTACCAAGACTAATCAGTATGCAGAGCTAGCTGCAGCCCTGGCAGCTCTCCAGTCTGCTGCTCAGGGAGGGGTTCACACCTTAACCATCTGTACTGATTCAGACTACGTCAGACAGAATTTTGTTTCCCACTTACCCATTTGGAAATCTAACAATATGCTGAATTCCAAAGGGAAACCTGTCACACATGCCGAATTGATTCTGGCCTTGGACAAGGTAGCTCATGACAATGACATGACCATCTACTGGAAGAAAGTGAAAGGTCATTCCCGTGTTGATAACCCTGACAAGATTGGAAATGATCTAGCTGATCAGCTTGCCAAGGAGGGTGCTGTCTCTGGAGACCTCTGGCAGTTGGAGGCTCCCGAGACCAATGGGCTTCAACTGGTGACGGCGGTTACCCGGCGACAAGCTCCATTATCCACCATGACCCCTGTGGTTCAATGGTGTGGCGAGAGCACAGATCTCGACCTCGTGCAAGCCCAGAAACAAGATCCTACTCTTGGACGTTTCTACCTTTTTCTGCAGAACCCCCAGGAACACCCATTAACTCTGGAGGATTGTCCGGACGATGAGGAACTGAGGATCCTCTACATCTCCAAGGACATGTTCCATCTCCAGAAAGATCTGTTGATACGGACGAGTAAGCATGGTATTGTGCAATGGGTGGTACCTCGGGCCTTCCGTGGAGTTATGTTACAGCATGCTCATGATGAACCTTGTGCCGGTCATAGAGATGACCGAATAACCTATGAAACGTTGAAACAAGTGGCCTACTGGCCCCACATGTACCAAGATGTCCAATTGTACACCAAAGGTTGTCTGACCTGTTGCTGATTTCAACCTGCAGCTCCTTCTCATAGAGCACCTTTGAGAAACAGAGGTCTGACCATGCCTTGGTCTGATCTCCAGATTGATTGGATCGGCCCCGTGCCCCGATCCTCTCGAGGCAACAAATATATGTTGACAGTTACCTGCTTATTTACTAAGTGGGTTGAGTGCATCCCAGCACCCAACTGTACCGCCGAGACCACGGCCACCTTGTTGTTAAACCATGTTTTCAGCAGGTGGGGCCTCCCCATGCGAGTGGAATCCGACCAGGGTTCCCACTTCACGGGACAAGTCATTAAGCATCTGTGGAAGGTACTAGGTGTGAAGGCCAAAGTCCACATTGCTTATCGTCCACAATCCTCTGGACAGGTGGAGAGAGCAAACAAAACTATCATCAGTATCTTGAAAAAGTATGTTTCTTCCTCTGGGAAGGACTGGGACATCAAACTGCCCTTGGTCCTGATGGCTATCAGAGCCACGCGTCATCGTGCTACTGGTGTGTCCCCTTTTGAGATGATGACAGGTAGGGACATGGTTTTACCCCTTCATCTTCTTTACAGGACTAATGATGTGAATCTCGCTGCTGCTACAACTGCTCATGAATATGTTGCCCATTTAAGACAACACTTGCAAAGTGCCTTTGCCTTTGCCCAAAAGAATTTGGAAACTGCTGCTAGGGGTAGGAAGGCCTACTATGATTTGAGGACTACCTCTAAAGAATACCAGATTGGCGATAAGGTATTCTACTACAATTTTGGTAAGAATAAGGTCAAAGACTGTAAATTTCTACCTAGCTGGAACGGTCCATTTCCTATTGTGGATAAAGCCTCCCCTGTTGCTTATCAAATTCGAATGAAGTCAGGTATTGAGAGGGAAGGCTCCCTTAAATGGGTCCACCTTAATCAGCTTAGACCGTGTCATCCCAGCAAGTTCCTTCCTGATGAGCCTCTTGCTGTTGTGAGTGATTCTAACCTTGAGGCAGCATAGCCTGTTTGTTTTCTTTTACAGATGGAGTCCCGGACTTTGAAGGTTCTGTTCCTGATTTTGATGTTAGCGGGATCCGAGGTGGCCAGATTGATTGAGCCTGGCCCTCTTTCTGGTGTCGTGCTACAGGATGCGCCTGGTTTCCTGATTACACAGTCCCAGACTGTCCCACAGAAAGTTTTTGTGTCCCTAGATCCCCGACATGTTTTACAGAAACATTTTGAATCGTCTGTTGTACGCCTCACTAATATACGTGGTGCCTAATCTTGGCATGTGCCAACGCTCTAAAGACATTCATTGGTTATGTCCTGGTAAGCCTTTCCTGAAGGACACTTCTACAGCTCTTTGTGGGTTGTCTGCTGAAAATGTGAAAGAACAATGTAAAGTTACCATGACCAAATACGATGACTTTTCTGAGACGAAAGTTGCTGTTGTCAACAATGTTTGGCTGGTTAGCACCCCTTTGAGTGAACTCCTGGTCACCATGAATAAACATGACATTCATAATAGAGTTCCTCTACCCTGCAATGTTTGCTTGATTGATGTTCCCAAGAACTCCATTGTTAATGTTGGTGGAGTTTCCTTGTTTTATCTTGATGCTGACCCTGTTTCGACGGAGCTCCAGATTTTGGATGTGTTTCGCGGTCATGAGATTGACTTCACTGCAGCCTTGACCTATCTTTTGGACTATAAGGACTCTCACACAGTTGAACTGTCCATTGACCAGGACGCCCTTGCCATTGCTGATTATAACTTTGATTCCCGAGATGTGGACATTTTGCAAACTGATTTTATGTCACATGTCATTGTGCCTGGTCTTTTCTTTCTGTTGGTGCTCCCGTTTCTTATCTCCTTGTATCAACAGAGACAGATTCGTGCTCTTTGTCGCTCTATGCATCCTGCACCTCTGCTGCCTGCCATGCGTCTGCAGGATTTGCTGGAACGTCACACTTTTGAATAAGTGTCACCATTTTCTTTGAAACTTATCCATTGCTCTTGATTGAGTTGTGTTTTTTTTCATAGATAGCATGTGTTTATTTTCTTAATACAGTTACACATTGCTTCTCATTACTTTTGAGTGTTCACCTTTTTGTTTCACTAACACATTATATTGCCTTACTGATATGCATTTTTGGTTTGGATACGATCTATACTCTTCAGTTTGAAGTTACCCTGTCTTATCTTCATTGATTTGACTTGCCTGTATCTATGTCATTTTATTTTGACTTCTTTTATTGCTTGAGTGTCTTCACTGTATTATTCCTCATGCAGTATTGCTTTCATGCATATTGTGCTTGAAGTATTATCCACTTATCATGCATTAGTCAATCATTTGTCATTTGGTTCTGACCTGCACGGTAGTACTGCTAGTTAGGTTTTGTACGATGGAGTGTACTCCCTTGTAGCATCCTCCATCTTACAAGGGGGGGGGGAGATGTAGGGCTGGTACCCCTGCAATTCTACATGCAAATCTCTGGCCTGCTCTGCAACTCAGGCCTGAACCAAACTGCACAAACAAGATGGATTCTTCACTTCACTTTTGCTGTGTTCAGCTATACGCCTGACTGCCAAGCAAATGCTGGATCAGCGTTTCTAAGTGTGCATGCATACAGAGGCTATTGTCCGTGGCTGGCCTTGGACACTTGTACATGCCCAGAAGTTACATACTGTTGCTTCTGCCTGACTTTTACCATGGCTCCTTTGTTTGCAAGAAGCTGCTCATCATCGACCTTCTGATTCGCTGAGAATACCTCAGACTGCCTGGTGCCCACCAATCATCGGACCTATGACGGAGGATTCTAACACAGAATTATGCATTCTGCGCTGGAAACTTTAGTTAGTTACGTTGTAAGTTGGAGAGTAAGAGAAGGAGTTGGGGGACTTTCCCCACCTGGACATATAGACTTCTGCACCGGTCCTGCTGCTGTGCACTGCATACCTGATTCCTGAGCCCTGAGCCTTCCGCCAGACGGCCCCTACGTGTGGGCTAGGCCGTCCTTCACAGGTCTGAGATAAGACTTTCACAGATACCTCCGGTTTGGACTTACTGCGGCTCGCCTGACGAGGCTAGAGCCCGCACCAGCTAGAAGCTGCTTCTGAGTGCCAACGGAGCTAAGGTACTGGCTTATCTCTCCTCTCCTGGATGGGCAAAGGGGTTAGCAATATATTTCTTGCTTTTCCTCAGTGCAGAGCGAATCAGTGACGTCTGGTTTACTAATCTGTGATTTATTGCGTTGTCCAAGTGTACATCTGTACCATAACAAATGTCTACCTCATTTTTCTAATTAGCTATATATGTGTGTGTATATTTTTCTATTTGGTTGCCTATAATAAAGTCTAATATATATCTGCAGACCAGAATTCTTTCGTGGCTCATTGCCAGAATAACTCCCGAACCTTGGGCTGTATATTAGTAGCTATCTCCCCTAGACAACAACAGAGAGTCTAACTTATTTTTGTGCTACGAATATACCCTACAGTGCCACAACGTTCCCCCCTCCTGAGACAGGAGATCTGGAGCAGACCCCAAGTCCAGGGAGGGAGCTTGAGAGAGATGCAGAAGTAGAGGGAACCACACTTGGCGTGGCCAACGTGGAGCTATGAGAATCATAGTCCCTTGATCTCTCTGAAGCTTGAACAGGGTCTTGGGAATTAGGGGAATGGGTGGAAAGGCATACAGGAAGTCTTGACCCCAATGAAGGAGGAAGGCATCCCTGGCCTGAGCTCCCTGACACGGGATTCTGGAACAGAATCGGGGAAGTTTGGCATTCCATGGACTTGCAAAGAGGTCTATGTCCGGGGTTCCCCAAATTCGAAAGATTCTGACTATCTGGTCCATATGAAGGGACCATTCGTGTGGAAGCAGAACTCGACTGAGTCTGTCTGCCCAAGAGTTTTGAACTCCTGGAAGGTATACTGCCAGAAGATGAATTTGATGCTCTCTGGCAAAGGCCCACAATCTCAGAGCTTCGTTGCAAAGCGACAGAGAGCCAGTTCCTCCCTGCTTGTTCACATAGAACATGGTTACTTGGTTGTCCGTGTGAATGAGGACTGTCTTGTAGCTGAGCAGGGTATGGAAGACTCTGAGAGCCAAGAAGATTGCTCTGAGCTCTAAGAAGTTGATATGTAGGGAGGTCTCCTGTGGAGACCAAATGCCCTGGGTGGAGAGGTCTTGGAGATGAGCTCCCCAACCCTTTGGAGAGGCATCTGTTGTAAGGATTGCTTGGGGTAACAACTGTTGGAAGGGGGACCCCAGCAACAGATTTTGAGTGGACTTCCACCACTGGAGAGACCAAAAAAGGCACCTGAAGGTTGCTAGTTTGTCTGACAGACTTCGAGATGCCTGGGTCCACTGGGAGGACAAAGTCCATTGAGCTGCCCTCATGTGAAGGCGAGCATAAGGGACCACATGCACCGTGGATGCCATGTGGCCTAGCAGTTGTAACATCTCTCGAGCAGTTAGGTGGGTTTTTAACTGAATCTGAGAGGCTAACTGCACTAAGCGTAGGCAACGGGCCTGGGGAAGATAGGCCCTTGCAGTTGTGGTATCCATTAGGGCCCCTATGAACTCTAGAGACTGAGTAGGGGTGAGTTGGGACTTTGGAATGTTTATAACCAGTCCCAGATACTGCAGGATACACATTGTGCAGGCTAGGGAAGTCTGGGCCTCTGACTGGGATGGAGCTCAGATGAGCCAGTCGTCCAGATATGGGAATACGAATATTCCCAGAGTGCGTAGAAATGCAGCTATTACTGCCATGCATTTTGTGAACACTCTTGGAGCAGAGGCCAGACCAAAGGGAAGCACCCTGTATTGATAGTGCTTTCCATGATAAAGGAACCGAAGGAACCTTCTGTGTGCTGGATGGATGAGTATATGGGTATACGCATCTTTGAGATCTAGAGAACAAAGCCAATCCTGACTCTGAAGGAATGGAAGGAGAGTACCCAGAGAAATCATCTTGAATTTCTCCTTGCATAGGAATTTGTTCAATTCTCTGAGATCTAATATGGGTCTGTAACCCCCTGTTTTCTTTGGAATTAGAAAGTAGGGGGAGTAGAACCCTGAGCCCTGTTGAAGAAGAGGTACTTCTTCTATTGCCCCTTGGGCAAGAAGGGTGGAAATCTCTTGACCCAGAAGGTCGAGGAGAGATGTTGGAGAATTGAAATGTCTCACCATGGTGTGAGGAGGAAGGTTTAAGAAATGAAGTTTGTACCCTTCCCTTATGATGGAAAGGGTCCACTGCTCTGCTGTGATTTGCTCCCATCTGGAAGCAAAGTGAGCTAACCTTCCTGGAATGGTGAGAGGCTCTGGTTCTTTTAGAGCCAGAAAGGCTAAGTTCTCTAGATGCAAGTCAAAGGCCCTGAGGAGGCTGAGGCTGTTGGGCTACAGTAGGCCTTGCAGCCTTAGACTTGGCCTGTTTAGGTTGTTGACGCTTCGCAGCAAAACGACCTGCAGAAGATGTCTGCTGACCATAAGCAGGATAATATCTTCCCTTCTTGGGAAAATATGCCTTTCTGAACAACCTCTTCTGGACAGGATTAGAGGTAGACTTTGAAAGCCTATCCAAAGCAGAATTTTCTGCATCCATCTGAGTGGCCTTTGCTTGCCAATCTTTGCCAAACAGATTTTCACCTGTACAAGGAAGATTTCCTAATCCATCTTGGACCCAGGGTTCCAAATCAGAAGCTTGTAACCAAGCAATTTCTGCGTGCACCTATGGCAATAGCCGAGGCTCTGCTGGCCCCCTCAAAAGAGTCAAAGGCTGCACGGTTAGAAAATTTGGAAACATCCTGGGCATGCTTAAGTCAGGTAAGAAAGTCTTCCCTTTTATCTTCTGGAAGAAAAGGGAGGAAAGTTTGCAGATGATCTGTAACTTCCTTCAGAAACATCTCCATATAGAGACTATAGGAGTTGATTCTGGCAACAAGCATACTGACTTGAAAAACTTTCCTGCCCAAAGCATCTAAGGTTCTACATTCTCTTCCTGGATGAGCAGATGAGTGCCTCTTTGCATTCTTTAACTTTTTCATAGCAGACTCCACCACAATAGAATGGTGAGGAAGCCGAGTTTTATGAAATCCAGGACAAGGAGGGACAAGATACATGGTATCCAACCTACGAGAATGAGAAGAGATGGTGAGAGGAGTCTCCCATATGCCTATCATGTGGTCATAAAGGATCTCATGAACTGGCAAAGTGGCTGCTTCTTTAGGAGCCTTAGGATATTGCAAAATATCCAATTTTTTGGCTCTAGGCTCTGTCTCAGGGGCTACTGAGATAGAAAGCCCTTTGGCCACTTCCCTTATGAAGTCTTGAAAAGACAAGTCTTCTGGAGGGGACATTCTTCTTTTTGGAGAAGAAGGCTCCTGAGGAAGAAGTACCGATGCTTCGACAGAGGCCTCCGATGCATCAGAGTTTTCGGAGGAATCGAAGTATCGCCTGTCTGGATGCTCTTGTAAAGCCCGATACGCATACCGGGTGGTATCGACATTGGGAGTCATCGGTACCGGATTGGTACCGATAGGCATCATCGGACAGGGTACCGCTGCAGTCGACACCGAAGCCGATGTCGATGCAACCGGTACTGGCACCGGAACCGATATCGGAGCCGGTACCGACAACGAAGCTTGTTGCGGTACCAGCGGCGTCGCAGCTTGTATGAATGCCGTAATGGCACGCTGCATGGTCAGAACATTCTGATCCATCGACGCCATGAATGTCTGGAGGTCGGTACCGGTGGATTCCACCGGTACCCCAGAACATTGCAACAGGTGATCGGTCGAGGCCGTGCCATCGATGTCAATCTGTGACCCCATAGGAGGAGCTTTGGAAGCCGGAGCTTCCCGCCGGGGTACTTTTGCCGATGCAGGATCCTCGAGGGCAAGCCCGGAGGCATCTCGATGCTTAAAGGGAGATCTACCCTTCGAGGACCGGCTGGACTTATGTTTGGTTACCTGAGATCCATAGGAGGAAGAAGCAGCCCTGGAAGACGTCGATGCCACCGAAGCTGCATCAGAGGGAAACAGTGTACTGAGCTTGGCTGCTCGGTTCTGTAAACCTCTTTTAGACATCATGGTGCAGGACGGACAATCCGTGATGGAATGGTCAGGACCCAAACACTTAAGACACCAGTCATGGGTGTCGTAACAGAGATGGTACCGCTGCACTTAGTGCATTTTTTAAACCCGGAGGCAGGCTTTTCCATGAGGAATTTTCTGTTAGGCCTAAGGCCCAACGAAGAAAAAATACACTGAAGTGGAACGGAAAGTATTCTTTTTTTTTTTTTTTGAGAAAAAAGAAAGAAAAGATCAGCGGTACCGGTCCGACGTCGAAGAAGGCAGACGCGCGACCAAAGAAATAAAATAAAATAAAGAACTTCTTCAGCGGTGACAGGAACACGACCTGCTGGCTCCGCGGAAAAGAAGAACTGAAGAGAGGCGGTTAGGAAAGGTGGGAAGGCAGCGCGCAGGCGCTGTGGGATGCTCCCAAAAGCTTTCCTTTTTGGGAAGCTGGGGAGCGTTCCCGCGCAGGCTCCATCGGTACCGACGTACCCATATGTGAAGACTCATTCCTGCTTGTTCCTGGAGATATTAAGGTCCACCACCAACATGAAAGACTTCAGAAAGCAACTAAAAACCCTCCCTCTTCACTGATCATTTCAATGAAGGCATTTGGCACCATAATCGCTGGACTTCCACCACATACTGTTTGTACATATGTTCCGTTGTAAATAAATTATGCTTCAGAGCATCCCCTGCATGACACCCCTCCCTGAGTTCCACAAGTTCTCTGTAATTGTGTGAGTTTTAAACTGCTTTGATTTTATGATAAAGCGGTATATAAAAATTGTTAAATAAATTTAAACAACAACAATTTTTCAAAGATGGAGGAGCTATAGAACTAGGAGCCATGAAATGAAGCTGCAAGGAAGTAAATTTAAAAGCAACGTCAAGGGATCTCTATAGTATAGAACAGGTGATTTGTACACATAGGACAGGCCACTTATGTTTTGACCACAAATGGGAACCATTGGTGAGGATGTATGGAGTGAACAAGGTGAATTCATGGTGTTTGCGCATTTAGAAGGTGTCACCTCTATTGGGGGGGAGGGGTGGCAGTTTATCTTAATGTTGTTTTTGGGCTAAGGGGAGCTATGATAATGGAAAACTATTATAAAAATGTGGCTATATATTTGACACATGGTATCCTGGCTTGTATTTCCCATATTTGGTGCTTTTGAACTGTTCTAGTGGATCTCCGGATCCACGTCTCAGAAACCTCCAATGAAACAGACATCCTCACCCTCACCAACAAATACCTCTCGATATGCCTGATCTACCGTGCACCCACCACAACCTCTGACCTACCACAGATTCTACACCTCATCTCCGAAAGCACCAGCCCTTCAAAGGAACAAATTATCCTAGGAGACTTCAACCTCCCATCACTCCAGGAGAAACAAGCAGAAACCTTCCTCAACACCATGACAGCAATGGACCTGACACAAATCATACAAGAACCAACACACGAAAAAGGAAACATACTTGACCTCATATTTCTAAACTCCCAAACCGCCTCCTCATACAGAAAACCAACAATCTCGCCAGTGCCGTGGTCAGACCACTACATCATCAACATATCCCACACCTATCAACTCAAAAAGAACAGAGAAAACAAACACCACGCAAGGAGATTCAAAGCATTTAGCAAGGAAGACTTCCTAACAAAAACCCTGCCTAAATTACACACAAACTCCAACAACCTTGATGTCCTGATCCACAACTGGAATACCACAATCTCCTCAGCAGCCAGCACAACTAGAAACAACACCAATACCAGACCCATCTCCTCAAAAGCCCGATGGTTCACCCCCAGCCTCCGCAAACTGAAAACCAAACTTAGAAGAACCGAAAGAAAATGGAGAAAAACCAAAAGCGACAGAGACAAAGCAGAATACCTCTACGAACTCAATGCATACCACTCAGAAACTTACAATGCCAAAAAAACCTACCACACCAAAATCATCACAACAGCCATAAACAAACCTCGAGAGCTCTTCCAAATCGTCAAAAATCTAACAAAAGCACCCAGCAACTCCGACCAGCTGCCAGACATCCCCCCTGACCTTCTAGCCCGACAATACAAACAGCTTCAACAACCACAAAGCCCACATCACTACGCTGAAACAACAACCAAGACAAATTCATACCCCACCCTGAACAGAGACTGGAATACATTCGACCCAACCTCAAAAGAAGAAATATCTTCCACCATCTACTGCTTGAACACCACCACTTCCCCGCTGGATCCTTGCCCTGCCGACTGGATAAAGAAAACCAAAGAAGACCTCAGTGCACCACTAACCCACATCATAAATGAATCCTTTAAACAAGGACATATGCCAGACGCCCTCAAGACCACAATCATCCGACCAACCCTAAAAAAGCACAACCTAGATCCCCTAGATCCCACCTCCTACAGGCCAGTAGCAAGCCTTCCGCTCACCGCAAAGATAATCGAGAAGATAGTCCAACGTCAGCTTCAAGAACACCTAGACGTTAACAACATACTGGACCCGCAGCAACACGGATTCCGACCATTACATGGGGTCGAGACCCTAATGACCATGCTGATGAACACCCTCATCATAGGAACCCAAGAGAAACACTCCGGATACATCCTAATTTTTCTGGATATATCAGCAGCGTTCGACACCATCTCCCACAACACCCTTATCCACAGACTCCAAACAATTGGGATCAAAGATACTGTACTCCAATGGTTCCGATCCTATCTAACCAACTGACAGCAACTGATCCGCACCAAAACCTCAACCTCACCCCCCTTCCAACAGCATCAAGGAGTACCTCGAGGATCCACACTATCAGCCATGCTTTTCAACATCTACCTCCGTCCATTCTGCTCAGTCATACGCACTCACAATGTCAACTTCCACATATACACCGACGACATAATGCTCTACGCCCCAATCACAACCACGGACCCAACAAACGACCAGCTATCAACCTGCTTCACCGACGTATCCAACTGGCTACAAGAGAACAACTTATCCATTAACATAAAGAAGACCGACGCTCTTATAGTGACAAAAGACCCAGACTTCAAACCACCCACTCACCTCACCATGGGCACCACGCAAATTCAAATACAACCACACATAAGATATCTCGGCATTATCATTGACCAAGCCCTAACCCTCAAGCAGCAAATCAACAAGACCACGAGAACTGTATTCCACAAGGCCAAAATGGTACAACGCCTCCGACCCCTCCTCGAGCCGCAAGACTTCAGGACAGTAATGCAAGCTCTAACACTACCTCATCTGGACTATTGCAACATAATCTACCATGGCCTACCTGCCACACAGACCAATCCCCTCCGAACTGCCCTAAACACCACGGCGAGAATAATTCACAATGCAAAGAAACGAGACCACATCACCCCAATTCTGAGAGACCTTCATATTCTCCCCATCGAAGCAAGAATCAAGTACAAAACTCTTCTACTCACCCACAAAACCATCCACCAAACACAGGGCACCCCACTCCACGCCCTACTGCCTCGCCCAACCCACAGCAGAACAACCAGACAATCCTCCAACAGCTCCGTTGCCATCCCCCACAAAAGAACCAAAGCAACACAACGGACCTGCAACAGAGCCTTTGAACTCTATGCCCCATCCCTCTGGAACTTTCTACCAAACCACATCAGGAACAACGGTGATCTCCCATCATTCAAAAAGCAGCTAAAAACCATCCTATTCCAAGAGCATCTCTGAATAGGAACCCCCCTATTCCTCTCCAAGAAGTTCAAACCAGTAACTATGCTATCTTGTCTTTATGTTCATCCCAAAATCATCAATGTTGAGCCCCCGGTGATGGCCCCCCCCCCCACATTTGATCCCACCCCCCCCCGATATATGTTCCACCGCTTTGACCCGGTGAAAAGTGGGATATAAATACAGTTAAATAAATAAATACCATGTTTGTTGCTGCTTCAATAAAGCCTTGTGTTTACAAAAAAAAAAAAAGCAACGTCAGGAAATACTTTTTCACGGAAAGGGTGCCTGGAATGTGCCCCCCCCCCCACACCCGAAAGAGGTGGTGGGGGCACATATAGTGACAGAATTCAGCATCGGACAGACACACAGGATCACTACGTAGCAAGAGGAAGAAATCAAATGAAACTTTAATAACTTTTACATGTCAACAAATAGAGAGAGGTAACTTGCACAGAGCAGCGGGGGCATAACCTCCAGAGAGTGGCATGTACAACCCCAAAGAAAGGCATTTTATTTATTTATTTATTTAACAAGTTTTTATATACCTCCCCTTCCAGAGATCAGGGGCAGTTTACATAGAACAATTGAGAACACTTTACATTGAACATATGAAGTGTTCTCAATTGTTGAGTGGGGTATCTTTAATGGAGCGGCAGGCATAATTATTAATATTTAGCTCACGCCTCTCCAGTAGACATTCAAGGCAAGTTACATTCAGGTACCGCAGTTATTTCCCTGTCCATGGAGGGCTCACAATCTAAGTTTTGTACCTGAGACAACGGAAGGTTAAGTAACTTATCCAAGGCTACAAGGAGCATTCTGATAAGGTAAAGGGGATGGAAGGATACTCCTATGAAGAAAGGCTAAAAAGGTTAGGGCTCTTTAACCTGGAAAAGAGACGGCTGAGGGGAGATATGATAGAAGTCTATAAATTAATGAACGGAGTCGAACGGGTAAACATAGATCGATTGTTTACCTTATCAGAATATAGAAAGACTAGGGGACATGCAATGAAGCTACAGGGTAAACTATTTAAGACTAATAAAAGAAAATATTTTTTCACTCAACGTGTAATCAAACTTTGGAATTTGTTACCGGAGGATGTAGTAAAGGCTGTTAGTGTAGCTGGGTTTAAAAAAGGTTTGGACAAGTTCCTGGAGGAAAGGTCCATAAACCATTATTAAGAAGGGACCCAGGATATCAATGCTTGAACCAATACAAGCATTGTGGAACCTGTGTCCCTTGGGGAAACTGCTAGGTACATATGACCTAGATTGGCCACTGTTGGAAACAGAATACTGGGCTTGATGGACCTTGGTCTGACCCAGTATGGCATATCTTATGTTCTTATGCTTAGGCGATCCCGGCGGATCCCGAGGAGCAGCCTCGAGCCGAAGATCTCGAGGCCCTCCATTATGACTCTCCTCCGAAGGAGGCCTTTACTGTGCCGGTTCCTCCGATGCTGGAACGGCTCCTCTTCCGGATGTGGGAGGCACCGGCCTCGGCGCTGGTTCTGAGTAAGCGGGTCGATTCCATTTATCAACTCCGTAAGAGCCCTGGGTTTCAAAAGGAGCAGCTACCGCACGATTCCATGGTGGTGGAATCAGCCATGCATCGTCTGAAAAGTCAGAAGATGCACTCCGCGGTGCCCCCTAGCAGGGAGGCCCGGCACCTGGATGCGTTCGGTAGAAAGTGCTTCCAGGGCTCGATGCTTGCTTGCCATGTCCAGTATTACCAGTTGTACATGGGCATGTACTTGCGGGACCTGGCAAAGGAGCTTGCCGGGTTCTCTGCTGGTCTCTCTGGGGAACCTTTGCAGAGGTTCAAGTCCTTGTCTTCGGGGATCCGGGAATGCTCTAAGTTCATGTCCCAAGCGGCCTACGATGGCTTCGAGGCCTCGGCCCGTGTTGCGGCTGCCGGCATCACTGCTCGACACCAGGCATGGCTGCAGTGATCGGACTTCGAGCCATGGGTTCAGGACAAATTGGTCGATGTCCCTTGCCGAGATGAGAACCTTTTTGGCAAGCCCATGGCCGAGAAGGCTGCTGAGCTCGAGACCGAGCACCTCACGAGGACAAGGCTGTCTCGAAAGACTTCTGCCCCTTCACACAAGAAGAAGGGCTCGGGTAAAAAGTCCTTTTACCCGAGGAAGGCGACTGCCTACAAACAGTTCCCACCTTACCAGGCCTCCCCCGCTCCCCCACAGGGTCAGCAGGCCAAGGGGCAGGGACATGGGCCCCGTAGGCAGAAGGCCCCCAAGCCTCCGGCTTCTGCTCCCACTCAGCAAGGTGGGGGGTTTTGACTCCCAAAGCATAGCCTCTCCGTCTCTGCTGTCCCATCACTGCACAGGAGGTCGACTAGCCCTGTTTGCCCACCGGTGGCCACCCATTACAGGGGACAACTGGGTCTTAAGCATAGTCCACAAGTGCTACCTGCTTCATTTTCATCAGTTGCCTCCTCCCTATTTTCCAGAAGAGCCTCCAAGGCCTCTTCTCCATACAGCCCTCCTTCTGCAGGAGCTCCAGGGTCTGTTACGATACCAGGTGGTGGAACCTGTGCCTCCCCACCTACAAGGTCACGGTTTCTATTCCAGGTACTTCCTAGTACCAAAGAGAACAGGGGATCTCAGGCCTATTCTCAACCTCAGAAATCTCAACAAGTTCTTTCAGAAGGATAAGTTCAAGATGCTCACTCTTGGAACACTTCTGCCCTACCTCCAGCAGGGAGATTGGCTATGCTCTTTAGATCTAAAGGATGCGTACACTCACATCCTCATTCATCCAGACCACAGAAAGTACCTCAGGTTCATTGTGGGAGGAAACCATTATCAGTACAGAGTGCTGCCATTTGGCCTCACCTCCGCCCCCCAGGGTCTTTACCAAATGCCTGGCAGTGGTGGCGGCCTACTTAAGGAATCAGGGTATCTTTGTCTTCCCCTATCTGGACGACTGGCTCATCAGGGGTCAGACATGCCAGGAGGCCAGGCAAGCCACCCTCCAAACGATTTCTCTACTCCAACATCTGGGGTTTGTCATAAACTTCACAAAATCCACTTTGCTCCCCTCCCAAAACTTGGAGTTCATAGGGGCAAGGCTAGACTCTCTGCAGGCAAAAGCTTTCTTGCCAGAGGACAGAGCCCAAAGACTGATGACCTTGGCAAACCAGTTTCTCAGCAGGTCACTGGTCTCTGCCAGGCTCTGCCTGAGGCTTCTCGGCCACATGGCTTCGACAGTACATGTGACTCCCAATGCCAGGCTTCATATGAGGCCTGCGCAATGGTGTCTCAGGAATCAGTGGTCGCAGGCCACAGGGAACCTCAGCGACAGAGTAAGGGTGTGCAGACCATTCCTGCACTCCCTACGTTGGTGGCTGCATCCCCCCAACTTACTGAAAGGGATGCCTTTTCAGCCACCTGGGTCCACAGTGGTATTGACCACCGATGCCTCCCTGCAGGGCTGGGGTGCACACTGTCTGGGCAAGTGCACCCAGGGCCTGTGGTCTCCCTGGGAGGTCCAGCAGCAGATCAATCTACTGGAACTATGGGCTATTCGCTTAGCCCTCAAGACTTTCTCTCAAACCCTGGCCCACCAGTCTGTTTTAGTGCAAACAGACAATCAGGTAGCTATGTTTTATGTGAACAAACAGGGAGGCACTGGGTCAAGGCTCCTTTGTCAGGAGGCGCAGGACCTTTGCTTGTTTGCACTCACGCATAACATGTTGCTCAAGACGGTTTATCTCCCTGGCCAGGAAAATTACCTAGCAGACAGGTTGAGCAGGATTCTGCAGCCCCACGAGTGGCAGCTCCATCCCTTGGTAGTTCAGAAGATCTTCCTGAGATGGGGACTTCCATCCATAGATCTCTTTGCCAGTCCCCTGAACAGACAGCTGCCCAGGTTCTGCTCCAGGCAACCGCATCCTCTAGCAGCAGATGCTTTTCTGATTTCCTGGTCCCAGGGCCTCCTGTATGCGTTTCCTCCCACGCCTCTGGTGGCCCGAACCCTGTTCAAGATTCTAAAGGACCAGGCCTCGGTCCTTCTGGTAGCCCCCAGGTGGCCGAGGCAACCTTGGTTCCCACTTCTGCTTCAGCTAGCAGTGGACACTCCACTACCTCTAGGGTTGCAGCCCGACCTTCTTTCTCAGGACCAGAGGTCTCTTCTGCACCCCAATCTCAAATCTCTCAATTTGATGGCCTGGAAACTGCAAGGGTAGTTTTGGCTCCTTGGGGCCTACCTCCTGAAGTTGAAGAGGTCGTCCTGGCCTCTAGGAAGCAGTCCACTAGAAAAAGCTATGCCCTGAAGTGGAAGAGGTTTTCTGTGTGGTGTCAGCTGTGTACAGAGGATCCTTTCTCCTGTGCTGTACCAGTGGTGCTTCAGTACCTGCTGCACTTATCCAATCAAGGCCTTAAGTCCAATTCTGTTCGGGTCCACCTCTCAGCTCTAGCAGCTCACCACTCACTGGTGGAAGGACACTCTCTGTCGGTTCACCCCTTGGTGTCCCGGTTTCTCAGAGGTTTGCTCTTGCTCAAGCCTCCTGTCCGTCCTCCAGCTCCTGAGTGGGAGTTGAATGTGGTCTTGCAGCAACTGACTCGCCCACCTTTTGAGCCGATGGCTACTTGTCCTCTCCGCTTCCTTTCCTGGAAGACACTCTTCCTAGTAGCCTTAACCTCGGCCAGACGGGTGAGTGAGCTTCAGGCCCTGGTCTGTGACAGGCCTTACACCCGCTTCTATAGGAACAGGGTAGTCCTTAGGACTCATCCAAAGTTCCTCCCTAAAGTTCCTCCCTAAACTACCAGACGATTTGAGGGCAACCACAGACCTCAAAGACTTTAGAAAACAGTTGAAAACCATGCTGTTCATAGAACACTATGGACACATCACATAACCCCAGAGAATGTATAACAGCACATGACCCCGCCTAAACAATGTATGTATGGAAAATGTATTTAGAACCACTGTATATAGCCCACTTTGTACATAGCTCATACCAATCTAGCACACAATACAACACTCACCCAACTAAATTTCACCCTCACTGCATGTATAACACACTCACCTTACCCGATTGTTTGCTGTGATACCACTTTGATTATTAAGATAAGGCGGTTTAGAAATACTGTTAAATAAAATAAATAAATAAATAAAGTTGTCTCCTCTTTCCACCTCAACCAGGAGGTGGTTCTTCCAACATTCTTCCCTAGGCCTCATGCAAGCCAGGCTGAAGCGGTTCTCCATACCCTGGGGACTGTAGAAGGGCCTTATCCTTCTACCTTGACCGTACACAAGGACATAGAAGGGCTGCTCAGCTCTTCATCTCTTCTGACCCTAATAATTTGGGGTTAGCTGTGTCCAAGCGTACCTTGTCCATATGGGTGGCTGACTGTTTCACCTGGGCTTACAGGGCGGCTGACCTTCCCTTGCAGGGTCGGGTCACGGCCCATCGTGTCAGGGCAATGGCTGCCTCAGTAGCTCATCTCCGCTCTGTACCATTGGCAGACATCTGCAGGGCTGCAACTTGGTCCTCAAGCCAGACTTTTGCAGCTCATTACTGCCTGGAGAGGGAGTCCTGTAGGGACAGTGCTTTTGGCCAGGCAGTACTCCGGAATCTCTTTGAGGTTTAGGCAACTCCTGCCCTCCAGCCCTCCGTTGGGCTACCGGTGGAGGTTCTTTCAGTGGAAAGCCTTTCTTTGATGCTGGGACTAGAGGGAGTTCTATTGTTCAGCCTGGGTTCCTTGGTAGCCCAGAGCTAGGGAATCCCCATATGTGAGGACTGACTTCCTGCTTGGTCCTGGAGAAAGCACAGTTACTTACCTGTAACAGGTGATCTCTGGGAACAGCAGGAATTAGTCCTCACATATGGGTACGTCGGTACCGACGGAGCCTGCGCGGGAAAGCTCCCCAGCTTCCTAGAATGGAAGCTTTTGGGACCTCCCACTGCACATGCGCACTGCCTTCCCGCCTTCCTGAACAGCTCTCCTCAGTTTCGAGTTTATAGCTGAGTCAATAGAGAGAGAGGACAGGAAGATAGATAGATAAAAGATACAACTCCTAGGGGAGGTGGGTGGGTTGTGAGGACTAATTCCTGCTGTTCCCAGAGATCACCTGTTACAGGTAAGTAACTGTGCTATCTCCAGGAACAAGCAGGAATAAGTCCTCACATATGGGGACTCCCTAGCTGAGATGCGTGGGATCCCCTGTCAAGGTTCGCCATCTTCGTATGGATCTCAGGCATCCATCCTGGGAAGGTGGGCAGGAGTTGTCTTAAGAATGGAACAGGTGTTTGAGGACAGCCTGGCCAAACAAGGCATCCCGGCGGGAGTCCTTGTCCAAACAGTAATGGGCTGTGAAGGTATGAACCGAGGCCCAGGTAGCGGCTCGACAGATCTGATCAATGGAAACAGAGTGCAGATGAGCCATAGAAGTTGCCATGGCTCTCACATTGTGAGCTGTGACATGGCCTTCCAGAGGAATGTTTTTACTCTGGTAAGCAAAGGAAATACACTGAGCAATCCAATTGGAAAGTGTACGCTTGGAGACTGGAAGTCCCAAATGTGAAGGATCAAAAGCCACGAAAAGTTGAGAAGACTTTCGATGTGGCTGAGTCCTATTAAGGTAAAAGGCTAGAGCTCTTTTACAATCCAGAGTATGAAGGTTCCTCTCTGCACTGGAGGCATGAGGAGCCGGAAAAAATACAGGTAGATATACCTCTTGATTAAGATGAAAAGGGGAGACCACTTTAGGCATAAAGTGGGGATTCGTCCTAAGGACCACCTTGTCATGATGAAATCTCGTATAAGGTGGATTAGCCACTAGAGCTTGCAGCTCGCTGATGCGACGAGCGGAAGTGACTGCAATTAGGAATAGTACCTTCCAGGAAAGAAATTTCAAGGAGGTAGAAAATAACGGCTCAAAAGGTGGCTTCATAAGCTGACCAAGCACTAGATTCAAATCCCATGCGACCGGGGGGGGTCTGATGGGAGGTTTAGTGAGGGTCAGGCCTCTCATGAATCTTGCAACAAGAGGGTGAGAGGAGATAGGTTGTCCATTTACAGGTTTCAGGGATGCTGAAATAGCACTTAAATGGACTCTTACAGAATTCGTCTTAAGGCCTGCATTGGAAAGATGCAGGAGATAGTCTAAGAGAGAATTCAAAGGAAGTGCCAGAGGGTCAAGGCCCTGCTGAGCACACCAAATGGAAAAACGTTTCCATTTGAAAGCATAAGACCGCCTCGTGGAAGGTTTCCTAGAGGCGTGAAGGATATCTTTCACAGGTTGAGAAAGATTAAAGTCTTGAAGACTTAAGCCTTCAGTAACCAAGCTCGGAGATGTAGGGATTTGGGGTTTGGGTGCCACAAAGTCCCGTCCTCCTGAGACAGAAGGTCTGGTGCAGCTCCTAAGTCCAGGGAGGATCCCTGGGAGAGCTGTAGAAGCAGAGGGAACCACACTTGGCGTGGCCAGCGTGGAGCTATGAGGATCATAGAGCCGTGATCTCTCTGGAGTTTGAACAGAGTCTTGGGAATCAGCGGAATGGGTGGAAAGGCATATAGGAACGCCTGACCCCAATGGAGGAGAAAGGCGTCCGTGGCCTGAGCTTCCTGACACGGAGTCCTGGAACAGAACCGGGGAAGTTTGGCATTCCACGGACTTGCAAAGAGGTCTATGTCCGGGGTCCCCCATTCCTGAAAGATTCTGGTTATCTGGTCCACATGTAGGGACCACTCGTGTGGCAGCAGAACACGACTGAGTCGGTCTGCTCGAGAGTTTTGAACTCCTGGAAGGTACACTGCTAGCAGATGAATTTGGTGCTCTCTGGCGAAGGCCCATAATCTGAGAGCTTCGTTGCAAAGCGACAGAGAGCCCGTCCCTCCTTGTTTGTTTATGTAAAACATGGCCACCTGATTGTCTGTCTGAACCAGGACAGTCAGGTTGGCAAGGAGGGTATAGAAGACCTTGAGGGCAAGGTAAATTGCTCGCAGTTCCAGGAGGTTGATATGAAGGGTGGCCTCCTGTGGAGACCAAGTGCCCTGAGTGGAGAGAGTTAACAGATGGGCTCCCCACCCCAATTGGGAGGCATCTGTTGTGAGGGTTGCTTGGGGTAGCAAGGGCTGAAAGGGAGCCCCCAACAACAGATTCTTGGTGGATATCCACCAATGGAGGGACCAAGACAGACGGTTTGAGGTTTGTATTTGGTCTGAGAGTGCTCCCGACGCCTGAGTCCACTGGGTGGCCAGGGTCCATTGAGCTGCTCTCATATGAAGACGAGCGTAGGGCACCACATGTACTGTGGAGGCCATATGGCCCAGGAGGCGTAGCATTTCCCTGGCTGTCAAGTGAGTACTGGACTGGGCTTGGGAGGCCAAGCTCAGCAGACGCTGACCCCGAACCAGTGGAAGGTAGGCTCTTGCAGTGGTGGTGTCCAACTGGGCCCCTATGAATTCTAGAGACTGAGTAGGGCTGAGTTGAGACTTGGGGAGGTTTATTACCAGGCCCAAATACTGCAGAAGGCTCCTTGTGCGGTCTAGGGAAATCTGGGCCTGCGACTGAGTTGGAGCTCGAATGAGCCAGTCGTCCAGATATGGGAATACGAAAATCCCCATGCTTCTGAGAAATGCGGCTACGACTGCCATGCATTTGGTAAAGACTCTTGGGGCAGAGGCGAGACCGAAGGGAAGTACTCTGTATTGGTAATGACTTCCCCTGAACAGAAAGCGAAGATATTTTCTGTGGGATGGATGGATGAGTAGATGTGTATACGCATCCTGTAGGTCTAGAGAACAAAGCCAGTCCTGACTCTGAAGGTATGGAAGGAGAATGCCCAAAGAGAGCATTTTGAATTTCTCCTTGTACAGAAATTTGTTCAATTCTCTCAGATCTAGGATTGGTCTGAATCCCCCTGTTTTCTTTGGAATGAGAAAATAGGGGGAGTAGAAACCTGACCCCTGTTGATGAAGAGGAACCTCTTCTATGGCCCCTTGGGCAAGCAGAGAAGAGATCTCCTGATCCAACAGGGCTAGGAGAGGAGATGGAGAATTGAAGGGTCTCACCATGTGATGAGGAGGAAGGCTGGAGAAATGAAGTTTGTAACCCTCTCGGATGATAGAGAGGGTCCATTGCTCTGTTGTGATCTGTTCCCATCTGGGAGCAAAGTGAGCTAACCTTCCAGGTATGGTGAGAGGTTCTGGTTGGTCCAGAACCAGGAATGGCAAGTTCTCTAGGGGCAAGTCAAAACCCCTGAGGGGGTGGAGCCTGTTGAGCTGTAGTAGCTGCTGCAGGCTTTGCTCTTGCTTGTTTCGTTTGCTGACGTTTAGCCGCAAAACGAGGTTGAGAAGATTGCTGGCCAGTATTGGAAGCATATCTGGCCTTCTTATAATAAGGCCTCTTGAAAGACTTCTTCTTAGTGGGAGTAGAAGTGGACTTAGAAAGTCTCTCTAAGGTGGCATTTTCAGCATCCATTTGAGTGGCCTTAACTTGCCACTCTGCACCGAATAAGTTCTCACCTGTACAGGGCAGATTCCGTAAGCCATCTAGAACCCAGGGTTCCAGATCAGAAGCCTGGAGCCAAGCCAGACGTCTGGCTGCAATAGCAATGCCAGAAGCTCTGCTGGCTCCTTCGAAGGAATCAAAGGCAGCTCTGTTGGAGAACTTAGAAACATCTAAAAGTTGTTTCACAACAGAAAGGAAGTCCTCCTGTTTATCCTCAGGGATAAGGGAGGCAAAATGCCGTACTTTCTTGGCAAGTTCCCCTAGGAACATGCCCATATAGAGGCTGTAGGAATTAATCCTGGCTATAAGCATACTAGCCTGGAAGATTTTCCTACCAAAAGAGTCCAGTGTCTTACATTCCCTTCCTGGAGGTGTAGAAGAGTGCCTTTTAGTACTCTTGAT
Organism: Ichthyophis bannanicus; assembly: GCA_033557465.1. Taxonomy (NCBI): domain Eukaryota; kingdom Metazoa; phylum Chordata; class Amphibia; order Gymnophiona; family Ichthyophiidae; genus Ichthyophis; species Ichthyophis bannanicus. The sequence continues at coordinate 1,656,805,741 of CM066032.1, forward strand.
CTTTTTCATTGCAGACTTTACCACAATGGAGTGGTGAGGCAATTGAGTTTTCTGAAAACCAGGAGAGGGAGGGACCCGATACATGGTGTCCAACCTACGGGAATAAGGAGACAGAGTTAAAGGGTTCTCCCAGAAATCCATCAATTGTTCTTGAAGGATTTCATGGATAGGCAGAGTAACTGCTTCTTTAGGAGACTTGGAGTATCCTAAAATATCCAATCTTTTTGACCTTGGTTCCCTTTCAGAGGAAGTAGTGATAGAAAGGCCTTTAGCCATTTCTAAAATAAAGTCCTGAAAGGACAAATCCTCTGGAGGAGACATTCTCCTTTTTGGAGAAGAAGGTTCCTCAGGAAGGTCAAGGGAGAGCTCTGCAGACTCATCAGAGGAGACAAAATCCTCAGAGGAATCGGTGTATTGTCTAGTTTCCTCTAACGCACGATACGCATACCGATCGGTATCGACATCGGGCGTACCGGGTATGGAAGCGGTATGGAGCGAAAGCCCATACGGTACCGATTTGCGTTTAGAAGAGGAAGGCCTGGGTTCCGGCATGGCGGACGATACCGGAACCGGGCCCGGAACCGCTGGAAGCGGTACCGATGGCGTTGCAGCTTTAATGAAAGCCATGACGGCCTGCTGCATGGATTGGACAGTATTGCCCATAGACGCCACGGCTGCCTGGATGTCGGTACCGGTATGGGCCGGTACCCCAGAGCAGTCCAACAGGTGATCTGTCGAGGCCGTGCCATCGATGTCAACCTGTAGCCCCTGTATTGGCGTTTTGGAAGGTAGGACCTCCCGCCGGGGCTGTTTGGCTGGGGCAGGGTCCTCAAAACTAAGAGCCTCTCGATGCTTTGAAGGAGATTTGCTCTTTGAGGACTTGCCCACAGAAGGTTTGGTTACCTGAGATCCATCCGGGGATGATGACCGGGATGACTGTGATGTTGGATTCTCTGAAGCAAACAGCACATGGAATTTGTTGGCCCGGTTCTGCAGCCCACGCTTAGACATTTGGGAGCAGGAAGGGCAGTCCGGAATGGAGTGGTCAGGCCCCAAACATTTAAGACACCATTCATGGGTGTCTGTGACTGATATTACAGCAGTACACTTGGTACACTTCTTAAATCCCGGGGCTGGCTTCTCCATGTGGAGAATCCAAGTAGGCCTGAAGGCCTAACTGAAGTGACCAAGTGTTGAAAAATAATAAAAGAAAAGAAAATAATTTTTCCAAGAAAGAAAAAGGAAGACCGGCGATACCGGTATCGGTATGGGAAGGCAGGTACGCGGTCTAAAGAAACAAAACAAAAAACTACAATTTCTTCAGCGGTGACAGGATACACGTCCTGCTGGCTCCGCGGAAAAAGAGAAACTGAGGAGAGCTGTTCAGGAAGGCGGGAAGGCAGTGCGCATGTGCAGTGGGAGGTCCCAAAAGCTTCCATTCTAGGAAGCTGGGGAGCTTTCCCGCGCAGGCTCCGTCGGTACCGACGTACCCATATGTGAGGACTTATTCCTGCTTGTTCCTGGAGATAGAGTAGTTACTCACCTGTAACAGGTGTTCTCCAGGAGCAGCAGGAATCAGTCCTCACAACCCTCCCTCCTCCCCTGGGAGTTGCAGTTGTACATAGTCTATTTTACATTTTTGTGTGCTGTTTTTTAGCTATGTCATTTGACTGAGCAAGATGGCACCTTTAGGCGGGAAGGGGACCATGCATGCATGCAGTATTCCCAAAGACTTTCATAGAAAGCTGGGGAAATGCTCCGCAAGGGCTCCATCGACGTCAATGTCACCCATATGTGAGGACTGATTCCTGCTGCTCCTGGAGAACACCTGTTACAGGTGAGTAACTACTCTTTCAGCAAAAGTGCACGCTCTCACAAGAGAGTGTGCACTACAGCTCAATAGTGAGTGCTCTTACAAAAGAGGGATGCACTATAAAATGAAATAAAGAAAAAAAATGAAACGATACAAAATTAAATTTTTGGGCTTGTTTGCCCAGGACAGGTTTTGGTTCGGTGACTTCTCGCTCCTCCGTATCTAATTTGCTCCTGCTTTGTCCCTTAAATACTTTTGTCTAGAAATGTCACTGGTTCCAGGTTTTGCAGCATTGCTCAGACCTAGGGAAGGGCTGTCTTGAGTCTAAAGGGGAGGAAACCCGTAAGAGACACATGGTAACCCTAAAGTCCCTAGGTCCTGACCTACCTCTTCCCAACCTAAGGCAGAGCGAGGGTTGGAACAAGTCCTGATTAAGCTTGGAAGTCACAAAGGATCTCTAAGTTCAGTAGAGTAACCTAATAGTTAGAGAAACGGGCTAAGAATGAGGGAAACTAGGTTTAAATCTTACTGCCTCTCCTTGTGATCTTAGGTAAGCCACTTTACCCTCATTGCCTCAGGTGCATATTTACAGGTATGTTTACTGAGCAGCAGTAGTGGCTTACATGCGATATTGGGAATGAAGAGGGGGGAGAAGGAGTAGCAGCTGACCTCATTGAGAATTGGAGTGTGATCTTGTGGATTTTGTCATGGAAGCAATCAGCTAGAAAGGAAGGGTGGGGTCAGAGGTGGAGGCACTTTGAGGAGAGAGTTGAAAAATGTAAACAGACGGCGAGAGTCAGAGGCAAGAGAATTAGTCAGATGGACATAATAGTCATAAGAACATAATATATGCCATACTAGGGGGCCCGGTGACGTCACCATCCAAGATGGCAGCAGCAAGGTAAAGCTCCCGAGGTCGGGAAGATAAGATCCCCAACTAACAGCTTGAATGTCCGAGCTAAGCTGTAAAAAGTGTCGGCGTTACCCTGTAGAGCGACTCAGTGAGTGATGGCGCAAAAAGAAAACAAGCCTGGACCTGAAAATGTTCAGGTTTAAGGCGATCCCTAGGGCTGCGGGAACCAGAGCAAAGATGGCGCAGGGGAAGAAAAAAATTCCTCGACAGGAGCCCGCTTACCGGGGGATGGTGAGTTAAACTCGCTTAAAGAGGAGTTGAAAGAGTGGTTCGGGACTATCCGTCAAGACCTGGCCAACTTTAAAGCAGAAGCAAAAATGTGGATCAGAGAACTGAGCGATGATATCCACAAGCTTAGGCAACGAGTAGAGTCCATGGAGCAGAGAATAGAGGATCACGAGGGGCTGCTAAATTCTGTGAAAGAGAGCAGCGAGCTGGCAAAGGTGGAATTGGGGAAACTATGGACAAAATTGGAGGATTTGGAAAACAGGACGCGTCGCTCTAACATTCGCTTGAGAGGCATCCCAGAGAAAGAGGGAACTCACAACTATAAACTGCTGGTGGAACAACTGTGTAAGGCCATCTTAAGACAAGCTGAAGCACCAATGGATAATCTATGTTTTGATATAGACAGAGCACACAGAGCGTTGGGTCCTAAGCGAGATGGCTTGCCAAGAGACATTGTAGCGTGTTTCCATGATTTCAGTACAAAGGAGGCGATCATGCAAGCTACACGGAAAGTGGGCAAAGTGCTCTGGGAGGATGCTGGAATTGTATGCTGACATCTCGATAATCACCATAAGAAGGAGGAGAACTTTTAAAGATATCACATCACGACTAAGGGGCTTGTTTACAAAGCTGCGGTAGCGGTTCGCGATCGTTATCGGAGCCGCGGCCCCATTGATTTCAATGGGGCCGCGGCTCAAATAACGACCGCGAACCGCTACCGCGGCTTTGTAAACAAGCCCCTAAGAGAGGAACAGATCCGCTTCAAGTGGCTTTTTCCCTTTGAACTGCAATTCAATATTATGGGAAAGACCACCACTGCACGTACAATAGAGGAAGCTGTTAAAGGAATGGAGATGGCAGGGTGGTCGGAGCTACCGGAAGTCCCGGTGGGGAAAGAGGCTGAGCAGAAGAAGCTGTATCTTGCGAGTATGGAGTGGCAACAAGCGACGCAGGGGAGCCGATGCCTGAGACGCCAGAAACCCAAAAGTGTCAAGAATTCAGTGCCAATGTTTGGAGGTTAAAAAAGATAAAGGAGGCAGATATTTGTTATTAAAAATTAAGATTTTTGAGCAGGTTTATACAATAGTGAATGTGTATGGTCCTAATTATGCTCAAGGTGACTTCTTTGAAGGATTGAAATCCATTTTAATTAATTTTAACGAAGAGCACCTAATTGTGGGAGGGGATTTCAACTTAACAGTTAATCCCGAATTAGATTCATCAAGGGGACAAGTATGCACAGCGAGGCAGAGGAAGAAATTAAAAGCCTTTATGAGGGAGTTGGGCTTGATCGATGCCTGGCGGGATATGCATGGACGAGAGAAGGATTACACATTTTATTCATCAGTGCATGGGTCCTACAGCAGAATTGATATGCTGCTGGTCCACAAAGGGTTGATGACCTGGGTAGTGGGTAGTACTATTGGGGAAAGCTCCTGGTCGGACCATGCACCAGTGTGGGGGGACTTTAGAGATCCAGCTGCTAGTAGGGGGAGGAGTCAATGGAGGTTAAATGAGGCTCTGTTAGAAACACCAGGGGCTGTCCAACAGTTTTCTGACACCATTTTGGAGTATTTGCAGTTTAATGATAATGGGCAATGCTTGATGGGGGTGGTTTGGGATTGTCTTAAAGTTGTGGCCCGAGGAAAACTTATAGCATTAGGATCCCAAGTTAAGAAAGAAAAAGAAGCTAAAAAAAAAAAAAAAAAGAGGAACTGAGAGAAAGTTTTAAAATGTTGGAGAAATGACAAAAACAAGGCCAGTTAAAAAGAGGACAATAAAAAACTAACGAGCATTAAACAGCTGAATGAAATGTAACTAAGGGAGATTAAGTTTGCACAAGAGAAGCTGCAGCAAATATATGAGGACTGACTTCCTACTTGGTTCTGGAGAAAGAGTAGTTACTCACCTCTAACATGTGTTCTCCAGGAGCAGCAGGAATCAGTCCTCACAACCCTCCCTCCTCCCCTGGTGCTGTTTTTTAGCTATGTCATTTGACTGAGCAAGATGGCACCTTTAGGCGGGAAGGGGACCGCGCATGTGTGCAGTATTCCCAAAGACTTTCATAGAAAGCTGGGGAAATGCTCCGCAAGGGCTCCATCGACGTCGATGTCACCCATATGTGAGGACTGACTTCCTGCTTGGTCCTGGAGAATAGCATATACTCCTGTGAAAGAGGATGCACTATAGACGCAGCTACCCTGGTTTTCATTTGGAATGAAATCACATCTCTGGTCCAGGTGATTTGCTACTCTTCCGTTTATCAAATAGTTGTAATACATCTTCCCAGAGTATCGATATTTCTTTCAATTCTTCTGCGGCTTCTCCTTTAAATACCATTTCAGTCATGGGTAACATTCCTACATCTTCCTCAATAAAGACCAAAGCAAAGAATTAATTCAGTCTCTCTGCTATGGCCTTGTCCCTTCTTAGTACCCCTTTTACCCCTCTAACTTCTAATGGTCCAACTGATTCTATGACAGGTTTTTTTGCTACAAATTTATTTGAAAAAGTCTTTATTATGCATTTTTGCTTCAACAGCAAGCTTCTTCTCAAATACTCTCTTTGCCTGCCTTATCATTTAACTTGCCAGTGCTTGTGCTATTTCCAGTTTTCGTCATTTGGCTCTTTTTTCCATTTCCTGAAAGATGCTTTTTTGGCAACAACAGCCTCTCTGACCTCAGATCTAAACCATGCTGGCAGTTTTTTGGACTTCCTTCCACTTTTCTTAAAGCATGGAATACAACTGGTCTGGGCTTCCAAGATAGTATTTTTCAACAACAACCAAGCTTCATGTAAGTCTTTATCATTTGCAACTGCTCCTTTAAGTTTTTTCTTAACTATTTTCCTCATTTTATCATAGTCTCCCTTTCGAAAGTTAAAAGGTAGTACTGCAGATTTCCTTACCATCCTTCCTCCACTAATTAAATCAAATGCGATCATGCTATGAACACTATTGCCAAGTAGTCCCAACACCCTTCTCTCTTGCACCAGGTCTAGTGTTCCACTAAGGACTAGGTCCAAAATGGCTTCCCCTCTGGTCGATTCATGAACCAGCTGCTCCAAGAAGCAGTCATTTCATCTCAAAACTTTATCTCCCTAGCATGTCCTGCCGTGACACTGACCCAGTCAATACCGGGGTAATTGAAATCACCCATTATTATTACTGTGCTGTAACTTTTGTTAGCTTCCCTGATTTCTTTGAGCATTTCATCATCCATTTGTTCATTCTGGCCAGGCGGTCGATAGTACACCCCCACTGCCACCGCCTTCCCCTTTTTACATGGAATTTCAATCCATTGAGATTCTACAGCAAATTTTGTTTCCTGCAAAACTTTAATCCTTTGTGACTCAATGCCCTCTCTAACATAGAGCGCAACCCCTCCACCAATTTGATCAGCTCTATCATTACGATATAGTTTGTACCCAGGTATCACAGTGTCCCACTGGTTGTCCTCCTTCCACCAAGTCTCTGAGATACCAATCATATCTAACCTCTCATTTAGTGCTATATATTCCAGCTCTCCCATTTAATTTTTAAGACTTCTATCATTTGCATAGAAGCATTTTAGAGACTGTATTTTATTTATATTAACCTGGCTATCGGTAGGCAGGGGTAATTTGGAATCTTTAAGCTCTGTCTGCTCCGTACTCAAGGGCATTTGGGCTACTTTTCTCTTTATTGAAATCTCTCTGCTGATATGCCCTAACTTCATTCTTTTGGTAGTATCCTTCAAGGATACATTCTTCCAAACCATGCGCTCTTGGGCGACTGTCGGCTCTCCCCTATTATCTAGTTTAAAAGCTGCTCTCTCTCCTTTTTTAAGTTTAATGCCAGCAGCCTGGTTCCATCCCAATTGTTGAAGTTCCCTGTTCAATGTAAAACTCAATGTTACTTGTATGCATTGTAGTATGTTCTTGTTCTATGTACACCGCACTGATTTTAATAGCGCGGTATAAAAGAATTGTTAAATAAATAAAATTAAATTAAATAAATTAAGGTGAAGCCCATCTCTTCGGAAGAGCCCCTCCTTTCCCCAGTTCCTAACAAATTTAAAACCCTCATCCTTGCACCATCATCTCATCCACGCAGTGAGACTCCGGAGCTCTGCCTTCCTTTTGGGTCCTGTGCGTGGAACGGGAAGCATTTCGGAGAATGCTACCCTGGAAGTTCTGGATTTCAACTTCTTACCTAAAAACCTAAATTTAGCCTCCAGAACCTCCCTACCACATTTTCCTATGTCAATGGTACCGACATGTACCAAGACAGCAGACTCCTCCCCAGCCCTATCTAAGACCTTGTCTTAGACCAAGCACACAGAGAGAACTCTCACCCTACCCTCCACCCTCTCACACATGCACACACAAAGCTTTCCCACCCCATCCCTAGCACCCTCTCATCCCACTGTCTCATGCATGCACGCACACACACAGCCCCCCCTTTCATGAATGGACACACAGAGCCTTCTCATGACACCCCTCACCCCTCTCACGCACGCACACAGAGCTCTCTCCCTCACACCTCTCAAGCATGCACACAGAGCCCTCTCAGGTACACAACCCGTCACCCCACCCTACCACGACTGCACATATAGAGAAGTCTTGTCACACTGCACTCTCTTATGTATGCACACAGAGAGCCCTCTCACCCCATCCTCAACCAGGCCTCTCACGCATGCACACACAGAGCCCTCTCACCCCTCCTTTCATGCTCACGCATGCACAAAAGAGCAGTCTAACACCACCCCTCACCCTCATGCATACAAACAGAGAGCCCTCTCACCCCACTCCCACCACAGCCTCTCGCGCATGCATGCACAGAGCCCTCTCACCTCACCCCCATCCTCTCATGCATGCACGGGGCCTTCTCACCCCATCACTCACACCACCCTCTCATGCATATATACACACACACACAGTACTCTCACCCCACCCCTCTCACACATGCACCCACAGAGCCCTCTCACACCACCTCCACCATCTCACACAAACACACACAAAGCCCTCTCCTCTACTACTCATGCCACCCCTCACTCCACCCCTCTCATGCATGCATACACAAGAGCCCTCTCCCCCACCCCTCACCCTCTCAAGCATGCACGGAGAGCCCTCTCACCCTACCCCACCTCAGCCTCTCAAGCATGCACATACAAAGCTCTCACCCCACCCCCCACACAACCCTCTCACACATGCACACACACAGACCTCTCACCCCACCCTTCTCATGCATGCACACAGAGCCCTCTCACCCAATCTGCAGCCCACCCTCTCACGCATGCACATACAGAGCCATCTCCTCCACCCCTCTCATGCATACTCACACAGTCCTCACCCCTCTGAGGTATGCACACAGAGCTCTCAACCTACCCCACCCCACCCGTCTCACACATGCCCACAAAGAGCCCTCACCCCACCCCCTACCTACCCTCTCACGCATGCACACACAGAGCCTTCTCACCCCATTCCCTGCCCTCTCTCATGCACACACAGAGCCCTCTCACCTCTCACCCCACCCTCTTATGCATGCACACACACAGTCAGCCCCTCCCCCACCTCCTTATGCAAGCGCAAACACATAGCCAGCCCCTCACCTCCACCACCTCATGCAAGCACACACACATAGCCAGCTCCTCACCCCCATCCTCTCATGCTGAAAAAAAAAAAAAGCAAAAACAAAGCAAGCAGATAAAGGACAGCAAAAGGGAAGGAGAGGCCTGGGCCCAACTTACCAACCTCCCTCAGGGGTCCTATGGTGTTTTTCCTATCCATTCTTTGGTCCACCAAGTGCTGGGAACCCATGGGGAGTAGCACTGGACACAGGGTAAGCTGTTGCTTAACCACATAAGCCACTGGATCATAGTGTGGGCTGGAAGAGTCAGGCCTATCTGCATTGCTGTATCAGTCCACACACCTTGCCACCTGCTGGAGTCAGACAATTACTGGCTTCTCTCAGTTCTGCACCAGATGATATACTAAGCGATAACATCACTGAAAGCTGCTCAAGTCTGTCTCCAGCTACTGACAAGGAAGCAAAACCCACTCATCTGGACTGGTCTAGCAGGATGATAAGGAGTGGAGGAGTAGCCTAGTGGTTGGGTCAAGGTACTTCAGGCCGGAAGGTCGGGGGTTCAAATCCCACTAGAGGACAGCAACCTTGGGCCGGAAGGACTGGGGTTTCTAGTCCCACAGGTTCTCCTTGTGGTCTTGGGCAAGCCACTTAACCCTCCATAGCCCATGTTCCCTGTAAAATAGTTCTCTGTGTGCTGTGCTTTCCTGTCTAATCAATGTGTTTATACCTCAAAAATTTCCTGTCATGATTTGACAATTTCCAATCTGTAATCAAAAAACGCTGCTGATCGCTGGAAGTAGCGGTATACAAATGTATACTAAATAAATAAATAAATGTCATTTGCCATTTGGATGTCCGGTCTCCCAAGGTCCTCCTGCAATTTTCCATGATCTGCATGCAAATTAACAACTTTGAATTATTGTGTGTCACCTTTCACTTGGCTTGTTTATAGATATGTTATAAAGCACCAGTCCCAGTACAGATCCCTGTGGTACTCTGCTATTCACCTTCCTCCATTGAGAAAAATTAATCATTTAACTCTACTTTCTGTTTTCTATCTCTCACTCATTTTCCAGTCCACAGCAGGACATTGCCTCCTATGCCTCTTATGTTTTTACGTTCTAAAAAGGTGTTTACGATACAGATATCAAAAGTGGCTAAGAGAGATGTGGGCAGGGCAAGGCTATGGTGGAATTTTTTGTTTCCAAAATTGTTATGATGAAAAACAAGAATGAGTCATAGGGAGTGGAGTAGAAAAGAACAATCCGTTAAAGGAAACTGGCCAGATTTTGGAAGACTTTCATGTAGTAATGATGGCAAGGATCCAACAGTTAATGGGAGCACTCAATACCACCTTACCAACTTTAGATCTGGCACCCGTTGCCTCGTTTAAATGTTCCTCTGAAGGAATGAGGAGCTAAATTTTGGATTTGGTTAATGTTTCGCTGCAGAAGAGTATGGCAGCAGGGATAAAGGAAGAGGTAACTGCTAGGTCCATTTGTGTTAAATTTAGGCCGATTTTGAAATTGTCTATATTGACAAAAATAATCAAGAAGGAAATGGGGGTAGGCTAAGTATTTTCCTGGAGGATTTAGGGTTAATGGATAAGGTGAGATTGGCTTCAGATTTGGAAGCAGTACAGAACTCTTCCTTGTTATTAAATTGGGCCAGGCTCATATCTACTTGAATAGCAGCAAATAGTTTGTTAGCTTCCTTAGTTTAATAGTGGCCTTTGACTTACATCGATCTGGGGTTGCTCATAGAGAGGTGTAAACAGTTAGAGATCAAATGAACAGCTTTGGAATGGATAAGATAATTTGTGGAAGGCTGGTGTTTTAGTGCAAGGTATGCAGGAGACTGTTCTTAGATTCATTCATGGCCCTGCAAGGCAAAAGGGCGGGGTGAGTCCACAGGGGTCGTTATTGTCTCTTTCACCATTTAATATTTATTTGCGACCTTGGGGGACCTTGCCAAAGCATTTGGCATGATTTTGTGCACATACTACAATGGCATAGAGTTGTTGATACCACTAGAGAGGAAGATGGTTGGAAGGGAGTGGGTTTCTTTTAAATGTTGAGAAGACAGTGTGTCTGTGTTTTTGTGAAAGAGAAATTTCAGGTTAAACGAATGGTGGGCAAAGCTGTGATTCCCTGGGAGGGGGACAATAGGATCACTGGAGGTGATAATAAAAAGATGGGGGGGGGTGAGGGATAGGTCAAGCTCAGATTTCCATTACTATGAGGAGTGCTGCCATTTTTTTCCACTTCAATATCCTTTTTGGATCTCAAACATCAACAAAGCGTTAGTACATAGACAGTAACAGAAAGAATCCACACAAAATGTTCCCCCCTCCCCAATTGCTTTTCCCATATAAGGATATATCAGAACATAAACTCCCAGTTTAACTCCCCCTCCCCCAGTTCTCTCCTTCACTTTGCAGTCCTCTGAGTGACACTGAAATCATTACAGATCACTCCTCTCGACCATTCATTCACTAGAAACTCTTCATCTGCTTTCTCATCAGAAAGACCTCCCCACTTCCACAGTCATATAAACCTGGAGGTTAGTTAAGATTTTAACCCTTCTGATCTTAGCCCCTACTCAACCCACCTGCTGTAAGTCTCCCATGTTTGAATAAACTGCAGTAGCCTATTCCACTTGAGAACTGCCATCCTCGCTAGCAAATAATTCACTCACAGATGCTTTAGAAGTGCTTGATAAGACGGTGCATCAAGTCTTTCATAAGGTGACATGCTACTTACCAGATAATGTTCTTTCCTTGAGTCCTGTTAGGTCAGTCCAGACAAATGAACTGCATCCCCCTACGTGCAGAGGTTTCTTATGACCTCATCCTACAACCATATCTGAGGCAGCCAGGGGCATATTTCTCCAGTATTCGAACCCAATCAATGGTCAAGACTTTTAATGCACACAGCCCCAATGAGGGCAACAAGAACCAACAGTCCAAGAAACATAACTATATACAAAATACCCTTCAAATGGAAGGAAGAAAATGCAGAAAACAGCAGATCAGAACAGATCATAGCAGATCAAGGCAGTTCACAGGAGCAGGTCCTGGACTGACCTAGCAAGACTCAAGGAAAGGACATTATCTGGTAAGTAAAATGTCACCTTCCATATTGTCTGCTAAGCCAGTCCAGACAAGTGGGACATACCAAAGCTAAACCTCCACTGGGCGGGAAGAAGTCACAGTAGCCTTCAAGATCTCTGCACCGAAGGCCAGGTCCACCGGAGCCTGGGCTTCCAAGTGGTAATGCTTGACAAAGGTGGAAAGCAATGACCATGCTGCCATCTGACAAATGTCTCTGGGAGCCACCGAGCTACGCTCCACCCTATGTGGAATGACCATGCAAATCCTCTGGGACCGGTTGATTCTGTAACAGATAGGCCAAGGATATTGTCTCCTTTATCCAGTGGCCAAGGTAGACTTTGTGGCCTCGCCCTTTTGCGAACCTGCAAAAAAAGACTTAGGGCCCGATATAAGAAAGGTATCTACACGGTTTACAGCCCAGTAACCGTGTAAATGCCTTAAATGGGTGTATTGGACGGCACCTACATGATGAATTCCATTGAATATCCCCATCTTTGCCCCCCTATGCGCCCCGATGACATCTGATTAGCATCAGGGCATGTTGGGAGTATTCTGAGGCAGAGCGGGGGCAGAGAATGGCGGTAACCGGCTAGCGGCAATATTGGACCACTACCTAGTTAGCGCTCCATGGCTAAAACTAGGCGAGCTTTTGGCTTGCCTAATCTTAGCGTGGATGCTAACTGGGTAGCAGGCCAATATTGCCCCTGCCCGTTAGGCTGTGCGGCAGTTTCCCCAGGCCGCCCAAACCGGATATTCAATTCTGTTGGCAGGACTATGTGCTAACGCAGCGTTTAGCTCGCCCAGTTCAATATCAGATCCAAAACGTCTATACAGCTTTCAGGTATCGAAGAAGTACTCTCCTAACATCCACCAGGCAAAGGTCCTTATCCTTCCCCTGGTACTGTTCCTTCAATAATGAAGGCAATCAGACCACCAGATTGATGTGGAAAGATGACACCACTTTAGGCAAGCAGGAAGGAATGGGCCGTAAGTACAAAGCCTCTTCCGAAAATGATAGACAGGGATCCTGGCACGACAAGGTTTGCAACTCCGAGATACATATTGCCATGCAGACTGCAACCAAAAAGACAGCCTTAAAGGGTCAAACCCTTGAGCACAGCCCTCCTCAAGAGCTCAGACAGCTCAGTCATCAAGGCCCATAGAACCAAACCAAGATCCCAAGATGGAACAACTGATCTCAGGGAAGGATGCAAGTCTTTAACTCCCCAAAGGAAACGGGCCACATCTGAGTGCGAGGACACCAAGCACTTCACCACCAGATCTCTAAAACTAGGCATTGGAAAGAAGCAGCTTATGGAGAAGTTTGCCGTGTGGTTTAAAACAAGCTGCTGATTGCTGCTAGTTGTCACCTGTGGGGGAGAAGCAGAGCACAGCACCAGATGAGCACGTGGATTTTTAAAAGCCTCTTCTCTGTGTGACCAAAAGAGAGCTATGTTGTGTATAAAGAAGTTTTTCCTTTAGTTTGTTGCCAACTCTACACTGCTAAGGAGGTTATTAGCAGTGTTTGTAAGTTAGCCTTTTGTTCTATAAAAGACTTGGATAATTTGCATTAAGTTTTTCAGTTGCCTTGTTTGGAAAATCCTGGAGAAGTTATCTGGATTGTGTTACCAAGCATATCTATGTCTGGGATAATCACCTCATAAATAAATTCTAATTTTTGCCTTTCACTCGCCCAACTACAAGCGTCTTTATTCAGTTGAAAGGCAAGCTTTGTGTCAATGGACTTCAATGACCACAATCCTTTGCAAGACAGTTAATTTGTATACTTGCCAAGATGATGGTTCCTTTCAACACAAGCACCCCCTTTTACAAGACATGACCTGCCACAGGGGGGCCGGAACAGCAGGCCGTGAGGGCGTGCACGTGGGCATTTTAAAGCCCAACATGGCAGAACTGTTGCGGCGTCAAAGTAAGAATCAGTATGCTGCCCCCCAGTGGGTAAATGGATGCCCGGGGGGCAGTGTCTCAGGCACGAGGTAAGATGTGAGGAGAGATGGGGCGGCACGGAAGGCCGGCTTAGGGTGGCAGAAACCTTTGGGTCATCCCTGGGCCTGGTCCTCTTTAACCGGCCCTTAACAAAATAAGAATGGGGAACTGAATCAACATCCCTCCTCCTTGGGCAAACCCAGGAAGGCATCAGTTTTAAGGGTGACCCAATGGGAGCATCCTACATCGAGCTCAAATGAGAAATCAAATTTTCTTCAAAGTTTTCAAAGAACTGCTCAGATGTGTCCACACTCTGCTGGAGAAAGAGAAATACAGGAACAGTACGCCTCTAGCTACCTTAGATATGGTTGCAGCATGAAGTCATAAGAAACCTCTAGATTTTTTTTCTGTCTCCCCTTTGCTGGTAGGACACAACCCACTTATCTAAACTGGCCTAGCAGGACAATATGGAAACAAAAATTTCTATCCTTACAGAAAACTATAATATAAGTAATCAGCTTCTTATTACTCGGCTCCCAATGACTGTGAGAACCACAGCAGTAGAAAAGTCCCCGGGATCCATTTGGATCAACTTTATAAGTTAGTTGCCTAATCAGTTGTCTATAGGCCACATTTTGAGTTACTTGCAGCTTTCTGCTAAACTGCACTGGTTATCGTATGTATAAAGCATTAAAAAACATCTTCAGTGCTGAGCACGTCTCTCCGGTACCCCTGGACTACCAGCATCCCCACAAAGCATGAAGAAAGACGCCCTCAGCCCCACACTCCCTCCAACACTTGTCCCCACTGGTCCCATAAATCTTCCTAAGTCTGGTCAACGTTAGATACTAATGGTATACAAGCGATACCCATTTTCCATCAAATCTGTAGAATAGACGGGCCAATATTCCAAGGGGTTTATCCAGTCAGCAGGGTGGAGCTGGGGCAGCCCCATTGCCTATCTGGTTAACATAGTAACATAGTAAATGACGGCAGGTAAAGACCAGTATGGTCCATCTAGTCTGCCCATTAGATAGTTAAGTTTATTTTGATTTTATCCTGTTGCTGTAAAGGGATCCACTGTGTCTGTCCCATGCCATTTTGAATTCTGTCACTGTATTTGCCCCCACCACTTCCATCGGGAGGGCATTCGAAGCATCCACCACTCTTTCAGCGAAAAAGTATTTCCTGACATTGCCTTTCAATTTACCCCCTTGCAGCTTCATGTTAGCCCTCTAGTTTTACAGCTTCCCCGTCTTTGGAAGAGGTTTGTTTGTTCATTATTTCTCTTTAAGTATTTAAAGGTCTGAATCATATCTCCCCTGTCCCTCCTCTCCTCCAGAGTGTACATATTTAGATCTTCAAGTCTCTTCTCATAAGGCTTCTGACGCAGGCTAGTGGTTGAATATTGCTGACCGGATAGAAATTGCAGTTGCCAGCGAAACCGGATATTCTGTGCCGGATATGCTCTGGTGCTGAATATCCGTTTTCAGTTTCAGTGGAGGCAGCCAGCTGCTTTAAAAATGCTTATACCTGCCGCTGAATATTGACCCAAGAGATTTGGGGCTACAGAAAGAAAACTCTCTTGCTGGGTCTCCTTACTTAGCTTTTCATTAACATCCTTTTCCCATACATCGAGATGGTGTCGATCTTATAGCATTAAATATGGTTTGGGTTATGGTTATGGTTATATTTGATATCAACCCCTTCAAAGTAGTTCCTTCACTTGCATAATTTCTCAAAATGGGGCTTCCGAGCATTGCAAATTTAAGTTGCTGGTATTGACATTTAAAATACTTTGGAATCGAGGACCAGAGTATATGAAGGACTGGTTAGCATGGTATTGGGCAAGAAGAAATCTGTGATCGTCGCAAGGAAACCTTTCAATAGCTCCAACAGTGAAGGAGATTCGGAGATTGAAGGCATTTAAGACAATGTCCTGCAGAGTTGGAACAGACTTCTGGGGGAGCTGTGAGACAGATTATATTTCTGTTATTCAGGAACTGATTGAAAGGCTTTTTATTTCTGTGGTGATGAGGGAGGGCCTTGATCGTAAATTGAGGAGAGTGCGGAGATAAGCGGGTCGATATCAACATTTAATTCTATTTTCTGTGACTAATTTTCTTAATGGATTTCATTTTTGATTGATTTGTAAACCATTTTGAATGCGTGTTCAGGAAGATAGTATATAAAAGATGTACAAATATAATTATATGACCAATCCCTCTGCTAAAAATGCAGATACTATAAGACTTACCTAGGGACACAAGGGTCTCGTAACTCTCCATCATCACTTCCTTGTACAGCTTCTTCTGCTCTTTGTCTAAATATCCCCACTCCTCCCGGGAGAAAGAGACAGTGATGTCATCAAATGTCACTGGCCCCTGAAAAGCAAACCAGAAAACACACTCAGAGTTGAGAGGTCTGGTACACTGGGTGAATCAAATGCATGCAATGTACATTCTGAGCTTTGTATTAATTAGATATCCGTTTCTGCTTAAAATGTTACTTTTCTATGTTACATAGGAATGTGCACAGAACGAAAATTTCTGGTCTGTTTTGAATTTGAGACTGTTTCGCAGATTTTGGACTGTTTCCCCTTTAGCTCATTTCAATAAGATTTTGAACAGTGTTAGAATGCTTTTAACACATACTAATTTGCAGGTAAAGTGAAACTAGGTCTTGCCTGCTAATTTTCTTTACTTGAGTCCTTCTAGTTCAGTCCAGACACATGGGTTTATGTCCCCCTGCCAGCAGATGGAAACTGAGAACCCTGGTTTGATGATGTCACCCTATACGGGTCCTCTGCAGCCCTCCTCGCACCAGTATTTCTGCAACAAAGACTCTACAAAGAATGACTATTACTTATTCATTAACACAACCAATTATCACAACTCCTGCTCCAGCTCGGCGAAGTGTCTGATTGGTGGCCAATGACCACCACAACTAACCCCTTGCTAATTTAATGCCATGAACCCAGGCAGTGCAGCATAGTAGTGCAACCGCTCCACTATCTGTATGACTTCTAGCAGCCACATCCAAAAGGTAGCCACTCGATCTCCGCAATTACATCAATTCTTTCTTTCTTTCTCAGGCTCGACCTGCAAAACAACAGTCAGATACGTGGGGCAAGAAGTGGACTGGACTGAAGGGACGCGGGGAAAGACAATGAACAGGTAAGGCCTAATTTTACCTTCCTCCAGTCCAATCCAAACACGTGGGACGTACCAAAGCAGAAACAGGAGAAACATGCTTACAACATCCTTGCTCCAAACTGAACATCACCTTGCACTTGAATATCCAGTTGATAGTGATGCGTAAAGGAACGAAGAGAAGACTATATGGCCGCTCTACAAATCTTGACAGGTGGCACCAAGCCAAACTTTGCCCATGATGATGTCTGAGCTCTGCTGCAATGGGCTTGAAGACCACTGGGCTCGCCTGCCTCTTAAGCAGATAGGAGAAGGAATAGTCTCCTTCAGCCAGCGAGCAATTGATGCCCTAGAGGCCAGGCTGCCTCACCTTCACACGACCTACCAAAGAGCATAAAAAGATGATCGGCTGCCTAAACTGCTTTGTCCTTTTCAAGCTTGTGCAATACTCATAACTCCGGATCCTCGCCTGCATCTGCAAACACCGGCAGGATAAATGCCCAAACCACTTTGGGAAGAAAAGAGGGGACCAGTCAAAGAAGAACTTTCTCCTTGGATATCATTAGGAAGGGTTCTCTACAAGACAAAGTTTGCAGCTCGAAGATTCTCCACACTGAATAGATTGCCACCAAAACCACTGCTTTCAGCGTAAAATCATTCAGAGAAGGAATATAAAAACATAGAAACATGACGCAGAAAAAGATCATACAGCTATCTAGTCTGCCCTTCCATATCAACTACTATAGTTCCTTTTTTTCCTTTAGAGACCTTCTGAAAGAGGTTCAAATGGCAGTCCCGTCAGCACGGACAAAACCAAACTGAGATCCCAAGCTGGCACTACTACTCGGGCCGGAGGATGCACATGTCTAACACCTTTCAAGAAACGGACTACATCCAAGTGAGGCGCCAAGGACCTCCTGAACTCTATACCAAAAACAGGCCACTGCTGCCACCTGCACATGCAGTGAATTAAGTGCCAAGCCCTTTTCAAGTCCTGCCTGTAAAAAAGTCAAGACGTCCAGGAGTGAAGAAAAGGCATGAAGACGTCAGTCCTCACACTCATATGCAATACTCGCACATAGACCAGAGATGTAGAACACTTCCATGCTCACATTGTCATTATAAAAGAGGCAGAATAGCCTTTCGTCTTCAACCTAGTCCTCTCAAGATGCGCGGCGTCTTTTCAATTGAAAAAAGAAAAAAGAAAAAGGAACAGGGACGCGGGCAGCAGTATTTATAAGATAAAGAATCTCCTGAAGAAAGTTTCATGCTGAAACGCCATTGTGGCGCCGAACTTGAGCGTCGAGATCTTTTTCTTCTACCTTTTTTGAAAACAATTTATATATATGGGATTTTTTCTTCCCCTTTTTTTGAAAGTAATTGTACACTTTTTTAACAAATTAAGGAAGAATAAAGGAACAATAGTCATAAGTGCAAATTGAAGAACAGTTTATCGGATGGTCACGAAGGCAGAAGAAGACAGTAGAGGTAATTACAAGAGCATGGAGGGAAGAACAGAGTCCTCAGAGAAGTGCTGAGATAGCCGGTGACCTCAATCCGAATTTTTACTGTAAAGTATAGAGGATTTGCTACATTACATCAGAATTCATTGAACGTGTTATTCATTATTAAACTCTCAAGAGCCAAGCCATATGCACAAACTGACCCACTTTCACCATTCGAATTGGACCCTGAGACAGGAGATCTACCACCAGAAAGCAAAAATGACTCTGCCACCTTCAACTGTACCATATCCGCATACCAAGGTCTCTGTGGCCAATCTGTAGCCACCAATACTACCAGACCCGGATGGGCCGCCACTCTCTGCATCATTTGGCCTATCAGGGGCCATGGTGGAAATATGCGCA
The DNA here is from genome assembly GCA_033557465.1 of Ichthyophis bannanicus. Taxonomy (NCBI): domain Eukaryota; kingdom Metazoa; phylum Chordata; class Amphibia; order Gymnophiona; family Ichthyophiidae; genus Ichthyophis; species Ichthyophis bannanicus. The sequence goes on from CM066032.1 coordinate 1,656,824,343, forward strand.
AGAAGCCCTCCTGAGGCCATCTCTGCATCAATGCATCAAAGCCCTCCAACATTCTCTCTTTTCAGGGACAGAAGAAGCAGAACACCTTAGCGTTCCCTGCTGATGCCATCAAAACCACTGTAAGCCGCCCCCATAGGGTCACTATCTGCCAAAATACTGGACCATCTGGACCTCCAAAACTTCACTGGGCAGCCTTAGTTTCTTGTGGCCCTGAGGCAGGGTCTCTACCTCCACTATGACCACCTCGAAAGGAATGAAATCACAACTTCTGGAAAGAGCCGAATCACACGGGATGTGATCTTCAGGACTCTCAATACCATTCTCTAGCGGATCAAGTGGATTTAACTCCTCATGGTCTATCTTCCAGCAACTTAGGCACTCTGGCCTCACTGAAATCTTTTACCAGCTTTTCCAATGTGTCCCCAAGAGCAGCTTGTCCTTAGATGGAAGATTACTAAGATGAGTCTTAGATGCTATGTCCATTGACCAATTATGTAGCCATAGGAGGTGGCGAGCTGTCACCACCAAGGCCATGTTCTTGTTGAGGCCCTAATCAAATCATGCAGGGCGTCTGCCAAAAAGGCAGACCCGGATTCCAATCTAGCCACCTCCAAAACGACCTCTGGGACTCCTGCCCACCCTGTGGAAACTTCTGGAACCAGCATAAACAGGCTCGAGCCACATACATCCCATAGACCGTTGCCTGTAGTGCCAGCGCAGAGACCTCAAAAGATTGCTTCAACAAAGCTTCCAGCCTTCGATCCCGAGAGTCTTTTTAGTGATAGCCGTCACCAGCACATCACCTTCGGGAGCCTCAACAGCTATCTTTTCTACAGAGGAACTGGATACAAACGTGCCATGGACTTGCTAACCCTCAGACTCGTATCCATTCCAGTGTAATCATTTCCTTTATCACCCTATGGAGCAGAAAGGACTTAGCAGGCTTCTGGATACCCTTTAACGGAGGAGCCTCCACTCTAACCATTGCCACTGGAGAGTCCTCTGCAATATTAAGGGCTGCTAGGGACTGTGAGATCAAGGCTGATAACTCCTCTCTACAAAAGAGCCTCACCACTGGGGGACTGCCCCCCAGAGCGATTTCAACCTTCTGTAACTCCTCCCATGGGAGAGAATCCCAACACCCAAAGGGACCCCCAAGTGTTCTTCCAATTCCCTGGAGACCACTGATGCTTGGTCCTCCCAGTCGTCCTCCACAGGGCTGTCCATACACAGCTGGGAAGAGACAGCCCCCTGTGGTTTCAACGGTCTTATGTTCTTATGGCCAAGGCCCTGCTTCATGCAAAATGCTAGATGTAGAAGTAATACAAACCCGGGGGCAAAAGGAACCTTCTGAGTCAAGGACTGATCCACAAAACCCCCAACCCTCTCAAAGAGACATCTCTCAAGCTACAAAGCAGCTCTGGGACCCCCAATGTTCAATGGATTGCAGCCACGCGCAAACTATAATGGCGGCAGTTCCTGCTAAAAACTCCTCACAGATCTGCTGAGGAGAGGCCAGCCTGACCACCATTGCCACTGCTGCAGTGCTATGGACACTCCCCAAAACCCCTAGAGCATAAAAACATAAGAAATGCCAGAAATGGGTCATAAGAAATGGCTCAGACTAAAGTCCATCAAGCATAGTATCCTGTTTCCAACTGTGGCCAATCCAAGTACTTACCAGTTTCCCAAAAAGACACACAGGTTCCATAATGCTTGTATTGGGGCAAGCAGAGGATTACCTGGGTCCTCTTTAATAATGGTTTATTGACCTTTCCTCCAGGAACTTGTCCAAACATTTTTACTACATTAACAGCTTTTAATACATCCTCCGGTAATGAATTCCAGAGTTTAATTATGCATTAAGTGCAAAAATATTTTTTCTTATTAGTCTTAAACGGGTTACACTATAGCTTCATTGCATGTCCCCTAGTCTTTCTACTTTTTGATGGTGTAAACGATCGATCTACGTTTACCCATTCCACCCAATTCAGTGATTTATAGACCTCTATCATATCTCCCCTCAGCCGTCTCTTTTCCAGGTTGAAAAGTCCTAACCTTTTAAGCCTCTCTTCATAGGGGTATCCTTCCATCCCCTTTACCATTTTGGTGTCTCTTCTCTGTACCTTTTGTAATTCCACTATATCCTTTTTAAGATATGGCGAACAGAATTGCACATAATATTCAAGGTGCGGTCGCACCATGGAACGATACAGAGGCATTATAATATCCTTTGTTTTATTCTCCATTCCTGTCCTTATGATACCTAGCATCCTATTTGCTTTCTTGGCCACTGCTGCACACTGGGTGGAGGGTTTCAACATGTTATCCACGATAACGCCTAAATCTTTTTCCTGGGTGCTAACTCTTAATGTAGAACCTTGCATCGTGTAACCACAGTTTGGGTTGTTCTTTCCTCAGTGTGTAACTTTGCATTTGTCCACATTAAATTTCATCTGCCATCTGAATGTCCAGTCTTCCAAGTTATTAAGGTCCTCTTGCAATTTTTCACAATCCTCTTGGGTTTTAAACAGGAGGGGAGAGCAGAGCAGCACACTGTTCATCTGCTGTTCTGCTCTCCTACTTTCTGCCACTGCAGAAACTGGAGCAATAAAGTTGAGCCTGGCGGCTGCCGCAGACTGCACACGGGACCTTCCCTGATGCCATAGGTTCCACTCAGCGTCAGCGCTGCTCCCACCACTGCCACGTCGACTGACCCAACCGAGTCCTCCCTCGCAGAAGGAGCCTGAGCTCCACCAATGCTGCGCACTGACTCCACCATGACCGAAAGAAACAAACCTGTCCTTCCCCCCCCCCCCCCTCAAATGGCCTTAAAGGGCCAGGAACCCTACTTCCCCAACTCAACCCTGGACCTTCTCACAAGACTTAGGGAGGAGAAAAGGGTGAGTTATTTGCAGAGACTCTGCCAAGGTTTCCTCTGCTTGGGCCTGACACCAGGAAGGAAAGGAGCAAGGGGGGGGGGGGGACCCGGCACCAACAGGTTCTGCGCCCCTGGGTCAAAGCTTCAGCCCTTTGCGGAGCTGGTCACCGAGCTCAAAAATATTTTTTTCCATTATGATTTGTTTTTCTTAAGCCGTGCAGTGGAGCCCAAACTGCACAGGAGCCTAAGCCTCCTCCATCTGCTGGAGACTGAGAGATACTGATTGCAGAGGACCCTTATAGGGTGACATCATCAACTGGTGGTTTTCAGTCTCCATCTGCTGGTAGGCACAGTGGCATTCCCAGCCCTCTCGGCACCCGGGGTGGATGACTCCTCCCCACGCTGCTTGCACCCTTCCCCCCAGACAAGCCCACGGAGGCAGCATGGCAAACCTACCAAAATGCTGAGTTGCCACAGTGCCTGTAGCCTGGCTGCTCTCTCCCAGTCAAAGGCTTGTGAATCATGAGACTTCAGCCTGGAGAGAGGAACAGATGGGCCATGGAGCCCAAAGCAGTGCAGCAAGCCAGCATTTTGTTAAGTTTGCAGACCCAGCAGGGGTGCAACCCCCTTCCAGCATCCGGGGCAGGCCACATCCACCACCCTGCTCTTGGTATGCCACTGGGTGGGCATAAAGCCATGCATATGGACTGGAATGAAGGACAATGAGAAACATACATTACATTAAGATGCGCTAACGAGCCCAGTGCATGCCTAAGGACGCATCTCTCTAATTTTGCCCATTGTATGTATCACCTGTATGTAACTTGAAGCATAGCCAATCGGCAGTTATTATATCAACTGTGTACCTTAAGATCTTCAGTCTTCTGTAGAACGTATATTTTGGTTCTTTTAAACGACATAGGTCTTAGAGACACTACCCTAAACTGGTTCTAATCATACCTTGAAAACAGAACACAACAGGTACGAATTGGTGATACAACCTCCCTACCATTCACACTTTCCCAAGGAGTCCCCCAAGGTTCCAGCCTTTCAGCACTCCTCTTTAATACCTTTCTTCAATCCATATGCAAAATATTCCAAGAATACCACATTCAATACCAACTATACGCAGAGGATATAATGTTCTTTATCCCCTTTAACATTTCAAAGCCAAACCTCACCAATATCAGCAACTGCTTCTCTAAGATAAGACAATGGCTCCACCAGCACAACCTTATAATTAACCAAACCAAAAACAGAAGCCATCCACATCACCTCCAAACCATCCTTTGTCCCCCCCATCCTCAACTGTCCTCGGAGATTACACCATCATAGTAAAAACTGAAGTCAAATACCTAGGCTTAATAATAGACCAAAATCTCACATTTCATGAGCAAATAAAAACAACAACCAACTCCATTTACTTCAAAATACGAACCCTAAGGAATCTCCATTCCCTACTAAACCCTGACTCCTTCTGAACTGTCTGCCAGACCTTAACAACCTGTGATAAGGAAGCTTATCATAGTTCAGGAAGGAGCTATAAAAGAGGTGAATTGGCTCTGAACAAGCAACCTGTCTTTGCTGGTAGAAATACTAAAACAGAATGTTTTCATAAAAGACTACCAGTCCCAGAATGCACCAGGTTTCAAACAGCCTCTAGAAGAGCTGAAGTGGGGAAACGTGTGTTCAATCAGGAGAGCTATGAGGTAATCCCCAATCACTCATCTCCAAGGGCAGGGCTTGATTCAGCACAGCTGAGCTGTGCTAGGGTGGAGTATCCCTCTAAGCAAGTTAAAAGTAAAACATATTCTACACAGAATCAGATGAGGAACTCAGAGTTCAAGATCAGGAAGCAGCAGCATCAACGTGGAAGGAAGAAGAGAAAGACATCTTGGAGGTATAAAGAAGGAGCCCACAGCAGTACATGTGTTGGGAGTCATTCCAGAGGCAAGCATACTCCATTGGACTGGAGGAAGCCAGAGGAGTGCGGTTACAGAGCCAGGAATTCCCAGACGGCACCTGTGAAGGAGACGGCTGCATTTGGAAGGGGCCCTAAGACCAGTGCAAGAAGGTATGTGAAGAGAGACCCAGTATCCAGGGATCTTGATTGGAAGGCTGGACATAAAAGCTGGACTACTTACTGGCCAGGATATCTGGAGAGGAAACCTAACAGCAAAGGAAGCTCAGGTATGAACACTGATCTATGCCCTAGCTCTTCACCTGGGAGACAGCAGGGAAACAAGTATTATCCTGAGAGTGATCCATTAAGGAATTCCTCTGAGCCAGACCATGATACTGATTCTATGATAGTTGAAGAAGAAGGAGATATTTTAAATGATCAGAATGAATACATGGATTGCTCTCTGACTAGGCTGCTGTGGTAAAATACTCTCAATAATACAACAACCATCAAAAGGAACTATAACTTGTTCTTTTATCTACCCAGAAAAGCCTGCAAGAAAGCTTTAGGGTAGGATTTGAGCCACGCAGAGAAAGTGAACCAGCAAAGGGGTTTGCAGCTATTGGTAATTAAGCCATGCACAGTTGCACGTGAGCTCTGAAAGGAAACTACTGTTTGTGTGTGAAAATAGAAGAAAGTTATCCTTGAAAAAGAACAGTTTTTGGTTACTTTTTGGGTTTTGTTTTTGCTTTTGGAGCACTGCTAAAAGTTATTAGCAGGAGCCCTCAAAAAGACCTTTTCTGTTTCCCATCAAGGTCTTTATTGTTTGATTGCTTAAGAAGTTCAGTTGCTTATATCATGATTTGTTTTTCCTAAGTACAATACTGAAGCAAGTGTCCTTTTGTGTTACCAAGTAAATCTGTGTGGGAGAATTAACCCCATGAATAAAATATATTTTTCTTTGCTTACACTCGAGCAACACAACTCATTATTTTGTGAACAGCTGATTCTGGTATGAATGGACTACATCCCCCACAATCCTTTGCAAGTCATAATAGTATTTTGCCTTTGCCAAGACTGTGGACATTCACGCCCAGCGCCCCCGTTTACACAACCTCAAAACTGGACTATTGCAACCTCATATACCATGGTCTTCCAAAACATAGCCTACACCCCCCCTCCAGATGGTGCAGAACACACTTGCGCGCCCAATAACCAACTCACCTAGACAAGCCCACATCACTCCCATCCTTAAAGACCTCCACTGGCTCCCTTTACAAGCCAGGATAAAATTCAAAGCCATCACCTTAATACACAAAGTGCTACACAATGAAGCCGCCCTCTGCCTACTCTCACTCCTATCAAAACTAAACTCCACCAGACCACATAGATCAAACACAACAAACATTTTAAACATACCATCACAAAAGAAAAAGTGCTCACAATCCACTTGTAATCGAGCCTTCTCCCTCTATGCCCCCTCGTTATGGAATGCCCTCCCCCCTGGCCTAAGAGGATGCTTCGACCATTCAGAATTCTGCAAAAAGCTTAAAACCTTTCCCCTAAACATCAGATCCCCTCTTCAAAGCTAATCAAAATTAATCCCCCCCTTTCCCTCCCACTCATCTCCCAATGTAACTATGTAATTAGTTCTCTTAAAAAATAGTTCTACTGAAAAGTTCTACCATTGTTCAAATCGTTGTTGTTTCTTGTAAAAAAGCTGTGAATACACTGTTACAAACTGTTCATTGTAAACCGTTTAGAATTGCAGAAAAACGGTATATAAAAAATGTTAAATAAACAAACAAGCGGGGAAAGCATGCAGAGCATGGCTTTTCTTCTCAACCCCTCTATGCATGTACATACCCATCTGTTTGTATCTGCACTTCCTATATGTGTGTGTGGTGCTACGAGTGTGAGTATATGTATGTAAGCGTGTACACCTTTGTTTTGCATGTATATTATCTTTATGTTTCTGTGTGTGTACATATTATCTTTGTGGGTTGTTATGTCTTTGCATGAGTGTACATGTATTTGTGTGTTTGTGTTTGCAGGTATGTCTGTGCATTCCAGTGTTCCGCCCCCACAGCCTTCCCATTGGCTGGATCCTACCCATAGTCTCTGCGACTAGAGCAGCCTCCCAGTCCTCTTTCATAATGGTTTATGGACCTTTCCTCCAGGAACTTGTCCAAAATTCTTTTAAACCCAGCTACACTAACAGCATTTACCACACCCTCTGGCAAGAAATTCCAGAGCTTAATTCCACAGTGAATTTAAATTCAGGACTAATTGATTAGCTTACATCCAATGGAGTCACCTTTTTCAAGCAAGACTGCAACCTGAATAAAGATCTAGAAGTTCACTGAGAGGTAACAAAATCCGTATGTCACCTGCACAAAACCAACATAAGTGCCAAGTGAACTCAGCAGCTGGACTAGAGGTTGTAGATAAAGATTGAAAATCATGGTTGATAGGGAAGATCCGTGAGGAACCCCTGAATTCAAGGTCCTCCAGCTGGATTCAGCATTCTGCCATTGGACATACTATTGTCAGCTATATCAAAAATTTGGAAACCATTTAAATACAGAATCACGAATGCATAAAGCGCTGAACTGTCCGAGCGAGACTGTGCCGAATGCTGATACACAGTAACATAGAAAATGATGGCAGATAAAACCATACAGCCTATCCAGTCTGCCCTTCCATCTATCTCTCTCATGTTCTGTCATGTACAGTGTGCCACATACGCCTTTTAGCACTGTACAAATGATCAAGTTACTACTATTACCACCCTTTCCACTCCCTTACAGCTCCTCTGGGCTTGTCCCATGATTTCTTAAAGTCCTAGTCTCCAGCAGCCTTTTTCAATGAAGAAATGTCCTGCTATTGGTTTTGATTCCACCTTCATTTGAAAAAGGTTCATTTGTCCTGTAAAACCTTTCGTATTATTTAAGCATCTGTATCATATCTCCTCTCGCCTTCCTCTCCTCTGGCATATGCATATTTAGGGCCTCCTGCCTCTCCTCATATGTCTTTTGCTGAAGATCTCTGACCACTTTGGCTGCTTTCCTCTGTACCGACTGCAGCCTCTTTATATTCTTAGTAAGATACAGCGAACGCAGCGCTCCATAAGAGGCCTTATCAGTGTCCTGTACAAGGGCATTAACGCCTCCTCCTTCACGCTGGTTACACCCCTCTCTATGTAGCCTAGCATCCTTCTGACTTTGGCCACCACCTTGTCATGTTGTTTGCCACCTTGAGATCTTCAGATACAATCACTCTAAGGTCCCTCTCCTGGTCTGTGTACATCAGCCTCTACCCAGCTCTTCTCCCTCTCATCTCTCTCCTTCTCCTCTTTGTTTCATATCTTTACCCTCTATCTTCTCTTCTTCCTTTCTCTCTCATTTTCCTTCCCCTACTACTGCTTATCATCATTTGTATAGTGCTACAAAACATACGCAGCGCTCTACATATAGATGTAAGAGACAAACGCATACAACAAACAGGGGACTGGAGCAGAACAAAGGGGAAATGGTTATAGCACACCTGGGTGCTGAACAGGAGAATAAGGGGGTCAGGATCCAAATGCAGCTTCAAGAAGTGAGGTTTTTAGCCTGGATCTGAACAGAGCCTGACGCACAGAAAGGGTTGCCAGATGGCCCCAGATGCTTCTGACAGGCTTAACCCAGTCTGGGGTTTACATCTTGGCATGCAGCGATTTGTCTTACTTTTCTTATGGAGTGCAACAGAGAAATCAGAACTACATGGGACCGCTTACTTCAGGCCGGGGGTTCAATTCCCGCATGGGGACAAGCAACTTCAGGCCGGAGGGACTGGGGTCTCTAGTCCCATGGCCACTCCTTGTGACCTTGGGCAAGCCACTTAACCCTCCATTGCCTCAGGTACACTTAGACTGTGAGCCCTTCAGGGGCAAGGGAATAAAAAGTACCTGTTAGTATACATGTAAACCGCACTGATTCTAAAAGAGCGCGGTATAAAAATAAATAAATAAATACATATCCCTACATGCCATGGGGTAAACCCAGGGCTGGATCAAGCTTGTTGGCGACCCTAGGCATTGACTCGGGTATTCTGTTCTAGGCATAAAGTGCAGCAAAGTGGAATGAACCAAGTCTAGAGTTGAAAGTAGGAGGACACAGAGGGTTGAACCGAGTTCCTGAGGAGGGGTGTAGGGAGAGATAAGAGAGGAAAGCTGATGAGGAGTCAGAAGAGGGATTAATTGAAAGAATATTAGCACCCCCCTTCCTCCTGGCATCGTCTCTCTTTCTTTCTCCCAGCACTGATCCACTTTCTCACCCTCCCATCCCTTCTGGCCCATTCTGCTTCCTCACCTCATTCCTGGCACATAGTATTTCCCCTCTCTTCCCTACCTCTCTCAGATGCTCGCTCTCTCTCACCTCCCCCATGTCCTCAGACAGAACCTCCTTCCCTTTTTCTCTTTCATCCGGCAAACTCTTTCCCTCCTGAAACTCCAACTTCTCCCTCTCTCTACCAGCAGGTCTACCATCACCTCCCCCCCCCCCTCATTTCCTTCCTCCCGCTACCACATCTAACATCCACTTCTCTCCCCCTACTTCTCCTCCACCGGGTCCAGTATTCCCTCCTCCCCTAGAAGTGGAGGATTAGCCTAGTGGTTAGGGCAGAAACCTGAGATCAGAAAAACTAGAGTTCAAATCCCACTGACACTTTTTGTGGCCTTGGGAAAGTCATTGCCCTCCGGGGACAGGGAAATACCTACTGTGCCTTATTCTAGAAAGGTGTGAGCTAAATAGTACTACCAATGTCTCTTCCTGCCACAGTTTCTTCTCCTCAGCATGACAATGACAGCAAAAGATTAAACCGTAACATGTGCCGCCGAACCTTTGCGCCCCCCCCAGTGCTGCTGAAGGCACAGAAATGTATATCAGAGAGGGTAAGACTCGGCATAGGGGCTCCAAGGCTTCATGGCATGCGTTACTGTTCCTTCGTTTGCTGTCGCTGCCCTACTGAGGAAAGGGAAGATTGAGAGGGGAAGAGACGGAGGGAGGAGGAGTAGAGAACAGCCGGCAGGTTAAACTCTAGATGGGTTAGAACACATGTGGACTTTTCCTTTCCATCCCCAGCCTGCAGAATACGGAAAGGGAAGGGGGTACTGCACCCCCTCAAACTAAGCCACACATCCTTATGAATTCTGCTCACCCAGCAGGTCTCTGTCATAAGTGCCCTTCTCTTCCAACGCCAGGTCCCAACTCTAGGATTTCCGTCTTGCTGCTCTGTAAACTTGAAACAGACTTAGCTGGTGTGCAATGTTCTCTCTCTGGCCACACTGAAATCCCACCGTTTTTTAGGTCCAGTCTATTCACCGACTTCTGCAAAGCTGTTTTTTTTTTACTCCCGTTTCTCTGGATCACAGCCTTGTTGCTTTTCACGATTTGCATTTACTCCAAATAATTTTATTATTTGCTTTCCTACAAAGGAAAGACCAAGTCATCGATCAAATCATACAAAAATAATAAAACGGCGTAAACGAGAAATCACTGCTTAACTATCCCCCCCCCCCCCATCCTGACTTGTAAACACAGCCGGCCCAAGGGTTTGTGCCGCCCCAGGCAGAAGCCCCGCGCCATGCATCGCTACACTGCTCCCACCGATTCCATTAGCAGGGTTGGGGGAGGAGGAACAGCACAATGTGGCAGCCCGCAACAGGCCATTTTATTTTTATTTTGTGCTTCGGCATACATGGCCTGCTGCTTCTTATCCCCCTCTGACACAGCTTCCTGCTGGAGGGGGGCAGAAGCGGCAGGCCATGTGTGCCTAAGCACATGGCCTGCTGCGGGTGCCATGCCGTGGCCCCTCACAGAGGTCTGCCATCCTAGGTGGCCACCTAGTGGATGGGCAGGACCTGCCTGCAAAGCATAAACAGTTCGGCCAGACGTAAAGTGAGCTCAAATAAAGAAACTCAGGACAAGATTTAAAACAAGAGGGAGGGGGGAGGATGAGTCCAGTGCTCGAAAATAAATACCCTGTTGGTCTTAATTGTTACTAGACGAAATTCCTGAAAAGTCCCCTTTTTCTTGTGAATGTTTCTTTTAGCTAGGTGGTCAGCTCACTGGAGAAGGGACTGTCTGTTGTGTGTCTCTGGACAGTGCTACCCAAAGTCTGGACCCCAAAAGCAGGTTACAGATATTTTCATCAATATAAAGAGATACCTGTAAACACTAGTGTGGAAATGCTGAACACCCACTAGACCTGAACACAAAGCGCTTTCAGATACAGGTGAAAATGCACGAGATAAATCTAAATACAGAACTAAGTCTGTACCTGGAAGCAGTGGTAGCAAGAGTAGCGCCGGAGTGGGGGGGAAGGGGTGGAAGGACAGCTGCTTCTTGCCTGCAGGGGGGCAGTGAGGGTATAATGAGAGGTGGGTGGTGCCACGCTTGCAAGGGTCAGGCTAGTGCGGGGAGCCTTGGGTTTTATGCCTGCCTCTTCCCCAGGGAAGTCTCTGCATCCGAGTCCAGGCACCTTTCTTTCTAGAATAAAACTGTTCCCCTTATATAAAAATATAGGAAGGAATCGCTCACCCTGCTAGTCGCCTACCTGCTGAGCAGAAAGCCCTGCAGCCATTCTCCTGCCCTTCCCCCCAGCACCAGCTCCAGCCCTGCACGGAGCCCTGGGGAAAGCTTTGGGCTGTGCTAGGGCTCAGCTTCTCTCCTAATGGGACAAGAAAAGAAGAGCGAATCTGGGACAAAGCAAGCAGACGGGAAGCATGAGGGAGGAAAGAGGGGAGGAGGGAGGTTGCTTGGGGTAGAGCTGCTGCTGACTGCTGCCATCTCCTGTACCCGCCCAGCACTGAGAGCAGGAGCTGATCCGGCACTCAGACCCAGATAACCTTACTGGCAGGACAATTTTACCTGTTGCCAACAAAATAAATAACGTCATTCAAACCGAATGGGAAAGCTTTACAAAACAATAATAAGATAAAATGATAGTGTATTACACCCCACCCTAAAAAAAAACCCCAAAGGTAAAGGGAAATTAATCTGCTCTTGTGTGTCACCTATGGGCCAATAACAGGAACAATTTCCAGGTTCTGGTTCTGGTCTGTATTGACCCGGACAGGTAACAGGACACAACATATTTTGCTCCCCTAACTGCCGTTTCTCTTCTTTCCCCAGGATTACACAGAATTTTTCCAACTCATTCTTAGCTTGTCTCTTGCCATTTTGGAAAATGTGCGTCTCTGATATCTGTGGCGCTGCTAAAGCAACTAGCCGTCGGTGCTGAACTTTAAAACCGGATATTCAATGCAAGGACCATATCTGGGTTCCGGCACAGAATATATGGGTTGCCTGGAATGCCGTGAAGCTAAGTGGGCGCGGCAATATTAGCTTCTGTGGCGAATGTTAGGCCAGGGTTTCCCGTGCCCGACTTTCAGCGCATCACTAACCGGACAGCGGCTCAATATTGCTGTTGCCCAGTTAGCGACAGGTTCTGTCTACTAATACTAGTTATCATTTGTATAGCCCTACAAGGCATAGGCAGCACTGTACAGAGACATGTAAGAGAGATTACAGTCTAGTGAAGACAGACAACACAAGTGAAGACTAGGATATATCTAGGAGAATGTTAAGAAAACACATAGGAGGTGAACAGGGGACGGGGGGTGGGGGGGGGGGGAGAAGGATCCCAAAGCAGTCTCAAAGAAGCGAGTTTGTAGCCTGGATTTGAACACAGCCACAGACGGAACCTGATGCACAGACTCGGGTAGTTTGTTCCAGGCATAAGGAGCAGCAAGGTAGAAAGATCGAAGGTTGGCGTTGGCAGTGGAAGAGAAGGGTACAGAGAGAAGGGATCATCCAGAGGAGCGGAGTTCTCAAGGAGGAGTGTAGGGAGAGATCAGATAAGAAAGGTAGTGAGGAGCAGCCGCGTGAAGGCCCGGAACACCCCCAGAACCTGAACGTGTTAATGTCACTGAATAAAGGCATTTATGCAGGATAAATATTCCCACTTTATTTTGTATTTGTTTCTGTTTCTCCTCTTTCCCCAGGATGATACGGAGTTTTTCCTGCTCACTCTTTGGCTTTCTCCGTTAGTTTGGGGAAGCGTGTCTCTCGGATATCTTTTGTATTTTGTGGAGTAGTGGCCTAATGGTTAGGGCACTGGCTTGGGAACCAAAAGACCAGAGTTCGATTCCCACTAGCACTCCTTGCGGCCTTGGGCAAATCACTCAACCCTCCATTGCCTGAGAAACATCCGAGTTATCAATGTCCCTGTTTAATGTCCATGTCCAGGTTTAAGTTATAATGTAAACTGCTTTGATTGAAATGATAAAGTGATATTAAAAAACAAACAAACAGTTAAATAAATAAATATAACAGGAAATGCAGGAGGTGAGAGTAGGTGAATAAGGTTTAGTGAATGAGGAATAAGATTTAACTATGAGTGGAGAGGCAAAGAGGGAGATGGAAAGAAAGATGAAAGAGAAGATCAATGCTGGGGATAGATATAAAGAAAGAAGAAAAGAATCAGAAATAAGATCCTGGGAAAGGACATGAGGATCAACACACAAAATAATGGAGAAAGAAGACTGTGACCAACCCAAACAACAAATGTAGAGATGAAAAACATTGTATTTAACATTTCCAGGGACTGGAATGCGTCCGCTTTGGGCCATGAGCATCTTTTAGACTGTATTTTGCGGAGGACAGGAGACATGCATTTCTGCTTCTCTTTCCATTATTACGGCGGTCATGGAATCTGGCGTTTTTCTTGGGGAAGGCTCCACCTCAGTTTCTGTCTGCACATCTGTTCTCTGGTGTGACCAAAGTGAGGAATTCAGCTAGCATGCAGTGTTTGTGTAAGGATCTATAGAAGTCCTACTTGTTCTATTTCCCCTAATGTAGGACCTGGTATAATATTTGCAGTGCTGTCTTAATATGCAGAGTTGCTGCTGTTTGAGCGCTGTCACTTAGGGGTGTTGTGGTATCTTAAGTTTGTTATACAAGTTCTGGAAGGTTTTTTTTTGGCCTGCCAGCGGAAGAAGACTGTGCTGCTGTTACTGAAGTCAACCAAACTCTGAGAAAACACTCCACTTAAAACAAATACTACAAGAAATATCTGGAGCAGGAACAGCAAGTGCTGTTACTGAAGTGGCATCATAATTTGATTTCTTTTTGGACAGTGGATTATAAGGGGAAAATGTCTTAGCTCCATTGATGGGGAATGTGGGTGTTACAGGCCTGGAGGTCCACAGTTTATATTGGCCTTGTGTTCACAAACTAAATTTGTTGAATGATGCTATCAATTATAATTATAGTTTAATCGGGTGGCTGAAACTGGCGGGGATGGAATCGGTGTTGCCAGAGGAAGGGCTGTCGGGTAAGGTTTGCCTCTTTGCAGATGATACCAAAATCTGCAACAGAGTAGACACCCAGGAAGGTGTAGATAACATGAGGCGGGATCTAGCTAAGCTTGAAGAATAGTCTAGAATTTGGCAGCTGGGATTTAATGTTAAAAAATGTAAGGTCATGCATTTGGGCTGCAGCAATCCAAGGGAGCAATACAGTATAGGAGGTGAAGTACTTTTGTCCACTAAAGAAGAGCGGGACCTAGGTGTGGTTGTGTCTGATGATCTTAAAGTAATTAAACAGGTAGAAAAGGTGACAGCAAAAGCTAGAAGGATGCTTGGGTGCATAGGGAGAGGAATGGCTAGCAGAAGAAAGGAGGTGATAATGCCTCTGTATAAGTCTTTGGTGCGACCTCATTTGGAGTATGGTGTGCAATTCTGGAGACCGCACCTTCAAAAGGATGTGAACAGGATGGAGTCAGTACAGAGGGTGGCTACTAAAATGATTATTTATTTATTAGACATTTGATATACCGCTTAGGCCAAAAGGCATTAAAGCGGTTTACAATACTATCATTTGAGGAAATAGGAAAGGAACGCCATTATTAGACAGGACAGAATAGACAAAGAAACAGGCAAACAGATAAGAAGAGGAGATAAATAGAGACAGCAAGTTACCACGAATGCAGGCATCATGATCCAATCCATACTATTAATGTGCATCGCCCCGGTCCAATGCCTAAGGGCTTCATCATAAGGCATATGAGGACAGACTTAAGGATCTTAATATGTACACCTTAGAGGACAGGTGGGATAGAGGTGATATGATTGAGATGTTTAAATACCTCCATGGCATAAATGTTCAGGGAGAGAGCCTCTTTCAATTGAAAGCAAGTTCTGCTACGAGGGGACATGGGATGAGGGCGAAGGGGGATAGATTCAGGAGTGATATGCGGAAATATTTCTTTACAGAAAGAGTGGTGGATCCGTGAAATAAGCATGGGACACACACAGAGGATCTCTAAAGGAAAAAAGGGGGCTGTTATAGTGGCTGATATGGAAGGACAGACTCTATAGGCCATGTGGTCTTTTTCTGTCCTCATGTTTCTATGATCTCAAAACTTTCCAGCCCAAAGAGAGTTAAAAAATAGCCCATTACAGCGACCCACCCTCCCCTTTGCTGAATGGTGGTTTTGACAGTCCATCAGGTATGAACACACCTTTCCTCCACATGGCTCCACCCTTCCCTTCCCTGTTTGGCTGGAGTCTGGCAGACAGTCACTCCCACATCTCATTGATCAGCTCTGGTTGTGCTGCTCTGGAACCTGACCAATGAGAAGCAGCCAAGGGCTGGGACATTCTCTGGGGCCGGAGTTTGCTTTTTTTTTTTTTCCCATTGTTTTTGCTCTTTTTTTCCTGCCGTTTTCTCGCCCAAGTGTTGCAGGAAAATAAACCAAAACCTGGGTAAAAAAAAGTCACCTAATTAGACAGGAAAACCTCAGAAATGTAAACACTGGCTGGAATATAGTCAGAAGCGGCCAATCTGAGCTGGGTTTAAATTTCAGTTTCAGAGGCAGACTAATGCCCTGCTCTGCCTTCCTACTGGCTGTGAGTGGAGCTATCCAAGACCTGCTGCTGGATTCACTGGAGCAGGATGGGGAACTCAGGAGGGAGGGGCAGAGTCTGCATGCACACAGAATGGGGGGGGGGGGGGGGGAGGGGAGCAGCAGAGGAAACCGAGAACGTGCTTGTTTTTGAAGCGGATAGAGCTGTGAGATCTAAATGCCCAGTGTACTTTAGGACAGGGAGATCTCCAAATCCAGTCCTGGAAGGTCACAAGCTAGTCAGGTTTTCAGGATATCCCTAACGAACATGCATGAGATCATGCAAATATATCTCATGCGTGTTCATTAGGGATGTCCCAAAAAACTGGAAGGATTATGACCCTCCAGGAAAGGTTTGGAGACCCCTGCTTTAGGGTCCAAAAACTGGGTCAGTGGTGGCGTTTAAGATACAGTGTCAGCTTCATTCCAGTATGGCGCCCGTCTCAATATAAGCTGCACAGAGCCTTAACCCCTTGAGCCGACTCCAGTCCTATACCAATGTTCAGTTGTAATAGTGGATGTAGGACTGCCAAATATCTGAGAATATCACCCTAACCTGAGGTCTGTCTTCAGCAACAGAAGGCAGCAAACCTTGAGCCCTAGATGTCCCTTGATTTATGCAGCCCTAGACACAGGCCTGGAGAGATCACCGCTTCCCCCTCCAGCATACACATCTCCCAGGTTCCGCCGTCTGCATGATCCATCTCCAGAGCCCCCACACATTCTCCAACCCCCAAAGTCACAGGCTGCACTATTGCAGCCCACTAGCTAATATACACTAGTGAGCGCTGTGCCAAGTCTCCTGCACAGGAAGGTCAAACTCCATCCCAATCCCAGTCAGTCCAGTTATAATCAGAAATTCCTCTTTTATTTACTGTTGTTGTTCTTTCAATATTTTTCCCACAACACACATAAAACTGTCATGCCACTAAAGAAATCCATATCTGAAAGTGCCGATCCTTAATCAGACTGCATCCTTCTGGTTTAAAAAAAAGGAAGGGTGGGGCCAGCACCAGGCAGCAGAGAGTTCAGCTGTGTCCCCTATGACCAGGGCTTGACTAACGCCATATTGGGTCCTAGGTAAATAAACCTTTGTGGGCTGCTACTGTGGATCCCCTCAACCTCACCCCCAACACACAGTCACATTCTGTCTTTCCTTGTCCTCCCACCCCTCAGTCTGCTAACTGCATAAACCTTGCTAAGAGGAATATTCAGCAGGTATTAACGAGTCGGTGCCGCTGAATATCCCTTCTAACTGCCATGGCACTGTCCGCCACTGAAGGGCGAGGATGGTCCCAACACTTATCAGGTTAGTGGTGATTTTCAGTCTGCTACCTGGCTAAGTGCCCGTATAAAGTTACATCATCTCAAAAGAAGTTTGACTATCCAGAGAGCAGCTGAATATTGCCTCTGTCTGGATAGCTGCGCCAGAGGATATCCAGATTCTGGCACTGAATATCAGGTTTCAATTTTAATTTTATTTTTTTTATATTGCTTTATCATTTAGTCAAAGCAGTTTATATTGTAACTTAAACTTAGTAATGTACCTTAATTAATTTTCCGTGTGGTGGTCAGACGCAACAGGCTGAATGTCGCAATCCTGGCAGAGCTGGCCCGTCCACTAGGCGAACAAGAAAGTCACCTAGGGCAACATGTACTGGTGGGTGGCATCACGCACCCCCCTTCAATCAAGTGGCAGGTTTTAGCAATTGGAGCTACGTTCTTTTTACGTTTTCCATGTAAGTGTGTTGTTAATTTTGAGGGTGCTACATATATCTTTATGGATGTAACTCAGTTAGAGAAATTTGTTTTAGATCATTTAGACGCAGCTGATGGAGATAATGCTGGTTGATAGTTATATTCTCCGATATTGTTGGCCTTGGCCTTGTTTTCTGATTTATTGTTTTGTTTCTTTTCCAATCTCTGACCGTATCCTGTGATGTGGACTTTATCATTGTTTATTTTGCTTTTTTAAATTTTCTTCTTGGTGCATTGTATTGTGATTTACCTTTATTAATTTGGTGTAATTTTCATAAAAAATCAATAATAAAAAAAAAAGTGGCAGTTCAGCGCCACGGCAGGCTTTAAGAGGTATGCGGCACCGCTTAGCATCCATCTTCTCGCCCAAGGAGGGAGGGCGGCATGGCGGATCAGGCAGCACTGCAATCCTCAGGAGGCGGCATGGATGTTCTGTCTAGGGCAGCAGAAACCTTTGGCCCGGCCCTGGTCCCTGGTGTACAGTTCCACCAGTATGGAGTATAGAGGTCTCTAGTGGTTCTAAGACAACACTACTGCGCGGCTTAGGGACACTAAGGAGACAGGGCAAGGGGACACCCCCAAAAGAGATCCTGGCAGTGAAGACTGAGACTGGATCTCGCAAATGGCGAATTGCTGGAGTAGCAGCCAGTATGGACCTCGCTCTCCATGTTCTGTTTTTACTACAGAGATCTTTCAGAGTACAACAAATGACGTAAAAAGTGTCACATTCTCTAGTTGCCTCCTGAAGCAGCCATATTGCGAAATGCTGCCAGTATCGGGGCTTAGAGTTTTTGAATGCATCTAGCGATAGTTTAAAAAGATAAGCTTGTTTTAATCTCTGTTTAAGATCAAATGTTTAACAAGAGGCATTATGGGACGGACATGGCAAAAAAGCATTGTGATGCCATAGTACTGAAATATCATTTAAAAAGAGACACTAAGGTCATTGTTCCTTCTCTTGTTTTTTGATTATTTTAAAGGTACCAAAATATATGAATTAGCACACTGATATTTACATAACAGTTTTGGGGACTATTGACATGCTTTTCACTGCTATTGTTAAGGACTGAAGATTTGTCCAGTGAAGAGAAAAAAAAAACCAAGAGACATCCCAGGAGTAGACAAAGTGGTTAGAGCGGTGTGCTGGGAACCAGGGAAGCCAGGGTTCAAATTCTGCTGATGGCTCCTCATAATCTTGGACCAGTACAAGTTAAAGGCAGGGGAATAAATCCCTGACTGTAGCTCACCTTAAAATGGAAAAGCCATGAGCTAAATGCAAATTAGAAAATAACCCCCAGGAGCTGTGGCAAAGAGGATCACGGTTCTACTGGAAAAGACGTGCCAGTATACAGAAACTGCAAGAAATCTGACCAAGGTGGGGATCCAGAATGTAAGGGAAGGGATGCCTGTGGCTAGCCTCCAAGGATAAGGGGAAAAGCACACCATTACTGTTTTCTAGCCTGCACCTTTCTTAATTCTTTGTATCTTGACTACTTTCAGTGAACTTTACTGGTTCAGGAGAAACCCTAGACAGGACGGTAAGTTTGTGGCTTTGGAAGAAAGTGGCAAAGTGAGTGACCCCCAGGGGCCTCCCAACCTTAGCTGGTCCCATGCCAGAACCCTGTGGAAATTCAACCAACAAACAACATATTCTCCTCAACCCACTACCACCAATCCCCCCCCGCCCCCCCCCCACACACACACACAACTCCGGCATACATTCCACATATTTTGTAATTTTGTGCTTCCAATGAATGGCCCAGACCAGAATTTAGCTCCCCACACCATGCGACCCCACACCACCACCATCATTCATTCCTCTCCCCACTAGCTCCCTCACTCCCACCCTTTTTGCACTTTAATCCGGCAAAATACTACTCTCTGTAAGGGAGCCCCAGGTAGAAGCAACCAAAATCCAGCAACCCCTCACTGTTCTACAGTTCAGCAATATCAGCTCTCAGAGCAATTTTTCTCCAACAGTCACAGTCCACATTCCACGGCACTCCAGCACCGCTGTCCCACACTATTCCACAGCAAAGTAGCTTACAGTATCAGGTCGGCACCAGATCCACAGTGTCCCAACCCTGCTTGTACTGCACCATCTTTTGTTGCATCCCTGAGGGCCCTTCCAGCCTCCTCTCCTGCACTCCAATCATTCTTCATCCTCTGTTCTCTTCCCTGCCCGCCAGCCACTGGCTGGTGACTGCTTTCCGAACTTCTGGAATGACTGGTCTGCCTGCTCAGTCTTTGGGCTACGGGCAGTCTGCTGGTGGTCATCCGCCAATCGAGTGCGTGCCATTTTTAAATGCTTTTCCAAGGCCTTCGGGGTGTGGAAAAAGTGCCAGACCCCATTCTCCACCAACGTGAGCCTTGCGGGATACCACACTGCCACCTTAATACCTCTCTGCACTAGCAACTCCCTGTATTTGAGCGAATCTTTCCTTCTCCGAACAGTCTCCGCTGCCAAGCCCGGGAAAATATAGACTTTCCAGTCCTTGTAGAGGGCGTGTCGTTTTGCAGGCCTCATTTATTAAATGTGCTCTCTGTCCTGGAATCTCAAGAGTTTAACAATGAAGACCCTCAGATACGCTGTGGCTTCAGGCCGTGCTCTCAAGTCGAGATGTGCCCATTCTATCTCATATACAACAGGCAAGGGGCATCCCGGGAAGCAGGAGTCAAATAGACCACGCACAACTCTATGGGGTTTTGGCCTCCAGCACCCTAAAAACCCTTATATTAGAGCAGTGCTCCCGATTTTCATGATTCTCCACTTTCTCCTGCTACCAGCACCCCTGCTGTTGAAGCCTTGGACGATCAAGTGCATCTGAAAGGAAATGTCTCGAGGGGTGCCCACCACTGTGAATTTTTCCTCAATTTTCCCAAGAACTTTGTCCAGGATTTCTTTTTTCGAGTCTCAAATCTCCTGCAGGACTGTGAGTAAGTCCGTGTCCCGGGTTTCACAAGTGTTCTCCCCCTCACTTGCTGCCACCACCAGGGATGAAGTGGGCTGGGTCGAGAGCTTCGCCAGGCCCACCGCTCACGCTTTAGTGATGCACATATCTCTAATTGTCTTGGCGGTTTTTAATGTGACCATTTTTGGCACTGTAATTAGAAAGCAGCAGTTTGCCCAAGATTGCCGGTAGAAAAATTCCTGGCGACATAAAGGTCCGGGGAACCTGCTCACACAGGTCCATACCCTTTGCTGGCCAGACAGGAAGGGCCAGAACCCTGTGTGCTCTGGGCGATACGTACAGGACAGAACAGTGCTGCCTCCCATGTAGTATGCTCCCTCAGGTCTCCCCACAAAGCAATCCATGCTTGGTGAGGAGTCATATATTATGAAAGATTTCAGGCTCAAAGAGGCTTTACAAATGGGAAAAACCAACCAAAAATGATATTTAGCTCCAGTGACATAAATTCCGTCCAAGCAGCCCCCACAATGCGGGGAGGCCAGGGCAGGAAGGGGGCCCACACGGCAGTGTGGCAAACTTACTTTATTTGTTGCGCTGCCTCTGCTCCAGGCCCAGCAGTTGTTACCTAGCTGAAGTCTTGCAATATAATACAGTGGTTCCCAAACTTAGGGTTGGGACCCCAAATGGGGTCACATCATCAGTAGGTGGGGGTCACAGAAACATGGTCATTTCCCCTTCTCTCTTGTGACCATGCCAAGTAGTGGCAGTCACCAGCCAGCATGTGGCCTGTGAGCCAGCAAACATCCATAGGCCCTTGCCCCCACCTGGGTAAGCTTCCTGTTAGACTGAAAACCCATGCTGAGTACTGGGGTCTGTAAGCGCACACTGCACACTGCCAGAAAGGACCCTGTGTTAACTGCTGCTACAGTTGTCACCACTGTTGATGCTATTTTCTGCTTCAGATGAGTGGAGGGAGGGGAAGGAGGCTGGCAGAGCTAGCTCATTCATAGGGTGGCAAACTCTGTGGGTGGCACATAATCTGCCACCCCCCCACCCCCATTCTGAGCTGTGCTGCCGCTCCTCCCCCCATTGAAGCACGTGGCCTGCTACTGCCGCCGAGCCGCCCCCTCCCCCTGATGCCAGAATTTCTGGTAGCAGGGGGCAACGGTGGCATGGCTCAGCATGGGAGGGGGGGTAGCGGCCGGCCCTGGAGGCTGAAGACCTGCTATTTTGATTTCATCATCAGCTGTGGTCACGTGAATTTTCAGTTGCTAAAATAGGGTCATATGGGCTAAAAGTTTAGAAAGCACTGCAATAGCAGCTGCACCATG
This sequence comes from Ichthyophis bannanicus, assembly GCA_033557465.1. Taxonomy (NCBI): domain Eukaryota; kingdom Metazoa; phylum Chordata; class Amphibia; order Gymnophiona; family Ichthyophiidae; genus Ichthyophis; species Ichthyophis bannanicus. Next base: position 1,656,846,078 of record CM066032.1, read on the forward strand.
AGACTTCAGCTCAGGGGGTAACTGCCACCGAGCCTGAAGCAGAGGCAGCACAGCAAATTAAAGTAGGCTTGCAGTGCAAGGGAGGGGGGGGGGCGACAATGGGGGACCCTCAACAAAATTTTGTTTGGGAGCCCCTCATTAGAGCTTTTGCCACCGTTTCCCTCTCTTTGGTCTGAAAGGATGCAGAGTGGAGGCAATAGCAGGCCAGTTTTCAGAGGAATTTGCTCCAAGTCAGTTCTGCAGACTGCTCATGTCCTGTCACTGTCCCAACCAAGGAAAGGTGGAAAGACAGGCATACACCCCACTGGGCTATGCTGCTTATTTGCTCATTCATTCACAGCTCCGCCCAGGGCCAGCACCCTGTAAAATTCATGCATTTGCTGCCAGCTCTTTCCTTCAGCAGCCCCCAATCCCTCCCCCCTCTCCAAGGATGCTTATTGCTTGCTCACCAGCTCCACGCCTCTCTCCAAGCACAGGAAGGAAGTGGTTGCTAGAGGAAACTCCAGCACCAAAAATTCTACTTCCTAAAATAATACAAACAGTTCCTATTGGCTGCAGGCTTTCAGTATCACGCCCCCCACAGCTTTCTCATTGGCTAGATCCTACCCACTTTGTGTGACTAGGGCAGCATTCCAGTGCTCCACCTATACAGCTTTCCCATTGGCTGGATCCTACCCACTGTCGGTGACTAGAGCAGCATTCGAGTGTCCCATCCCCATAGCCATCCCATTGACTGGAACTACCCACAATCTGAGATTAGAGCAGCCTTCCAGTGCTCCACCTACACAGCTTTCCCATTGGCTGGACCCTACCCACAGTCTCTGTTGCTAGTTGCACTGGAATCAGGCAGAGCAGGCTCATTCACACGGGGGGGGGGGGGGAAGAACAGGGCATCAGAGAAATGCAGATAGAGGAGTTTTAAAACTCTGAAAACTGTGCGAGACATGTTAGCCTTCCTTCTAGCTTCTGAACACTAATGTACAAACTGGTAGAATCTTGAAAATAGAAGAATGTTGTCAATTCTAACTTCCCAAGTTCTGAGCACATCTGACAACCCCCCTCCTCCATGAATTAACTGAACCCAAAGTATGTGCCTAATCTGCCAATACCTTAACAGGGCCTTGCCTGTGACATCACCCCACCTTCTCTCCTGTACTGTGATTGGATGCAATGGGGACAGGAGGTGGGGCACAGCCTGTTACTCCACCCCTAGTTCCTGTCCAGTGATATGATTGGATATCATGGGGAAAGGAGGCGGGGCATAGCAGCCCCTTGCCTCCTAGCAATAGTGGCCTTCTCCTTTCTGCTGGGCTTGGAGGGAAGGTGTACTGGATGATTGTGCAACGAATTCAAAGCATGGACTGGACTCTAAGTGGGAGGCAGGACATGGAACTGGGATGGGAGAGGGTACAGACCCAGAATTGGAGGGTCCAATACCCCCCTTGGAATTGGTAAATATGAGTGAGAGCAGGAGTTTTCAACCCAGTTCTCAAAACACACCTAACCAGTCAGGTTTTCAGGATAACCAGAATGAATATGCATGAGAGAAATTTGCATGTCCTGCCTCCATTGTGTGCAAATCTTTCTCATGCACATGCATTGTGGTTATCCTGAAAACCTGACTGGGGTGAGAACGTTTTCGAGAGCGTTTTGGTTTCCTAGACCATGGGATGCTGTTCCAAGGGTTGCAGAGCAGAGATGGCATCCATCTGTCCAAGAAAGGTCAACACATCTTTGGTAGTAGACTGGCTAATCTACTGAAGAGGGCTTTAAACTAGACTCGTTGGGGATGGGTGAAGAAAGCCCCCAGGTAAGTGAAAGCCCCCAGGTAAGTGATACATTAAATACCTTTATGGAAATGGGTAACAGGGGTAACATATGGAAAGCAGTGTGTATTAATGCCCGTAGCATGGGAAATAAGATCTCTGAAGTTGAAGCTTTGGTGGGAGTGGCTGACTTAGATTTAGTGGCAGTTACAGAAACATGGTTCACAGAAAACCATGACTGGGATGTAACTATACCTGGCTATACTTTATTCAGAAAGGACAGGGTAGGAAGAAGGGGAGGAGGAGTAGCACTATATGTAAAAACTACTATTAAAGCTTTGGAATTACAGAGCTTAAAAGGGAGAGAGGAGGCATTGTGGGTTAAACTAGAAAGAGGGAAAGAGAAATCTATTTGCATTGGTGTGATATACAGACCTCCCTCACAAGAGGAAGAGGTGGACAGAGAGTTAATTGAAGACATACGCAGCATTGCTAGGAAAGGGGAAGTGCTACTGCTAGGAGATTTCAATATGCCAGATGTTGATTGGCACTTTCCTGCTGCAGTATCATCTAGGAGTAAGGAGATCCTGGATTCTCTACAGGGAGAACTATTCAGGCAATTGGTAACAGACCCCACACGTGAAGGGGCCATACTGGACTTGGTGCTTACCAATGGTGAAAGTGTTTCTGATGTTGTAGTGGGAGATCATTTTGCATCCAGTGATCACCAGATGGTGTGGTTCAGTATTAGGACTAGGGCTGTTAGAATCCATTCCAAGGTGAAGATCTTAGACTTTAGGAAGACTAACTTTGCGAAGATGGGCCAATACCTCAGGGAGTCATTAGTGGGATGGGAACAGCTGGGGGATGTAGAACAACAGTGGGCAAAACTGAAAGGGGGTATTTTAAAGGCAACCAACCTTTTTGTTAAAATGGTAAATAAAGGCAAAAGGAACAGGAGACCGCTATGGTTTTCGAAGGAAGTAGCTGAAAAAGTGAAGAAAAAGAGGGAGGCCTTCATGAAATACAAGAGATCACAGAGAAAGGAAGACAGGCATCTGTATTTGGAAAAACTTAGAGAAGCTAGCAAAGTAGTCAAGAAGGCAAAGATTCAAAAGGAGGAGGAAATAGCCAATGCAATAAAATGGGGAGATAAGACATTTTTCAGATATATTAGTGAGAAGAGGAAGGGCAAAAGTGGTATTGTCAGACTCAAGGGTACAGGGGGGGAATATGTAGAAGCTGATAAGGATAAAGCGGAATTGCTTAACAAATATTTTTGTTCTGTGTTCACAGATGAAGAACCAGGAGCAGGACCTCAGAAAACACCCACAAATAAGAACAGAAGCGAGGGACATCTTGAACAATTTTCAGAAGACTGTGTTCGTGAGAAACTAGCTCAACTTAAAGTAGACAAAGCGATGGGACCGGATGGGATACACCCTAGAATACTGAGGGAACTTGGGGACGTTCTAGCAACTCCACTGACTGACCTTTTCAATGCCTCGTTGGAGTCGGGAGTGGTGCCAAAGGACTGGAGAGAGGCTCATGTGGTGCCTTTACACAAAAGCGGAAGTAAGGATGTGGTTGAAAACTACAGGCCAGTTAGTTTAACTTCAGTGGTGAGTAAATTAATGGAAACGCTGTTGAAAGAGAAAATAGTGAGGTTTCTGGAGTCCAGCGGATTACAGGATCCGAGGCAGCATGGATTCACCAGAGGCAGGTCTTGTCAGACAAATCTGATTGATTTCTTTGACTGGGTGACCAGGGAGTTGGACCGAGGGAGAGCTCTAGATGTGGTGTATTTAGATTTCAGTAAAGCCTTTGACACTGTTCCTCACAGGCGACTTATAAACAAACTGAGCACCCTAGGTATGGACCCTAAAGTTACTGCTTGGGTTAGAAATTGGTTGGGTGGGAGGCGACAAAGAGTACAAGTAAATGGAGCTCACTCTGAGGAGAAGGATGTTACCAGTGGTGTGCCCCAGGGATCTGTCCTTGGTCCGATTCTTTTTAACATCTTTGTTAGTGATATAGCGGAAGGGCTGTCGGGTAAGGTTTGCCTCTTTGCGGATGATACCAAAATCTGCAATAAAGTAGACACCCAGGAAGGTGTAGATAACATGAGGAGGGATCTAGCTAAGCTTGAAGAATGGTCTAGAATTTGGCAGCTGGGATTTAATGTTAAAAAATGTAAGGTCATGCATTTGGGCTGCAGCAATCCAAGGGAGCAATATAGCATAGGAGGTGAAGTACTTTTGTCCACTAAAGAAGAGCGGGACCTAGGCGTAGTTGTGTCCGATGATCTTAAAGTAGCTAAACAGGTAGAAAAGGCGACGGCAAAAGCTAGAAGGATGCTTGGGTGCATACGGAGAGGAATGGCTAGCAGAAAAAAGGAGGTGATAATGCCTCTGTATAAGTCTTTGGTGCGACCTCATTTGGAGTATGGTGTGCAATTCTGGAGACCGCACCTTCAAAAGGATGTGAACAGGATGGAGTCGGTGCAGAGGGTTGCTACTAAGATGATTAGTAGTCTTCATTATAAAGCATATGAGGACAGACTTAAGGATCTTAATATGTACACCTTAGAGGAAAGGCGGGATAGAGGTGATATGATTGAGATGTTTAAATACATCCGTGGCATAAATGTTCAGGGAGAGAGCCTCTTTCAATTGAAAGCAAGTTCTGCGACGAGGGGACATGGGATGAGGGTGAAGGGAGATAGATTCAGGAGTGATATGCGGAAATATTTCTTTACGTAAAGAGTAGTGGATCCGTGGAATAGTATCCCAGTGGAGGTGGTAGAGATGAGGACAGTAACTGAATTCAAAAAAGCATGGGACCAACACAGAGGATCTCTAAAGGTAAAAAGTGGACTGTTGTAGTTGTTGTTATGGAAGGACAGACTAGATGGGCCTTGTGGTCTTTTTCTGTCATCATGTTTCTATGTTTCTATGTAACCCCAATCTAGAGGACTGGAGAGAGGCTAAGAAGTGTTCAAAAAGATGGATCTCTAATGTAGGGTTGCCAACTGGCTCCAGATGCGCCTGACTGGCTCTATCCAGTCCTGGGTTTACCCCATTGCATGCAGGGACATATATTCTGATTTTTCTATTGCACTTCATAAGAAAAGCAAGACTATAAGTCCCTGCAAGCAATGGGATGTTAAACCCAGGACTGGATCAAGCTTGTTGGGCGCATCTGGAAGTCCCTGTGTGCAATGGGGTAAACCCAGGACTGGATCAAGCCTGTCGGGCACATCTGGAGCCAGTTGGCAACTCTACTCTGAGAGGAGTGAGAGAGGATGGAAATGAGGCTGGGGAGATGGTGAAAGTGGTAACAGGAAGCTGGGTAGGAGGTAAGAGAATGGGTTGGGGGTCAGGGAGGGAATGGGGGACAGGGGTGAAGCTGGTGTGGGGATGAGAGGCAGGGGGCGGATGAGGGCCGAGGGGATGAGTAAAGAGGGTAGCAATGGGAGATCAGGGAGAGAGTGAAAGCTAGAGCGAGTGTAGGAGACTGAGGAAAGAGAGAGACAGGGGGCAAGAGTAGGGGATGGAAAACAGGTATGTGAGAGGTGGAAACCATGAGACTGAGGACTGGAGGGTGAGACAGAAGAATGAGGGATAAAATCTATATGCAAGTGGACAGAGAGGCAGGGGAGAGAAAAATGGAAAAGAAAGATAATCCAATGTCAAAAGGATGTAGAGAAAGAAGGGCAGAACACAGGAGACGAAAGAAAAGATGGAAAGGCAACACTAACAAGACAGATGAAGAAAGTGGAAAAAGGAGTCTGCAACCAGTGGACTTGGAAAAAGAAATGCCCAGACAACATAGGTAGAAATGTAAAACATTCATTTTCCATTTTTATGGATTGGATTCTGTCAGCGTGGGAAATTTTGCATCCCTTTTAGTTTTGTATTTTGCAAAGTACAGTGGGAAATGCATTTCTATTTCTCTTTTCCCAGTATTGCAGTACGGCTTTTGGGAGTTTCTGTTTTTCACTGCCGGTCCTTTGTTCTTTATTAGCTGAGGGTCTGTCCATGTTCTGTGTACGCGACCAGAGTGAAGGATTCTGCTAGTGTTTAGTTCCTGTGTTTGTTTTGTTTGCCTGGGGTAGTTTCTCCAAAGGGTTAGTTTTGCGCATACTGTGGCAGTCCTGAACCTCACTTCTCTGGGACTCAGTATATTTGCATTTTTCCTTCTCAAAAGTGTTGCAGTTTGATTCCTTGGTATGGTATTTGCTACAGTGGGTTTGAGTCTTTTTCTGCAGGGTTTTCTGTTACTTCCCAAAGGGCTAAGGGCGAAACAAACGCACGTTCAGTGCAAAGCCTCTGCGTTCGCTGTTGGGGTGTGCTGGGAGGTGAACTCTAATGTGTGCTAGTGAGTTCACCTAACGACTCCCATAGAGTTGGAGTTAGGTGAACTCATGTCAAGACTCACATTCCCACTGAGCAGGCCTTCACTGTCCTTGTGCTAGCGGTAATGAGTCCTCCACACTCCATTTCCCATCCCATCCCACAAGGGTTGATTGCAGAGTGTTTTACTATGCAGTAGCTGGCATGCCTGCATGTTAGTGTTCCCTGCTGTCATGCATTAAAACGCAGGTTGACTGGTCAACGAGCTTTAGTAAAAGCAACCTTTAATTTACTAAGGGCGCTACTGCATTATCGCATACATTAATAAACATTATTTATCGCAGTCCCCATTTTATGCAATGAGATCTATTGCCTTATGCCTGCAACAAACTACCTGAGTCGGTAGTACATCAGGCTTCATCTTTGGCCCTTTTCAAATCCATGCTGAAAACCCACCTCTCCGAGGCCGCTTTTGGATCCTGATCCGCATAGTCTACTGCTCTCCAACTATGTGTTTTCTTACCATTCCCCTAGACATATCCTTTCCCCAGCTGTTCTGTTGTCTGTCTTGACGAGACTGTAAGCTCCGATGAGCAGGGGCCGTCTCTTACAAGTCTCTGTACAGTGCTGCGTACTGCATTAGTACACACTAATAGTAATGCACTTTAGTAGATCTGGGCCAAAGTGTCGGGCAGTGGAATGTGATCGTGTTGTGTCTTTTGGGGAGGGTGGGCTCAACTGCGGCAGAAAGAAAGCTGAGCCGTCAGTCTCTACTGTTAGAGGTCTCTACCTTAGTATCAATGATGAAGTGCTGATTGTGGTATTTTCTGTTGAAAATCCAGATGCTCCTTGAAGAAACCCTTTGTTGGGTGAAACGATGATCAGAGAAGAATTTGGAAGTGGAATGAGAGCATTATGATTCAGCGCTAGGGGGGGAGACTGTCCTCCTTGAAGGAGCATATACCATAGCGAGAAAAGTCATTGAACGATATGAGGAGTGCCACTGGACTCCTAACTGGGAGCTGCAGCTACGAGTTTCATTGGACATAAGCATCCCTTGATTGGAGATAAGTGCAACATATTTTGTAATTTTAACTGCATTTGGACACTACAAAACAATGTGAAGTAGAGAGATGATGATATTGAAGGTTTCGGTCCCAGAAGTTGGGTAAATGAGATAAGGCACAAACTGCTGAGCTCTCCCGATACCAAAAAATGTTGTTCTTAGTCGATACAGATGATTGGTCGTAAACACCTTATAATGGCATTCCATTGATACGGGTAAAAGAACTTTAAACCAATTTTGAGATAAAAATTGAGATAAAGTTAGGCAAACTTGGATTCAAGGGGCTTTGAAAGATCTTTTTTTGAATACGGTAAACTGTCACATGGTTCCCGAGATAATACCACAGTTTGAATATTTTTTTTTTTTAGTATGGTGAGCTGAATGGGGAAACATCCTCCCTTCATTGCTGGGGAATGAGGAATGTGTGATCTCCAGGAACAAGCAGGAATGTAGTCTTCACATATGGGTATCGTCGGTACGGACGGAGCCTGCGTGGGAACACTTTTGGGAGCATCCCTCAGCACATGCGCGCTGCCTTCCCGCCTTTCCAACTGTCCCTCTTCAGGTCTTCGTTTTCCGCAGAGCCGACAGGACACATACCCTGTCACCGCAGAAAATGTCTTCTTTAAACTTGTTTTCTTGTGGTCGCGCCTGCCTCCGCACGACACCTACCAGTACCGCCGGTTCTTTCTTTCTTCTTTAAAAAAAAAAAAATTTTTTTTTTAACTGTTTCTCTTCAGAAACTTTTTCTTTTGGTGCTAGGCGCCATTTTGGGCATTAGGCCCCATTTTTCCCAAAAGATGGAAAAACCAGCTAGTGGTTTTAAAAAATGTACTAAATGTGGCGGTACCATCTCCGTCACCGACACCCATGACTGGTGTCTAAAATGTTTAGGCCCTGACCATTCTCCATCTGAATGTTCCTCCTGTATGGGGATGACTAAAAGAGGAAGACAGAACCGGGCTGCAAAGCTCGGTACCCTCTTTTCTTCGGATACCAGGTCCATTGCATCGACGTCTTCAAGAGTCTCGTCTTCATCCCATGGATCTCAGGTAACTAAACATAAGAGCCGGTCCTCAAAGGGTAGCTCTCCTTTAAAGAATCGAGAGACCATTGGCATTGCCCTTGAGGAAACTTCACCGGCAAAACAGCCCCGGCAGGAGGCTTCGGCCTCCAAAGTATCAACGGGGTTCCAGGATGTTCTCGAGGCTTCGACCTCGGCAGAACTACTGGTGCATGCTCAGGGGTTCCGGCCACTTTTACCGGTACCGATACCCAGGCATCGGCAGCATCGATAGACCAGAGATTTCTCGCTATCGAACGCAGTCTTGCAGCTCTCCTTACAGCTGCAGTACCATTGACACCAGTGGTTCAACGGGCACCGGTACCGATGCCGGTACCAGCACCGGTAAGATACCAATACCAGCACCGACAGTACCGGCCCTGGTGGGAATCCTTCCCATGCAGACTTTTTCTGGCATCGACAGATCGGTACCAGATCAATTCGGTACCGACTTTGATCGATACCGAGACCGTGCTTTGCATGAACATTGGGATCAGAGATATTTAGAATCCTCCGATTCCGATGACTATGATAATTCTGCCGGTACCAGAGTGTTTCTCCCGGAAGACTCCTCTTCTCCCCAACGCAGAATGTCTCCTCCGGAAGACATGTCTTTTCAGGATTTTATTCGTGATGTGGCCCAAGGCCTTTCAATCACAGTAGTTCCTGAAAAAGAACCTAGAGCAAAGGAATTGCAAATTCTCCAATACCCTAAGGCTCCCAAGGAAGCAGCCACTCTTCCCATTCATGAAATTCTTCATGATTTGATGCTCAGAATGTGGGAGACACCTTTGACCACATCTCCTCATTTTAGGAGACTCGAGTTCCACCATGTCCTGGTTTTCAAAAGACTCAGCTGCCACACCATTCAATGGTAGTGGAGTCAGCCATGCGTAGGATGAAAAGTGCAAAGAGACATGCATCCAATCCTCCTGGTCGTGAATGCAGGACTCTTGACGCCTTTGGGCATCGAACATTTCAGGCTTCCATGCTTTCAGCTAGGATCAGCTCATATATTTTATAAATGGGAATGTTCCTCAAAGAGGTCACAGGAGATCTGGAGCTTATGAGCCCCCTTCTCCATGAGGACAAATGACAGGACTTTCTCACTCTGGTCAAGCATGCTCAAGATGTCTCCAAGTTTGTAAACCGTGCAGCCTTTGACTGCTTTGAATGCATCAGCAGAACCTCTGCTATTGCCATTGGTGCACGTCAGATTGCCTGGCTTCAGGCATCAGACTTGGAGATTTGGGTACAGGATAAATTGGGAAACATCCCTTGCACAGGAGAAAACCTCTTTGGCAAGAATTGGCAGGAGAAGGCTAATGAGATAGATACTGACAATCTCACTTTAGACAGATTGTCAAAATCTACAACCACTCCAGCCAAAAAGAAACCCTATAAAAAAAACCTTTTTCAGCAAAAAGAGGAAGTTTTATCCATCCTATACCCAGCAAGGGCAAGTGCAGGGTCAAGTTGCCCAGAAGGGTCAACAACAACAATCCAGACAAAAGAAGCCAAAAGGCCTTAGAGCTCAACCAACTCCACAGGCCCAGCCCCCTCAAGGGCTCCTTCATAGAGAACTTAGCTTTCCTGCCTCTGAAGGGTCCAGAACCCCTAAACATTCCAGGCAGGTTGTGTCATTTTGCCAACAGATGGCACCAAATAACAGAAAACTGGACTCTGTCCATTGTGGGAGAGCGGTACAAGCTTCATTTTCACAGCATGCCCCCTCCTACAATCGTAAGACAATTCAATTTCCAAACCTCTACAGGCAATCTACTGGATCAAGAGGCTTCAACACTCCTTGCTCAAGGAGCAATAGAGGAGGTGCCCATTCTTCAGCAGGGTGCAGGGTTCTACTCCCCCTATTTTCTTATTCCAAAGAAAGCAGGAGGACACAGACCCATTCTAGACCTCAGAGAATTGAACAAATATCTGTTCCGAGAAAAGTTCACAATGATTTCTCTGGGAACTCTTCTGCCATACCTTCAAAGTCAGGATTGGCTATGTTCTCTAGATCTAAAGGATGCATATACTCACATTCTGATCCATCCAGATCACAGGAAATTCTTACGATTCCTTTTCAAGGGAAAACATTTCCAATACAGGGTTCTTCCCTTTGGTCTGGCTTCGGCACCAAGAGTGTTCATGAAATGCATGGCAGTAGTAGCTGCATTTCTGCGAACCCTGAGGATATCTGTCTTCCCTTACTTGAACGGCTGGCTCATTCAAGCCCCCACGGTTCCAGAAGCCAGATCTGCACTGTCTCGCACAATGAGAATCCTTCAGTACTTGGGATTGGTCATAAACCTCCCAAAATCCCAACTTGCTCCGTCTCGGTCCCTAGAGTTCATAGGAGCTCGTTTAGATACCAGACAGTCAAGGGCTTTTCTCCCACAACCCCGCTGTCTTCGTATAATGCAACTAGCTTCTCAAGCAGCGGTGAAGTCCTCCCTAACTGCTCGAGAACTACTACAATTATTGGGACATATGGCATCCACGGTTCATGTGGTTCCCTACGCTCGCCTTCATATGCGAGCAGCCCAGTGGACCCTATCCACACAGTGGACACAGGCCACGGGACGTCTGTCGGACAAGATATTAAACTCACAATGACTGATCTTGTCCCTACAATGGTGGCAATCACTGGAAAATCTTCTAGTGGGGTCTCCTTTCCAGCAACCCCTATTCCAGGCCACCCTAACAACAGATGCATCACAGGTGGGATGGGGAGCACACCTGCATCATCTCTCTACCCAGGGTACCGGGACTCCACAGGAGGCTTGTCTTCACATAAACCTCCTGGAACTCAGAGCAATCTATCTAGCTCTTCGAGTATTCCATGCCCAGCTCAGCTACAAGACAGTCCTAGTCCTATTTAACACCCTTACAATTGGGATTGACAATATCAGACAAGGCTTTGCTCTCATCTTCCTTGACATCGCAGCAGCCTTTGACTCGGTCAGCCACAAGTTACTCTTATCCCGCCTTGCCGATAAGGGTGTCTACGGAAGTTGTGATAAGGAAGCTTATCATAGCTCAGGTAGGAGCTATAGAAAAGATGATGTGACTCTGAACAAGCAACCTGTCAGTTCTGGTAGAAGTAAGAAAACAGAGTTTGCACATAAAAGACTACCAGTCCCAGAATGCACCAGGTTTCCAGCAGCCATGAGAGGGGCTGAAGTGAGAAAATGTGTGTGCAATCAAGAGAGCTATGAGGTAATCCCTAAGCACTCATCTCAAAGGGCAGGACCTGATTCAACACAGCTGCGCTGTGTTAGGGAGGAGCACACATTAGAACAGAATAAGAATAGAGCTTATTCTTCAGATAACAGCTTCAGGAAAAGAGACAGCTTCAGGAAAAGAGACAGCAACGGCTACAAGCACCAACATCACTTGGAGAAACAGAAGCCAAGCCAAGCGGATAGAGAGAGAAGGAAACTCTACAAAGATTTTGCTTTAATACCTTCAAGTTGTTTTTGTTACAATACCTACAAAATTTATATTTACTGTTCAATGTAAATAGTTGATTTCTACTGTTCTATGTAAAATGTATACAAATTGTGTACAAGACTGTTAATCTGTTATATGTAAACCGCCCTTGATCTCTGGAAGGGGCGGTATAAAAGAAATAGTTAAATAAATAAATAAATAAATAAGGAAGAGAAGAAAGCCCATTGGATGGTCTGGGAGATTCCAAGGCAGTACCTATACTGGGAGGTATTCCAAGTGCCAGCAGAGTCCATTGGACTGGACTCGGCCAGAGGAATGGAATGGCAGAGATAGGAATCACCAGTGGCTACCTGGAAGAGAGAAGACTGCACGTGGAAAGGACTTTCAGACCAAGGCCAGAAGGTATGTGAGAGGAGATCCAGTGTCCAGGGATCAAGATTGGAAGGCTGGACATCAGAATTGGATTACATACTGGCCAGGCTATACAGAGAGGAATTATGATAGCAGGAGAGGCTCAGGTATGAACACTGATCCAGACCCTATCTATAATAGTGAATGGCAGCAAGGGAATAAGCATTCTCATGATAGTGCCTTATTGAAAGACTCATCTGTGCCAATGTATGATAGTGACCCTATGCTGATTGATGAAGGGGGAGATACAGCAGATGAGACTATTAATTACATGGACTGTTCTCTATCTAAATGCTATTGCTAGCTTTCTGTGAGCAAACACATCAGCCATCACAAAGAAACCTAACTTTGTTCTTTATTTCCACTGCAAACAGCTCTTAAAGCAGGATTTGGGTTCACACAGTAGCAGCCAGCCAGCTAAAGGCTTTCAGCTGGTCAATTGATAGTAATTAAAGCTGCACCTGATTGTGTGTGTGAGCAAGGGAGAATCACTGCTGGGATCTGCGTGGAAAATAAGCAGAAGTTAACCTAACAAACAAAGTTTATTCATTTCTTTGTGCCTTTGTATTTGGTAATTATTTGCTAAGAAAACATTAGCTAATTGCCTGACAAGCTGAAGGTTGTTTTTCTGATTTGCTTTGTGACTTTTTGTTATCCATTTAAACACTGCAAGCAAGTAACCTCATTTATATTGCTACCAAGCATATTTGTGCTGGGTGAATTAAACCCCATCAATAAAAGAAATATTTTATTGGCCTTACCACCGGTATCACAACTCAATTATTGTCTTCAGCTGTGTTTGGGAGTGAAAGAACTACATTACCCACAATACCTTGCAAGAATCATATGAATATATGCATCGTCAAGATTGTGTAAGTTCTCACCCTAGGCAGCCGTCTGACAAAGTGCACTCACCTGGTGCGCATCATATCTTAACGACAGATGGCAACATGTTCGCTCTGGTCCCTCCACATCCATTCCATTCCTGCAAGAGAAAGGGGTTCCTCAAGAATCGTCACTCTCAGCCCTATTGTTTAACATCTATATGCAACCCATCTGCAACCTCATCCGGTCGTTCAACATTAATTGCCTGGTATATGCTGACGATGTCCTAACGTTCACCCCAATATCCACAGAGCAACCAGACCTCTCCCAGCTTTCAGCATGCTTCGATGCTGTCGAAGACTGGCTACATACGCAAAAACTCAAAATAAACCTTAAAAAGACAGAGGTTCTCTTCATCAGCAGAGACCAGACATTCGCCCCTCCCGCATCACTCAAGGTATGCAGCGCAGAACTCATTTCCCAGACGATGATTCGATACCTTGGCGTAACACTCGACCAGCGTTTTAACATGCACTCCCAAATAGGCAATACCGTAAGGGCAATTTACCACAAAGTTCGGACACTACGCCACATGAAACGGGTTCTAGAACCAAATGACTTCCGAACAGTCTTTCAAGCCCTAATAATGCCTCATTTTGATTACGCCAACTCTATACTGCTGGGCCTCCCTAAACCCCCTGCAGCTTGCGATGAACGCTGCAGCCAGAACACTCTATGGAGCATCAAGAAGTGAACATATCACCCCCATCGTCAAATATCTACACTGGCTCCCGGTACAGTACAGAATCACATTCAAGACCTTAACAATGACATTTAAGGCAATTAATAGAAGCACATCCACCTCCCTCTCAGACCTTATACACCCCACCCCCCTCAACAGATCAAGGAGATCTACTGCCTGCAATACCATACTTCTCCCAAAAGCCATCACCAAATGCTCCAAGACTACAAGAAAGCGTGCCTTTGCACTATATGCACCCTGCTGCTGAAACGCCCTCCCACCAGACCTCCGCGCCATAAGCAACTTCTCTCAATTCAGGAAGGCGCTCAAACATTATCTCTTCCTGCAACACTTCTCCATTTCAGACAACATCACCTCACCCCGACCCATAGCAGATTACACAGAGTAACCCCTCCGCCCTACAATTAGTGCACTTAATCCATTCACTACAACCGTCCCTAACAAACCTCGGAGTACCAATAGAAATATGTAGATTTATATAGTCACCACTGAGCTTTTCTAACTACCGCCGAATATTATGGGAAACCATAATACCAATTTGTACATAGTGTATATAGTTATCCTGTTCACCATGTTTTATCTTCCCTGTTCATTGTAAGTCCAATGTCAGACTGTTCTGCATTGCACAACTTATGTTACTTGTAAACCACGCTGATGATAAATAGTGTGGTATAGAAAAGCATTAAAATAAATAAACTCAGAGCAATCTATCTAGCTCTTCGAGTATTCCTTGCCCAGCTCAGCTACAAGACAGTCCTAGTCCAAACGGACAATCAAGTAGCTATGTTCTATGTGAACAAGCAGGGTGGAACAGGCTCTCTGTCATTATGCAACGAAACTATACGACTATGGGCCCTCACCAGAGAGCATCAAATTCACCTTCTCGTGGTATATCTTCCAGGCATTCAAAACCTTAGGGCAGACAAACTCAGCCGAGTACTGCTGCCTCACGAATGGTCTCTCCACCTAAACCAGGTGGCCAAGATATTTCAGATCTGGGGAACCCCAGACATAGACCCATTTGCAAGTCCACTGAATGCCAAACTTCCCCGGTTCCGTTCCAGGATTCCGGCTCAAAATTGCCAGGCAAGGGATGCCTTCCTTCTTCACTGGTGTCACGACTTCCTCTATGCCTTCCCACCCATTCCCCTCATCCCCAAAACACTCTTCAAGCTTCAGAGAGACAGAGGTCGTATGCAATGTTCCCTCTAATTTTCTATAGGCCGTGTGCGCATAAAATATCAGCTGTGTGCAGCTTTTGAAGGAAGGTTAAATTTTTGTGCGCCACATAACGACACTCGGAGTTATATACTTTAAAATTTGACTGCACGTCAGAATACAGTATGTACACCACATTGATTTTAATCAAATTAAACAAAAATAGACGATTACTAAATGAAGCGGGAAATTTCTAGTAATTACAACATTTTAAGACGTCTGTGTTGTTTTCTAGCAGAATCAGAGCCGTAATTTTTGTGCGCTCTGTTGTAAAGTATGTGCGCTCGCTCGGCGAGGTGTGTGCGCGCGCACACGCGCACAGCTTAGAGGGAACAGTGGTCGTATGATCCTCATAGTGCCACGATGGCCATGCCAAATGTGGTATCCCCTGCTTCTACATCTCTCTCAAGCTACACCTCTGGAGTTAGGCTATGCTCCAGATCTCCTCTCCCAAGAGAACGGGATACTATGGCACCCAAATCCCCAGTCCCTGCATCTCAGGGCCTGGTTGCTGAAAGCTTAGACCTTCAGGATCTTAACCTTTCCCAACAGGTAAAGGATATCCTTCAGGCTTCTAGAAAACCTTCCACAAGACACTCTTATGCCTTCAAGTGGAAACGTTTTACTATATGGTGTTCACAAAGGGGTTAAACCCCCTTATGATACCTTTGGAATCTATACTAGAGTATCTACTTCATTTATCAAATTCTGGTCTAAAGACCAATTCCATAAGAGTCCATCTTAGTGCAATTGCAGCTTCCTATAAGCCTCTAAATGGACAACCAATTTCCTCTCATCCACTCATAACAAGATTTATGAGAAATCTTCTATTAACAAAGCCTCCCATCAGGCCACCACCGGTGACATGGGATTTAAATCTAGTTCTCGGGCAGCTCATGAAAACGCCTTTTGAGCCTTTAGCCACTACAACCCTAAGGCTTTTGACCTGGAAGGTCATCTTCCTAATTGCAAACACCTCTGCACATTGCATTAGTGAACTGCAAGCTTTAGTGGCTGATCCTCCTTATACTAGGTTTCACCATGATAAGGTTGTTCTTAGAACTCATCCACACTTTATGCCAAAGGTGGTTTCGCCTTTTCATTTAAATCAATCAATTTATCTTCCTGTATTCTTTCCGAGGCCTCATGCCTGTAATGCAGAAAGGAAAGCCTTGGCTTTTTACCTACAAAGAACACAGCAACATAGAAAGTCTTCTCAACTTTTTATTGCTTTTGATTCTAGTCATTTAGGACTTCCAGTCTCCAAGAGAACTCTGTCCAAATGGATTGCACAATGCATATCCTTTGCTTATGAGAGTAAGAGTGTTCCTCTTCAAGGCCATGTCACAGCTCATAATGTGAGAGCCATGGCAGCCTCTATGGCTAACCTTCATTCTGTGTCTATTGATGACATTTGTCAAGCAGCCACCTGGGCTTCGGTACACACCTTTACAGCCCACTACTGCCTAGATAAAGCCTCCCGTTGGGATGCCTTCTTTGGCCAAGCTGTTCTTCAAAATCTCTTCCAGACCTAATTTAACTCCTACCCACCAACCCTGGTGGGATGCCAGAGATCCATGGGAGGAAGCATGACCCACCTTACTTGGGTGGCAGCTTCCTGGGGCTATCTCCCTGGCATCTTCAGCTAGGGAGTCCCCATATGTGAAGACTACATTCCTGCTTGTTCCTGGAGATAGCGTAGTTACTCACCTGTAACAGGTGATCTCAGGGAACAGCAGGAATTTAGTCTTCACAACCCACCCACCTCCCCTAGGAGTTGTCACTCTATCTCTCTGTCTCTTTCCTCTCTCCCTCTATCCTTTCACTCAGCTACAAACTTAACTGAAGAGGGACAGTTGAAAAGGCGGGAAGGCAGTGCGCATGTGCTGAGGGATGCTCCCAAAAGCGTTCCTATTGGACGCTGGGGAGTGTTCCCGCGCAGGCTCCGTAGGTACCGATGATACCCATATGTGAAGACTAAATTCCCGCTGTTCCCGGAGATCACCTGTTACAGGTGAGTAACTACGCTTTACAGAACTGGAGGTGTAGGGTTTAATATACTGAAATTCTGTGCGATCCCACATAGACTCCAGTCTTCACTCTTGCAGTTCTTGAATGATGCTATCAAATAATTGCAATGGCAGTTTTATAAAGAGGCCGCAATTGGAATTGGTGGCCACTGGGGACAGTGAGGGGCTCAAAGCCCACTGGAGGGATTATATAGCATGGTGGGGGGGGGCACAGTTTTGCCCGCCTGTCTTAGGTATACCAAACAGGCCTGATCCACTCCTGAATCTGTCCTATTGCATGCATGGAGTTGTGGTTTCTCTTATCAGAGCTACAAATCCATGAATCCAGTGGGACACAATGAGAACTAGATCAGCCTTTTCGACTGACCTGGGATGAGCTGGCAACTACTACTACTACTCAGCAGTTATATAGCGCTAACAGTCGTACGCAGCGCTGTACAGTACAGACATGTTGCGCAGGGAAAGCGGTGCTGTGTTTGCAGCCCTTTCCACAGGGAAAATAGCCTTTCACTAGGAGAAATTGTGGCTTTGGTTGTTGCCCAGTGTGTTCAATGCATGCTATTTTGCCTGAGACGGGACCGAGACAGGGGCGGGGTGGGGCTAAGGACATGATAGGCAGCAGGTTCTTCTCTTTCAAAACGTTAGCAATCCTAAGTGATGCATAACAGAGGGAAAAATGGGGGAAGAGAGCAGGGGCATAGCCAAGAAGAGCCTGGAGGGGCGCAGGCATCTCCAGTGTCCCGGAAACAGTACTGTAACTGGCAGCATACACAAGCACGTGCAGCTGCAGGCATGGCAGGAAGTCACCGAGCAGCGGGAAGTGCTGAGAGAGCTTTCCACCTCTACCAGGGGGAGCGAGGAGGAAAGCAGAT